>CM076577.1:351260875-351941491 GCA_034641835.2 Pinus albicaulis
GAATTCACACAGACGTGTGTGGACCTTTCTCAGTAGCTTCGACAGTAAAGCACAAGTACTATGTGATCTTTGTTGATGATTTTTCTCGGAAGTGTTGGATCTTCTTCATGCAGAAGAAGAGCGAGACATACTCAAAGTTCTATGAGTTCAAGGCGCTGGTTGAGAAGGAATCGGGGAATCACGTGAAGGCTCTTAGGAGCAACAATGGTGGTGAATTCATCTCTGCTGAATTCAAGGACTTTTGCAGCGCATAAGGAATTCGGAGAGAGCTCATAGCACCTCATAACCCACAGCAGAACGGGGTTGCTGAGCGGAAGAACAAAACGATCATGGGTGCTGCACAGGCGATGTTGCATGATCAGGGCCTACCCCTTCACTTGTGGGCGGAGTCATGAAATACTACAATATATGTGCAGAACCATTGTCCTCACAAGATACTTGGCATGAGTACACCGGAGGAGGCGTTTTCAGGCAAGAGGCCTGATATTTCCCATTTGAGGATTTTTGGTTCACATGTCTACATGCATGTGACGAAGGATGCCAGGAAGAAGCTGGAACCAACTGCAGAGGTTGGGATATTTGTGGGGTACACTGATATGTCCCACAACTATCGTGTGTATTTGCCAGACAGTCGCAAGACTATTGTGCGACGGGATATCAAATTTCAGGAGGAGAAAGCCATGAAGTGTTCACTTGAGAGGGAGCCACACTTGCATGCAGATGAGGAGCTATTAGTTCCTAAGGATGAGCTTCAGGATGTGGATCAGCCACAATATGAGGTTCATGGAGTGGAAGAGACCACTCATGCAGCGCCAACCATCAGAGGGCGGAAGCGCACTACAGAAGCTGAGCGACTGGCTCAAGATGCAGAGAAGGTTGTAGGACCACCTACAGCACAGCGCAGACAGAGACAGTCACTGGACCGGTACATTGGATACATGGCTCTTGTGAGCAAATGTGTCGTGACAGAGCCATCCTCTTTCGAGGAAGCTGTGGAGGACCCCGCATGGGTAGATGCCATGGTGGAAGAGTATGATTCGATTGTCAGAAACAGTGCATGGGAGATTGTCCCAAGACCGGAGGGGAAATCAATGGTGGGTTCGAGATGGATCTACAAAGTGAAGCAGGCGGCTGACGGGAGTGTGGAGAAGTACAAGGCAAGATTTGTTGCCCGTGGCTTCTCACAGATCGAGGGGATCGATTATGAGGAGACCTTTGCACCTGTCGCAAGGTACTCTTCCATACGGACGATCCTAGCTCTCTCAGCGCAAATGGGGTGGCACATCCATCAGATGGATGTGAAGACTGTGTTCCTCAACGGAGTCATTGAGGAGGAGGTGTACATAGAGCACCCCGAAGGTTTCGAGATCTTCAACAGTGAGTCGCATGTGTGCAAACTCAAGAGAGCACTGTACGGGTTGAAGCAAGCACCTCGTGCTTGGTACACACGGATAGACAGTTACTTTACCGGACTTGGATTCTCCAAGAGTGAGGCGGATCCTAACCTGTACCAGATTGTGGTGGAGGGGAAGTTGCTGATCATTGTACTGTATGTAGATGATCTGATTTTGACGGGTGATGAGCTGTTGATACTTTCATGCAAGGAGGATCTTGCTAGAGAATTTGAGATGAAGGACTTGGGCCTCCTTCATTATTTCCTAGGATTGGAAATTTGGCAGCGCAGTGGTGGACTGTTTGTTTCTCAGGGTAAGTATGCCCGGGAGATACTGGAGAAGTTCAACATGCATGACTGCAAGCCTGTTGATACTCCTCTTCCTAGAGGTTGGAGGAAGGAGGATGCTACTTCAGCGGAGGTAGTGGATGCCACTGTTTATCGACAGTTGGTGGGGTAGCTTATGTATCTGGTCAATACACGACCCTATATATGCTATGCTATTAACCAAATTTCGCAAGCTATGGTTAAGCCTACCAAGCTCTTCTAGAAGGCAGGTAAGCATGTATTGCATTATCTTAGAGGCACATCGGGATATGGCTTGTGCTACAGATAGGAGGATGAGGTGAAGCTATGTGGCTTCACGGATGCAGATTGGGCAGGGAGCCCAACGGACAGAAAGAGCACATCTGGAGGGATCTTCAGTATCAGGTCAACAACAGTTTCTTGGTACAGCAGGAAGCGGAGATCCGTGGCACTCAGTTCAGCAGAGGCCGAGTATATGGCGGCAAGCTTGGCTGCATGTGAGGCTATATGGATGAGGAAGATCCTGGTCGGATTGTTCGAGTCACACTTGGAGCCTACTGTGATTTATTGTGATAACCAGAGTTGCATTAAACTCTTGGCTAATCCAATATTTCATGATAGATCCAAACACATCGACATCAGGTACCATCATATCAGATATTGTGTGCAGCGGAGAATCATGTTACTTTCATACATTCCCACGGAGGATCAGGATGCTGATATCTTGACGAAGGCGCTCACCAGAAGCAAATTCGAATACCACAGAGGCAGGATAGGGGTTGCAGATAATCCATATCTTGTTGAGAGGGAGTGTTGAGAATGCAACAAGATGATGGAGCTTAGTGAAAAGAAGTCGCCTTCACTAAGTGGGCCCGCAGGCTATTTTTGGCGCAAAGTCTATTTTTAGACATATGGATCATGGTCTATGAGTTACAGGATGCTATTTATGGATGATTGGTCGAGTTGGTAAAAATAGATGGACCTCTATTTTTAGACATTGGGCGGTTTCTATTTTTAGACTGCCGGGCTAAAAATAGAACAGTCAAATATTATTAACCCTTAATAATATTTAGACCATAAACATTATCTTATCCTCTTGGAGCACTTCAGTTTGATGCTTGGATGTGGCACATGCAGCTGACAGAAGTAAATACGCTTTTCCTAAGGGTTAGTTGAGCTATTGCATGGTTGACTTCAGTTAGAACTCATGTGGCAGAGTTTGGTGGAGTTGATGAGACAGTTGGTGGAGTTGTGTTCGGTTTAACTTAGTTGAACTAGTTGTATTTATTCTAACTAAAAAATACACTAGTGATGAGTGGTGTGAATTAATTATTAATTAATTCACTAATTATTAACTCATAAATCAACTAAAGAACACATCAGTTAACTGCAATGCATGGACAGTTCAGTGGAGACCAGTGTTAGAGGTGGGTGAAAGGGTGAGTGTGACTATTAGTTGTGACCATGGTTGTGCATGAGATTTGAACACACATTGATGGAGATTGCCAATGAGGATTGCGTAGTACAAGCTAGGGGATTCAAACTTGGATCTCATTCATTCTCATCTTGGATTGCGCAGTAGAGGCAGGTAGACTTGTTTTTCATAATTGGTCCTCTATGTACTTCTCTTCAAAATGTGGTAGTTTTACTAAGTGCTTAAGATGTTGTTGGTCTCTAAACTCCAAAACATGTAGACCACCATACTATCCACTACTCATAATCTATGTTTCTTCTATGATAGTGCTTTGAACTACCTCATGCAAAGTATGAGGCATTAAGATCCTCACTTTAGCTACATAAACTTGTTAACTCTCAATTTTTTTGTGTTTAAATGTGGGGCATATATTAATAACTCTATGAATCTTGCTTCATATTCATGTACTAATATGTTCCTTGTCTCAAGGTGTTGAATTCATTCAGCTACATTTCAATGAATTCCTCGTATAGACAATGTTCTCTAAAGAACTCCTCAAACAATTCCCATGATATCTCAAAAATACCCAATCCAATTATGGTAGAAGGATCTTCCACCATAATAATGCACTTCCCTTCAGTTGAAAAACACCCACATGTACCTTCAGGTTGGATGTATAGTCCCTCAAATCAAAACACATAATCATGTTCTTAAACCATGCTTTAGTTGCACGTTCATCAGTAGATCCCCAAAATTCAAGGAAATTAACCTTTTCTAATGTTTGGTGCATATGGTCATTAGATGGGTTATGAGATCCTTTTGCATGTGTGAATATTCTTCCTTCATGCCTCTCAAGCCTTTTTATTAGTGCATTTGACATCCCTTGAAAAGAGCACATAATGTTAATGACCTCCCCTATGGATACATTTTCTCAGCATTGAACATGCTTCTCTTCTTTGGGTGGAGAGTTTGTGGGTGCAGGTTTTGGTGGAGGTGCCATATCTCATCCCACAATAGTCCTACTTCTACACTTTCTTTTTCTTTTGTCCATATTACCTATCATAAGAAAAGAAATTCAAATTCTAGTCAACATTTAACAAACTAAATATTGCAAAAGATTAAAGCAATGGGTCCATGGTTCCAAATCGTACTCTAATAACATATGTATAACAATTCCACCAACTATAGTAGACACAATCCATGTAGCATAGTTCTAGATTGAATTTTACTTAGTCTAGTAGCAAGAGTCAGTCTCCCAAGACAGTGTGTTGGACTTGTGGATAGCCACATTTCAAAGGGATTGTCCTAGGGTACAAGGAGGACCCAACAAAGAGCAAAGCTAGACAACAATCAGACATTTGGGAAAGGCCCACAAGATTCATGCAACGGTGAAAATTGGCCATTGTAAAACATCAATCTACTATATTGGATATTGTAGGTAAGATTGATAACCAAAATTGTTTTATTTTAATAAATCTAAGAGTTATTGAAAGTTTTGTTTTTCATAATGCATTATCTATAATTAAAAAGGAATCATAATAACAAATGAATTTTATTCAAGTAGAGATGACATATAAGATGGTAGGGATATAATCTCTATGGAATATTCTAAATATTCTTAGTATCAACCACAAATCAAAAGTTGAAATTTATCTCAAAAGTACTTATGCTCTTGTTTCTTTTCTTTTTTTCTTTTAATTAAAATAATTTGTGAAAAAAATATCATATAGAAATGTATCATATGAACATAAGTTATGGTTTTTTGGGTATGTGGAATTAGTAAGCCATGATATTGTAAAAAAAATTATTTACATATTAATCATCTACATAATAAAGTAGGAGTGGAACTTTGTGGTTAATAATCTTGTTTCATGTTTTTTTAAATATATATATATATATATATATATATATATATATATGTTTAACATTGATTCTTTTTAAATTAATAATAATAATAATTCAAAACAAAAATGAGAAGCAACAATATAGGCAGGAGTACAAGAGTTTTTGTAGCACTCGGTGGGTCCAATACAACTCTATGGGCACTAGCTTGGGTGGCCTTATTTCCCCGCCCCCTTTGTCGGTGCCTGATATATTTTCCTTCAATGCTATGAGCTCTAATGGACCAAATTCTATAAGACAAAGCTCTCGCATTGTGTCAAAAAACTTGAGGATATATTGAAGGTAGAGTTCAATGCTTCTTAGTCCAAAGAAAGGGCTCTTCAACTTTCAAAACAAGGTTTAGTGGGACAGTTCATGGGGATCTAGAATTCCACGTTCTCCCCTAAGCAATGGATAAACAAAACTTGGCAGCCACTAATAAAGGGTCAAGTTTCCTCTACTTTCTAGGGTAGAGGGTTTTATACCTTCTTCTTCAAGAATAAGGAAGATCGGGACTCGATCTTCAGAAGTGGTCCTTATTTCATGGGTGCCCAAGGTCTCTATTTAAATCGATGGAGCCTTAATTTTAACTTGATCTATGATGTTCCTTCAACGGTTCTAATTTTGGTTAAACTCGACTTCCTTCCTCTACATTTTTGGAATCATGCCACTTTCAAAAGTATTGGAAATTCACTTTTTAAATATATTAACTATGTTGAGCCACAAGAGGGTATGTTTTCTTGTGTCAGGATCTATGTCGAAGTAGATTTGGACACAGGTTTTTTGGGCACAATAAATCTCAATATGGATAATTGGTCCCATATCCAAGAGGTGAATTATGACCAAATTCCTTTTAAGTGCAAGGCTTTTCATGAGTACAGACACTTTGTCTAGAAGTTGTGAAAAGAAGATCAAGGAGCAATAGAATCAGGTGGAATAACTAGATCAATGAAAACAACCCAAAATTCAAAGAGGACCAAAACATAGAAATCCAACAGGGAAAAATGCAAGGGCCTAGCCTCTCCATCCCAACCAAAATAAGCTCCAAGAGAGGGTACCAGCAATCATGGTGCAACAAAGGCTAACAATGATCTAGATTTATGCAGGAACACATCATAATACATGTATAACCATAAATACAAAAATGCAGCGGAAATAACACTTCATTTCATTAATATCAAAGAACTTAAATTTGTTTGCAAACAAAATGGAAATAAACTAGCTTGGGCGTTGGTAGCTTATCTCTGAGAAGAGATGTGGTGGCTACAGGCCTCTGAAATGTGTTACAATGAGGCTCGAGGGCCTATTTATTATTGAGAAGCCATGGAAAACCCTAAATATCCAAAAACATAACCCTAGGAGATGGAGTGCCAAAACTATGGGCCCCGTTTGGGTAAATTGGTACATCAACTTCTCGAGGACGTAAATTTGGCATATGATCTCTGTTTGACGCGCTCAATACCTTGTTAGAAATATTTATCTAAGGACTACAACTTTTGAGTGAGAAACATTAGTCCATGACCCATATTTCTCCCATTTTTCCCAAAAAATGTCGTGTAGGGCCTCAAAACGGCTCCGGAAGTTCAGGACCCAAAAAACTACTAGAAATAGTAAATTTTGCTATAATTAAGGAAACTGAAAAACTAAAAGAAACGATCAACCTTGTTGAAAATGAAGTTGATATTCCCTCAAGCAATGTCCCTCCCTATCCTAGGCAAGACTACAAAGCCTCTCCTAATCTTCTTAAAGAATGAATTTTTCCCCTAGAGGGTACAACAATAAGGTTGCAGCAAAGGCTAACAATAATAGTTTCAAAGGACTCAGTCTAGTTGAAGAGGAAGTTGAGATTCCCCCAAGAAATGTACCTCCCTGTTGATATTGAACAAGAAGATCCTAGTGAAAATTAAGCACCTACACTAGGATAGAGCCTCGAGCTATTTTTAGGTGGATGTCTATTTATAGATGCATGAGAAAATTCTATTTATAGATGTATGTGCATAATATATTTATACAATTCATGTATATTTATAGATGCATCTCGGCTATTATTATCCCTTAATAATAGTTGGACAATAAACTATATTCTATTCTCAATGAGCACTTGTAAATAGTTAACTGAAGTGGAAAATCATTTAGCTATAGGAAATTCGAGTTAAGAGGTTGGTTGGCGGGACATGCAGGTTGTTGGGTACATGTTTTATTCTTTCCACAATTAGTCGCATGCACGGGGGCATCAGAGGGGGGGCGATAGCCCCCCCTATACGTTGTGTCGGGCTCAGCAGGTGGGTCACAGGGGGGCGATAGCCCCCCTATACATTGCGTCAGGTGCAGCAGGGGGGTCATAGGGGGGGTGATAGCCCCCCTTGTACGTTGCACCGGGCACAGCAGGTGGGTCATAGGGGGGGCAATATCCCCCCTGTATGTTTCACAAGGCGCAATAGGGGGGTCACAGGGGAGGCGATAGCCCCCCCTATATGTTGCATCGAGCACAGGAGGGGCGTCACATGGGGGGCGATAACGCTCCCTGTACGTTGTGCTGGGCACAGTAGAGGGGGAAGTAGCCCCCCCTGTTAAGGGTCTGGGGAAACACCCCAGGAAAAAGAAATTGGACCTTATTTTTAGGTGGGCGGACCTGCCCATGGTTTTGTGCATGGGTTGGCACATGGTTTTGGGGCATGATGGTTTTCATCTCCTGGTATTTTGTAGATCCGTTCAAGGGAACTACGATTATGTTCTAATCTAGGGTTAATGGATTAGGTTTTATGTATGCTTCGGCATGTATATATATGTGTGTGTGTGTGTGTGTGTGTGTTGTAACACTAAAAGGAATAGAATGAAAAATCAAGCTGGTAGTCCCAATTTTGGATCCAGGGGAAAATATCTATGTATATGTTTTATGTTTTATGCTCTCGCTATTGTTTATTTTCTATTTCTAAGATTCATTTGTAGATAATGTATGTACAAGGTTAAAACCTACATTTGGTATCAAAGTTGTTTCGGCTTCAAGGGGACGCCTTTGCTGCTGAGGGGTATTTTTCTCGGGCCTGTGGTAGACTCTATGTAGTGGGAGATCTACGGAATTGATTCTTGCGATGAAAGAAGGCAAGCAGTGGAAAGATAGAGATCGATAAATTTAATGCTTAGAGTTTTGATTTGTGTGGAAGCTCAAGATGGAGGATCTACTGGTGGATAAAGATCAGTGGATCGCGGTAGATATAGGTACTAAAACAACGAAAATGTCAGATGAAGACAAGAAGAAGATGGATCGGAAGGCAAAGAGCACAATACGGTTGTGTGTCTCAAATTCAGTATTGTTGAATGTATCTGGGGAAGCTACGACAAAGGCTTTGTGGGACAAGCTAGGGACTTTGTACCAATCTAAGTCTCCAGTGAATAAATTGTTCCTGCGGAAAAAATTGTATAACCTGAGGATGAAGGATGGAGACTCGGTGACAGAGCATCTGAGCGCCTTCAATATTGTGGTAAGTCAGTTTTTATCTGTTGATATTAAAATCTCAAATGAAGATAAGTGCATCAGTTTTTTGTGTTCTCTATCAGATTCGTGGGACAGTCTGGTTACTGCAATAGGTAGCAATACAACTACCTTGAATTTTGGTGACACTGTCTTAGCCTTGCTGTCAGAGGAAATGTGACAGAGAAATATGGAAGGCTGAAATGGAGATGCCTTATCTGTATGAGGAAGGTCCTAGAACAAAAAAAAGAATAAGGTTTCGAGTGGGAGATCTAAATCTCTAGGAAATTTTGTAAAGGTGTGCTGAAAATGCGGAAAGTAAGGGCACTACAAAAAGGATTGTAGATCTAAAGCTCCTGAGAAAGGAAAGGGGTCTTATGATGCTTCTTTTGCAGAGGAAAAAACCACCTCGGATAAAGGTGGGGATGTGTATTTGGCTTCTTCCTCAAATACACAGGTATATCATGAGGCATGGTTGATTGACTCAGGTGCATCCTTTCACTTCACTCCCCATAGGGAGTGGTTCTGCGAGTAAGTATGATGGTGTTAATATCTCTTAGGGGATGATAGGAAGGCCAGAATCGTTGGACATGGAAAAGTCAAGCTGAAGCTGCAAAGTGGAAGGATTAGAAAACTTCCTGGTGTTCTACATATTCCTGCATTGGCCAGAAATATGTTTTATGTAATCAAGATGGATGATGCATGTGTAAAAACAGTGTTTGAGAAAGGTATCAGCAAGATGGTTCGGGGAGAACTGATATTAATCTGAGTAGTTCGGATTGGAACTCTATACAAGCTTCAGGGTAGCACTGTTATTAATGGGTGCAACAGTTCTGTGGTTCCTGAAAGTGGAGAGGAAAGCCTAGCAGTCTCTGGAGAAAATGCCATGCTATGGCATCAAAGACTTGTACATATTGGAGAGAAGGGCCTTCATATACTACATGGAAATGGTATGGTAGAAGGTATGTTTAATTTCTCTTTGGATTTCGATTTCTGTGAACATTGTGTATATGGGAAGCAAAATCGGGTGAGTTTTCCTTCTGGTGCTAAGAGGGCGAACAAGATATTAGAGCTTGTGCACAGTGATGTATTTGGACCTGCGTCGAATCAATCACTGGGAAACTCTATGTACTATGTTTCATTCATAGATGACTTCTCGAGGAATACATGGATATATTTATTGAGGAATAAATCTGAAGTATTTGACAGATTTAAATAATTTAAGGCTCTGGTGGAAAACCAAACAGAGAAGAAGATAAAGGTGTTGAGGATAGATAATGGTGGAGAGTCCTGCAAGAAGTAATTTGAAGAGTTATGTAAGAAGTGTGGTATAGCACGGTAGAAGACTAATCCATACACACCTCAGCAAAACGAAGTTGCAGAAATAATGAACATAACGTTGATGGAAAAGGCAAGAAGCATGCTCAGTGGTACCGATTTGGGATAGGAATTCTGGGCAGAGGCAGTGGAGACAACATGTTACCTGGTTAACAGATCACATTCATCAGCATTGGAGGATAAGACTCCACATGAGTTATGGACTGGTAAGAAACCCTCTCTTTCACATCTAAGAGTATTTGGATGTGATGCATATGTACATGTTCCAAAGGAGAAAAGGACCAAGTTGGATAATAAATCTGAAAGGTGCATCTTTATTGGGTATAAGGATGGTTTAAAAGGTTACAAGATTTGGAACCCATAAACAAGGAAAGTTGTGTACATTCGAGATGTGGTGTTTAGAGAGGTTAAATATGTTGTTAAACATGAATTCCTACCAAAGTAACCTGAGAAGATAGAGTTTGAGATAAAGGATGATGAATCAGACTCTACAACAGAAGAATATTCTGAAGAGGAAGAGCCACAAACTCCAGTTGTGAGAAGATCAGTTCAGGAAAGAAGGCAACCATAAAGGTATAGTCCATCTACTTTATGTTCAATTTTTTATTTAAATATCACCGATGATGATCCCAGAACTGTCAGGGAGGCAGTCGATTCAGAGGATGGAAAACTATGGAAGGAGGCCATGGTTGATGAAATGACATCCTTGCACAAAAATGAGGCATGGGATTTGGTGGAGTTGTTCGATGGAAGGAATCCCATAGGTAGAAAATGGGTGTTTAAGAAGAAAATGAATTTATAGGGCAAGGTGGAGAAATACAAAGCTCATTTGGTAGAAAAAGGTTATTCCCAGGTGCCGGGAATTGATTTTGGTGATATTTTTTCTCTTGTTTCCAAGGTTACTTCTATTAGATTACTTTTATCTGGTGCTACTGCATTTGATGTTGAGGTAGAACATATGGATCTGAAGACAAAATTTCTTCACGAGGATCTGGAAGAGGAGATCTACATGAAGCAACCTGGAGGATTTGAAGTGAAGGGTAAGAAAGAACTGTTATGCAGGTTAAAAAAGTCTCTGTATGGGTTAAAACAGTCACCAAGGATGTGGTATCAAAAATTTGATACCTATATACAAGGACTTGGCTTCACCAGAAGCAAAGAGGATCACTGTGTTTATTTTAAATTAATTAGTGACCGTGTTATTTATTTGGTCTTGTATGTGGATGATATGTTGTTGATTGGAAATGAAAAAGAAATTATCCAATATTTGAAGACCCAATTATTCTCCAAATTGGAAATGAAGGATCTTGGTGCTGCAAACTATATTTTGGGCATGGAAATTGAGAGATATCGGGAAAAGAGGAAGCTCTGGTTAAACCATAGGAAGTATGTCGAGACTATATTGCAGAGGTTCAATATGAAGGATAGTAAACTGGTGAAGGTTCCTATTCCTGTAGGTGTAAAGCTGTCTGCTGAAAAGTGTCCCAAGACACAAGAATAAGAGGAGGATATGTCCCTGTTCCATATGAAAGTGCAGTGGGTAACCTGATGTATGTAATGGTCTGTACTCGACCAGACATTGCAAATGCAATGGGAGTATTAAGCAGGTTTATGTCAAAACTAGGGAAGAAGCATTGGACAACAATGAAGCAGGTTTTCAGATATTTGAGTGTCACTAGTGATTATGGTTTTTGCTACCACAGAAGAACAAGATTGGACAAAGTTTTGGACATCCATGTTTTTGTTGATGAAGACTGGGCTGGAAATCTAGACCAAAGAAGATCTACAAGTGGGTATGTGTTTAGCCTATTTGGAGGTGCAGCCAGTTAGATGAGTAAAAGATAGTCTGTAGTGGCTCTTTCAACTATAGAGGCAGAATACATGGCAACCACTCATGCAAGCAAGGAAGCAGTTTGGTTGCAGAGATTGTGTTCAAGTATGGGGTTGGTGCAGCGGGCTATAAGGATATATTGTGATAGCCAAAGTCAATTTTCTTGGCCAATAACCCTGCTTATCATTCAAAGAAAAAGAACATTGATGTTCAATATCACTTTGTAAGGGATATGGTTGAGGATAAAAGGGTGTTGCTGGTAAAGGTGGACATTTTGAAGAATATTGCAGATGCATTGACGAATTCTATGAGCACTCAGAAGTTCTCTTGGTGTAGAGAAAAAATGGGCATTGCAGACCTGGGCTAATGCCTAAGCTCTCTTGTGGCCCCCTACGGAAAGAAAACAACAAGTGGAAGAATGTTGGGTATGTGTTATATTATTTCCATGATTAGTCGCACGAGGGGGGGAGGGGGCGCGACAACTCCTCCTATACATTGCACCAGGCGTAGCAGGGGGGTTATAGGGGGGGTGGTAGCCCCCCTTATTTGAGTTCCAGGGCAACGTCCTGAGAAAAAAAATTGGACCCTATTTTTCGATGGGCGGACCTACCCATGGTTTTGTGCATGGGTTTGCACATGGTTTTTTGGAATGATGGTTTTCGGCCCCTGGTATTTTGTAGATTTGGTCAAGGGAACTACGGTTATGTTTGAATCTACGGTTAATGGATTGGGGTTTATGTATGCTTTGGCATATATATATATATGTTTTGTAACACTAAAAGGAATAGAATGAAAATTCAAGTTGGTAGTCCCGATTTGGGATCCAGGGGAAAATATTTGTGTATATCTGTTTTATTTTTTTATGTTCTCGCTCTTGTTTTTTTCCATTTCTAAGATTCATTTGCAGATAATTTATGTACAGGGTTAAAACCTACATAGGTTGACTTAGTTGTAACTGAGTGATTCGAAGTTGTAACAAAGTTGGAAGTGCAGTTGTGCAAGTTGTAAAGTAGTTTAACTCAGTTAAGTGAGTTAAACCCAATTGAGCTAGTTGTAACTAAAGATACTCTAGTGAGAGATCAAGTGAATTAATTATTAATTAATTCACAATCAGTGGTCTCACATGCAACTGAAGATGTACTACTATTAATTGCATGCATTTCAGATCCAGTGGAGACCCAGTTGAATTCTAGGTTAAAGGGAAGTTGACTATTAGTTGTGACATTATTCGCTTCCACACATGCAAGAAAGCACACATTGGATGTTCCCATGAGGATTGTGCAGTCAAAGTAGGTATGATTTCACTCATTTATGGATTTCTATCAGTAGGGATTGTGCAATGGAGGTAGACAGTTTGGAGAAAGTAAATTGGCTAAGGAAATTGCCAATTTTTGTATGACAGTGTGAGACAATTAGCTCATGTACTGAGAGCTCTTGGATTAGATTTTTGTATGTAATTGTTTCATGATCCATGATATAATATACAATAGAAGATAGTGGGTTTTTTAGCTATAATCTTTCCCCGATAAAATTATTTATGTTGTGTGTGATTGATCTTTCTTCATGATATTGTAATTAGCGATTGTGTTTTAAATTTCTGCAAAGATAAGTAGAAGCAATTATGTATTTAACAATAGAATATTGTTAGACCAGGACAATCTAGGATATACATGCATTTTGTATTAAATTTCTACATGGTATCAGAGCACAGGAGATTACAGTAGTGAAGAGGAGCTGAGTTTGTTGGTGGAAAGAATTCGAATTTGCAGAAATACTTTCTTGGTGCTACAACTGATTCAAGAGAAAAATGGCTTTCAATGGCTTGCGACTAGATTATGCACTCGAGGGAAGCTTGAACTACATTTCCTGGAAGGACAGGATAGAGGCAGTACTCGAAGACAATGGCTTGAAGGAATTCATTGACAATGATTTTCCTAAGCATGCTTCGTCAGATGCTGCCAATCTTGATGCATGGAAAAATAAAGTGGAAAAGGTGAGGAGGATCCTGTTGGAGGGAGTACGAGACCACATTGTCTCAAGCCTCCATGGGAAAGCCACAACATATGCTATGTGGAAGGCTTTGACGGATCTATTCCAAAGAAGCAGCGGCCATAGGAAATTTGCGCTCAAAGTTAAACTCGGAAAGATCAAGATGGAAAAGGGCAACAACGTTTCAAAGTATCTCACGAAGTTTGTCCAATGTCGGGATGAACTAGGGAGTGTGGGAATAATTGTTTATAATGATGATTTGGTGGGATTGGCTCTCTTGGGAATTCCTAAGAGTTGGCACAGTTATGAAGACTCTGTCAAGGGACGGGAAAAAATTCTGGATTGGGAACGACTGTGGTCGGATCTGGTGCAGGAGGAGTTCAGGCGGAACACCAGAGATGGCTCTTCATCAAGGAATGATGATGAAGAGGATTGTGCTTTGGCTACCAAGGCGAAGAAATGGAAGGGGAATAAATTCCATTATAAATCTGAGTTTAAAGGCAAGAAGCTGGATATGTCCAAGGTGGACTTTTTTCACTGTCACGAACATGGGCATATTGCTACTAACTGTCCATAGAAGAAGAACAACAAGAAGGATGCTGGAGCTGCAGCTGGTGAGGCCCTTGCCTCACAATTTGAGCTTGAATTCTCCTTTATCGCATGCATGGTGTCAAGTGCATTGGGATCGGTGTGGTATTTAGATAGTGGCACTTCCTTCCACGTGATGGGAGATAAGGAGCTTTTCAGTGACTTGGAGGAGAAAGATCTCCAGATGCACATTGAGATGGGAAAGGACAGACGGTACAGTGCTACCGGGATTGGTACCATTACCTTTCAGGGAGTTAGGTAAACCATTTCAATTAAAATATGTGATGCATGTTCCAGGTTTGAAGAAAAACTTAGTCTTAGTCGCAATGTTGGAGGACAAAGGCTATGACGTTGTTTTTAGCGATGTAAAATATTTTATGTGACATAAAACAACGTGTCAAGCCAAGAGGATAGGGATTCGAGTTAAGAATCTCTACAAGCTGGAGGTATATGGTTGCGCTGCCATAATGGGCAAGGCAGAAAAACTAGTGAGCCGAGATGAGGCTGAATTATGGAATAGGAAATTGGGCCATATTCATCATGGAGCCTTGAAATTCATGCAAAAAATATTTGTTGGACTTCTAATGGGAACACATTCTTAGTTAGATGAGTGTAAGGGTTGCACCATGGGGAAGTATTTAAATTCCACCTATCATGAGAAGGAGAACCATGCTTCAAGGATCCTTGAGAGAATTCACACAGATGTGTGTGGACCATTCTCGGTTGCTTCAACGGAAAAACATAAGTACTATGTAATATTTATTGATAACTTTTCTCGTAAATATTGGATCTTATCCATGCAAAAGAAATATCAAACATTCTCAAAGTTCTGTGAGTTTAAGGCATTGGTGGAGAAAGATTCGGGGAATAAAGTGAAGGCTCTTAGGAGCAATAACGGTGGAGAATACATCTCTAACGAATTCAAAAAATTCTGTAGCAAAGAAGGAATTCAAAGAGAACTCATAGCACCTCATAACCCACAAAAAAATGGTTTTACGGAGAGAAATAACAGAACGATGATGGGTGCAGCACAAGCGATGTTTCATAATCAGGGCCTACCAATGCATTTATGGACGGAAGCATGCAACAATACGGTTTATGTGCAAAACCGTTGTCCTCATAAAGTACTTGGCATGAGTACACCTAAAGAAGCTTTCACTGGTAAGAAATCGGATGTTTCACACTTTAATATTTTTGGCTCATCTATTTATGTGCATGTGACCAAGGACGCCAAGAAGAAGCTGGAGTTGACCACTGAAGTTGGGATTTTTGTGGGGTACACAGAAACACCCCATAATTATCGTGTGTATTTTCCAAACAGCAAAATGACTGTTGTGCGATGGGATATAAAATTTGATGAGGGGAAAGCCATGTGGTTGTCACTTGAGAGGGAGTTGGACTTGCATGCGGAGGAGGAAATGTTTGTTCCCAAAGATGAGTCTCAAGATGTGGATCAACCACATGAGGAGGTTCATGAAATGGAGGAGTCCATTGACGTAGATCCTTCCATCATAAATGGTAGAAGGCGTACCACAAAAGTTGATAGGCTGAGACTTGATGTTGCATAGAATGTAGGAGCCCCTACTTCACAACGCAGACAAAGACAGTCTCCTGACCGATTTACTGGATACATGGCTCTCATGAGAAAACATATTGTGACTAAACCATCTTCCTTTCAGGAAGCAGTGCAGGAGCCCACATGGGTAGATGCAATGGTGGAGGAGTATGACTCCATTGTCAAAAACAGTTCTTGGGAAATTGTTCCAAGGCCAATTGATAAATCAGTGGTAGTTTCAAGATGGATCTATAAGGTAAAGCAAGCTATTTATGGTAGTGTTGAGAAATACAAGGCCAAATTTGTGGCTCAGGGCTTCTCACAGATCGAGGGGATAGATTATGAAGAGACCTTTGCACCTATCGCAAGGTATTCTTCCATAAGATCCATCCTTTCTCTCTCAGCACAAATGAGTTGGCGCATTCATCAGATGGATGTGAAAAATGTGTTTCTCAATGGGATAATTGAGGAAGAGGTGTACATAGAGCAACCTAAAGGTTTTTATATTGTCAACAGAGATTTGCATGTGTGCCAACTCAAAAGAGCGTTGTATGGGTTGAAGCAAGCACCCTGTGCTTGGCACACTAGGATAGACAGCTATTTAACCGGACTGGGCTTCACCAAAAGTGAAGTAGATGCAAGCCTATACCAAATTGTGGTGGAGGGTAAGATTTTAATCATTGTTCTTTATGTTGATGATTTAATATTAACTGGTGATGAGCAGCTGATACACTCATGCAAGGAGGATCTTGCAAGGGAGTTCGAAATGAAGGATATGGGTCTCCTTTATTATTTCCTTGTATTGGAAATATGGAAGCGAGATGGTGAAATTTTTGTGTCTCAAGGAAAGTATGCAAGGGAGATATTGGGTAAGTTTCACATGGAGGGCTGCAAACCCATGGATATGCCTCTTCTAGGAAACTGGAGGAAAGAGGATGCTACTGTCTATCGATAGTTAGTGGGTTTGCTAATGTATCTAGTGAACACAAGATCAGACATTTTCTATGTGGTTAACCAGCTGATTCAAGCTATGTTTAAGCCTACCAAGCTCTTTTGGAAGGCGGGTAAGCATGTCCTGAGATACTTGAGGGGCACATTAGAGTATGGTTTATGGTACATAAAGATGGATGGAGTGAAGTTGCATGGATTCACGGATGCAGATTGGACTGGAAGTCCAACGGATAGAAAGAGCACATCAGGGGGGATCTTTAGTATCAGGTCTACAGTTGTTTCTTAGTACAGCAGGAAGCAGAGATCTATGGCACTCAGTTCAGTGGAAGTGGATTACATGGTAGCAATTCAAGCTGCATGTGAGGCTATTAGGATGAGAAAGATCTTGGTTGGCTTGTTTGGTTCTCATATGGACCCGACAATGATTCATTGTGATAATCAGAGTTGCATTAAACTTTCGATTAATCATGTGTTTCATGATAGATCTAAGCATATAGATATCTACTACCATCATCTCAAATATTGTGTGCAAAGGAGGATCATGTTGCTTCAGTACATTCCTACGAAAGATCAAGATGTAGAAACTTTGACGAAGGTGCTCACCAGGAGAAAATTTGAATACCATAGAGACAGGACCGGGGTGAAGGATAATCCCTTTCTTGTTGAGAGGGAGTGTTGAGATTCAACAAGAAGATCCTAGTGAAAATTAAGCACCTAAAATTGGATGGAGCCTCGGGCTATTTTTAGGTGGATGTCTATTTATAGATGCATGAGAAAATTCTATTTATAGATGCATGTCGGCTATCATTATCCCTTAATAATAGTTGGAAAATAAACTATATTCTATTCTCAATGAGCACTTGGAAATATTTAACTAAAGTGGCAAAGCAGTTAGCTATAGTAATTTCAAGTTAAAAGGTTGGTTGGTGGGACATGCAGGTTGACTTATTTGTAACTGAGTGATTCGAAGTTGACAGAGTTGGAAGTGTAGTTGTGCAAGTTGTAGAGTATTTTAACTCAGTTAAGTGAGTTAAACTTGGTTGTTCTAGTTGTAATTGAAGATACACTAGTGAGAGATCAAGTGAATTAATTATTAATTAATTCACAATCAGTGGTCTCACATGCAACTGAAGATTTACTACTATTAATTGCATTCATGTCAGATCTAGTGGAGACCCAGTTGAGTTGTAGGTGAAATGGAAGTTGACTATCATTTGCGACATTATCTTCTTGCACACATGCAAGAAAAAACACATTGGACGTGCCCATGAAGATTGCACAGTCAAGGCGGGCAAAATTTCACTCATTCAGGGATTACTATCAGTAGGGATTGCGCAATGGAGGCAGGCTGTCTGGAGACAGTAAATTGGCTAAGGAACTTGCCAATTTTTGTATGATAGTGTGAGACAATTAGCTCATTAACTGAGAGCTCTTGTATTAGAGTTTTCTATGTAATTGTTTCATGATCCATGATATAATATACAAGAAGATAGTGGGGTTTTTAGCTATAAGCTTTCCCTGGAAAAATTATCTGTGTTGTGTGTGATTGATCTTTCTTCATGATATTGTAATTTTCAATTGTGTTTTAAATTTCCGCAAAGATAAGTAGAAGCGATTATGTATTTAACAATAGCATATTGTTAGATCAGGAGAATCTAGGATATACATGCATTTTGTATTAAATTTATACACTCCCTCTCTTGGGAAGGACTCCAAATCCTCTCTTAATCATATTAAGGAATACATTTCACCCCTTTAAGATGTCTCTATCCATGTGGCAGGTGAGATCGACTCTTCCTTAGATGAGGGAGAACTCCACTCTCCTAGGGTGGCTTGAACTAGCCCCTCCCATGCTAGTTCAATTAATGAAAAAATGGAGACAAAGTGGTAGTCTAGGTATTTTGGTAACCCGTGAATTTATTTCTCTACTAATAATAAAATTAATGTGTACACATGTAAAATTTGATAGAATTGCAATTGCTTAATAAATTTAATCTAAAATTATGAGACACAGTTATACTCTACCGATCTACGGAATGAAATTCACAATTTAGAACAATATGCATAGACATGCAATAATAAAAGCCACAAATACACAATGATTTATACGGGAACCCAACTTGGAAAAACCCCTCAAGCCTCTTTGCATTAATAAATTGAATTGAGAAACTATTAGAATTTCTAGCTCTAACTCTAAGCTTAGCCTCCAAAATAATAATTGTTCTCCTCCTCAATGATAGAATCTAGCCAAAACTTAGTCAAATATCAGCTCACCAAGGCTCATATTTCCTTGCACAATTCCTGAGGAAATTAGCCCCTATAATTTAGTAATTTTCCTCCAATTGATTGTGCAATTCCCAAGGATTGATCATCTAACTACATGTAACACCTCTACACTTAAAACTAGTTTACAATTTCTTATTACATTTCCTTTTCATCTCCACTTCAGCTAAGGAACTCAAATTCTCTATATGCACTGGCTATTTTGGGTTGATTGATCAGTTAACTAAAAAATCTCTAAGTTATATTGTTGTCCCACAGCACAACTGCCATTCAACTAACTCTAACAATAGTTAGAGGTCATTTAATTGAATACAATTGAAAATAATTGAACTGGATTACTAAAATTTAGCAATAACACATGCTTAACTGAACTCCAAGTCCTCTAACTTGAATTTATTGAGCTAACTAAGTGACGAGAGCCATGTCACACTAGTTAAATTCCTTCAAGTTGTCCTATTGATGTGGAAATTCGATTTACTCAATTGGACTAAGGTTAAAGTCAAATTGAGCCTTTCTTGCTACATTTTTCAAAATTCCCTCTTAGCAAGAAATGGATTTTCCACCACCCCTATCCTACACCTATGGAATTTGAATTTACCTCTTGACAATTCCTTTATCAAGATTTCAACATCTTTCTCCTCGATTGGAATGACTTGTAGCAACATAATTCTCCTCTGCACATAGTCTCGCAAATGATGATATCAGATATCAATTTTCTTAGATTTGTACTGAAATGTTGGATTCTTAGAGAGATTAATGAAACTCTAATTATCACAGTATATCATTATCGGATCCATCTCCTGATTGAATAGTCCCACAAGTATTTTCCTCATCTATATTGCTTCATATGTTTCTTGAATTGCAAGCATGTATTCATCCTCTGCTAAGCTGAGCACCACATACCTTTTCTTCCTATTGTACCAGGAAATAGATGCCAACCTGACACTTAAGATAGCACTTGATGTACTTTTCCTGTAAGATGGACTCCCTGCCCAATATGTATTAGTGAAGCCTTGCAGTTTCACTCCTTTTGTTCGTATGTACCATAAACCATACTGGGTAGTGCCTCCGAGGTACTGTAACACATTCTTTGTTGCCTTCCAATATAATTTGGTAGGCCTCACCATAGCTTGGTTAAGCTGGTTGACTACATAGCACATGTCAGGTCATGTGTTCATTAGATACATCAGTGAACCCACAAGCTGCCTGCAAATGGTAGCGTCAACCACTTCACCTGAAGTGGCATTCTCCTTCCTCTATTTTGTAGCTATAGGTGTGTCCATGGGCTTAAAATTATCCATGTGAAATCTCTGAAGTATCTCAGTACCATACTTTCCTTGAGACACAAACAATTCACCATCATACTTTCATACTTCCAACCCGAGGAAGTAATGCATGAGTCCCATGTCCTTCATCTCAAATTCCCTTGCAATATCCTCTTTGTAAGAGCAGATCATTTTCTCATCACTTTTAAATATTAAAGCATCGACATACAATACAAGAATAAACAACTTACCATCTACCATAATGTGATATAGGTTCGCATCTGCTTCACTTTTGGTGAAGCCCAATCCTCTAAGATAATTGTGGATCTGAGTGTACCATGCTCGAGGCAACTGTTTGAGACCATGCAATTATCTCTTGATTTTTCACACATGTGACTCTCAATCATATTTCTCAAATCCTTCTGGATGCTCTATGTAAATTTCCTCCTCAGCAACACCGTTGAAGAAGGTGGTCTTCACATCCATCTAATGGACTTTCCACCCCATATCTACAGCCAATGTTAGAATGGATCTGATTGAGGAATACCTTGCAGATAGTGAAAAATTTTCCTACTAGTCCACTCCCTCTATTTAAGAGAATCCTTTGGACACAAATATGGCCTTGTACTTCTCGATGCTTCCATCCACTACATTCTTCACTTTGTAGATCCATCTCGAACCAACCACTAATTTCCCTTATGGTCTTGGCACCACCTCCCATACACTATTCTTCATGATGGATTCGTATTCATCCACCATGGAATAAACCCAAATTGGTTGAGAAAATGCTTCCCCAAATGAAGAAGGCTTTGTCTTAATTAGTTCTGTCATGAGATCTATGTACCTAGTGTACCTATCAGGCGACCTCCTATGCCTACAATGTGATGTGGGGGATCCCACATTCTCCCATGCATCCTATAACAATATATTAGCTAATTTTTTTCTCTATCTCCCCTCTCTGGAATATTTTGGTTGAGTGGGTGCCTCCACTCTACCTCTTGTCTTCTCCTCTACATGTGGATGCTCTAAACCTTCCTGAAGCTCCACATGAGGCTCGTCCTTTGGAGCTAGAAGCTCCTACTCTGACGGAATACTCATATCGTTTTCTAGAAAGTATCCCATAGCCTTGTCCTCGTTGAATTTGAAATATCTCCTCACAATTTTCATCCTTAGTGAAGGAAGATACACCAAGTGATCTAGGGGATCATAAAAATGCTCAAAATTAAAAGTGCTCAAAATCGCTCAAAACCAACGATCTATCGTAGTGCTCTTCGTCCTAAATCCAACATCGCTTGAATCACCTCAAACTAACATTGTATGCTCAATATATCATGTTCTGAAGTTTTAATAAAACAACTAAAAATTCAAGTGGTAGGGTTGACTAGGGTGCTAAATGGGAATGTCATACTCTGACATCAGCATCTGATTGGGAATGCACAGTGAGGAGTACGAACCAATCCCATGCCACCACCTAGAAGTACTGTACAAGAATGGTTGGCACAATTTCATTAGTTGAAGGGTTTTGGAATGGGCCACTCATGGAGTGACACATGGTCCAATCCAAGGGCACCACGTGGCACTTTGGGAGAGGTAAAAATTGGTTAGTTGTGACCAATCTACCCCATTAGAGTTAAACATTATACCTCATCCAAAACAACCAATGGCTTAACCAAAAATCCACATATTTTTTTTTAATAAATTTAACGACCTTAATTCATTTGAATTAAATTCAATTGAACGGTGGTGAGAGGGGCAAGGCACTTGGTCCTAGCCCCTGATTTTGTATCATTACACATGACCAATAGTCGCGGCGAAGGGATAAGACCTGGTGGCACCTAGTCCATGTCAACCCTTGATCCCATGAATCACTATATGACCATATGCTCAAACTGGAGAGATCAGAGCGACAAGGGCGAGCGATTAGCCCTGGCCCCCGGCCACAAGGTGCCCCATGTAACCTTAACCAACACTTAAGGGATATTGGTGCAGTTAAGGAGGCGATAATTTACCTCTTTTTTGGCAAGAATTTCATCGACACCAGGAGAAATTGTCGCTCGACGGTTAGCAGAAAGGGGAAATTCGTAGGATGATTAGCCAAAATTGTAGATTTGGAGAAAAATTAGCAGAATTTGTTCAAGGAGGCATATATTGCTCATTTTTTAACCTTTTTGAGCTCAAGAAGAGCCTATATGGGGGTTTTTAAGCATTTTGAATCCATTGGAAGCACTAAATTTTTTATTTTGAGAACTGTAAATTGATGTAATTTTATATTTGGGTATATAATTTAAGAGGCCCAACTTTGGAATCTGGACCTGGAGATATAGCCCGGGATGGGTGAACTTAGTAATAAATTTTTTTTTTTTGTGTTGCTATTCATGGTTCATATTTCTTTATTTTATTTCTGTAAACTAAGTTTTAGAAACACTAAAGTATATGTTCTTTTTCAACTTGATATATTTCTCACAAGACATAAACTTACTTGCAAATTTTTAATAGGCCTTCAAGTTTTTAATTTCAGATCAGTTTGGTATCAGAGCATATTTATTTTGAAGGTTTGACTATGTTTGCAAGTGTTTTTTTTATGCTTACAAGGTTACATTTGAAAAGAGGAGTGCTTGAAGAGCCAAATCCTCAAATTGGTTCAAGGAGGTCACAAACTCCTCAAAATCCACTAGTCATGGCACATGAAGGACATGAGATGATGTCTGAGGATGAGAGAGCTTGAAGAAATTCTTTCTTTGATATTTCTGAAATGGTGAAATTTTTGTTTGAAAAGAGGACAAAAAGGTTACAAGGTGAGAGTTCAAATCAACAAAAAGGTAATGGTTATGATGGGAGTAAGCCTCCACCACCAGTTATTCCTTCAACTCCATCTACACCTCCATCTTCACTTCCTTCTTCACCTCCTTCAACACCTAGACATACTCCTCCTAGATTTCCAAAAGGACATGCTAAGTCTCATTTATTGAAGCTTGATGTCAAGTTTGAATTTCCTATGTACAATGGGGAAGTAAATGCTGAAAAGTTGGATAATTGGGTTCATCAAATTGAAGTCTATTGCACAATTCAAAGGATTGATGATGATGCAACCAAGATCCAGCTTGCTTCTCTTTGGCTAGAAAGTACAACTCTCATTTGGTGGGAGGTTAGAAATCAATAAATTTGAAGAAAAGTGGTAAAATTATCTCTTCTTGGAACGATTTTTTAGCTGCATTAAGAAGGAAATTTTATCTGTTAGATTATATGCAAAAGGAAATTATAGATTGGAAAAATTTTAGACAAACTAAAGGTCAGAACATTCAAAGGTACACACAAGAATTTAGAAGAAACAATTTAATCTTAGGTGTAGATTTGTCTTCACGAGACACTCTCCTTAAATACATTAGTGGAATACATAGTTATTTGAGACATATAATTCTTATGTTTAATCCCACCAATCTAGATGAAGTATTTGTTCAGGAAACTCATTTGGAAGCAAGAGGGAAGAATTTTCCTCATGAGACTAACAAGACTCCATTCAAATTTGGAGACAAAGGAAAGAGGAAGTTTAAAGGAAAAGGAAAAAAGAATGCTATATTCAAGAAAGACCAAGAGAAACTCTCATGCAAACATTGCTCAAAAGATGGCCATGATGAAGACCATCGTTGGAAACTACATCTAGAAATGAGACCAAAGAATTTTAACAAAAAGTGGAAACAAAGGTTGTTGCAACTAATCAACAAGATATAAGATCTAATTCAAGTGATGAGACCAAAATCACAGCCATGGGAATGAAAGGTAAAGCTTATATTGCAAGTACTATTTCTTCTAGTAAGCCTATTGAACCTAAAAATGATAAAGAAAGAATTGATATTTTCCATATTAGGGTCATTACAAAAAATACCAAATTTGATACCTTGTTTGATAGTGAATCCCAAGTTAACCTTATTTCTAAATCTATTGTCAAGAAATTAAACTTAGAAACTACTCCTCATCCTAAACCTTACCCTTTAGGTTGGGTATGTGACAATTCCAAATTGCAAGGGACAAGAAAATGTAAACTTAAATTTTCCATCACTACAAAGTTTATTGATGAGGTAGAGTTTGATGTTGTATCACTTGAGATATGTGGAATTGTTTTAGGGAGTCCATACTTGTATGACGGATCCATATTATATTGTCATGAGAAAAAATATCATCTTTTTAAAGATGGAATTTAGTATATTGTTAGAGCACATTGCAAGAAGATGAACTTGTCTCTTATAAGTGTTGGTCAGATGAAAAGGATTGTGAATGCTAGTAAGAATGTTGTATTTTTTATGATCAAACCCAAATATACTATTGAATCTAAAGCTTGCTAAGGATGTGATGAAAAACTTAAGCATGATTTGGTTGAAGTTATTAACACATATGATAATATGTTTCAGGAACTTGAAGGGTTGCCTCCTAAAAGAGGAATCCAACATGAGATTCAATTGTAGCAGGATGCACCTCTTCCAAACATTGGCATGTAAAAAAAACCATTTTTGGAGAATGTGTAAATCAAAAAAAACTTCAAGAACTACTTGAAAAAGGGGTCATTAGACTAAGTATCTCTCCTTGTGGGCATCCTTTTGTATTGGTTCCAAAGAAGGATGGTACATGGTACATTTGTATGGATTTTAGAGCTTTGAACAAAATCGCGGTAAGCATCACTATCCTCTTCCTCGTATTAATGATTTGTTAGATCAACTGAAGGATGTTGTTTATTTCACTAAGTTAGATTCGAGAATCGGTTATCATTAGATCAGGATTGTTGAAGGTGATATTTGGAATATTTCTTTCAAGAGAAAACAAGGTTTGTTTGAATGGTTAGTTATTCCATTTGGGATTTGTAATGCACCTGCAACATTCATGAGAATTATAAATGATGTGTTGAGACCATTCCTTGATGATTTTTTCATATTCTACTTAGATGATATTCTGATTTCAATAAGACTCGTGAAGAGAATTTCAATCATGTTAAACAATTTTTAGATGTCTTAAAGAAAGATAAATTATATTTGAAGATGTCTAAGTCTGAATTTGGGAAAACCTATTTAGTTTATTTGGGTCATATTGTTTGAGGGGGTGAATTGAAGATTGATCCCTCAAAGGTCGAAGGCATTGTGAATTGGCCTAAGCCCAATAATGTAACAGAGGTTAGGAGATTTTTGGGAGTAGCCCAATTTTGGAGAAAGTTTATAGATACCTTCCCATCTATTGCAGCTTCACTACATGCTTTGACAAGTGTGAAATGGGTCTTTCGGTGGGGAGGCAAGCAACATAAAGCCTTCGATACATTGAAAGAGAAAATCGGTACAACAACAGTCCTTGCACTTCTAGATCTTAAGCAGCCATTTGAGATTCAAACCGATGCAAGTGATTATACCATGGGAGTTTGTTATCATTCTATAACCTATACAACTTATGATAAAGAGTCGTATGCTTTGGTACAAAGTGTGAATAAATGAAAGCATTATTTGATGGGTAAGTAAACGATTATTCATACTAACCATCAAAATTTTCAATATTTACAATCGCAAACCAAGCTACAACAAGTTAGATATTTCAGGTGGATGGGATTTCTACAACAGTTCCATTTGGTAATCAGGTATAAGAAAGGTATATATAAAAAATTTGTTGATATGTTATCAAGGCCTATTCTTAGTGCATCTGTCTTTCTTAAGAATAAATCAATCATGCATGAAAGTTATATTGAACAGTATGCTCAAGATGATGATTTTAAAGATGTTTGTGCAACTTTGATTCAAGGAAATCATGTTGAAGAGTAGGATTATCATGTTCATAACAATTTTTTGTATCATCTTAGCAAGTTATGTGTTCCATAGGGTGAAAGAGTCAACATCATAAGGGAAGTGAGTCATACTTCTCTTATTGTTGGTCACTTTGGTGTAGGAAAAGAAGTTGTACAATTACAAATGTATTGTTATTGGCCTCATTTGAAAGAAAGTGTGCCAATATATGTAAGAATATGTTCCATGTGTGCTACTAGTAAGCCTAGCAATAGAAAGTTGGGTTTGTATACTCCACTTCCTATTCCTTCTCTTCCTTGGGAAAGTGTTTCTATAGATTTTGTGGGAGTAATACCAATGTCAAAGAAAGCTCATGATTATATTTATGTTGATGTGGATCATTTTATCAAAATGTGTGTGTTGATTCCATGTAAGAAACAGGTTAAATCTTAACAAACCGCAAATATTTTCTTCCAAAATGTATGGGTACACTTTGGGTTGCCCACTTCTATTTTTTTATTGAGATTATCGATTTCTCGGAAAATTTAGGTCAAGTTTATGGGAAATCATGGACACCAAGTTAACCAAGAGCACAATGTTTCATCCACATACTGAGGGCAATACATAAGTGATAAACAAAATAGTAGTACATCTCCTTCGTGGATATTGTTGTAAGCATCCTGCATTCCTACAACAGATCAATGCTTTCTTCATCTCATACATCTCCATTCGAAGAATGTTTGGGATTTTTACCAAAATATCCCGTAGTTTTTATCTTTGGGAAGATGTTGTGGTGGATGGACACGTTGATATAGATCAGGCCAAGTGCTTCATTTAATAGATTCAGTTGGTGCATCAGATGGTACAAGAAATTTTGGAGAAGATTCAAGCCAAGTAAAATCCAAACATGATAAGCATCGTGTTGACCATAGATTACAGGTGGGATATCAAGTTTAGATTTATATTAGAAAGGAAAGGCTCCAAGGAGAAGGTAAAAATCTCAAACCAATCATATATGGTCCTTTTAAAGTCTTGGATAAGATTGGTAATATTGCCTTCTGATTAGGTTTACCACCATACATGCAAATTTATGTTGTTGTAAATGTGTAAAACTTAATATTATATGAGCCTCCTGTGATTGAAGATCAAGGAGAGAATGTTTAGATTCCAACAATAGAATATTTATCTCTTGAATGCTTCGAATAATTTCAACAAGATACTATTCTTGACAGGAGAATAAGGCATTCACGCAGAGGCAACATGGAGTACCTTTGTGTGGGGCTCAAGGGAACTAATAAAATTAATGCTAAGTGGATTTAGATACAAAGGGTGAGGGAGTTGTACCCTCACCTACTTTTTGACTAAAAAAAACCTTTTGGTGGTCCAAAAGCTTCCAGTGGGGAGGAATGATCCAAGGGATTAGAAAAATGCTCAAAATTGAAAGTGCTTGAAATTGCTTCGAACTAGCGCTAGATCATAGTGCTCATCATCCTAAATCTAATGTTGCTTGTATCGCCTCAAACCAACATCGTATGCTCAAGATATCACATTCTAGAGTTTTGGCCAAATAGCTAAAAAGTCAAGTAGCAGGGTTCATTGGGTTGTTGACTGGGCAGACTGTATGTTGATGTCAGCATCTGATTGGGCATGCACAATGAGTGGTTCAAACCAATCTCATGTTGCCATGTGGTAGTACCATACAAGAATGGTTGGACCAATTTCATTGGTTGAAGGGTTATGGTACGAGCCAATCATGGAGTGACACGTGGCCCAACCCCAGATCACCATGTGGCACTCCAGGAGAGGCCAAAATTGGCTAGTTGAGACTGGTTGAACCCACCATAGTAAAAAATGAGACCTCATATGAATGAACCAATGGCTTAACCAACACACCATGCATTTATTTTTAATATATATAATGACCTAAATTAATTTGAATTAAATTCAATTGAACGGTGGCGGGAGGGGCGGGACACTTGGCCCCAACCCACGATTTTGTTGAAATGCACATGACAAATAGCCATGACGAAGGGATTTACTGAGTGGCACCTGGCCAATTTCGGTCCCCAGTCCTATGAATCACTGTATGACCATATGTCGAAAACGGAGGGAGTGGAGCAGTGGGGGCGAGTGGTTAGCCCCGGCCCCTGGCCACATGGCGCCCCATGTGACCTTGACCTATGCTTAAGGGACATTTCTCCAATTAAGGAGGCAAAAAATCACCTCTTTTCGGCAGGAATTTCACCGATGGCAAGCGAAATTTTCGCTCGAAAATTTGCAGAAAGGCGGAATTCATAGGTTGATTAGCCAAAATTGTAGATTTGCAGAACATTTAGCAGAATTTGTTTGAGAAGCCACATCTTTCTCATTTTTTAACCTTTTTTGGCTCAAGAAAAGCCTAGATGCGGGTTTTTGAGCATTATGAATCCATTAGAAGCACTATTTTTTCATTTGAATCACTACAAACTATGTAATTATAGACTTGATCATATAATTGAAGAGGCCCAACATTAGAAGTTGGACCTAGAGACATAGCCTAGGAGGGGTGAACTCCGTAATCAATTTTCTATTTTGTGTTCTTATTCATGGTTCATATTTCTCTATTTTATTCCTGCACACTTAGTTTTGAAAACACTAAATTTTATGTGCTTTTGCAACTTTATCCATTTCCCACAAGATAGAAACTTACTTACAAATTTTTAATACGCCTTAAAGTTTAATTTCATATCACCCAGTAATTGTGTGGATTTTTTATGTATCTTACAAAAACTCCCAACTTTGTTGTAGGCTCAAGTTTCTTCCTTGAATCCTTAGAGACATGACGATAAACTGAAGCTTCAAAAATTCAGAAATGAGACACATTAAGCCTTCTCCCAAAGAAATTTTCCTCTAGTGTGATCATGCCAAGAATCCTATGATCACTTTGGTTTTCCAAGTAGACTGCAATGTTGCATGATTCTTCCCATAGATGAAATGGGAGCCCTTGATTATGCAACATGGCCCTTGATGCTCCCATTATGGTCTTTTTCTTCCTCTCAGCTACCCCATTCTGTTGTGGGTTATGGGGTGTTGTCAGCTCTCTTTGAATGCCTTTTTTCGCATAGAAAAATTTGAATGCTCATGAAACAAATCCACCTCCATTGTCACTCCTGATGAAGTTCTATCCTGATTATTTATCCCGAACTCTTCTTGAACCAAATCAGACCACAACCTTTCCCAATTCAAATTTTTCCCTTCCATTCACAAATTCATGGTAATTGTGACAAGATTTTGGAAGACCTAGAAGAGCTAGTTTCACCAGGTCATATTCTACAACAGTCACATCAACCCCTTCAATTTCATCCTGAACTTGTGTAAATATGGTGAGATACTACGAAATAGTATCATTGTTCTGCATCTTAATGTTTCGAAGTTTGTCTTTCAGGGATAATTTTCTATGGTCACTACCATTTTTGAATAGCCCAGTCAATTCCTTCCACATATAAAATGATGTATCTTTTCCATGGAGATTTGAGACCACGTGGTCCAACACCTTCCAGAATAATTTTCCTAATATTTGCTGCATCCTTCTTCCATTGGGCTAATTGTTGTGAATCCGACTATGAAGGTTTTGCAATGTAAATTTAAAAATATTCTAACATGCCATTTTCATTGAGCATTGTTGTTGACACCTAATCCTATGGATGGGTGTGCATATGTATTTTTGTATATTATTTATTATTAGGAAATAAGGAAGGCCAAGAGTCATTGGGAGATGAATCCCAATAGCCTCACCTCCCATCTATATAAGCATGTACATTCTTCAGCTAATACACATTCTAGTTTTGAGGAGTTACCTCCTGGTTTGACATGGTATCAGAGCCAGCCCCACATTTGGCATTTTTGCCCTATGGTGTAACTCCCTTTCCTTTGCTCAATCAATTTTATTAATAGTTTTTGCTGCTCATTAATTGCTAGACTGCTATTCTGCATTTTTTTTCTCTAATATCCCTGACATTTGCAACGGAAATTTCTCCTCAGCCTCCCGAAAACCGCAGTTTCCGTCATTCTCGGGCAGTCTGGTGTGCTCGCCATTTCTCCCGCAATTTTAGCCCCGCAACTCGCTCGCGTATCCACCCCCCAAATTTTTTTTTATGTAATGCCCTTTTGGGCCTCCTCATTCTCCATAGACCAGCGCTCCTCTCCATTCATCCCTGCGCTCCTCTCCATTCACTCACCTCCCTCTCCCTCACCCTCGACTCCCTATTCACCCCTCACTGCTATCCCTCCATACAGCGCTATATTATGATATCAACGCTCCATTCATACACTGTCCATTCATACACTGCCCATATATACACTATCACGCTCTTTCATACAGCGCTCCCCTTCCAAGCATCGAGTGGAGATCCCTCTCCACGCCGCTTTGAAATACCATTGCGCTATGTATATATATGTAATACCACCTCTCTCACCTTGTAATACCGCCTCTCCACCTGTGGAATGTAATACAGTTCGTGGTCATTGTTTCAATAGGCATTGTTCCAACGTTTCATTCCACTTTGGTCGACTATAACACATATATCCAACGCTGTCTGCTGTCACCCGCCTGCATACTCCATTCAATCTGCTCCACATTAACGCTGTCCAATTATCCATATTATTTAAACGCTGTCATAATATACCACGCCCCTCCATAATATACCACGCCCCTTCCACGTAATACCACGCACTGTTTACAATATACCACGCTTCATATAATATACCACGCTGTTTATCAAACACATATTCACTTTTTAATACAGTGTTCCAAACGCTACCTCCCATATAACAATTACGCTACTGTGGTATATAAAACGATGTGGTGTCCATTATATTGTGTGCGTTTTATTGGTTATATTATGCGCTGTTGTATTGTATGGTATGCGCTCCATTTTTATATACGCCCTTCCACCACATATTACCGCCCTCCCACCACATATTACCACCCTTCATAATATACTGCCCATCTTTTAATACCACTCCGCCATTCATAATTCCGTACTCTCCCCAACCATTCCATATCGACTTTTCACATACAAGTTTTTATTCCCCAAACAAAACAAAAATATACATATATATATATTTTTATGCAGAATTCAGTTTATAGCAAAGAGTATTTTTTTAAATTCAATCTTCAGCAAGAGTTTTTGAGCAGAATTAGTTTCCAGAAAAGAGTTTCTGTCCTTTTAAACTGAGTACATTTTCCAGCAAAGATTTTTTTGTTTTCTCTCCTTCAAGAGAAATTTTCCAGCAGAGTTTTTTTCTCTCGAAGTTTGTGTTATGATTTTATGTATTTTTGGAGGGTGTTGTAGGAGCTACAACAGACTCACATTCAGAATTAGAAAATGTTCAATTGATGATTAAGTTGTTCAATCTTGAAATCAAGAATGATGATCCCCTTGCCTTGGCTTCAGAAGTTAGATCGATCATGCATGATATTGATAGCACTGGTGTAAAAATGGACATACCTCTCATAGCATATGTTAAGGCATTATATCCGACTTACTCAAATTATCTTGATTCTTTGCAAGCAAGTGGGAACCTTGAGCATATCACCTTTGATACACTTGAGAAAAAGTTTGCAGAAAGAGAGAAAGCTTTTGGGAAGATGACAGTCCCTTCATCTTCCGAAGAGGCTGCATACTTGGCACATAGAGAAAAGAGTCATGCTCTAGATTCATCCAGAGGAATAGGTGGCAGAAGAGGAAGAGGAAGAAGAAACTTCACTGAAAGGGGGGGCAGACAATCTGACAAATCCAATCTTCATTGTACATGTTGCAATAGAGATGGACATGATGCATCCAAATGCAGAACACCCTGGGAGAAAATTGAGCAGCAAAGAAATCAAGACAAAGGTAAAACTAATGACAAAGACAAAGGTAAAGCACCTGAATCTTCTCATTATGTTCTAGCACATTGTAACAATGGAGTAACTGAAGACTTATTTGATGTTTCATTTACTTCATGGAGAAAAGATTGGTTGCTAGATTCAGGAGCAACATGTCACATGACATTTAGAAAAGATTTTTTTGAAGAATTCACTGACAAAGTTGATGGAGCAGTATATTTCGCAGATAAATCCAAACTCAAGCCATTAGGGCTTGGCACAGTCAGGCTTAAACTATCTGGTATTCCAGATCATATCCTACATGAGGTTCTATACTTCCCTGAGTTGAGGAGAAACTTGCTGTCCTTGGTCCAAATCCGCCATCAAGGACACTCCATTCACTTGTTTGATGGCAAGGCAGAGGTCAAAAAAGCATCAGATCAGTCACTTGTCATGGAGGGAATAGAAGAAGGGAGACTCTTGAAGATGAAAGGTTCATTTGCTCTTGCTCAAAACTTTACATTCAGTTCACATCATGATGAAGGTACATTCCCATCAAGTCTTTTATGGCATGCTAGATTTGGACACTTAAACTATGAAAGCCTTCATTTGTTGAAGAAAAATGGTGTTAATGGACTGCCTACAATTCCTAGAAAACCTAAGGAATGTGATGCTTGTATTCTAGGAAAGCATATCAAACAGCCATTTCATGATTCACACTCCAGAGCACATAGAAAACTTGAGCTTGTTCATTCATATTTATGTGGCCCTATGCCTATAGCTTCTGCAAATGGAAATAAATACACGATGACATTTATTGATGACTACACCAGAATGTGTTGGATTTACTTATTGAAGAATAAGTCTGATGCTTTTCAAAATTTCAAGAATTTTCATGCATGGATTGAAAATGATGCACAATCACATATTGGCTCTCTACGTACTGATAATGGAAAAGAATACACTTCAAACGAATTTGAAAATTATCTTCGTCAACATGGAATCAAACATCAAACAACTGTGCCTTATAATCCACAACAGAACGGTGTAGCTGAAAGAATGAACAGAACTATTTTAAATATGGTTTGCTCCATGTTATTTTTCAAGAATGTGAAATTGATGTTTTAGGCTGATGCAGTTCTATGTGTTGTTTACATAAAGAATAGGTGTCCTTCAAGTTCAATTAGAAACAAAAATCATTTTGAAATGTGGCATGGCCACATTCCTTCGGTAAAGCATTTCAGTGTCTTTGGGTCCACCTGTTATGCCTTGATACCCAAGGGTCAAAGGAACAAACTTGGTGCTAGAAGTCGAAAATGTATCTTCTTGGGGTACTCCAATACCTCCAAAGGATATCATCTCTATGATGAAACAAATAAGATGTTTGTAAGAGCAAGAGATGTCATATTTCTTGAATCTTCCAAGAGTGACAAGGTTGTTGAGCGGCAACTTGATCGTCTGGATAGAGTCACACATGCAAAGTCTTTCCAAGAATTTGATAATTAGATTCCACATCTTGAAGGGGGGATTCCGATATTGAATCAAACTGTGGAATCATGTCCTGAAGCACTCTCTCCCCCACATGAAGAAACAACCACGGATGACACATTGGATGATGTGATAGACAGAATTGGGAGATTGGATCTTGAATCAATCCCAACTCAGTCAAATGAACAGCCTGGGCCATCTCAGAAAGGTCCTCCCAAATGGCTTACAAAGACACTGGAGAATGTTCATCCTGATGAGGTTGGAAAAACAGGAACAAGAAGTTCCACTCAACAAATCGAAGGTGATGTAGATAATTTTGATTCTCCTGTTGATATGGATATTGCTTATAACTGTGAATTGAGTTCATCTACAGATCATGAACCAAATTCCTTCAAAGAAGCTACTTCTCATAATGAATGGAAAGAAGTGATGCAGAAGGAGTATGATGCCTTGATAAAGAATGGCACTTGGAAGCTGGTTGATCCGCCTTTGGGAACGAAACCAATTGGCTGTAAGTGGGTCTACAAGAACAAGTATAAAGCAGATGGCTCACTTGATAAGCACAAGGCCAGGCTTGTGGCAAAAGGTTTTGCACAAAAAGAAGGAATCGATTATGAAGAAACTTTTGCTCCCACAGCAAAATGGACCACCATCTGGACTCTCTTTGCCCTAGCAGCTCAGAATGGATGGAAAGTCCATCAGATGGATGTAAAAACCGCCTTTTTGAATGGAGATCTAAAGGAGAAAGTTTATATGTCCCAGCCAGAAGGATTTGTGGTAAAGGGTCAAGAACACAAAGTTTGCAAGCTTATAAAATCCTTGTATGGCCTCAAGCAAGCACCACGAGCCTGGTATGAGAAATTAACCGAGCATCTTCTCAAACTTGACTTCAAACATTTTGATCTTGATGATGCAACTTTGTTTGTTAAGAAAGTTGGAAAAACAGTTGTATATCTTGTGGTATATGTAGATGATCTTTTGATAACAGGGAATAATGAGAGCTATATTGCATCCATGAAGAAAGAGTTGAAGAAAGGTTTTGAAATGAATGATTTGGGTCATGTTCATTACTATTTGGGTATTGAAGTAATTCAACATCCTAAATTTATATTTCTTTCTCAAAATAAGTACATTGGAGATCTCTTAAACAAGTTTGGCATGGATGAATGCAATCCCTTAACCACTCCAATGGAACAAAACTTGAAGCTCACATCTATTGAAGGGAAGGAATTTGAGGATGCAACTAAGTATATACAGCTTGTAGGAAGTCTTATCTACCTGACCACCACCAGACCTGACATTTCATTTGTTGTTGGAATCCTCTCAAGGTTCATGCAAAAACCTTGTGAAGGACATTGGTTTGCTGCAAAAAGAGTGTTAAGGTACTTGAAGGGGACTCAAGACTTTGGACTCAAATATACACAGGTAGGCGACTTTAGCTTGATCGGATACTCTGATTCAGACTATGATGGCGACAAAGAAACAGGGGTTTCTACTACAGGTTACACCATGAGTCTTGGATCAGGAGCTGTCTCATGGAGATCACACAAACAGTCAGTTCCAACAGATTCCACGACCGAGGCAGAATATGTGGCAGCAGCTGAAGCAACAAAATAAATTGTGTGGCTCCGGAAGATCCTGGAAGATTTGCAGATGAAACAAATGTATTCCACACCACTCATGATCGACAACACTTCTGCAATAAAGTTGGCCAAGAACCCAAAGTTCCATGATCGAACAAAGCACATCAATACAAAGTACCATCTAATTCGACATCATGTTCAGGCCAAAACCATCCATCTACATCATTGTTCCAAAAATGAGAAAACTGATGATATCTTCACCAAAGAACTTGGAAGAGAAAAGGTTTAAAAGTTCAGATCGATGCTTGGACTCACCAACATCCCTTCGGATTAAAGGGGGGAATGTTGACACCTAATCCTATGGGATGGGTGTGGATATGTAATTTTGTATAATAAATAATAGTAGGAAATAAGGAAGTCCAAGAGTCATTGGGAGATGAATCCCAATAGCCTCACCTCCATGTATAAATGCATGTACATTATTCAGCTAATGATATATTCTGATTTCAGGAGTTACCTCCTGGTTTGAGAAAAACAAATTTAAAATTGCCTTGTAAAATTATAGTAATTTCTAGTCAATCTGGGCCGTTCATTAGGCAGATGATCTGATGGTAGAAGTTATGTTTAGTTTAGGGTTTTTTTCCCTAGAAGGAAACCCCTCGCTTTTATGAGGGTATTTTATTGTGGCTGTGTATTGTGTGTGTATTCTCAGAGTGAGAAACAGAGAGGGAGACTGTGAGAGGGAACAAAGTATATTACAACGGATCTGCTGTAGGTTTTGTCTCTTCATTTTTCTGGATAATAGAAAGGAAGGACTGGTTGTTTAGGGTAGACGTAGCCTAAACTGGGTGAACCATGTATATCTGTGTCTCTCTGGTTTTATGTGTTTTGTGTGCTTGTGTTTTTCACATATTTTATGTGTTTCATTTCTCTGTAATATTTGGATTTTTCTAACAACTGGTATCGGAGCATAAGGTCTATTTGGCTGATAAACTTGCAAGAAATAAGGGTTCCTGGTTCGAGTGGGAGCAATGGCAGAAGATGGTAATTTTAGGGTCGAGAAATTTAACGGCCAAAACTTCCCGCTGTGGAAGATGCAGATGGAAGATTATCTGTATCAGAAATATATGTACCTACCATTGAGCGAAAAAACAAAGATTGCGACAGCTATGACAGACGCAGAATGGGATATTCTCGATAGAAAGGCACTTGGAACAGTACGGTTGTGCCTCGCGGCGTCGGTAGCCTTCAATATTTCGAAGGAAACAACAACAAAGGGTTTGATTAAGGCATTGGCGAAACTATATGAAAAACCCTCGGCCTCAAACAAGGTATTTCTTATGAAACGTTTATTTAATATGAAGATGTCTGAAGGTGGATTTGTTGCAGACCATTTAAATGATTTTAATACAGTTACCAGTCAGTTAAGTTCTGTAGGGGTAAAATTTGATGATGAAGTTAGAGCTCTGTTATTTCTGTGCTCATTGCCAGAAAGCTGGAATGGTTTAATTATGGCCATTAGTAACTCTATCTCTGGATCTAGTACTTTAAAGTTTGATGATTTTTTCGGTGCTATCCTTAGCGAGGAAAGGCGACAGAAAAGCTCCTGTGTGACACCAGGTAATGCTTTATGTACAGAGTCTAGGGGAAGAAGAATGGAAAGAGGAAAGAGCTTGGGATATCGTAGTAAATCAAGGAAAGGAAGATCCAAGTCCAGATCAGGGATAGTGTGCTGGAAATGCGGAAAGAAAGGACACATAAAGAAAGATTGTAGATATCGGAAGGGAAAAGAAGGAGACACACAACAAGAAAACAATCATGAAGCAAATGTGATAGGTGATGTGTTATGTCAAACCAGAAGGTAACTCCTCAAATCAAAATGTGTATTAGCTCAAGAATGCATATGTATTTATACATGGAGGTGAGGCTATTGGGATTCATCTCCCAATGACTCTTGGCCTTCCTTATTTCCTACTATTATTTATTATACAAAAATACATATCCACACCCATCCCATAGGATTAGGTGTCAACATTCCCCCCTTTAATCCGAAGGGATGTTGGTGAGTCCAAGCATCGATCTGAACTTTTCAAACTTTTATCTTCCAAGTGCTTTGGTGAAGATATCAGCAGTTTGCTCATTTGTGGAACAATGATGTAGATGGATGGTTTTGGCCTGAACATGATGTCGAATTAGATGGTACTTTGTATTGATGTGCTTTGTTCGATCATGAAACTTTGGGTTCTTGGCCAACTTTATTGCAGAAGTGTTGTCGATCATGAGTGGTGTGGAGTACATTTGTTTCATCTGCAAATCTTCCAGGATTTTCCGGAGCCACACAATTTCCTTTGTTGCTTCAGCTGCTGCCACATATTCTGCCTCAGTCGTGGAATCTGCTGGAACTGACTGTTTGCGTGATCTCCATGAGACGGCTCCTGATCCAAGACTCATGGTGTAACCTGTAGTAGACACCCCTGTTTCTTTGTCACCATCAAAGTCTGAATCAGAGTATCCGATCAAGCTGAAGTCGCCTACCTGTGTATATTTGAGTCCAAAGTCTTGAGTCCCCTTCAAGTACCTTAGCACTCTTTTTGCAGTAGACCAATGTCCTTCACAAGGTTTTTGCATGAACCTTGAGAGGATTCCAACAGCAAATGAGATGTCAGGTCTGGTGGTGGTCAGATAGATAAGACTTCCTACAATCTGTCTATACTTAGTTGCATCCTCAAATTCCTTCCCTTCAATAGATGTGAGCTTCAAGTTTTGTTCCATTGGAGTGCTTAAGGGTTTACAGTCATCCATGCCAAATTTGTTCAAGAGATCTCCAATGTACTTCTTTTGAGAAAGAAATATGAATTTAGGATGTTAAATTACTTCAATACCCAAATAGTAATGAACATGACCCAAATCAGTCATTTCAAAACCTTTCTTCAACTCTTTCTTCATGGATGCAATATAGCTCTCATTGTTTCCTGTTATCAAAAGATCATCTACATATACCACAAGATACACAACTGTTTTTCCAACTTTCTTAACAAACAAAGTTGCATCATCAAGATCAAAATGTTTGAAGTCAAGTTTCAGAAGATGCTCGGTTAACTTCTCATACCAGGCTCGTGGTGCTTGCTTGAGGCCATACAAGGATTTTATAAGCTTGCAAACTTTGTGTTCTTGGCCCTTTACAACAAATCCTTCTGGCTGGGACATAAAAAATTTCTCCTTTAGATCTCCATTCAAAAAGGTGGTTTTTACATCCATCTAATGGACTTTCCATCCATTCTGAGCTGCTAGGGCAAAGAGAGTTCGGATGGTGGTCCATTTTGCTATGGGAGCAAAAGTTTCTTCATAATCGATTCCTTATTTTTGTGCAAAACCTTTTTCCACAAGCCTGGCCTTGTGCTTGTCAAGTGAGCCATCTGCTTTATACTTGTTCTTGTAGACCCACTTACAGCCAATTGGTTTTGTTCCCAAAGGCGGATCAACCAGCTTCCAAGTGCCATTCTTTATCAAGGCATCATACTCCTTCTGCATTGCTTCTTTCCATTCATCATGAGAAGTGGCTTCTTTGAAGGAAGTTGGTTCATGATCTGTAGACAAACTCAATTCACAGTTATAAGAAATATCCATATCAACAGGAGAATCAGAATTATCTACATCACCTTCGATTTGTTGAGTGGAACTTCTTGTTCCTATTTTTCCAACCTCATCAGGATGAACATTCTCTAATGTCTTTGTCAGCCATTTGGGAGGACCTTTCTGAGATGGCCCAGGCTATTCACTTGACTAAGTTGGGATTGATTCAAGATTCAATCTCCCAATTCTATGAATCACATCATCCAATGTGTCATCCATGGTTGTTTCTTCATGTGGGGGAGAGAGTGCTTCAGGACATGATTCCTAAATGATGTGAACTGAATGCAAAGTTTTGAGCATGAGCAGATGAACCTTTCAGCTTCAAGAGTCTCCCTTCTTCTATTCCTTCCATGACAAGTGAGTGATCTAATGCTTTTATGACCTCTGCCTTGCCATCAAACAAGTGAATTGAGTGTCCTTGCTGCCGGATTTCGACCAGGGACAACAAGTTTCTCTTCAACTCAGGGAGGTATAGAACCTCATGTAGGACATGATCTGGAAGACCAGGCAACTTAAGCCTGACTGTGCCAAGCCCTGATGGCTTGAGTTTGGATTTATCTGCGAAATATACTGCTCCATCAACTTTGTTAGTGAATTATTCAAAAAAATCTTTTCTAAATTTCATGTGACATGTTGCTCCTGAATCTAGAAGCCAATCATCTCTCCATGAAGTAAATGAAACATCAAACAAGTCTTTAGTTACTCAATTGTTACAATGTGCTAGAACATAATGAGTGGATTCAAGTGGTTTACCTTTGTCTTGATTTCTTTGCTGCTCAATTTTCTCCCAAGGTGTTCTGCATTTGGATGCATCATGTCCATCTCTATTGCAACGTGTGCAATGAAGACTGGATTTGTCAGATTGTCTGCCCCCCCTTTCTGTGAAGTTTCTTCTTCCTCTTCCTCTTCCGCCACCTCTTCCTCTGGATGAATATGGAGCATGACTCTTTTCTCTATGTGCCAAGTATGCAGCCTCTTCGGAAGACGAAGGGACTGTCATCTTCCAAAAATCTTTCTCTCTTTCTGCAAACTTTTTCTTATGTGTATCAAAGGTGATATGCTCAAGGTTCCCACTTGCTTGCAAAGACTCAAGATAATGTGAGTAGGTCGGATATAATGCCTTAACATATGCTATGAGAGATATGTCCATTTTTTAACCAGTGCTTTCAATATCATTCATGATAGATCTAACTTCTGAAGCTAAATCAAGGGGATCATCATTCTTCATTTCAAGACTGAACAGCTTAATCATCAATTGAACATTTTCTAATTCTAAATGTGAGTCATAGAGTTCTTTTATCTTGCTCAAGGCATCATAGGCATTTGATAAAGATGAAATATGGTGACTCAACTCTTCATTTACGGAAGCTACAATCAAGGCATAGGCCTTGCAGTTCTTGTTTTCCCAAATGGCGAGCTCTTTGTCTGAAGTGGGCTTTGCTGGTGGATTTTCTTCTTGTCCTTCACAGATTCCTCTCCACAACTCATTGAAAATGAGTGTGTGTTTAATCTTCTGAGACCATTCAAGATAGTTCTCTTTTCTGGAGAGAACCACCCCAACAATAGAGATGAGAGAATGCATTAGTTTTCTGGAAAAAATTCTTTTGAAGAGGGAAAAAAAATCTGCTAGAAAAATTTTCAATTCTGGAGATTTTCTCAATTAAAGGGGACAAAAACTCTTGGTAAAAATACTCTGAATTTAAAAAAAACTCTTTGCTGCAAACACTGAATTCTGCACAATATATATATACATACATACATACATATATATATATATATATATATATATATATATATATATATATATATATATATATATATATATATATATATATATATATATATATATATTTTTTTTGTTTGGGAAAAAAATGTATGGGTTATATGATTGGTGAGATGGAATATAATATGGTGGAGGGGGTGGTATTGTAAGGTGGTGGAATGGTATTAAAAGATGGGAGGAGGGGAGCGGTATTGAATGTATGAAGGGCGGTATGGAGGGGCAAAAATATACAGTCATGTATTACAAACTACGTGGAGGGGAGGTATTACAATATGGACGACGTATTGGAGTGGTATTAAATAGAGCGGTATTCAATATGGAATGGAGGGGCAGTGTTACATATATGTGACAGTGTATATATGGACAGCGTAGAGCGGACAACGTATATATGGACAATGGAAAATGAATGGAGTGTATTGCAGATGGAGAGTGGTGGTATTATGGAAAGGAGTAAGGAGTGAGGGCGGTGGTATTATGGTATTAAATAGAGCGGTATTCGTGTTATGGAGTGGCAGTGTTACATATATGTGACAGTGTAAAGCAGTGGTGAGCAGGGGGCCGTATGGCCGAGGAGGGGAGTGGGTGAGGTCGAGAGCTCGCAGGTGGAGCAGGCAGAGGTGGGCAAGTCGAGCAGGGAGATAAGGGGCGTGTGTGTTGTATGCTGTAGCGATAGGGAGTTGTGAGGAAAAAACAAAGAGGAGGCCTACAGGCCTTGGAAAATATTTTTGAAATAGTAGTTGCAGAAATTTGTAGGTACTGAATTGTAACTGCAGAAATTGCAGGAGCTGGAGAGTTGTAGAGTTTTCAAAAACTGCAAGACAAATTCAGAACTATGCAAATTGCAGAGATAATTAAAAAAAATGCAGAATTACAGTACAACTATTTAATAGGAGCAACAGGAACTATCTTAAAAACTGACTGAGCAAAGGAACTAGGGAGTTACACCATAGGCAAAAATGCCAATGGTGGGACTGGCTCTGATACCATGTCAAACCAGGAGGTAACTCCTCAAATTAGAATGTGTATTAGCTGAAGAATGCATATGTATTTATACATGGAGGTGAGGCTATTGGGATTCATCTCCCAATGACTCTTGGCCTTCCTTATTTCCTAATATTAAATAATATACAATATTACATGTGCACACCCATCCCATAGGATTAGGTGTCAACATGTTACAAGATGCTTTGATTATTTCTTTAGAAAATTTTACTGGTTCTTGGGTTGTAGATTCAGGGGCTTACTTCCATGCCACACCTGATAAGAAATATTTTCATGACTATGTTCAAGGAGATTTTGGACAAGTTCGTTTGGGTGATGATAAACCCTGTAAAATTGTTGGAATGGGTAATTTTCTTGTAAAACAACATAATGGAAACCAATGGATACTAAAGGAGGGAAGGCATGTTCCAGATCTGAAGAAAAATCTAATTTTAACAGGGCAGTTAGGTTGTGAAGGTTGTGTGACAACTTTCATGGATAAAACTTGGAAGGTCACCAAAGGAGCCCTGGTAATAGAAAAAGGCAAAAAGGTTGGTACATTGTATTTATGCAATGGTATTTCTAACTCTGTTAATGCTTTAACTTCCAAAGGAGCAGATGCAGCATTATGGCATCATAAGCTCAGACACATGAGTGAGAAGGGGATGAAGATTCTTCACTCAAGAAATTTGTTGTCGGGTTTTAAGAATGTTGATTTGGATTTCTGTGAAAATTGTATTTATGGAAAATAGAAGAGAGTCAGATTTCTCAGAGTTGGGAAAGAAAAGAAGAGTGAAAAATTAGAGCTTGTGCATACAGATGTATGGGGACCTGATCAAGTATCATCTATTGGTGGCTCTCATTATTATGTTACTTTTATTGATGATGCAACTAGAAAAACTTGGATTTATTTTATTCAGAATAAATCTGATGTATTTGATACTTTCAAGAAATGGAAAGCTTTGGTTGAGATTGAGACAGGAAGGAAGTTGAAGTGTCTCAGATCAGACAATGGAGGTGAATATTGCAACAAAGAGTTTGATAGGTATTGTTCAGAGCATGGAATTCACAGAGAGAAGACAATTCCAAGAGCACCACAAGAAAATGGTGTGTCAGAAAGGATGAATAGAACAATCATGGAGCGTGCAAGGTGCATGAGATTGCATGCAGGATTTCCTTTACAATTTTGGGTAGATGTTGTAGATACTGTTGTTTATCTAATAAACACAGGGCCTTCACATTCCTTGGATGGTGGTATTCCAGAGGAAGCATGGACAGGTAAAAATATAAACTACTCTTTTTTAAAGTCTTTTGGCTGCGACGCCTTTGTCCATATTAATAAAGAAAATAGAACCAATCTTGAGGCAAAATCAAAGAAATGTACCTTTATTGGATATGGTGTTAATGATTATGGTTATCGCTTATATGATTATGAAATCACAAAATCATTAGGAGCAGAGATGTAATATTCAATGAAAAGGTATTGTATAAGAATCAGTTGCAGGGAAAGAAACAAGAAAAATAAAACAAAGAATACACAGTTCTTGATGAGATCATAGAAAAGGTAAAGGTGCCTGAAAATAATAATAATCAAGAGCCACTACAAAAAAAACCACCACAACAGCAACAGGCACCTCAAACACCTGAAAGTGGTGTTAGAAGATCTACTAGGATAAGTAGACCCCCTGAACGATACTCTCCTTCATTATATTATTTATTGTTGACTAATTCTGGTGAACCTGAATGTTCTGAAGAAGCAATGCAGGTTGAAAGTAGGAAGAAGTGGGAGCTAGCCATGGAAGAAGAGATGGACTCATTAATGCATAACCAGACTTGGGACTTAGTCAGGTTGCCTACAGGTAAAACTATATTGCATAATAAATGGGTTTACAGGCTGAAGGAAGAAGATGGAGGAAAACAGAGGTACAAAGCTAGACTTGTGGTGAAGGAGTTTTCACAGAAGAAAGGTATTGATTTTGATGAAATATTTTCTCCTGTTGTTAAGATGACTTCAATCAAAACTGTTTTAAGTCTTGTAGCAGCGGAAGATTTACATCTTGAACAGTTAGATGTAAAGACAACATTTCTCCATGGATATTTGAAGGAAGAGATCTATATGGAGCAACCAGAAGGATATGAGGTCAAAGGGAAAGAAAAATTAGTGTGCAGGTTAAAGAAGAGCTTGTATGGCTTAAAATAGGCTCCAAGGCAGTGGTATTTAAAATTTGACAAGTTTATGTCTAATCAAGGTTATACTAGATGTCACTCTGATCATTGTGTTTATTTGAAAAGGCAAAATGATGGCAGCTATATTATATTGTTATTGTATGTATATGACATGCTTGTTGCAGGGTCTAACATGCAGGAAATAAATGTGCTCAAAAGAAAATTGGCAAATTCATTTGCAATGAAGGATTTGGGAGCTGCAAAACAAATCCTTGGTATGAGAATAACTAGAGATAGAAAAAATCACAAATTAACACTGTCTTAGAATGAGTACATACAAAAGTTGTTGAAAAGATTTAATATGAAGAATGAAAAACCAGTTCGTACACCTTTTTCTATCCATTTCAAACTTAGTAAAGAGATGTGCCCCAAGACCCATGAAGAAATGGAATATTTGTCTAAAGTTCCATATGCATCAGCAGTTGGAAGCTTAATGTATGAAATGGTCTACACAAGGCCTGATATTGTGCATGTAGTGGGAGTTGTAAGCGAGTACATGAACAATCCAGGAAAAGAACATTGGATGGCAGTAAAATTGATTCTCAGATATTTGAGAGGTACCAAAAATCAAGCATTATGCTTTGGTGGTTCAAACATTACTCTACAGGGATATGTTGATGTAGATATGGTAGGTGACAGAGATATCAGAAGGAGCACTACAGGATATGTATTTACTGTAGCTAGAACAACTATCAGTTGGGTTTCAAAAATCCAGTGTGTTGTTGCACTTTCAACAAAAGAAGTAGAGTATGTTGCTGCTACAGAGGCTAGTAAAGAAATGATTTGGTTACAAAGGTTTATGGATGAATTGGGTAAGAAGCATGATATGGGCACGTTATATAGTGATAGCCAAAGTTCCATTCATCTTGCAAAGAACTCAGCATTTCATTCCAGGACTAAACACATACAACTCAAGTATCATTCCATATGCTCAGTATTGGAAGATGGACAGTTGAAGCTGGAAAAGATACACACTAGCCAGAATCCTACAGATATGCTAACAAAATTTGTAACCAGGGAGAAACTCAGAACATGCTCAATTTCAATTGGTCTTCAAGGATGATGATGAATATGAGAAACAACCAGGTCCAAAGAGGAGTAATTTTCCAGCAAATGAAGCAGCGGTGGGGTTGCTAAAATCAGTCTCCAAGTGGGAGATTGTTGGGTGTGGAGCCTGATTATCTTGTTTATTTTGTATCACAGCGTTGGATCCCCTGTACCTTAATGGGGGCGACAACGCCACCCATAATTAAACGCTGCCCGGGGGGTCCAAGGGGGGGTAGATGCAACTTTATGGAGCCCCCCCTTAGTGGGGGGTTTCGGGGGCAGCGCCCTCGAAGCTAAAAACATATGTAAAATTGCCTTGTAAAAGTATAGTAATTTCTAGTCAATCTGGGCCGTTCATTAGGCAGATGATCTAATGGTAAAATTTATGTTTATTTTAGGGTTTTTTTCCCTAGAAGGCAACCCCTTACTTTTATGAGGGTATTGTATTGCAACTGTGTATTGTGTGTGTATTCTCAGAGTGAGAAACAGAGAGGGAGACTGTGAGAGAGAACAAAGTATATTACAGCGGATCTGCTGTAGGTTTTGTCTCTTCATTTTGTTGGATAATAGAAAGGAAGGACTGGCTGTTCGGGGTGGACATAGCCCAAACTGGGTGAACCACGTATATCTGTGTCTCTCTAGTTTTATGTGTTTTGTGTGCTTGTGTTTTCCGCATATTTTATGTGTTTCATTGCTCTGTAATATTTAGATTTTCTAACAAAAATTTTACTAAATTATCACAGTTTGCAGGGGAATATGCTACTGCCACTGTTGATAAAGCTACTGAGGTTAAAATGTTATTAAAGCAGAAGGAAGACAGAATACAAGAACTAGAGAAATTGTTAGATGAAGAAAAATCTAACTCCAGCGAGAAAATGAAATCTAAGATGGCCCAATTTCAAAAGGAATTTGAAAATCTTAATTTATAGCATCAAGCAGAAATCACTGAGAAGCAAGCACAACTGGAAGCAACAATTACCAGGTTACAAATCCAGCCACAATTAGAGAAATTCATAAAAGAAGCATTGGATGTAAATTCTAAGTTAAAGCAACATCAGGAAGTATTTTTCCAACAAGCTTCTATTATTGGCTCTTATTGTGACTAAAATGAAATATTGATCCAACAAGTAGGTATCCAGAAACTTGAATTTGAGAAGCTCAAGAAGAAAATCAATGAACACATTCAATTGAAAGCATCGAACTTAGGCAAGGAAGCTAATCTACCCCGGGTAGATAAGTTCCACAAGGAGATCTTATTCAAAGATTGGGAAGAACAAATAAAGCAGGCAGAGAAAGCATCAACAAAAACATCCAGATTATCAAAGGAAATTACTGAATCTATATGTCAACCGCTGGTGAAAGTATAACTTATAAAAGGGTACACGTCTGAAGTGTTCTCAGAAGTCAAACAACTAGAAACACAGTGGAAGAAAAAGGCAGAAATGTAGGATGAAATAATTAAAAAGGTAAATAAGTTTGATCAAGAAAATTATTGGAATTTTCTGATCAAACCTTATCATCAATACCAGATCCTATAGTGTTTAATAGATTCAACAAGAAGATCACATCCAGTACTCTCAAACGAAGTATTCAAGGGATAGGTTAGATCGAGGATTTCGAAACCAGCTCATCTCAAGCGCATGTTAGATATTTATCAACTTCGTGACCAAATCCAAAAGAAAGGGTGAAATTCATAAATCATATTGTTACTTTATTTTCCTAGATTGTAGTTTAAGTTAGTCTTACAAGGATGGTTGTTTGAAACCTCCTCTATATTTTTGTAATAATATATTTTAGAACATAGTTATTTTAGTATTTAAAACCCTCTCATGCATTTAGAGAAGGGTCTAGAAATTTGTCAAAAACATTTGCAAAGAATGCACTATTATAAGTTTGTGAATGCTTTGATGAATTAATGGAACACATCTATTATCTTTTTACAATTAATGCTGTTTAAGTGATGTTGCACTACTGTACTCTTTAAATTTCTTGAAACTGAAGAGGAGCAGATCAATTACTTTCAGTTTACATGAGTAGAACTTCATACATATGGTACTTCTATTCACTTGTACTAAGCCTTGCTATATATGTTGGAAATATTGTCATGATGGCAAAGGAGAATAAAGGAGCAACACCTGGACTATCATTTAAAGAATCAAAGAAGCAGAAGGAGCAGAGATCTGGAGAGACAGCGTAGCGAGGTTGAAAGGGCCATCAAATTGAAGATATGGTCAAACAAGAAGTTTGTAAATGAATCCTGTTGTAATTGATCAAATTTGTATGTATTTATGAGGAATTTGTTTCTAAATTCTGCATGAGATTTACATGTATTCCTGGTCGAATTCTGTATGAGGAATGTTTGAGTTTATGTGAGTAAGTGTGAAACTCTATGTTAAGGGCTGAAATGTTGAATTTTTATGAAATAGAGAATTTGATATAATTTGCATACATATTATCTGAGAAGGATCGATCACTAAAAGGATCGATCACATTTAAGAGAAGCCAATTGTAATTCGGCAATTGGGTGCATCGAAATGGATTAATTCTGGTGGAGTTCATTCTTATTTAAAGAAGAAGGATTCGAGAGCCATTAATCCAATAGTGTCTGGTATTAGAAGTCGTATTTGAGGAACTTGATTATAAGTTAAGGGTTTAATTGGCATATGGTTTTGAAGCAAATGTTTGGCATGAACCGGAGGGGCAGAGTGTAGGCAATTGATTGGAGATTCGATTGTGTAGCATTATAAAATGATGATGAAGTGAATTCATGAAGTTGAATGTAAATTCGATGGAATGGAAGTAATAAAAAAAAGGCGGAACCATGAATTACTTATGCGGAGTTAAAAAATTATAGGAAAAAGAAATGGTGTTGATTGAGTACGAAGTTAAAGGAAGGAGCGGAATTAACTTGTGAAGAATTGATGTGAGTAGAGCAGTATAATGACGGATCCTTGAGCAATTGAACAGTAGAACCGTGAAGGTGGAAATCGAAAACCATTTATGGTTTTCGCATAAGTTTTAAATGGTAAGTGGTATCAAGAAAAAAAATGCGATACATTCCAGCGTTTGACGCGTGTCTTGAAGTGGTATTTTAAAACCATGAATTTCACATTATTTTTGTGTGTTAAATCATGAGGTTAAAACTTTTGCGATATCCATTGGATTTCGCATGGTGGCTTGATGTGTTGCGACCACCATTGGATCACAAGTAGAGTTGCATGGAGATTAAGGCCAGGTAAGTTAAAGCCTTGTGGGCCCGAGAGAAACAGTACACCGTTGATTTGTTGAGTTGGAGGAATTAACCCTTGTGCGCCTTTGTAATGCGATAGGCATTAGATTATATACATTTCAGATGGAGTGTGCGAACGTCGTTGGATGGGCAAACATGCTGGTGCGTTAATTGTTGTGGGTCGAGAACATAATATATGTCGAATGGTAAGTCTTACATGTTTAAACTTGATTTCTATTATAAATTCATTATGATAGACACAAGCGGCAAAGCGGTTTTAATCCAAGCCGAAGTATACAATGAAACATTCCATGAGGCCTAGTAAGTAGAACCATATTTATGATAATTGGGTTGTGAGAACAAAGTTTATACTTTGTGATTAGACTAAATTCAAATGGTCACTTCAAATATTTAGAAAATGGTGATTGAGGAGCATTGTTATATGCGTGGAGTCAATGTTATAGTGGGGTTTTCAATTCTATGGTTTTAACCATTAAATTTATAAAATGGAATACAAGATTCCGCATATTGTAAAAGTTGCCAGATTTAAAACATAAATTGGAGGTGCATTTTTACATGCATAAAAAGCAGGAGATTATGTAGAACTGTTAATAGTGATAGCAGTAGAAAATATAGATGCACATAAAGCCAAGGGCCGAAAAAGGGTTGAGTGAAATTGATTTATGTAACTGTAAATGTGAATGTAAATGATTTAAAATTATTTTTATTGTATGTGATGCAAAGGCAAGTCTCCGTAGGCAAAGAAATACCCCACTGTAATATTGAAATGTATACATATTGTTATATTTTTCTGAATGTGCTAGGCAAGAAATCGAGAAGGTGGAAGGCAAAGAGTCATACATATTCACTTCGAATTCCCTGTGGAATACAAACAGTCATGAGGTGAACTCTATAAATGATATCGCATAGATATGCATAAGGAGAGAGAATGGAGAAATGAGGTAGAGAATGTAAGATGAAGGAGAATCAGATAGAGAAGCTGTGAAGATTCAGAGATGATATAAGGCAGATATGAAGATTGGTGGACAGTAGTGAAGAAGGAACATAACAGAACTGTTATCCAGGTAAATCAACATGTGTTGTTTATGAAAGAGTGAGGAATTTGGTGCTTCCATATCAAGTTGTAGCTTGATAGATGTCAGTTGTAGCTAGCTGAGGTAGGAGCCTTCTGTAGCCTGCAGAAAATAGATGGGAGTGGGAGCTTCCTTGCAAGTTGTAGCTTGCAGAATTAAGGTTGTAGCCTCATGTAGGTAGGAGCCTATAGAAAATCAGTGGTGAGAGGGAGTTGGAGCTTGCCTTTGCATCACAACAATAATAAGATGTGGTTTTCTCCCTTATGGGTTTCCACTTATATCTGTTGTCTATATGCATGATGACCATGTGTTGATACTCAATATTTATTCTGCTTAATACCTGCTGCTCACTTATTAAGATTGTTGTTCCATTGTATATTAAATTGATCATGAAATGAGGATGTGAATGAATATAAAAGAAAGTTTAATAAGAACATGACTGCATTAAACTGATTCACCCCCCTCTCAGTTTAACCAAGGGTTCAAAAATTGGTATCAGAGCGGGTTCTGTCTGTATTAGTTTAACAACTGGAAGGCGATCCTAGGTCCCCAGGATGGCTAGTCTAGAAGGATGCTCAAAAACAAATCCCCTTTTTTTACTGGTACAAGTTATGCCTTATGGAAAATAAGAATGAGGACGTACATAATGTCTCTAGGAATATAATTTTGGGCTGCTGTGGAATTGGGATATGCCCCAAAGGAGTCTGAATCAGAGAAAGATGCCAAACTATATTTTGTAGCTAATGCAAAAGCGATGAATGCTCTCTTAAGTGGACTGTGTGAGGCATAATTTATCAAATTAATGCACAACAAGACTACCAAACAAATATGGGATACATTAGAAAGCATCCATGAGGTAGACAAAAAGGTGAAGATAGCCAAACTACAAGTCTATAGAGCTCAGTTTGAAAATATAAAAATGAATGATGATGAAGACATTTCCAGCTTCTTCTTAAGGGTTGCAGAAATTGTGAATAACATGAAAGCTCTAGGAGAAACCATAAAAGAATGTGTAATTGTTCAAAAGATTCTAAGATCTTTACCATCCAGCTTTAACCCCAAGGTTTCTGCCATAAAAGAGACAACTGATTGGGAAAATCTAACCATGAACCAATTACTTGGAAACCTAACAGCCTATGAGATGAGATTGCCACAGAGGAAGTCAAATGTGAGGGAGGCAGCCTTTAAGCCATAAAAGAACAAAGAAGAAAAATAAGATATATGCTCTTGCTTTGATGAAGAAGAGGCCAAATTTGTCAATAAATTGGATAGAGGCTCAGGAAAATATAAAGGTAAACTTCCATTTAAATGATTTAACTATGGAAGAGTTGGGAACTATGCTTCTAAGTGTCCTCATAAGAAAACAAAGAATCACACTCAAGAGACAAAGAAAACCATATCAAAGAAATGGCAGAAAGGGAATAGATACAGGCGAAAATCATTTTATGCTCAGCAAGATAGCAGTGCATCTGAAAACTCAGATGAAACCTCGAATGAAGAAGGAACCTCTGAATTTGTATTGATGGCCAAGGAAGAGCTTGAAGGATTCCTTCTAGAAGATGAGGAAGAAGGTGAATTTGATCTTGAGGGGGAGCTAAGAAGTGCCCTGGAGGAAATAGACAAACTTAAACTAAAGTGTAGAAAATAGAAAGACATTCTCCTCAAATATGTAAGAGAAGAAAAAAATTCAAAAGACCTCATTCAGTTGAAAGTAGAGCCTGAAGAAGCCAAAAAGGTAGAAGAAACTCTACTTAAGAAAATTGAGGATAAAATTCAGAAGCAAGAGAAATTGGAAGAAGAAGTAGTATGCTTGAGGAAGAAATTAGAAAACACCCAAAGGAAATTGTCAATAAACACTACTCAAATGGCAAGCTCTAACAAGTTGAATAAAATACTAGATGATCAAAGATCTCCTCTGATAAAACTTGGGATAGGTTATGAAGGAGAAACAAGTAAATTAAAAGAAAAAGATAACAAGAATATCATTTTTGTAAAAGTTGTTAAGGATAATGAAGCAGCTCAGAAGGTTCCTACAGAAGTAGAAACCTGCAATGAAGTAAAAAGAAACAAGAAGGAACCTCAAATGACAAAGAACGAAATAAAATAACAGTTAAATGAAAAAGGCTCATATACTCCTGAACATATAAAATTTGGAAGCTATCAAAGGAGATTCTTCCCCCCTATGAAAATGGTCACTTGTTATACCTGCCATAAACTGGGACATATTGTTGCATACTGTCATAAAAGGAGAATCGATTCCAACCAGCAAAGGATGAAAAAAGTGAAAATACTACCTCAAGCAAATAGATGGAGAAGACAACCCTTCATTAGGTACGCTAATTGTTTTTATGGGTATTGTTTTTACTGTAAGGAGTTCGGCCATAAAGCCAAGGAGTGCAGAACGAATGGAAAAAGGCTGATGTATGGAAACTCAAGGAGATGGATGAACAATGGAGAATTCACTCGTGTACATAATCCATTCAGAAACATAATCAAATGTTTTGAATGCCATCAAATCGGGCCCAAGTGTCACAAAAGTCCTCTCAGAGAATGTGGTCCATCCTCTCAGGAAATATACCAAGAAAAAGGATGCATGCAGTGTAAAAAGAAGTTGAATTAGTGTGACTTGGTTCTAATAGCTCAAGATTAGAAAAACCAATGGTATTTGGACAGTGGATGCTCAAAACACATGACTGGAGATCGAAGCAAGTTTGTAACCTTTGATGAAAAGAAATCTGGGAATGTAACATTCGGTAATGATAAAGCAGGGAAAATCAAAGGAAAAGGCTCAGTTATTCTGGATAATGGAAGAGGAAAGGCCCAAGATGTACTATTTGTGGATGGGATGAAAGAAAATCTAATAAGTGCCAGTTAAATGTGTGATAAAGGCTGTGAAGTCATTTTTAGAGCCCAAGATTGTGAGGTAAGATCAAGCACCACCGGAAAGTCTTTGATCAAAGGTGTTCGAACAAAAAGTAATGTCTATATAGTGAAAGAAGAGGACGAAGCATGTCACCTAAGAAAAATTGATGAATCATGGTTATGGCATAGGGACACCTAAACTTTGACCACATCATAAGTCTAAGCAAGAAGAATGCAGTCAGAGATATGCCAACAATAAAGAAGCCTTCAAATACCATATGTAAATCCTGCCAACTAGGCAAGAAGACCTGCACATCTTTCAAGAACAAAGAGAAACTATCTACAAGTAGACCTCTTCAACTTGTTCACATGGACCTGTGTGGACCTTCAAGAACTAAAGCACCAAGAGGAGAATCTTATTTCATGCTGATAATAGATGATTTTTCCAGAATGACGTGGGTAGCATTTCTCAAATATAAATATAAAGCACTTGAGAAATTCAAGATATTCAAGGCATTGGCAGAAAATCAAATAGGATGCAAGCTAAAGTGAAACAGATCAGATAGAGGAGGTGAATTCACAGACTATGATTTTCCAAACCTATGCAATGAGCATGGGATAAAACAACAGTTTACAATTGCTGGTACACCTTAACAAAATGGAGTGGCAGAGAGACAAAATAGGTCCCTACAACAGATTGCTAGAGAAATGATGCAAGAAAGTAACATTCTCCAAACCTTCTGGGCAGAAGCAGTACACATAGTAGTGCACATTCTTAACAAAGCTCATTGAAGACCAAACTATGACAAGACTTCTTACGAACTATGACATGGTAAACCAACATCAATGAAGCACTTTAGAGTCTTTGGAAGAAAGTGTTTCATAAACAATAATGATGAAAACCTGGGAAAGTTCGATGCAAGAGCTGATGAAGGAATATTTTTAGGATATGCATCCAATATTAAGGGTTACAGGTGCTACAACAAAACACTACACAAAATTGTGGAAAACATTGATGTAAGATTTGATGAAGATCTACCAAACAGAACAAGAAGTGCAAGATGCAACAATCCTCCAGAAGATCATGAAGAAGAGAACCACGATAATGATGAATTGAGCAAGACAACATAAGATACTGAATTAAACTCAAAAGGTCCCTCAAGACACACTCAAAAGAATCATCCAGAAGACCAAATAATTGGGGACAAAAGTGTGGGATTCCAGACTAGAAGACAACTAGCTGAACAGAAAGAAGAAGCATACCTAGCCATGTTATCTCAAATAGATCCAAAGAAGTTCGAAGAAGCCAACAAAGAAAAATGGTGGGTAAAAGCTATGAATGAAGAACTAGACCAGATTAAGAAGAATAATACTCGGGAGTTAATGCCAAGACCCACTGGGGAAACTGTCATTGGCACAAAATGGATATACAAGAATAAGATGAATGAACAAGGACATGTAATCAGAAATAAAGCCAGACTTGTATGCAAGGGGTACACTCAAATCAAAGGTCTTGATTACGATGAAACATTTTCCCCTGTAGCCAGAATGGAAGCAATCAGAATGTTTTTGGCCTTTGCATGCTACCATGATTTCAAGGTATATCAAATGGATGTGAAGTATGCCTTCCTGAATGGAGACTTAGAGGAAGAAGTCTACATGGAACAACCTAAAGAATTCTCATTAACAGATAAACATGACTATGTCTGCAGATTAAAGAAAGCCTTATATGGGCTGAAACAAGCTCCTCATGCATGGTATTCAAGGCTAGACAAATACTTGCAAAAAAAAGGTTTTAAGAAAGGAGGAGTAGACAACAATTTGTACATAAAGGCTGATGAAAATGAACCCCTAATTGTAGTATTATATGTAGATGACATATTGTTTGGTAGCAACAAAGAGAAGTTAACAAAAGAATTTGCTGAAGAAATGAAATCAGAATTTGAGATGTCTATGATTGGAGAGCTCACCTTCTATTTAGGACTTCAAATTCAACAAAAGAACACAGGAACATTCATCTCAAAAGAAAAATACTTAAGAGAGATGTTGAAAAGGTTCCAAATGGAAGAATGCAAACTTGTGTCAACTCCCATGATCACTGGATGCAAACTATGTGCTAATGATGGATCTGCAGATATAGACCAAAGACTATACAGATCCATGGTAGGAAGTCTGCTATACCTAACTGCCTCTAGACCAGAAATTGTGTTGGTAGTCGGACTTGTGGCAAGATATCAAGCAACACCAAAACAAAATCACTTACTAGAAATCAAGAGAATATTCAGATACCTACAAGGAAATGCACATTATAGGCTATGGTATCCAAAAAGAAAAAGCTTCAGTTTGACAGCATATACATATGCATATTGGGCTAGTTGCATGGATGACAGGAAAAGCACAAGTGGAGGTGCATTTTATTTGGGAAAAATTCTGGTGGCATGGCTAAGTAAGAAGCAAACTTCTATCTCTCTATCCACAATAGAAGCGGAATACATAGCAGTAGCAACATATTGCACACAAGTAATGTGGATGAAACAAACTCTCCAAGACATGAAGGTAAGCATGGATAATCCCATTTAAATCAAATGTGACAATACAAGGTCAATAAGTATATCAAAAAATCCTGTATTTCATTCAAAAAAAAAAGCACATCCCAATTAAGTACCATTTCCTCAGAGAACAAGTAGCACAGAAAGTAGTGAAGTTGGAATATGTACCAAAAAAGGAACAAACATCAGACATATTCAAAAAACCTATTGCTAAAGAGCCATTCAAATATCTAAGAGACAAACTAGGGGTAGTGTCTGCAGATGTTACTCTATGACATGAAAAGAAAGCATCATTCTAGGGGGAGATAAATCAACAAATATTGTCACAAAAGAGCCAGAGCAAGTGAGCAGTGCATGGAACAGGTCCTCAAGATCAGAGTAGTATGGAAAAGATTTGGAAACCACACTAGGAAATGTGAAACCCTTTGCCATTGATGTCAAAGGGGGAGGAAAAGAAAGCAAAAGAAGAGTATTAAATTATTTCCATTAATGCCAAAGGGGGAGAATGTTGGAAATATTGTCATTGATGGCAAAGGAGAAGAAAGGAACAACACCTGGACTATCATTCAAAGAAGCAAAGAAGTAGAAGGAGCAGAGATCTGGAGAGACAGAGTAGTGAGGTTGAAAGGGCCATCAAATTGAAGATCTGGTCAAACAAGAAGTTTGTAAATGAATCCTGTTGTAATTGATCACATTTGTATGTATTGATGAGGAATTTGTTTGTAAATTCTGTGTGAGATTTACATGTATTCTTGGTCGAATTCTGTATGAGGAATGTTTGAGTTTCTGTGAGTAAGTGTGAAACTCTGTGTTAAGGGCTGAAATGGTGACTCTGTATGAAATAGAGAATTTGATATAATTTGCATACATATTATCTGACAAGGATCGATCACTGAAAGGATCGATCACATTTAAGAGAAGCCAATTGTAATTCGGCAATTGGGTGCATCAAATTGGATTAATTCTGGTGGAGTTCATTCTTATTTAAAGAAGAAGGATTTGGGAGCTATTAATCCAATAGTATCTAGTTTTGGAATTCGTATTTGAGGAACCTGATTATAAGTTAAGGGTTTAATTGGCATATGGTTTTGAAGAAAATGTTTGGCATGAATCGGAGGCGCAGAGTGTAGGCAATTGATTGGAGATTCGATTGTGCAGCATTATAAATCGATGATGAAGTGAATTCATGAATTCGAATGTAAATTCGATGGCACAGAAGTAATACAAAAAAGGCGGAACCATGAATTACTTATGTGGAGTTAAAAACCGATAGGAAGAAGAAATGGCATTGATTGAGTACGAAGTTAAAGGACGGAGCGGAATTAACTTGCGAAGAATTGATGTGAGTAGAGCAGTAGAATGACAGATGCTTGAGAAATTGAACAGTAGAACCGTGAAGGTGGAAATCGAAAACCATTTATGGTTTTCGCATAAGTTTTAAATGGTAAGTGGTATCAAGAAAAAAAATGTGATACATTCCAAGTTTGACACGTGTCTTGAAATGGTATTTTAAAACCATGAATTTCGCATTATTTTTGTGTGTTAAGTCACGAGGTTAAAAATTTTGCGATATCCGTTGGATTTCGCATGGTGGGTTGATGTGTTGTGACCACCATTGGATCACAAGTAGAGTTGCGTAGAGATTAAGGCCAGGTAAGCTAAAGCCTTGTGGGCCCGAGAGAAATAGTACACCGTTGATTTGTTGAGTTGGAGGAATTAACCCTTGTGCGCCTTTGTAATGCGATAGGCATTAAATTATATACATTTCAGATGGAGCGTACGAATGTCGTTGGATGGGCAGACATGCTGGTGCATTAATTGTTGTGGGTCCAGAGCATAATATATGTCGAATTGTAAGTTTTACAGGTTTAAAGTTGATTTCTATTATAAATTCATTATGATAGACAAAATCAGCGAAGGGGTTTTAATCTAAGCCGAAGTATACAATGAAACGTTCCATGAGGCCTAGTAAGTAGAACCATATTTATGATAATTGGGTTGCGTGAAATTTTTTTATACTTTGTGATTAGACTAAATTCGAATGGTCACTTCAAATATTTAGAAAATGGTGATTGAGGAGCATTTTTATATGCGTGGAGTCAATGTTATAATGGGGTTTGCCATTCTATGGTTTTAACCATTAAATTTATAAAATGGAATACAAGCTTCCGCATATTGTAAAAGTTTCCAACTTAAACATAAATTGGAGGTGCATTTTACATGCATAGAAAGTAGGAGAGTATGTAGAACTGTTAATAGTGATAGTAGCAAAAAAGAAAAATGCACAGAAAGCCAAGGGCCGAAAAAGGGCTGATTGAAATTGATTTATGTAACTATAAATGTGAATGTAAATGATTTAAAATTATTTTTATTGTATGTGATGCAAAGGAAAGTCTCCATAGGAAAATAAATACCCCGCTGTAATATTGAAATGTATACATATTGTTACATTTTTCTGAATGTGCTAGGCAAGAAATTGAGAAGGTGGAAGGAACAGAGTCATACATATTCACTTCGAATTCCCTGTGGAATACAAACAGTCATGAGGTGAAATCTATAAATTATATCACATAGATATGCATAAGAAGAGAGAATGGAGAAATGAGGTAGAGAAGGTAAGATGAAGGAGGAGCAGATAGAGAAGCTGTGAAGATTCAGAGATGATAAAAGGCAAATATGAAGAGTGGTGGACAACAGTGAAGAAGGAACATAACAGAACTATTATCCAAGTAAATCAGCATGTGTTGTTTATGAAAGAGTGAGGAAGTTGGTTCTTCCATATCAAGTTGTAGCTTGATATATGTCAGTTGTAGCTGGCTGAGGTAAGAGCCTCCTGTAGGTTGTAGCCTAAAGAAAATAGATGGGAGTTGGAGCTTCCTTGCAAGTTGTAGCTTGCAGAATTGAGGTTGTAGCCTCCCGTAGGTAGGAGCCTACAGAAAATCAGTGGTGAGAGGGAGTTGGAGCTTGCCTTTGCATCAAAAAAATAATAAGACGTGGTTTTCTCCGTTATGGGTTTCCACTTATATCTGTTGTCTATATGCATGATGATTATATGTTGATACTCAATATTTATTCTGCTTAATACCTATTGCTCACTTATTAAGATTTCTGTTCCATTGTATATTAAGTTGATCATGAAATGAGGATGTGAATGAATATAAAATAAAGTTTAATAAGAACATGACTGCATTAAACTGATTCACCCCCCCCTCTCAGTTTAACCAAGGGTTCAACAATATAGATTGACAGTCATATTTTTATTGCATTATATATTTGAAATGCTATTATAGATTAATGTTACATGCACTTCTACTCTAATATTTGTCTGTGATTTCTTATTGAATATATAATCACACATATGAATGCGTTATTTTCACAATTCTTCTAGTCAAACTATTTTTTTAGAAGATTCATCTTACATAATTTTCAGCTCTTTCAATTGTTAAATTATCTATATGACTAATAGTTGAAGGATATCTCTTTAAATCACATAAAAGGAAGAAACACCTCGGGTATATAACAGAATAAATAGTTTAGATAGATGCATATGATAGATTAAAATCATTCTCCATTTTCATGTTGTATAATCAAAACACCCTTAAAATCATCCTTATTGGGAAACTAGTCCCATTATCCCCAGTCGAAGCCACTACACCAAACGTAAAAGGAGTTTCTTTAAGGTCTGAATCGGGTGGTTTTCCCCCATGATTTGGCAGCGGAATTCCAAGGCCTCAAAAAATTTGTTAAGTTCCTGATAATCAACAAAAATTCACCATTTTCCATTCTTCTTCAGGACTAGGACAAGAGGAGATACCCAGTCACTATCTGATATAGGATAAATGAAACATGCATCCAACAGTTTCCGTAGCTCTTCCTTGACTATGTCCTTTAGAGCTAGGTTCATCCTTCTTTGGCGTTGTCACACAAGCTTGCATCCTTCTTTGATGTAAATATGATGTCTGCATACTGAAGGATGCACACCTTTCATTTCCTTGTAATCCCAAGCAAAAGCGTCTAGGTTTTGTTTTAAAAGATGGAATAGATAATTTTATTCTTCATCTGAGAGGTTTGAGTTGATTTTCAAAGATCTGGATGGGTCAGGCTCAACAACCTTGGTGGTTTTAGAGGTTGGATTGAATGAGTGCACTTCCATCCAAGGTTAGATTTCAGACTCTTTGACTGGGTTTTCAAGAGGACTGCTAGTGGGGGACTGATTTTGAATGGCATGGTTGATGAGTTTGTCTTCATCAATATGTCCCCATCTAAGAACATCTATGGTACACATAGGGGTAGTGTTATATACCTCTTCTTCTTCATCCTAAAACCATATAGGTAGATCATGATCAATGGAAGACTGGGTTGGAGGATATAATACCAACTGTTTAGACAAGGGCCCATTTTTAATAGTCATGTTTCCGGTTCGACAGCTAATATAAGCATCTGTAGTGGTTAACCAAGGTCTCCCTAAGATGAGAGGGTATCCTTTGAACTTGGTTTTTGATTGTAGAACCAGGAAATTTGTAGGATACTCCCAAGAGTCAATTGTAACCATAACTTCCTCCACAATTACTTCTAGAGTTACTATGGACCGATCTGCAAGTTGTAGAACTATTGTGGTTTTCCTCAAAGTTCCTTGGATATTAAGTTTCAACATAGTTTCCTTGGTCATGACATTGATGGAAGCCCTTAGTTCAATCAGAGTATTGGGGACTATGACACCATCTATGTGCACATCAACAACTGGACTGCCAGGGTCCAAGTACTTTGGAAAGATCACCCTTCCCAGTGTTAAGTCAGACAACTGTCCTACCACATTGATGGTGGGGGTATCTTTCTTATTTATCCAAGGTTTCTTGAAGAAATTTTCCTTGATTAGCCTATTGTAAATAGGGAAATCCTTATTGGCCTAGAGAAATGGTATCTTTATACACAAAATTTTCATTCTCCTAGAAGTTCAGTCTCCTGTAGGGTGTGTTGGCTAGGATGGATCAAGCACTCAGGAAAAGGAGGTTATTGGATCTGAGTGTTACCTTCTTCCTTTTCCTCCTCAACCTCCACAGGTGGAGATAGAGGGTGGTTTTCTGGGAGTACTCTCCCCGAATTGAGATTAATATCCCGTATCTACACAAAATAAGATGGATAAGATGTCTCTCCACTGTAAACCTATGTGCTTGTCCGTTGTTATAGTTTGTATTTGGTTGTGCAGGCATTTGAGGCAGCTTGGGTGGAGAAACATGAGTAAGATGAGATTGAGGTTGGGGTGGAGGCATTAGAGAAGGAGATTGATTTTTTTGAGGCCTCCACCCTTGGGATGGATTGTTCCATTGAGGTTGTTGTGGAACATACTACTGAAATGGTTGGTTCATAGGCTGAGGGTGATATGGAGGGTTGTAAGGCCAAGTAAGAGGTGTGGGCTAGGATGGAGGAGTGGGGGTGTACCAAGGTTGCATGGGTGCACTCAGATAATTGTGATATTAAGAGTATGGTGCACCTTGCATACCCTCTTGATATGACCTAGGGCATGGAGGCCTTCTCTGGTGATGAAACATAGTTTCTTTGGCTCCACTTCCCTGCCTTGATATACAAATTTAAGTCTAGGTAATGAGGGACAATTGTCTGTAGCATGATTCTCCTAACAGACTAAGAAAACCTCTATGAAACTTAGTGGACATTAATTTCTCAGGTGCTTTCTGGTAAATCTAGGGAAAAATATAGCCAATTATCTTTTTGCTTTCTCTTGATTCCTTTTGACATGAATTGTGTCCATTTGCAAAGAAAAGGTGTACATCATGTCACTCTTGAAGTCCTACAACATGTTTCCAATCTCATGTTTGATGGAGGTGGAAGAGGAAGGGGTATTGGATGTAATTTGGCCAGCTCTAACTTTCTTCATAACTGCCCTAGAATGGTTCTAGAAGAAAATTTTGATTGTTTCATAAGGAAGTTGGTAGATATCTACTCTTGATAAGATATTTAAGGTTTCTATCACCTCCTCTCTGATCCCTCAGAGAAGTACAAGTTTAAGTGATCCAAGATCAAGAGTATAGTTGGCTCTCTTATATTTTAATTGAAATCTCTCTTCATAGTCTTATAGGGATTCATTAGGCCCTAAAGTCATCCTAAATATCTCATCCTTAGTTTCCTTGGACCTATAGTAGTCTCTGTATTTTCTATTGAAGGCCTCTTACATTTGTTCCCAAGTAGTGATGTTGTTCCTAGGTAGACCCATGAACCAGCGCAAGGCTGCATCCTTAAGGGTGGATGGGAATAAATTCAATTTATGATCATTTGAGACATAGTCATAGGTCCTACAGACAACATAAAATTAAAACATGAATGTGTCAGGCTCTTCTAAGGTAAGTCCATGAAAGTGTGGAAGAGGTGAGGGGCTAATTTTTTTCATATTAGTTTCCCCGTCTGCCTCTCTAATGGGAAAGGCTTCCTGAGTTTCATTTTAAGCCATGGTTAAGATAGGTGAAGCAGTCCCTCAGGTGAAACAAGATCTTCTTCTTCCCCAATAGGTTCTTTAAAATTTTCAGAAGGCTCACCTATGGCGTGTTCAATCTCACAACTACTAAATAAGAGTGAAGGGGGAAAATGTGGTGATGTGGGGGTTTTAGGTAAAAACTTTCCTTAAGTATCCCTATTCCTACGAGGCATGGAAATAAGATTTTTTTGGTATTTTTTTTAATATTTCTAAAACACCATGAAAAAGGAAAGAAGAAAATAATGCTAAAACAAGATCAAAGCATCTACTATACACCACCCTAGCAACGACGCCAAAAAGTGGTGAGCCTTGCTATTGCACCAAGAATTATGCAAATTCAAGAGGCTGCCCTACTTTACTTTATCAACCCGGGGTTCATACAAAATTTGAGGTGATAGTTCTATATACACAGTAGATGCATTCTACTCATGTCATCCTCTTCTGAGCTCTATGAAAGGGTGTTACTTCTAGGGTTTCTAGGTGAATTCTGTCACACATGTGGAATTAGGCCTAGGGATACAAATAATTTAAAGCCATGGAAATACCAGTAAGTACATAATTATACCATAGTAACCAAGTACATCTAACTATTCTGTAATGATATAAATCTACTTATTAACTATGATAAGAATTGTAAAATCAAACTAGGTACCTTGAATGAAGTAAATTGCTGAATTGAAATGGCATGAAGGAAACTAATCTAATCAAACTTAGCTGGCAAAGTTTGAATTAGTAAGGAAAAGTATGAATACTCACTTAATTTCAAAATATAGTCTCATTACATCAATATAAAAGTCTCAAAAAACTGATTACAAGAGTAAAGAGCCTAATGGATTTCTCCATCCTAATGAGCTCTTTCTCAGATCTATTTAGCCTAAGGGGAATATACCAACATCTCCCTAGAAAATAGGTGATGAATCCACTTGAATCCAAGTGAAGTATGGATTGATTTCACTTGGTCTTATTTTTCTTGGCTAACTTTGATTTTGAACTATTGGAGGGAATCTTGAGGATCCCTTGGCTGCCTTTGTGAGTTAAGGAGGGTGGACAACCCCCTAGAATCTCTCCTTGCTGTCTAATTCGAGTCTTTATGAAAAAATCTCCACAAAAATGCCATATCTTCATGATTTTCCTGCATTTAATATTATCTTACGTACTTGAAGTATGTTAAGCCTCAATCACCACCTACACTAGCATTAATAGACCATAATATAATTAAACTGCAAGAAAAAGAGACTTAATAAGGAAAAAAGGTGACCATTAACCCCTCCAAATGTACCTAATTATGGAGCTCATTAGATACTGTAGGGGCCTACAACTTTCTATAAGTCCATTCTAAACACATTAGAAACTAGTTACAAGGGTAAGCATGAGGACATGCAAATGATTAAGTTGGGGGTAAAAGTTGGGATGTGGAATTGACATCTTTTTGCACTCAATTTCCTATCTTCTCTTTTCTCTTTTTAATTATCAAGAGCATACTTTGTCACTATAACAACCATTATCAAATTAAGTATGTATCCTTTATATGTAATCCTCGTGATCTAATTATACTTGTAATTTGGCATGACAACTACTATTTTAGGCTATTTTTATTATAAAACTGACAATTGGGTTGTTATGAGTTATGTTGTTTGTTGAGATGTTGTTGTAGGATTACATTTTATAGTTTTATCTTTCCAAGTAAAGGAAAAGGAATAATTGAAAATTGTTGTCACACAAAAGACTCATTTTGGACATGCTAATATCCCTCAATTAGTCATAAAGATTGATATGGAAAATTATTTGGCCAAATTCAATTCAACCGCCAAAGGAGATGTTTGTGGACAACATAGTTGAAACAATTACAATTTTCCAATAATAAATTATTATAATTCGGAAAATTTGGTACAAATTTATCCCAACCTTGGAAATTGCAATCAAATTATCTGAATGGAGGCTTATGTGAGTAGAATTTTTTAAAAATCTGTCTTCTGGATCCATGACATAAAATTATTTATTTCTGACACATTTTGAACCGACCAACGTGTTTCATCATCAAGAAAAAAATATGAAGAGAATTTGATCCAACAGGGGTATAAATAGGGGAAGGAGGAGTCTAATATGTATTCTCTATTTAGATCACATGAGAGTCAAGATATTCCCATGATGATCTCCTCATTATAATTTGAAATTATAAATAGGTGTGCTCTCTACTTGTGAGGGATAGATAAACATATACAAATATAGATATAGATATACTGTGATAGTGGGGGAAGAACCAACATTGTAATCTTGTATGTTTCATTAATTAAAATCTCAATCATTTTCCATGCCACAAATTTCTGTTAACTAGCTTGTGTGTTGTGTAGTGTACTGACCCCTGTTGAGAAATATAAAGGGTTGCAACTAAGATGATTTCTCTTCAACTTGATAACTGCTAGTGATGTATTTTTAATTTTCTTGATTATTATCCTCTTCTCTTATTATTATGTTTTTTTTATCATAAAAAAACAACCAAAACAAGAAGATCAACAATACACAAAAACATAGGATGTAGGATACAAGCCAAGACCAAAAACTCTCCACTTGAGAGGAAAAACCACAAATATCTTCTCTTCTTATAGATTCTTCAAATGATGAATTCCAAGACCTATAGAATAATGCCAATACCCTTACAAACCAATTATGGCCTCCTTTATTATGTGCTTCCTATGTCAAAGTCAAACCTAGTTAAATATCTTCCAATTGCACAACTTCGACCCCCAGCTACAGAATTTCAGCCTCCACTGCAAGTCTGAAATTTTTATCGTTGTAACAGTTATTGATTCCATACATGTGAGTAATTTTATGGCTTCCAAGGCTTTCTTTGACATTTTATTGGGTTCCTCCTTCTTATAGGGCTTGTATGTGACCTAATAGACCTTCCTTTGACCTTCTTTCTATAATTTCCTTAATTTCAATCTTGCAGCATAAAAATCCCAGCCTTCCTTCTTCACAAGTGTGACAACAAGAGATAGAAATAACCCAAAGCTTCATCATTCATCCTTATAACTTCTTCGCTAGCTTTATTCTACTTATCCTTTGCTTAGATGATGAGAAGATAAGTGAGTGTCCATAATAGGTCAAGTTCCATCCTATATATAGGCTTCCAGGGAGGAAGACATGACCTAATGAGGTCAAATTATTAGTTTCTAGGTTGACTTGGTCTTGTAAGGTATTTTGAAACTTTTAAATATAAAAATAGTTCTTTTTACATGTTATAATGTTCATGATAGGGTCTTCTTCATATGGCAGTGACTATTTTGACTTCTTGACCCTAGGACAAACCCTATAAGAAATTAATGGGTTCTTGACCTATAAATAAAATATCTTGAGCATGAAATCCATGCTACAATATTAATAATAAATTTTCTTTCTTTTCGCAATATATGAGAATCAATATTACATTTCATATTTATGAATAATGAACCTAGTTACACATTTCAACACTCCCTCTTAACTAGGGAGGTATTCATGATAGTACATGGAAATTCTCAAAATGAAGAGATCTGATAAGAAGAGTCAGATTGTCAAGCCATCTCATAAGCTATCATTTCAGCTTATCTCTTTGCATCATACCAACCAACATTGTCACATAGAAATTCCTTGAATAATAACCCTTTATCTACACAAGGTAAGAGCATAATGTTGGTGAGACTAATGACTGATAGACACCATTATCATTATCTCTCAAGGCACATACCACACTAGAGTGTTCACGAGGTATGTCCATTTAGGAAAATTACTATCTCGGAATAACACATCCTCAAGGAATTTCCTCTTCAACTACTCTTACATTTTGGATGCCCGACCTCATCCTCAAAGAGTATCAGAAATAACATGCTTACCCAATCCTCCATTCTTTCATCATAAAGTGAAGAAAAGAATGATGTATCTATCTCTCCATCTCAATTAAGGAGGATATATCAACCAATCCAAGATTGTCTCTCAAATACAAAAGATTCTTATTTGGAAGATATTTTTTCAAGATGTCAACTACATGTTAATCAGTGGAGATATTTTGTAGCTGCAACACTCCATCTTGCACCAACTTTCGTATGTAGTGATACTTGTTATTTACGTGCTTTGTATTTCCATGGAAAATTGGGTCTTAAAAAAACCTTATACAACTAGTGATGTCATACTGTATCATTGTAGGGTCCATCGATCCTTTAAACAAGTTAGACAATAACTTCCTCAACTTGACATATTATCTGATTACTTCAAAGGTTGCAATGTATTCAGCCTCAGCACTCCTTAAAGTAACCGATTCTTGTTTTCTACTCATCCAGGATATCATGGAGGATCCCAAACTAAAACATCCTCTAGTAGTGCTTCTCCCATTCATCTCACTGCCTCCCAGTCTAAATCTGTATATCCAATAAGGTGGACTTCATTATTTCTATCGTAATTTAGGGAGTAGTGGATTTCTCCTTGTATATATAGCAATATATTCTTGGTTGCTATCCAATGATCATGCTTAGGATCTACCTATAACTGGCTGAGAATATTTACAACAACAAAAATGTCTGGTTGAGTATTTACCAAATACATTAGTGAGGCAACCAATTGTGCATACCTTGTCGGATCCACAGGGGTTGATTCAAAAATCCTTTGTATCTTCAAGTTTGTGATAATAGGGGTTGTCGTAGGTTTGAAAGCCATCGTGTAAAAATGTTTTGGCATCTCAATCACATACTTTCCTTGACCTAGATATCTCTCATCAGGTCCTTGCCAAATTTCCAACCCTAAATAATAGTGCATGAACCATAGATCCTTCATATTGAATTCTGCTACCAATTTATTTTTACACACTTGAATACAATATTCCACACCTTTCATGGGAATATCATCCACATATATAAGAATGATTACAGGCTCATCCTTCACAACCTTGATATTGAGATTTCGATCAAAAAAAATCTTCAATAAGCCCAATATTTGTAGATATGTGTCCATCATTGCATACCAAGCCCTTGGTGCTTACTTAAGGCCATAAGGTTCCATCTTCATCCTTCAAACATGAGTTTCTCTGTATTTTACTTCAAATCCGAAGGGTTATTCTATATATAATTCTTCATCGATAGTACCATTCAGGAATGTTGTCTTGACATCCATTTTATGGATGTTCCATCCCATCGATGTTGTCAAAGGAACCAATGAATGTATAATTATATACCTTGCTATAGGTGCAAGTGTCTCTTCATAATCTATGCCTTCCTATTGGAAGAAAACCCTAGCCACAAATATTTCCTTATATTTATTAATACTTCCATCAGTTGCATGTTTAATCTTGTAGATACACTTGGAAGTTACCACAAATTTGTATCCATGCCTAAGAAAAATCTCCCAAACTCTATTCTTCATTATTGATTGATATTCTTCATTCATGGTATCTTTTCATTCTTGATTCTTTGCAACCTCTTCAAGGGTGGATGGTTCTGCTTTTATTACCTTTTTCATATAAGCTGCATACGTTGAATATCTTTTGGGCTTCTTACTTTCCCTAAATGTAGCCTTATCTACTCCATGCCCCTCTGCATCGAGAAGAGTATAATTTGACCAATTAGGTCTCTTTCTATGCTCATGTATGATGAATTGTTTCACAGGTTCACTGGGACCTACCTCTTCATGATTTGAATAATCTTCCTCCCTAGTATATTCTTCTTCAAAAATTGGAAGTTATTCATTATCATAGTCAATCGGGAGGTCCTTTGATTTCTTAAATGAAATAATTTCATTAAATATAAAATCTCTACTTACTTCTATTCAATGTCCTTCCTTTATTTAGATCCTATATTCATTTTAAGTGTTAATATAGCCAAAAAATATTCCCTCCATGCTTGTAGGATCCAACTTATTTCTCTTATATTTCAGAATGTGGATATAGACAAGACAACCAAATATTCAAATATGGTATACATTTGGTTTCTTCCAAGTGAATGATTCTTCAAGAGTAATATTGTCTAGTGATCTATGAGGACTTCGATTTTGAACATACACAAAAAAATTTGTTTCATCACCCCACATAAATTTAGGCAAGTCTTGATCATGTAACATGGATCTAATACTTTCCTCAATTGATCGATTCTTTTGTTCAAAAAATTCATTTTTTCAGGATTATATGGGACTATCAAATCCCTCTTAATCCCAGACTCCTTACAGAAATCTATGCGTTCCTTATATGTGTACTGTCCTCCATTTTCATATCTTAGTAACTTTATCCTACTTTTTATAAGGTTCTTTACTTCAACTTTTAATTCTTGGATTTTCTCGAATACTTCATTCTTCAATTTCAAAAAATATATCCAAGGTTTCCTTGAGTTTTAATCAAGTATAGATGAAATCCAAGATATTTCGTAGACACGGGGCCTCAAAAATTAGAGAGAATGAGATCCAAAATCTCTTTTCACCTTGAAGAACTACTTCCAAATGGCCTCTTTACATTTTTACCTAATGCACATCCCTTGAAAAATCCTTCATGATTCTCCTTGAGTTCAGGGATTCCATTCACCATTGAATTTAGAGTTGGTAATATTTTGTATTTAAGGTGTCTAAACCTTCTATGCTAAATCTCACATGGACTTACTTCAATGTGAACCAAATCTTGAGAGAGAGGCATCAACAATCTCTAGAGTCTTCCTTAACTATTTTCAATGATTTTCATTTTCAATGCTATAGCTTTTATCCTATACCACAAACTTTCCATCTATAAAGAAACTCTATCTCCCTAATCTTCTAGGTTGTAGTCTAACCAACCTCCAAAATTTCCCTGAAAATCATGGAAATTTCAACAAGATTTTGATAAAATTTGGCAGGAATTTTTGTAAATCTAGGTTACAACTTTCAAAATTCAAGATTTTGGGTGCCCCAAAGGTTTTTGATGGTGTGTAATCCATTTACACCATAAAAAACATGAGTCAAACACTACTACTACCAAATTTTTTGAAATTTTTTTGGCTGGATTTCAACCACTTTTGATCGTTCGGGAGATTCTTTTGCCTCAGTAGATGACACCATATTCTAGAAATGAAATAGAAATTAAGTTATTTTTCAATCCTGGCACAAAAATAATATTATTGAGGTGAAATTTTCCTCTATTTTCCATCTCTAGTGAAGTTGATCCAATTCCTCTTATATGGTAGCTCTTCTTATCACCAAGTTCAATAGAGTAGGATGATTTTCCTCTTGATAAGTTTTTTAGTTGCTTGTCCTTACATATCAAATGTATTTATGTTCCATTGTTCATTACCCAAATATTTTCATCCTAAAATATACCTGTAAGTGCTGAGAATAACCCATTGTCCTTTGTAGAAGTCTTGGTCATACTATTCTTGATGGATAATAGGACATTCCACAATTCCTTGATACCTTGCTTGAGATAACTTGCCACCATAGAAAATTGCTTCAATGATTTCTTCAAGGATGTAGTGATCTTCATTGTTCCCTTAGCTAACCTTAGCAATGATACCATGTTGAGAAATATAAAGGGTTGTAACTAAGATGATTTATCTTAAAATTTATAATTGCTTGTGATGTATTTTTAATTTTTAGCCTCCACTACAGGTTTGTAATTTTTGGCCTCTGCAATAGTTATTTCTTCCACACATGTGGGAAAATTCAGGGATTCCAAGGATTCCTTTGGCCTTCTCTTGGATTTCTCGTTCTTCTCTAAGTGCTTGTAGGTGACCTAATAGATATTGTTTTAGGATTCCACTTTATAGTTTTTTCTTTCCAAGGAAAGGAAAAGGAGTCATTGAACATTATTGTTACACACTAGACTTATCTTAGATATGCTAATCTCCTTCAATTAGTCATGAAGAATGATATGTAAAGTATTTGATCAAATTCAATTCAACCTCCAAAGGAGATGTTTGTGGACAACCCAACTAAAACAATTAGGATTTTCCATTAATAAATATTATAATTCGGAAAATTTGGTACAACTTTATCCTAACCTTGGAAATTGTTATCAAATTATCTGAATGGAGGCTTCTATGAGCATAAATTTTTAGAAATATATATTCTAGATCCATGACATAAAATTATTGATTTATGATGTGTTTTGAACAAACCAATGTGGTTCATCATCAAGAAAAAAAGTTGAAGATAATATGATCCAACAAGGGTATAAATAGAGGAAGAAGGAGTCTAATATGTATTCTCGATTTAGATCACATGAGAATCAAGAGATTCTCATGATGATCTCATCATTATAATTTGAAATTATAAAGAGGCGTGATCTCTACCTAAGAGGTATAGATAGACATATAGACATATAGATATGCATAAACTATGATAGAGGGGGAAGCACCAACATTATAATCTTGTATGTTTCATTACTTCAAATCTCAATCATTCGTGGCAACATAACTTTCTTCTAACTACCTTGTGTGTTATGTAGTGTACTGACCCCTGTTAATAAATCTAAAGGGTTGCAGCTAAGATGATTTCTCTTCGACTTGATAACTACTTGTGATGTATTTTTAATTTTCTTGATTCTTAGATTCTTATCTTATTATTATGCTTTTCTTATCATCAAACAACAACCAAAACAAGAATAAAAAAAACACATAAGAACACAATATGTAGGTTGCAAGCCAGGGCCTAAACATCTCCACTTGCGAGGAAAACCCACAAATCTCTTCACTTCTTATAGATTCTTCAAATGATGAATTTCCAAGACCTCTAGACAAAGAACAATACCATTTTAAGGCCAATTATTACCTCCTTGATGATGTACTTCCTTTGTCCAAGTAAAGCCCAATAAAATCTCTTCCAACTGCACAACTTTGACCCCCATCTATATATTTTCAGCCTCCACTACAGGTCTAAAATTTTTGGCCTCTATAACAGTTACTGTATTTATTTCATTGAATTTGTGTTTCAACATTTGATTGAGTGAATGGTTTCCAAGAGTGGTATTTCTTTCTGAATAAGAGTGATAGTGTGAGAGAGTGATTTTATTTTGCATTGTGTGTCTATTTCCTAAAAGCGTAAGCAAGTTTGATAGTGTAACAACCAGAGTGTTGGATTAATGAGAGTGTTATTACAAAAATTGAGTTTGAGATTCATTAGCACTACTAATCATTTTTCCTTCCATATATTTTGCACCACAAACTTGAAATAGCAAAACCTACTCAGATTGACAATTAATGTGAGAGTTGGAATCGTTTCTCTAAATTAAAAATATATTTGTTCCATCCATAAAAAGCCATGGATAACCCCTTTCACCACGTATTATACAACCTTGTATTCATTCTCTCCTAATAAATTCCCTCTTAATTATAATTGTCTCTTAATAATGCATAGTTGCAATAAATTTCAATTAGAAAATGAGAGTTCTATTTTATGGAAAAATCCCTTAAAATAACCTCTTCTATTGGAAATATTTCCTAATGATGAATGGTATAGATTGACAATGAAATTACAATATTCTACGAGGAAAAAATTCCAAAATATTCTCTTAAGGGGTGCTACCCTCAAAGCCCTGGGCTTGGAAGAATTTTTGTCGCCTCCCATAGACCCACTAGTGATAATAGTTAAGAGGTAGGGCCCCTAAAACCCCCTCATCAGGAACTGGGATCCAAACATGGATAAAAATACGACCTATGAATCAAGAATATAATTAGGTCCCTTCAACCAAAAACTCTTATAGAACCTTATACATGCCTATTGTATGCTTCGACACCTTCTAGATGTAAAAAATACTAAACATATATCTCATTTATTTACATAAATGATATATTAGCCTCTACAATTATTATCCTTGGTGATTTTAGTGTCATATTGTTAATATTTGTGATGTAGGTATTATTGTCATGTTCAAACCAACTTCATAGTAATCACATAATGCCATCATTTTCCTCTTATTAGTTTTGCATTATGTTAAACATAATTCATATGTTAATTTGAAAACAATCCATAATCAATATAGAAAACTTCCCAAAAAAAAAAAGTGACCTAATAATTATTGATTTTCCCACATTCTAAGAATATTCACCAATAGAAATTTTTGGCGCGGGGATGGTGGTTGGTGAAGTTGTTGTTGTGGCCTTGTTAACTAGACACACACTAGGAGAAGAAATTATCTCTTTCAAAAGCGATATGCATCCTTTAATTCATATCCAAACACTAAAGGTAAATTCAAGAGTTGAAAGAGTTCTAAAATAGTCATGGGTACCACAAGGATACTTTATTTTCTAAAATATATGAAAACATATTTCATGTACTATGTGGCTTATCATGTCATTTTTAAAGAGAATAATTAACGAGGTTCATTCCTTTAGCTAATAATCAACTTTCAATTGGATTTTTTCTTGACCACATGGCCTTCACTTTTATAAGAGACTAACATTTTCATATGTTTGTCTCTCACTTCTTGGAATTTATTCACTTCCATCGAACACTCATAGTCCAAACATAGTTACTTTTACTTCCCACACTACTCACAATGTTATGGTCATCTTACTCAACTAAACACCCTTTTAAACTTGTATTATATTTATAGTTTTCATATGAAATACATGAAGGAGGTGGATGGGCGATACAAGAGTTTCTTTAATGTTCTGAGAAGATGATTTGCATTTTAATTTTAATCCATGGGCCTCCCTTATTTCCAATATGGAAATGCCACTTTATGAGTGTGAAATATATGAAGCTCATAAGAAAATGATAGATTAAAATTTTTATTTCCACCCATGTTTCCATTACATTGCTTGTAATGGATGTGAGTTCCACCATGATCTATACATTACTATCTAGATAATAAAGAACTTCATGAGAGTACTTCAAATAAAATATATATTGGCTTCTTATGACTTGAGAGAATATCTCTAGCATTTGAGTAGAGTTAGGCCTACCTTGATACTCAAGATAATACGAGCTCAAAAATATCTACATATGTAGTAAAAAGAAAATCAAAAGGATATTAGAATTCAAAAAAAGAGTAGAAACCAAAATTCATAACTTGAAATAAAGTAAATGTCAAAAAAATAAGCTATAACTAAAGTCAAAACTTGAAATTATATCTAAATTGAAAGCAAAAATAAAAATAAATTGAAATAAAACTAAGGATAAAAATAAATTCCATCAATAGGTGACCATGGAAACAATATTTTCAATATTTGATCGTTGATAGGGAGAAGTTCCATTTCTCCCTCCAAGATCTTATGCCTAAAATTTCCCTAACCGTACTCCTGAGAAACTTGAAATGAGTTGAGCAAAAGTTACTGAAACATGGCATGTTTCCCTTTAGCCTCATTGGATTTATCCCACTTTATACTAGATCACCCACCTAATAAATTTTAATGCTTACTAAGTGCTTATCAAACCATCTCTCGACCAATTGTTAATGATCATGAAACTTCTATTTAATTTTTTCTTGTTCTTCTTAAAGTTTTAATAAAGTGTCAATTTTCCTTTACATTACTAAGTAAAAATATACAAGGAAGAAAATATATTTTCCTAATGAAAACTTGGGTGAGACTCTATCATCCCACAATCCATTGTGCAAGGTATGATAAAAATTTTTGTTACTTATTCAACCATAGTGTTTTTGAGGATATGTTTCAAATTTTTATAATTAGAGTTTGTAACACCATTACCTTGTAGACAATACTTAGTAACTTTTATTCTTTTCTTGAAGAAAAAATTAGACAAATTTAATGATGAAACATATGTAGAATTATCAATTATGAGTGTGAGGTCCCTATATTACTAGTGTAGTCCCTTATTGTTGTTAGTGTAGCTCCCTTATTATTATTTGTGTACCCCTGTAGTCCCCATATTGTTATTATTGTGCCCCATAAAAGCCCACTATTGTTATTTTTGTGCCCTTATATATTATTGTTATGACGACTAGGATTATATTGTGACCCCATGGACTCCTATATATAAAAAGGAGGTTTTGGTCATTTGAATCATCCAAGAATTATTCATTTATGTAATGTAAGGAGGTTTCCCATTCAAAGTGGCTGAATTATAAGGCGTTTATCTCTCTTTTATTCTATTTTTGGACCTGGTTTAATAACATTTGGTTTCAAAGCTTTGGATTCTAGGGTTTCGTTGCTTCAAACAAGTCAACGTGGAATTTTCATGATAATTTTTTTTTATACGAAGGTTCAGATGCTAAAAAAAAACCCATTTGCGAGAACGTCATGTAAGAATTTCAGACCTTGGTTCATAATATTTTTGGAGATATGATCTATGGAAGTTAGGGTTTTTGCGGCCTCTCAAATTTTATCTCAAAGAGGTGACCTTGGTAAAATCATCATAACTCTCTCTCTGAGCATCGGATTCGAATTATGTAAATAGTGAATGAAATCACACAGAATTTAGTTTGTATCAATTTTAGAGCCAAAGGAGGAAATAGTGACACATGGCACGCCATACAAGTGCGCTCTATTGAACTAGTCCATAATTAGGTTATTATGGGAGATTGGGCATAACTTTTCCTTGAAGAATCTAAATCAGGTCAGACCTATGGCATTGTAAAGAAGATTCATAGGGATAATAAAGGGCCAAAGATAAAATCTTGGGTATCTAAAATAAAAACGATACATCAGATTCAATATTGAGCTACACAAAAGTAAGAAAAAGGTGTGTATTTTTTAAAGAAGTTTGCATAAATTTTTTTCGAAAAATCAGTTTGAAGTGATTCCAAGGGCATATTGAAGCATATATATTAGTATTGAGTTATATAATTCCTCCCAAAAATAATTTCATACCCATTAAGCCCTTGGAAATCTCTACTATGATGCATGAAGAGGAATAATTGTAGTATGATATATAAAAATTATGGTACCGAGTGCAACAAATTTCAATCTCACAAAGATAAACAAAAGATGACATAGATGGTTTAAAAGAATACATGGACGCTAAGTTGGATGTTTGGAAGGATATCTTAATTGTTTTGTATCTGATAAAAAAACACAATGTGTCAAGTGGTTACCTCCGGCGGAATGGTGGTATAACACTTCCTTCCATACTGCAGCAAAAATGACCCCATTTATGGCACTTTATTGATATCATCCACCATCCATCACATCATATTTAAGAGAAAATTATAAGGTTCAAGTAGTGGAATATCACATTTATCATCAACAAATAGTTCTCAAACTCTTAAAGGATAACCTAAATTTGTCACAAAATCAAATGAAACAACAGGCGAATCAACATCGCAGTGAGATAAGTTTTGAGATAGAAGACTTGGTATTTTTACGGCTACAACCATAAAAACAAATGTCCCTCAAGCTAATAAGGAGAATATATTATCGCCAAAGTACTATGGTCCTTACAAGGTGTTGCAAAACATTGGTACTATGGCATACAAATTGGAGCTTCCTTCTTCTTCTCGAATGCACCCATTTTTCCATGTTTCATTCTTAAAGAAGGTTATAGGTGACAAACTTCAAGTTCAAAAAATATTTTCAGAACTTGATGAGGAAGGAAAAATCATATTGGAACCTAAAGCAGTCATGGAATTAAGAACTCGACAACTACAGAATCGATGAATTTCAGATTATCTCATCAAGTGGAAGAACTTACCCACTGAATATTCCACATGGGAGGATGATAATTTTATACCAAAGAATCCAGAGCTACTCAAGCATTGAGGAAAACACTTTTTTGAAGGATAGGGGCATTTTAGGTCCCTATATTACTAGTGTTGTCCCTTATTGTTGTTAGTGTAGCCCCCTTATTGTTATTGTTGTACCCCTGCAGTCCCCACATTTTTATTATTGTGCCCCATAAAACCACACTATTGTTATTGTTGTGCCCTTACATTATTATTGTTAGGTCAGCTAGGATTATATATTGAAAGGAGGCTTTGGTCATTGGAATCATCCAAGAATTTTTCATTTATGTAATGTAAAGGAGGTTACCCCCTCGAAGTGGCTGATTTATAAGGTGTTTATCTCTCTTTTCTTCTATTTTTGGAGTTGGTTTCATAACAATGAGTGAGTTTGGAAAACCAAATCTCATAATTATTTTATTTCAAAGGAGCTATACTTTCATTATCTTTCTTTAAGGGAACATCCTTATTCAATTTTACGAACTATTTTTTTGTGATTAAATATAATTATAGTCCATTTGGTAATCTAATTTTTTATGGTCAAAATATAATTATGAAGTTGTGAATAATTGGGACTAATCTAACCAATTATATCCAAGCCCCATGGTTTGAATGGATTATCAGTTGTAACAGGTTGTAATGACAAGGCGAGATCCTTCTCTCTTCTCAAGACTTATAGAAAACCTCACATTTTGTTGTGTAAGAATGTGTGTATTTGATCAAGTTTGGCTAGTAGCAACTAGTATGGAGAAATTTATGGGTAATGGTTCCACCTCCAAAAATGGATTCCCATAATACCATCTTGGAGTTTAGATAAAACCTTATTTTCAACAATATTTTTTAAATACCTAAGCAATAAATAGTGAGAAATTTTTCTACATAATACTTCATCAATCAACTATTAATGGGATTTTTTAAGTCTAATATCTCTTATTTTCCAAGCCTTCTAGGTAATGTAGGTCACTCCCATGGGTGAGATAGTATTTAACTTTTCAATACCAATAATTTGTAGGAATGGAATGTAATATATTTCAATATTATCCATCAAATTCGCCTCATAATGCCATCCTTCATCTTATTTTCCTTAAGAATCCATGGGTTTAGTAATAAGTTTACATGACCCTTATTATCTTACAATATTAGCAGGCTTTATATTGAGATCAAACTCTTAAAATGTATTCCAATAGTTGGATTTTCGATCCACAACTCCTTTTGTACTAAAAGGGTTTTAACAAAAGGAAGTATGGCACAATAAATTTTTTTCTCTATACTTTAGGAGATATGCCTAAAATGTTTGATTTCAAAAATTTGAAATCTTCCTTGTTTACATTTGGATATTTTAAATTTGATCCTTGTCATCCAAAACTCATAAATGAAATAGGAATTATTTTTTCCTCTTTATTTTTCAAAGTGAGAACAACTGCATATGATAAATTTGATGCAAAAATGTAGATGATGAGTTCTTTATCAAAGTATGGAATCATCAAAGTAGGAGTTTAATATAATGATTGTATGATATTACTAAGATATTATTTCTTCTTTTGGCTCCACTTGGAAACTATATATTTTTTTTATCATGTTTTGAAGAGGCTTGGTAATCTCAACAAATCTTATAACACAACTTTGCAAAAAATTAAACTTTTCTAGGAAGGACAACATGGATTTCGTATTAGAGAGATATGTGAGTTTATAAATAGCTTGTTTTCTTTTAGGATCATTCATAATCCTAGGCTTAGAGGCCATAACTCTAAGAAAATTTCCTTTTATTATAGCAAACATTGTCTTCCTAGCATTTAATGGAATCCCATATATTTGGCATCATTAAATTTTTTATTTAAGATGATGAATACAATTATTATTCTTTTGGAAAAGACTATTGCATCATCCAAGTATACCACTAGAAGTTTTTTGACTAATCCACACAATGCCATTCCCATTTCTCTCTGGAAGGTATCTAATACATTAATGAGACCAAATGACATCTTGTGATAGGTGTATGTTCCCTACTTAAATTATTTTTTTAACTCGATCAAGATGGAAAAATGGACTTGGTTGTAACCAAAAACATCATCAAGTAAATAAAGCACAATTTATCTTTATATGCATCAGAGAATTTGTTCCATTGGTGGGACTTAATAGTTATCCTTGCCAAAAACTCTATTTAGATTATGAAAATATACACATAATCTGATGTATTTCCATTATTTTTACCAAGAAGGACAATTGTAAATAGTAAATACAATATACATAGTGCATTATTGGTCGTATACATTCAATTAATTTCACATTTAATGAGGCCCTAGAATCTACTAAAAATTATGCACAATTTGGTTGAATATTTCAAAGGTTAACAAGAAAGGTGGGTTGTGAGAATTAGGTTTATTTCCAATTAATGTAGTATTAATGCTGTATTTATTCTTACATTTTGGCTTAATAGTATAAGTGTTTTGGAAACCATCTGCTTCTCCTTGTTTTCTCTGTGAGTTGTTCCAGTGATTTTTCCAGTTTTGGTTCTCCAAGTTCCTTGAGTAGGTTTTCTTTCTATTGTGGAAATTTGGATAACTAAAATAGAGAAACATTAGTCATGGTTTTATTTAAGTCTTGTAATAAATCATAATCATAATTTCATAAATGGAAGGAAGATAAATAATTTCTTGGAGTAGTAGCAAGTTTGTTGGTTGATGCAAAAATCTTAGCAGGGGATGAGGTAGATGGTGAACCTAATGTAGAAGGTGAATCCACATAGTATTTCATGAATATTGGGTAGTATAAATTTCTTCAACATTCCAATATTCATCATCATTCCATATCCCTTGTGATATATCCCATAATATATTAATTATTTGTTCATAGGTATCCTCTTATTCTTCATTCCATGATAACTAATCTAGAAGAACAACGAATACTTTGAACCTATTGATGAAATAATTGCAAGAATTTTCTATATGATTGCCATTGTGATATTGACAATGATTCTCCATGGAAAAATCTTCAAGATTGAACTGCTCAATAAATGAAGTATTTGCACTTGATGGGGGAGTGGTATTTTTTAAAAGAGACATAAAATATTTTCTATTGAAAAATCCTTCTCTCGAAATCTTATTGAGATCCATCATTTCATTGGAAGACTTATTTTCTATCATTTATGGGCTTCCCTTGTCCAATGACTCTTTTTCTTTATCCTCGGATGGAGGTTTTCCTTGTGGAGTTGGCTTCTTTGTAGAAAAGAAAGCTTTCTTTTTCTTTGTTCTAGGATTACTTCTTATGCTAATATTTTCTTTCTTAATATTTAATATTTCCCAAAAAGTATCAGTTATGGTTACCGTCCCATGCCCCTTTACAAACATAGGAATACATGAAGTTGTGGTGTAAAAATCAATGCTAACATATTGTACAACATTATAAGTGTCAATGATTTTACTTATTAATTTCAAAAAACTTTGAATAAAATATTTTATTTTTCCTTTTGAATCCATTTTCATCCTTGGAAATTATATGACTGACAAAATCAAACTCTTATAATTTCCTAATTTATTTATGAAAGTACTCTCAAGTTGTCCCCAAATTTTGATGGAAACTTAGGGAAATAAAGTATTGAGTAGAATATTTTACCTCAAATATGTAAGGAAATAATTTGAAAACTACATATTCATGTTGTAGACTCATGAGTTTGACTATGAGCATAAATTTATTAATGTGGTTTTATACATATTCCTTTTAATTTGGATCAAATTTCATATGGAATTTCTTAGGCTGATTAAGAAAGTCATGTATATTTCTATACACAACAAGTACAAGTGATTGGCCAAGTTATTTAATAATATCTTAGGTGAGAACTTGAGATGCTTAAAAGTAAACCATAGCAGAGGTTTAATACAAATACTATTGAACGAAACAATCAACTTGGGAACATGTCGTGTGATTCTCAAAATAAGTAGGAGGATTATCAAAAAGTCATTTTGAGGGATTGGGGTTCTCTTGAAGTGAGAGACTTTGTCTATAGGGTGTTACAAGTATTATTTTTAGAGGTGATATAGATTGGGATCCTCTTGAAATGCATGAATTCCTACCATCCATTCTTATCAATTTGGATGTTCTTCTAGCTCCATTTTTATTGATAGGAAAAAATTACCTAAATAAAAAAATGGGTGAGTTGCTTGATTGCAGGTTCCAATTAAGGCCACTCTTATTTGGAGTAGAAAATTCCGCCAAATTTTCCATAAATAATTCTTGTTTAAAATGAAATAGAAACAAATTAGAGTGAGATGTGAGTTAAAAAAGATAGAGAATGCAAGTTAGAAGTCTCAATTAGGAGAAAAATGGAAGTTATACATAATGGGAAAATATAAGAAAAAAAATAAGAATAAATTCATCAATCACAATAATAAATATGTCAATGTAACAAATACTTTAAACAAGGATTTATTCGTAGAAATTAATTCATCCTACTATAAATAATAACAACCCTTGCAAGAATTTACCATAGTAAATCATAACAAGGAAATAAATTCACATGTATAAGAAATGAGTATGATACATTTATCATCTTTTGAATCCTTGAGAATAATATTTATTGTCACAGAGTAAATGCTTGCAATGGTCAGAACTTTATTTTTTTCTTTTATTCTTTCTTGATAAATATATCAGAAGAAATGTTCTAGACCAAAATTCCCCTCTCTATAGAAGTGAAAGTTCTCTTAAAAAAATAGGATGGTCATAAATTCACTCCTTACAACATTTCATTTCCAAATTCAAGCTATTTATTTTTAGTTATAGAGCCATCACATGAAAAACTCTTCAACTAACCAAATTTTCCCCTTTTCCCATAACATTATTCACATAATTTGTATGTTTTTCACATAACTAACATTCATGAAGATTTTAGTTGTTCTTATCCTAAGTCATAGTAATTGATCCATTTTGAAGTGATTGGAACCTTATTTTCTATCAATGTTCAAAGTAGCATACTTTCCTTTGTCCTCTTAGTTTCAAATATGCCTACTAAAAGAGTTTCAATGTTTGAAAAATTAAGGGACTATTAATATTCACAATAAGAATGGAATATATTTAATCATTAACTAGAAATAGTAGAGAAGCTATATTTGTTATTTCATTAAAATAAGGCCATTATAATCCTACATTTTAGTTAGTGTTGGAGATCGAATGTAACTATTACAAAAATTAAATATAATGTAAAATGAAATGTAAATGAATTATTGTGAAATTTTCATGTATAATGGAAGGTGAAACAATTAAAGGACTATTAATATTCACAATGAGAATGGAATATATTTAATCATTAACTAGAAATGGTAGAGAAGCTATATTTGTTATTTCATTAAAATAAGGCCATTATAATCCTCCATTTTAGTTAGTGTTGGAGATCGAATGTAACTATTACGAAAATTAAATGTAATGTAAATGAATTATTGTGAAATTTGCATGTATAATGGAGGCAAAAACAACTGGTAGATATTTTCATTAAAAGATTAAAATATTCCTTCTCATGTTTTTAGTTTAGGGATTACGATTAGGCATTCATTAGAATTTGTGTGTCCCTCTAGCACCGTGTAGGGTTTTTGGGAGTGTGTGCGGAGCTGTGGAAACTGGTTTTTGGTAGTGTGTGAGGAGGTGTGGAAGCTGAAACCTTACATATTTTGTAAATTTTGTGTGTTAATGAAGGAGTTCAAATTCCAAAATTAAATATGTGTTTTATTTTCAGTTGTCGAGTTCCATGTTTTTAATTGCAGTAATATGTTTTTTTTTGTTTTGTGTGACAACACATGTTTTGTTGTTTTGTCTAACGAGTCGGAGGAATTGCCCGGACGGTCAAAATTGGCCGGAATCCGGGCTAAAAAATTTAAAAAATCTTGCAGAAACAGTGTTTGAATCCTGATTTTGACATTGGAAATGGATTCAGCACCATCAAAAACCTGTAGGACACCCTAAATATTAAAATTTGATAGTTATAACATGGATTTAGAAAAATTCTTGCCGGATTTTCTGAAAATCTTATCGGAATTTTCATGATTTTCAGGGCGATTCCTCTGGCTAGTTAGACTACGGCGTTATTTTTTATGTAGTTGATGGTTATGTTTCTATCTGTACGTTCTATTATGTTTTATTTCTACTTTTAAAAAATTCTTTTTCTTTTTGGTGGCCCTATGGGTTAAGAGGGCCTCCAACAAATTTCACTTCCTAGGAAATTACTAGTTCCCATCTACAATCAAGTGGCAACAATGATGTAGAGAAGACAATTGAATGAAATAGACAATTGAATGAAATTGTGGTTAGAAGGAGGTTATAGCACTGGTCAACCTACAACCTTAAGAAGAACAAAAAATTAGTGATTTCTTGGCTCTAAATTTTCTAAGATCTTTGTGTCCTAGGGCCACGTTGACGATACGATTCTTCCTCTACAAAATAATAAAAAATGTGCAGCAAGGTTAGGTAATATGTGCGAATTAATTTGAATTCTATCTCTTTAGCATTCTCATCAAGTGTGTTGTTCTTGCCTGCGTTTATCTCAAGAAATGGTGACAGTTACTGTCTTTCCTAAGTTCGAGCAAAAAATGCTATTCATTTTTTAAAATTTAGCGTCATACACGTAATTACCTTACTGCCTCTTGCACTGCCTCACTGTTACACACCACCCTCATCGTTGGACGCTTCCTTAACCTGTTCAACATTGGTTGAAGGGGCATTAGCGCCATAACTATATGTCAATATGAAGGGGAAATTACCGACACGATTTTTTGTATAAATCTAGGTGATCACAGGTAGAAGTGATGCACACTCACTGTTATAAAACAACTATAGCTACATATATATTTTTCTGGTCAGTGCTTTAGTTAGTTATTGTTCTTGGGGTTTGGCGTTTCGATTTTTTATAAAATCATGTATGGATTTTGTTAGTAACCATACCTACGTGTTTGAGTTGTGTACTATATTTCTTTCAATGGTATCAGAGTTGTCCCTATGACTAATCCCTCACAGGAAGGCCTAGGGATGAGTAGATCAACAAAATTTGTTTGGTTGTTGTGTGCACATGCCTGTGAACTTGCGTAGAGTAATGTTGAAGCTTGAGAGACCTATGTAAGTGAGTTAGCATGTGATACCATGACCCATATTGTATGGTATGAGTGTGTCTATCTTGATTTTTTTTTGCATGTTAGGATTTGATTGCTGTATATAAGCAACTCGAGTCGAAATAAGAGTCGTGCAAAAGTCGTGCTAAATATTTATATGTTAAGTCTTAAAAATTTAAAACAGAAGATTCTTCCTCTACACATACAAAGTCGCTGAGAGATCTTACTCAAAACAATACAGTTACAGAGATTAAATCATAGGAGTCTTTTTAAAAGAAAAGTGGTGGATATTAAATCACAGTTGACTTGCGCAACTAAGATAGGGTTCAAAACTCAGAAATTTTACAGAGAGTAAAACATAGTAACTTGCCCAACAAATTAAAACTTTGTATTATAGTTTCTAAAACATGAAATACATTCGAAAATGGATAAACTCCTTCACAAAGTAAAAACCAAATTCTTACAGATTTTTACACTTTTGTAGAGTAACTCTCTATAAAACCCAGTAATTGTTTGTTTTCACTTAGGTTGAATACAATAACTAACACTTGCGGAATAAATGCTTGACCATACATTTCTACCAACCCTTCATTAAATTTCTATTTGACTTTAATAATTATCTTTTTGCGGAATGAGTATTTGTACTACTGCTTAGAACTCCATGTAAGTGATTTCCTTTCCTGCAAACAAAATATGCAGCCTGCACTGTACTTGGTTGACTTACAAGTATGGCTATTGTCAGTTTAATAAATGCGGTGGTTGAGATTCATTTTCCAACAATCCCCCTTAATCACAAATGCTACCATTAACAATTCCCAAACAATCTCTATGATAAAAAAAATTTCCACGTGCCAATGGGTTTGTGAAGATGTCTGCAAATTGTTCTTCTGACCTGCAATGCTGCAACACAATCTCGCCATTTTTAACCAATTCTCTCATAAAATTATATTTAGTGTCATTGTGCTTGGTCCTCTTGTGAAAGAAATAATGATTTGATAGTGCAATTGTTGAACTGTTGTCATAGAAAATAATGGTTGTTCCCTCTTATTCATGGCATAAATACCTCAACATTATTCTCCTCCAAACTACTTGACACACTATTGCTATTGTGGCGACATATTCAGTTTCTGCTGTTGACAATGACACTATCTGTTGCTTCTTGGAAGCCCATGAAATGGCTCCTAAAACCAAATGAAATACATCTCGTGATGTTCTCTTTCTATCATCAACACTTCCTTCGCAGTCACTGTCAGTATAACCAACCAACCCAGAATCATTTGTTGCGGTAGACAAAACACCATACTCCTTTATCTCATTGACATACTTTAAAATTCTTTTGGTTGCTTTCCAATTTGTCTCTTTGGGTGTCTCCATGAACCTTGACACCAAACTCACTGCATACATTATATCAGGCCTAGTTGCAGTCATATACATTAAGATGTTCACCATACTTTTGTATAATGTTGGATTGACATTGCTGCTGCAATCTTCCTTGCTTTACTTCAACCCCATGATAGTTGAAGTTGGAGTTGGCTTGTTGTCCTGCATATTAACCTCTCCAAAATATCTGTTACATACTTTGCTTGGGAAATAAAAATACGATTTTCTATTTGCTTCACTTCTATGCCCATAAAATACTTTAACAGCACCAAGTTAGTAATTTCCAACTCACTTTTGATGCCTTCTTTGAAATCAACGATGAGGAAATCATCACTCCCTGTAAAAATCAAATCACATACATATAAAAAAACAATAAGAAGTTTATCATCACTCTCTTTGATGTAGAGAGTAGGCTCACCATTACATTTTTTGAAACCATTTTCCATCAAGTAAGCATCTATACTACTATACCATGCACACGGTGCTTACTTCAGTCCATAAAGAGATTTCCTCAACACATGCACCTTGCCTTCTTGGCCTTGTACCTTATAACCAAGTGGTCACGCAACATATACTTCATCTTTCAGCACTCCATTCAAGAACGTTGATTTTACATCCATTTGATACACTTTCCATTTATGTTGTGCGGCAATTGACAACGCTGTATGCACTGTCTCCATCCTCGTGACTGGCACAAATTTCTCCTCATAATCTCTTCCATGTTACTGCTTGTATCCTTTGACAAATAGCCTTGATTTATGCCTTTCAATATTTCCTTCAACATTGCTCTTGGTCTTATAGACCCACTTCTCTCCAATGACTTATTTTCCTTGGGGAATTTCCACTAACTCCCATGTGTCGTTCTTTTCTATTGCTCCTATTTCTTCATCCATTATCACAACCCATTTTTCTTCTTTGAATACATCCCCAAAACAGATTGAGTCATCTACATGACAAATCAATGCAAATAATGAATTCATACCAACGCTACTATCAACTTCATTTTGCTCATAAATTTCACTTAAATTTATGAATTTTTGTCTTCTTATGCTTGTGGAAGATGAACTTGACATTTCACTTGGTGTTGCACTTCAAATAGTTGGCGTTGCAGATATTTGTGGTGTGCTTGGAGAAGCACTTTCTTGACTGCACGACACTGTTATATTGTTTTTTGAAGGTGTCACTTGGTGACTGCTTTGTTGAGCTTGAATAAGGGTAGGAGGAGTCACTGTTGACGAATTACTTACTACAATAAATTCCTCTTTGTCTTCATGTGGTATACATTCTTTCACATTGATTTTCTTCTCTAAACTTCCATCCCATGCTTCATCTTCTATGAAATGAACATATTTGCTGATTATGACCTTCTTAGTTGATGGATTTTAGAGCTTGTATGCCTTGGATTCATCACTATATCCAACAAATATGCCTTTCTCCACCATGCATTACACTAAAAATGTCACCTGACATTTTACTGTCTGTATGGGTTCACCATTACTCATACAATACTGCCTTAGAATTCTGCAAACATGAAGTTCCTAAAACCAAGCCTTGAAATTGAGAGAAAAGCTCATAAAAGTCATAAAAACACTTGTACCGCACTTTCTCTTAGTATTACCTGCGGTGCCGCATCTGTTTGCTCTAGAACATGCAGAATTGGCCACACTTTTTCTTCATTAAAGGTGCAGATCCCTGTAAAAGGTAAAATGAAGGTGGAAGTAAAATTTGGAAGCCCAGCTGGTTGAATATAGAAGCTTCTGGAAGCAATTATCCGGTGGAAAGTTCGGTCCTTTCATGTACATTCATCCCTCCATTAAAGGAGCCTACCCCTTGGTATGTGGAACTTAATCCCTTTGAAAGAGGATTCTATCCCCTCTTGTTTGGCGCTGCAACCTCTTCTCTTTTGCTATAAATTGAGGCCATAGGTCAGCCTCAAGGGGGGTTAGGCTTTGAGATTTCTTGAGGAGAATTGTTGGAAAAAATCAGACTCTCTTAACTGATTACCATATGGGAATGATTACACACTCATGTGTATGTTAGTCGAGAGAGTGCAAAGGCTTGTCAAAGTAGAGGAAACACTTGTTCTGGACCCTGGAAGGACCTGTACGACATCAAGGTGAACACGGTTGTAAGGCTCCTTTTTTCAGTAAAGATAATACAAATGGATCCTATTTTCTCAATGAGTTGTTTATTTAAATGGCTTATTTCTTGAATTCCTTGATCATCAAGATAGATTTCTGGTTTATGAATTACTCTATATTATGCAGGTGCTTTTGATTCTTTCATGTTTTTGATTGTAGATCTCGAAAGGAGACGTATTAAAAGTGACAGGAAAGAAGACTACGATCAACGCTGGACTACAGGTAAGTCCTAAATCCTTCATTATAGATAATTCTAGATCAAATATAATCTAGAGAAAGTAGTTTACATATGTCTGTTTGTTTCTAGTTATCGTAGGATACTAGGGATATCTGTCTTGTTCGCAAGAACGATTTATCCGCCCAACAAAATGGTGACTCTACTAGGGAATGTATCTTGAACTTAGTTTTCTTTTATTTTTGACTTGTGAAACTATTTTTCTAATTTTGATTGATTGATACTGGCTTGGGTAATTTATTTCTGCAGAATCCCTAAAAAGTGCTTTAGAGTTTTTTATTTTTCTTTAAGTTTTCTGGTCTTCGCACTTTGTCTTTAGGCACAGTGCAGTCATCTCTGCTGTTTTCTTGTATAAATAGTGCAGCACCACACTTGTTTACACTGAAACCTGCGGACCCCAAGAAAATTGTTTGGAAGACTTAAAATTCTCTTTTCTAGGATCATCTTGCAAGATTCTTAGTATATACCCAGAATTTTATTTTTTGTCAAAAGCCTTGTGTGAATTTCTTTTTAGCAATTTTATAATCTCATGAGTCTCCATTAAGTTAATTGGGTGTTTTGAGTTTCTTTTTTCAAGAAAATCTTAATTTTATTTCCTTTGGTCATTAATTCGAGTTTTGTCTCAGTCTCTTAACAATTTTGCATCTTTTTTATTTTGTTTTTACAAAAAAAATCCCCCTCATTCGTGGGGGGGGGCTAAATTGTGTCTTAGTGTTAATCGCGTTTGAGTGTTTTTATTCTTTGATCTTTGGAACTCTCACCCAATTTTATTTACTTACACTTGATTGGTTCTTAGATTACATTAGAATCATTTTGTGTTTGAGAATTCTCTTGCATAGATCACATTTGCATAATTAGAACTCTCATTTTCAGAATATGAATGAAAATGTGCATAGATTACATTTGCATACTTTTCAAGTGAATTGTGCATAGATTACAACTACATAGTTTACATTCTAGAAAAATCAATTGTAGATTTAGTTCATTTTATTTGATTTTAATTTACATGTTTTATGCTTGTTTTAAAACATAAAAATAAAAAAAAATTGTTTGGAATTGATTAGCATTAGTTTTTCTTGATGAAATTAGTGCATTAGAGAATTTTTTATATTTTCTCTTATTTATCAATTTTTGCATTGTTGGAAGTGAATGGAAACTCTTTCTTTACTTTATTTAGGATTCAACGAATTGAAAAGATTAGATTATCATATTCGATTGCATTTAGTTTTTGGTTGGGTCATAATACCATTGGTTTCATATCCATTTACCCTTTGAGTAATAACAGCCCAAATAACACAACGTTTAATAAAATTCATCTAGTAATTTTTAAATTTTTAGGGCTCTTTCCACTAATATAGCTCAGGATTGGTGCTTTGGAATAGGTTGTAGTTAACTTTCCAAAGAAACTAAACAAACAGTAGCATCTTGCGGTAGGAAAATTCCAATAGTAGCATGTATCCTATGAGAAGCTCCTCTTAAAGGATTCAAGCACGAGATCATATTTGAACTAGTGAGGTAATCAATCCTTCCTCATTGGGAATGATAGAAGATATACACGTATTAACAATGGTAAACCTCGAATTGACCATTGTCGAGGAGCCTGGGGTCACTTGTCGGTAAACCTTGGATTATGTCAAGGAGCCTTCAAGGGGATTGAGCTTTGTTACTCTGCCCTTGTGTGTGTATCGGATCGTAGACTGTTCCCCCAGGTATATTTGTTCCTGTTGGTGACCTTAGTGGCCATAAACTATAGGATTCTTTCCCAAGGTGATTTATGGGAGGAAGATCCACTCGCAACGATGCACGCTCTAATTGGACTCACTTGACTCTGGAGGCTAGTATTCAATTTCTCAGAGATGGTTTAAGTGGAGAAAATCGCACCTGTCTGTTCATTAAGCAGTTGTCGGGGTAACTGTCTTAACGCCATTTCCACATTAAAATTTTATGATGTTTGATTTCATCACCAACTAGTGTTTTTAGTACGAGAATTTACTGTTTGTGTGTGGTTTGACTCCTAGATTTGATAGCGCGTGTTAATTTTTTTGTTTTTACTTTTAGAGACCATAGGTGTGAATTGTGAATTTTAATTGTTAGGTGTGAATTTTGAATTGTTAATTTTAGTTTTAAATTGTTAATAAAATTCACTGAAGTTGAATATAATGGCAACTGTTCCGGAATTTACCAACCAAGGAACCCCTCTTAACGAGATTCCTAGTACTTTTCCTTGCTTTGGAAATGTTTGTCCTCCTTATATGGCTACTTTTTCATTACCTGGATTTACAATAGGTTTACCGATATGGTTATTTTCAACTTCGTTGGCCCCGAATACTCCAATTGTTCCACCTCAACCGGATGCTTCACCTCAACATAGTTCACCATCTCAACATCACCAACCTTCTGTTGACCCTTTACCTTCTTCGCCTAATATTTCTTCCTCCATTTCTTCCTCTTCGCTTGGTAAAATCCTTGACGCTAGTAACCAGGTGGCTAAGAGGAAGAAGAAAGGGAAGAAGAAGAAGAAGAATAAAAATAAGAAAGAAGTCAACCAGTCAACCATGGCTGTAAGTGTTAGTTGTGTTGAGGAAACCTCCAACATGCATTGTAAACCCAAATACCCTTGCAGGCTTTGTAAGGGTGACCACTTCCTTATCAATTGTCCCGGTATTCCAAAGGTCTTGGAAGTATGGTCAGAAAAATCTCATCAACTTTCCATTGATCCATCAACCAGTGATAGTCAGGTTCCTGGGGAAAAGGGTAAAGTTAGGTTTCCTTGTAAGTTATGCAAAGGGAGTCATCAAACTCACATTTTCCCTCACATGGATGAAGCCTCAAAATTGTTGGAAAACCTTACTGTTCCACAGCAAGAATTTCCAACTGGTTACCGTAAAATTTCTCCCAACCTACCATCAACTGACAGAGTGATTGATCTAATTTCAAGTACAGTCGATCCCACTCTTCCATTGGAGAGTGAAACTCATATCACTCAGGTTGATGATCCATTAGTTGATCAAGTGGTCGATTCGATTTCACATTCGGTCGATCCCATTCTCCCTGTAGAGAGTGAACTTCATACCACTCAGGTTCTTCTTGTTACATCAGATTCTTCTACGCCGGGGGGCATTTCACCTGTTTCTACAGAACCCCCTCCAAGTACTGAGGTCTTTTCCTTTGATTGGAATAGACTAACAGAACCTTGTCTTCCTTCCTCCATCCCTTTCCAAATCATTGTGAAGTTTGGTGGTAGGGACATACACCGCACACAGGTAGATGAAGGTGCTTCTGTTAGTATTTTATCCTCAACTGCTTGGAAAGCTTTGGGTTCCCCTCAGCTTGTGCCTATTACGCAGAATCTGAAAGCTTTTAACAGAACCATTAGTGAACCTTTAGGGATCTTTCCTAAGTTTTCTATTACTTTGGAAGGTAAAACTGTCTGTATTGATCTTATGGTAGTTCGAGGCCCCTTGGATTTCAATTTACTCCTTGGGCGAGACTATGTCTATGCAATGAAAGCTGTCGTATCAACACTCTTTCGCGTGATGTCTTTCCCTCACAATGGAAATATTGTGACTGTAGACCAACTTTCGTTCGCTAGTGTTGATTTGACTACCAATAATCTGACACCACTGAATGTTCCTTTTACGGAAGTGGTATCTACCCCACCACAGGTTAATTATGTGGCAACCAGTCCCATGTTTTGAGTTACCGATGCAAGCGAGCCTCTCACTATTTGCTCGACTTCCTTGGACTTAGATCTAGTAATTGACATGGAAAACTCCATGGTATTATTTGAACATGATGTTCCTATCCATTTTGAGTCCCTTGACATGTGTTCCTTCCAGCGAATTGTTCTTCCATCTAATGAAGACCTTTTGGAAGCCATGATCGAGGAGTGTCCCTTGACATGTCTTTCTTCCAGTTGCAAGCCATGACAAGGTCACTGGTGAGGACAGTTATTTTCTTGTGTCAACCTCATTAAAAAATGAATCAGTAGGTTATGTAGGTATATTGTAGAGAGTATATTGATAGATTCTGAGGATAGTTCTTTTACTGTGTCAACCTCGTTAAAGAATAAAACAGGTCACAATGAGGAGGGTTCCTTTTACTGTGTCAACCTCATTAAAAAATGAAACATGTTCCAATGAGGATAGTTCCTTTTACAGTGTCAACCTCATTAAAAAATGAAACATGTCTATGAGGATGGTTCCTATTACTATGCCAACCTCGTTAAAAATTGAAACAGGTAACCATGAGGATGGTTCTTTTCTTGTGTCAACCTCGTTAAAAAATGAAACAAATCCTCTCCTATTCAATTCGAGTCTTTCATCTGATCTCGTAAATGAACCTTCATTCCATCCACCTATTAGTAACCAGTAGTCTACTTAGTTGAATACAATTAAGCTTAGGGGGCATGCACTCTAGCAAGTTACGCTTGAGGGGCATTAAAAGTTATCTTAAGCATGATTTTTCCTACGTTTCAAGCTTGTGTAAAAATGAAACCTATCTCAAGCAAAGTTTTCTATGTTTCAAGCTTTGTAAGAATGAAACCTATCTTGAGTCAATTTCGGTTATTATTTTCAAGACTCATTAAACTCATGAAAATATCGAGATTATTTTTCTATCTTTCATTCTCGTAAAACACATGAAAATGCCAAGTTCTTTCCGTCTTTTCCTGCTCGTAAATAAAATTGAAACTCAGCCATATGAGTACAATTTTTATCACTTTTTTGAACTCGTTAAAACTTACAAAAAAGAAAAAACAATGAGTACATTTTTATCACTTTTTCAAACTTGTTAAAACTTACAGAAAAAGTGAAACTACGGAGTATATTTTTATCACTTTTTCGGACTCTTGAAAATTATGAAAAAGCGAGACCTTGGAGTTCTCTTTTAAGCTCTTTTTAGACCCTCTAAAGATGAAAAGTGTTGACACCTAATCCTAAGGGTTGGGTGAGGATATTCAATATTGTATATTAAATAATATTAGGAAATAAGGAAGGCCAAGAGTCATTGGGAGATGAATCCCAATAGCCTCACCTCCATGTATAAATACATGCACATTCTTCATCTAATACACATTCTGATTTGCGGAGTTACCTATTGGTTTGACATGGTATCAGAGCCAGTACCACTGTTGGCATTCTTGCCTGTGGTGTAACTCCCTCATTTCTGCTAACAATCTTTTGCTCAATCAGTTTTATGTCTAGTTTTTGCTGCTCCATTAGATTGCTGCCATTCTGAGTTTATATACTGCAATTCTACATTTTTTTTTTAAGTTATCTCTGTAATTTGCACAGTTCTGAATTTGTTTTGCAGCTTCTGAAGAATCTTCAATTCTGCAACTTCTGCAATTTCTACAGTTCCTGCAATTCAGCAGCTACAAACTCTGCATCTGCAATTCCTAATTTTTTTTAGCCTCTCGGCCTCCCCTCTGAAATTTTCTACACTCCCCCATACCCCCTCACTGCTATCTTCCCCACCCCCTCGCTGTTCCCTCTCTAGGCCTCATGGCCCTCCCCTCGACCTCCCTACACAATCTCACACCCTACGGCTACCCATACCCTGCCTCCCTCATACCCCCTCACTACTATCTGCCCCGCCTGCACACAACCCCTACCCACTACCGCCTCCTTGCCTGTACATACCCCGTGGCCTCCCTGCGCTGTTAACGCCCCTACCACACTGCACTCCTCCGCAGACCACGAACAACGTCACTCCCCGCCTAATCAACTCCCTCCCACCCGCTACCTACCCAACTCCCTCCCCGCCACTGCTAAGCGCTCCGTCCCGCTGCCTAACCGACATACGCTATCTATAATACATACCACTCCATCCCGCTGCCTAACTGCCTGCCTAAAAAATTCTATAATACCACCCCACTCCATTTACAATACGCTGTCCATAATCAATACCGCCCCATTCATTAACAATATCGCCTCTTATACCATCCATTCATTAACAATACCACCCCCCCCCCCCCATCATACAATACAATACCCACATAAATTTTATTTTTCAAACAACACACACACACACACACACACACATATATATATTTTGCAGAATCCGTATTTCTAGCAAAATTTTTCCTTCAATCGAGTATATTTTTTCAGAAAGAGTTTTTTTGTTTTCTCCTTTCAAAAATATTTTTTTCCAAGAAGTAATTATTTTTCCTTCGAAGAATGCATTGTCTCATATCTATTGGTAGTGGGGTGGTCTTTCTAGCAAAGAGACCTATCTTGAATGGTCTTGGAAGATTAAACACACACTCATTTTTAATGAGTTGTGGAAAGGAATCTGTGAAGGACAAGAAGGAAATCCACTAGCAAAGCCCACTTCAGACAAAGAGCTCGCCATTTGGGAAAACAAGAACTACAAGGCCTATGCCTTGATTGCAGCTTCCGTAAATGAAGAGGTGAGTCACCATATTTCATCATTCTCAAATGCCTATGATGCCTTGAGCAAGCTAAAAGAACTCTATGACTCACATTCAGAATTAGAAAATGTTCAATTGATGATTAAGCTGTTCAGTTTTGAAATGAAGAATGATGAAATTCCCTTAAGTATTACAGAAGAGAATTTTTATCTTTTGTGCACATAGAGAAAATATTCATGCTCCAAATTCTTCTAGAGGAAGAGGTGGTAGCGAGAGAGGGAGGAAGAAGAAACTTCAAAGAAAGGGGGGTCAGACAATCTGACAAATCCGATCTTCATTGCACATGTTGCAATAAATATGGACATGATGCATCCAAATGCAAGACACCTTGGGATAAAATTGAGCAGCAAAGAAATCAAGACAAAGGTAAAAATAATGACAAATACAAAGGTAAAGCACCTGAATCTGCTCATTATGTTCTAGCACATTGTAACAATGGAGTAACTGAAGACTTGTTTGATGTTTCATTTACTTCATGGAGAGATGATTGGTTGCTAGATTCAGGAGCAACATGTCACATGAAATTTAGAAAAGATTTTTTTGAAGAATTCACTGACAAAGTTGATGGAGCAGTATATTTCGCAGATAAATCCAAACTCAAGCCATCAGGGCTTGGCACAGTCAGGCTTAAACTGCTTGGTCTTCTAGATCATATCCTACATGAGGTTCTATACCTCTCGGAGTTGAAGAGAAACTTGTTGTCCCTGGTCGAAATCCGGCAGCAAGGACACTCAATTCACTTGTTTGATGGCAAGGCAGAGGTCAGAAAAGCATCAAATCACTCACTTGTCATGGAGGGAATAGAAGAAGGGAGACTCTTGAAGCTGAAAGGTTCATCCGCTCATGCTCAAAACTTTGCATTCAGTTCACATCATGATGAAGGTACATTCCCATCAAGTCTTTTATGGCATGCTAGATTTGGACACTTAAACTATGAAAGCCTTCATTTGTTGAATAAAAATGGTGTTAATGGACTGCCTACAATTCCTAGAAAACCTAAGGAATGTGATGCTTGTATTCTAGGAAAGCATAGCAAACAGCCATTTCATGATTCACACTCCAGAGCACATAGAAAACTTGAGCTTGTTCATTCATATTTATGTGGCCCTATGCCTGTTGCTTCTACAAATGGAAATAAATACATGATGACATTTATTGATGACTACACCAAAATGTGTTGGATTTACTTATTGAAGAACAAGTCTGATGCTTTTCAAACATTCAAGAATTTTCATGCATGGATTGAAAATGATGCACAAACTAATATTGGCTCTCTACGTACTGATAATGGAAAATAATACACTTCAAACAAATTTGAAAATTATCTTCGTCAACATGGAATCAAACATCAAACAACTGTGCCATATAATCCCCAACAGAATGGTGTAGCTGAAAGAATGAACAAAACTATTTTAAATATGGTTCGCTCCATGTTATTTTTCAAGAATGTAAAATTGATGTTTTGGGCTGATGCAGTTCTATGTGTTGTTTACATAAAGAATAAGTGTCCTTCAAGTTCAATTAGAAACAAAACTCCTTTTGAAATGTGGCATGGCCACATTCCTTCGGTAAAGCATTTCAGGGTCTTTGGGTCCACCTGTTATGCCTTGATACCCAAGGGTCAAAGGAATAAACTTGGTGCTAGAAGCAGAAAATGTATCTTCTTGGGGTACTCCAATACCTCCAAAGGATATCGTCTCTATGATGAAGCAAATAAGAAGTTTGTGATAGCAAGAGATGTCATATTTCTTGAATCTTCCAAAAGTGACAAGGTTGTTGAGCGGCAACTTGATCGCCTGGATAGATTCACACATGCAAAGTCCTTCCAAGAATTTGATAATGTGATTCCACATCTTGAAGGGGGGATTCCGATATTGAATCAAACTGTGGAATCATGTCCTGAAGCACTCTCTCCCCCACATGAAGAAACAACCATGGATGACACATTGAATGATGTGATTGATAGAATTGGGAGATTGAATCTTGAATCAATCCCAACTCAGTCAAATGAGCAGCCTGGGCCATCTCAGAAAGGTCCTCCCAAATGGCTGACAAAGACACTGGAGAATGTTCATCCTGATGAGGTTGGAAAAACAGGAACAAGAAGTTCCACTAAACAAAACGAAGGTGATGTAGATAATTCTGATTCTCCTGTTGATATGGATATTTCTTATAACTGTGAATTGAGTTTGTCTACAGATCATGAACCAAATTCCTTCAAAGAAGCCGCTTCTCATGATGAATGGAAAGAAGCGATGCAGAAGGAGTATGATGCCTTGATAAAGAATGGCACTTGGAAGCTGGTTGATCCACCTTTGGGAACGAAACCAATTGGCTGTAAGTGGGTCTACAAGAACAAGTATAAAGCATATGGCTCACTTGAAAAGCACAAGGCCAGGCTTGTGGCAAAAGGTTTTGTACAAAAAGAAGGAATCGATTATGAAGAAACTTTTGCTCCCACAGCAAAATGGACCACCATCCGGACTCTCTTTGCCCTAGCAGCTCAGAATGGATGGAAAGTCCATCAGATGGATGTAAAAACCACCTTTTTGAATGGAGATCTAAAGGAGAAAGTTTTTATGTCCCAACCAGAAGGATTTGCTGTAAAGGGCCAAGAACACAAAGTTTGCAAGCTTATAAAATCCTTGTATGGCCTCAAGTAAGCACCACGAGCCTGGTATGAGAAATTAACCGAGCATCTTCTGAAACTTGACTTCAAACATTTTGATCTTGATGATGCAACCTTGTTTGTTAAGAAAGTTGGAAAAATAGTTGTATATCTTGTGGTGTATGTAGATGATCTTTTGATAACAGGGAACAATGAGAGCTATATTGCATCCATGAAGAAATAATTGAAGAAAGGTTTTGAAATGACTGATTTGGGTCATGTTCATTACTATCTCGGTATTGAAGTAATTCAACATCCTAAATTTATATTTCTTTCTCAAAAGAAGTACATTAGAGATCTTTTGAACAAGTTTGGCATGGATGAATGCAATTCCTTAACCACTCCAATGGAACAAAACTTGAAGCTCACATCTATTGAAGGGAAGGAATTTGGGATGCAACTAAGTATAGACAGCTTATAGGAAGTCTTATCTACCTGACCACCACCAGACCTGACATTTCATTTGCTGTTGGAATCCTCTCAAGGTTCATGCAAAAACCTTGTGAAGGACATTGGTCTGCTGCAAAAAGAGTGTTAAGTTACTTGAAGGGGACTCAAGACTTTGGACTCAAATATACACAGGTAGGCGACTTCAGCTTGATCGGATACTCTGATTCAGACTTTGATGGTGACAAAGAAATAGGGGTGTCTACTACAGGTTACACCATGAGTCTTGGATCAGGAGCTGTCTCATGGAGATCACGCAAACAGTCAGTTCCAGCAGATTCCACGACCGAGGCAGAATATGTGGCAGCAGCTGAAGCAACAAAGGAAATTTTGTGGCTCCGGAAAATCCTGGAAGATTTGCAGATGAAACAAATGTATTCCACACCACTCATGATCAACAACACTTCTGCAATAAAGTTGGCCAAGAACCCAAAGTTCCATGATCGAACAAAGCACATCAATACAAAATACCATATAATTCGACATCATGTTCGGGCCAAAACCATCCATCTACATCATTGTTACACAAATGAGCAAACTGCTAATATCTTCACCAAAGCACTTGGAAGAGAAAAGTTTAAAAAGTTCAGATCGATGCTTGGGCTCACCAACATCCCTTCGGATTAAAGGGGGGAATGTTGACACCTAATCCTAAGGGTTGGGTGAGAATATTCAATATTGTATATTAAATAATATTAGGAAATAAGGAAGGCCAAGAGTCATTGGGAGATGAATCCCAATAGCCTCACCTCCATGTATAAATACATGCACATTCTTCATCTAATACACATTCTGATTTGCGGAGTTACCTCCTGGTTTGAAAAAAATATTGTCGAGTACTTGACTATTCGAACTTGTTAAAGGAAATGAATAGTTGTCCTTTCAGTATAAGTTTACCCCTTTTCCAGAATAAAATGGACTATTTACGAAAAAGGTATACGTTGACTAATCATGGTCAATAGAGTTCTCTCTTGTATTATTTTATCCTTTTTTAGGCTCGAGAGACTAAATTTATGAAAAAGTACACCCATGGAGTTTCCTTAAGTTTTTCTTCTGACTCCATAAAATTGAAAAAACAGAGTTTCTCCTATACTGGACTTGTTAAAATTTGAACAACAAAGGACCTGTAAAATACAAACAAGAATGAACCACTCCTTCTTAGGGTTCAATTTTTAAACTAAGTTGAACTCATCCGAAGGATGAGCTTATATAACAAGCAAATGTTATCCTCCTCAAGCTTATAAAAAATAAAGAGGTACTTGCCAGAAATGGTGGGGGAAAAGAGAGAAAATGGATCCAGTTGTCATACTTTATTTAAAAGCAATTTACCACTCTTGAACACGACACTTTTTGTCACACTTCTACCTGGGTTGGGAAAATCCTTCGCCTATCAGTTAATCAAACCATATTGAAAGTCTTCAGCTGGTTTCTAGGTATTAGATTTAGGTCAATTGTTACAAAACCATCTTTAGTGTCATTATGTGTTCAAGAGGACAGTTCAAATAAACCATTCATTTCCAAAAATTTGTCTCCATTCTCGTTGACCATCCTTGAGTCAGTCCTTGCAAAATATTTCTACAGAACTTTATCTAATGGTTTCGTGTCATGGGCTTTCCTACGACATAACACTTTCTATTGATGATAAATCAACATCTATGAAGTTGATCTAGAATCCTTTAGTACCTTGAAATATGCATGCTTTAATGGCATGTTTCTCGCCTTCGACTACAGGTTGCATCATTGACCTTCGATCGAACAATTCCATGAAATGATCGACTTCAAATAATTTATTCACATTCCATGGATTGTACTGAGTACTTTGAGAGCCATTTTCATTATCGGTGGTTTCTCTCACACTTGTTAATAGTTCACATCATTGACTAGTAATCAAGTGGTTTCTACCATGTTCGACTTCGACACAATCAATCGCATGGATATAATCATACTAGTTCGGGTAACGGAAATCAAGGCCTTGGATCTATTTTCCACCATCCAGGCTGCAAGGAGTTTTATTATTCATTATGCTGTAGACTATTCATAACATATGGCTGCGTCCATACTGTGTCTACATTATTGATGTGATAGTAAAATCATTTCTACATCAGAACAAGTTTTAGTTAGTGTTTTCTCTGAGTATGGGAATGCCTACCTCAGCGATGATATCTATATATATATATGTTTTGCATTGAATTTTTTTATAGGATTCTGACTATGGTGTCCACAAACTAATCCTTGAAATGATAAAGCACATCACTCTTCGAATACTCTCAGACTTCGCACTTTAGGGGGCAATCTGTTACACTAAAAATGCCACCATGACGTTTTACTGTCTGTATGGGTTCATCATTACTCATACAATACTTCCTTAGAAGTCTAAAAGCATCAAGTTCCTAAAACCAAGCCTTGAAATTGAGAGAAAAGCTTATAAAAGTCATAAAAACACTTGTACCACACTTTCTCTTAGTATTACCTGTGGTGTCGCATTTGTTTGCTCTAGAACATGCAGAACTGACCAAATTTTTTGTTCATTAAAGGTGTGGATCCCTGTAAAAGGTAAAATGAAGGCAGAAGTAAAATTTGGAAGTCCAGCTGGTTGAATCTAGAAGCTTCTAGAAGCAATTATCCAGTGGAAAGTTCGTTCCTTTTGTATAAATTCATCCCTCCATTAAAGGAGCCTACCCCTTGGTATGTGGAACTTAATCCCTTTGAAAGAGGATTCTATACCCTCTTATTTGGAGCTGCAACCTCTTCTCTTTTGCTATAAATTGAGGCCATAGTTCAGCCTCAAGGGGGTTAGGATTTGAGATTTCTTGAGGAGAATTGCTGGAAAAACTCAGACTCTCTTAACTGATTACCATATGGGAATGATTACACACATGTGTATGTTAGTCAAGAGAGTGCAAAGGCTTGTGAAAATAGAGGAAACACTTGTTCTGGACCCCGGAAGGACCTGTACGACATCAAGGCGAACACGGTTGTAAGGCTCCTTTTTTCATTAAAGATAATACAAATGGATCCTGTTTTCTCAATGAGTTGTTTATTTAAATGGATTATTTCTTGAATTCCTTGATCATCAAGATAGATATATGGTTTATGAATTACTCTATATTATGCAGGTGCTTTTGATTCTTTCATGTTTTTGATTATAGATCCCGAAAGGAGACGTATTCAAAGCGATAGGAAAGAAGACTATGATCAGCGCTGGACTACAGGTAAGTCCTCAATCCTTCATTATAGATAATTATAGATCAAATATAATCTAGAGAAAGTAGTTTACATATGTCTGTTTTTTGCTAGTTATCGTAGGATACTAGGGAGATCTGTCTTGTTCGCAAGAACAATTTATCCGCCCAACACCATGTTGTCCAAATTCTTCCTCAACTCATCCTGGACATATGCATATGCCACGCATCCAAAAACTCTCATGTGAGTTACACTATGCTTTATCCCACTCCATGCGTCTTGAGGAACCATATTCATAACACTTTTTATTGGACACCTATTAATGATATGCATTACACAAGTGACAACTTTAGCCCAATAATCATTTGGAAAGTGATTTTCCTTCAAAATACTCCTTTCCATTTGCATAATGGTCCTATTTTTCCATCCTGCGACACCATTTTGCTGAGGTGTATACCTTGTTGTAAATTTCTTATGAATTCCATGCTCCCTGCAAAAACGTAGGAATTCATTTGAGATGTATTCACCACCTCTGTTAGTCCTCAAGACTTTGATGTAGTGTCCACTTTTCTTCTCAACAAGAGATTTATATTGGAGGAAACACTTAAAAACTTCAGTTTTTTGTTTTAGTAAGTAGACCCATGTATTCCTTGTATAATCGTATATGAAAGTAAAAATATAATAGCTACCACCAATTGATGGTGTCTGCATTGGTCCACATAAGTATGAATGGAAAATCTCCAAAGGTGCCTTTTCCCTTCTGAAATTTCATGTTGGAAATGATTCTCTATGTTGTTTTTCCAAGATGCATCCTTCACATAGGCTGTCCGATTTTTATATGAGTGGCAATACCTTCACCATGCATTTCCTATGCAGCAAATTCAAACCTCCAAAATTGATATGACCAAATCTCAAATGCCATAACTAATTGTCATCTTTAACTTCTTCTTGAAATTTTACTTGTGTGACAACTGCAACTTTTCTTTCACCCTCTTGTGAGTTCATTGAAAGTTGTGCTTGAGCACCTTCTTCCTTTGAATTTGATTTTAAATTGAAAGGAAATGTTATATTCTTTTTCATATGAAATTTTGCAATCAATTGTCTGCTTGGAGACTTATCCAAAATTGTGCACTCATCATTCTTAAAAAATACATTGTAGCCCTTTTTCATGATCTATCTAATGCTTATGAGGTTATGTTTCAAAACAAGGACAAAATAAACATCTCAAATTTACTTCTTTCCCCCTTCTTTGTTAGAACCTTGACTCTTCATCTAATGTCACTTCTGATTTCTATCCATCCCTAATGTCACTTTTGATTTCACACTTTCATCTAGATTGGAAAACATTTCTACGTTCCCACTCATGTGGTTCCTACACCCTGAATTTAGAAACCATACATCTCCTTGTTTTTCTTGTGCTACATTACAAGCTGAAAACATGCTATCATGGTTATTATTTTCCTTCGTGAAAATTTCACTTGGCTTGTTACTTATGTCATGTTTCTTCTTTCTATGTTTATTTGCATAATGACCATAATTTTTACAATAATTACATTGAACTTGAGATTTATCATACCTTTAACCTCGTGCTTTCTTTTGGCTTGGGCCTTGACTTGAATTTTGATTGTTGCCCCTTCCACTTAAGATTGAAGGGTTGCCTCTTCCACCTCTATGTATAATTATTTCTCATCCTCTAGCATTTGATCTTCCTTTACCTTTGTATTGACCAAAAGAAACTTGTGTCTTGAAGGCATGCTCCAATAAGGAGTTTGTTTCTCTTTTCAGTCTATGTTCATGAGAAATGAGAGATGCATGAAGCTCATCCAGTGAAAATAATGAGAGATCCTTTGTCTCTTCTATGGCCACAACAATGGCATCAAATCTTGTTGGTAGACTTCTCAACATTTTCTCAGCTATTCTCCTTTCCTCAAGTGTCTCACCATGAGACCTGATTTGGGTAATTATTCCAATTAAATGTGTAAAAAGTGAGTCTACATTCTTAGTTTCTTTCATAAAAATAGTCTCAAAATCTCTTCTTAGCATTTGTATTTTTTTTATCTTCACCTTTTCCATGCTTTGGTAGGCTGTCTAGAGGGTATCCCATTCTTTCTTGGACTTTGTTGCTACTACAATCCTTGGGAAGATACTTTCATGAATTAATTGAAAAATGTAGAAGATGGACTTTGAGTCCTTCTTCCTATTGCCCCTCAACAAATCCTTTACTGCTTATGTCAAAGCATTGTATGTTGTTGCATCTTCTAGTTCTTGGAAATGATTCTCCACCAATTCCTAAATATCTTGAGAAGAAAAAAAAACCTTCATTGTAATAGCCCAATAATCATAATTTTTTCCATTAAACTGAGGTATTTATGGATTAATCAAGATTGTGTTTGTTGCTACCATTTTCACTGTTAAGAAAAAAATTTCTCCTCGCTAGTAAATATGCCCGAAATGTTTTTCCTTCAAAACAACTTTTAACTCCCTGTAAAAACACTTGCTCTTACAATAATAAAGGTTTAAACCCGATCTGATACCATGTTAAAAATTTGAAACAAAGGATTCTTCCTGAGCACACACACATTCGTTGCGAGTACAGTTGCAGAGATTAAATCAAAGGAGTTTTTCTTGAAAAATAAAGTGGTAGAGATTAAATCATAATTGAATTTCACAACCAAGATAGGGTTAAAAACTTAGAAATTTTACGTAGAGTAAAACATAGTAACTTTCCCAAAAAAATAAAAATTTGGATTATAGTTTCTAAACATGAAATACATTAAAAAATGGAGGTCACAACTCCTTCACCAAATAAAAACCAAATTCTTACAGAGATTTACACTTTACAGGAGTTGCGGAGTAACTCTCTGTAAAACCCAATAAATGTTTGTTTTCACCAAAATTTTCTCCATGATTTTCTCCTAAGACCTCTCACACTTACTTCCACCACAATGTATAAAACTGTAGAAAATATAAAAAAGAGATTCAATCTGATCTTGTAATGTACTAAAGCAAGATACTAAATCCTTCTACGATTTGTGGAAACAAAACACGATCACACAATGACATAATAAGTAAGAGAAATAAATTATCAATCACACAACAAAAGATGTATCTGAGGAAAACATAGCCTAAAACCCCACTATTTATATATTGTATAATGTCAAGGATCATGAAACAATACAATTCTTTTCTCTCTTAGAGAAACTCATGCACTCTACCAATTGTCTCACTCTGATCTAGGAAAAATCGGACAAATACTTAACCAATTCCCTGCCTCTACACAACCTACCTTTCTCACACATTACTAGAGGAATTAAATCCCTGTTAAATAGGAAAATACCTTGCCTTGATTTCACAATAATTCCTAGGAATCCAACTGACTCTATAACTGACCTGTACATTTTTCTAATTATACAACTGATAGTTATCATCCCTTTAACCTCAGTCTCAATTGAGCCTTCCTTATAACTGACATGAAATAGCTATTTATAGAAAATTATGAGTTAACTGATTGATCACTACTTGTGAATTAAATCATATTTAATTCACTTGACCTCGCACTAGCTCATCACTAAGTTAGAACTAGTTAAATTGATTTTAACTCAATTAATTGAGTTAACTAATTAAAACTCACAAATAACTGTAACTTGACCCCATTAAATCAGGAGAGAATTCTAAATGCATCCTCTTAGACCCTAAAATTGAATTTCCTAATCTAACTCAGTCATTATGACTTAGTTAACTAATACAAGCTGTCATGAGATGAAATTACAATTTCTCTTGCAAATTAAGGGAAAATTAAATAAGAAGTCCCACTTTAGGGTGCCATTTCTTGGTGCCATTTTAATAAAAAAAATACACATTCTTGTTATATCAAAACATAAATTTCTAATCCATTAATACATGACAATACTAACATTTAAAACATAGGATGGGAGAACATGATTTTTTTGAATTTGCAGAGGTTGCATACAATAAATAACACTTGCAGAATAAATGCTTGACCATACATTTCTACCAACCCTTCATTAAATTTCAATTTGAATTTAATAATTTAATCTATTGCGGAATGGATATTTATACTCCTACTCAGAACTCCATTTTAGTGATGTCCTTTCCTGCAAACAAAATCCGCAACCTACACTATACTTGGTTGATTTACAAGTATGGCTACTCACAGTTTAATAACTATGGTGGATAAGGTTAATTTTCCAACATTAAGTGAGCTTATAGACAAGGGTTATATGTTAAGTGAGTTTCATAGAGTTTTAGAGTCATCACCAAACTTTGTGATTGCGAGATTTTTTTGACATTTCAAGAGCCATTTCTGAGTTGTGTGTACTTGCTGGAGTATCAAGAAGCTGGATTGAAACCAACAAGCTGTGTGTAGCTGTTGGAGTGTCAAGCAGTTGAACATTGAAATTGTGCATCTATATCTGTAGGGAAGTGGAGGGAGGATGAAAGGTTACGTAGAGAGTTTTTTAATTCTTATGTGCTTGTTTCAAAGATTTAAATTTTGGATTTCATTATGAACCCATTAGAAGCCATAGCTTAGTCATTGGAGAAAAAATAAGTAATTGCTTATTAGCACTAATTTTTCACGTTTGTAATCATTCTTAGTTGCACCAAACATGGAAAGAAGAAGAAGCCATCAAATTTTACAACTAGGACTTAATCCATCAAAAAAACGGTAAAATAATATTTACTCTTGAAAGAAGAGCACTCATCTGACTTCTTTTTAAGCTATTACTTTAAAATATACATAAGAGTTCTATTCTGGTTTGTTTTTTTTCTTACAACTATTGCTCAAATTAGAAGAATGGTTAAAAAATAACTTTAAATATTGTCCTACTTCAAATCATAGTTAGCAACATTTATGGATTGTAAACTAAATATTAAAGTCAATCACTAGTTAGGAAGGATCAGACATGAAGTGGTTCTAACAAAATATTGTCATGGCATGGTTTCCATTATCAAGAAGGATACTCCAGTCAGCTTGGTCGATGCACTTGTTATCTGTATTGTGTATTTATGAGTCTTCTTTGAGAATAAGGTGACTGTTGAAATCTTCACATCAACAGTACCCCGAGCATAAGCAATGCGAATCATTTGAATTTTGTAATTCAGAAAATGGTTCATATGTCATTTTTTTATGTAGAATCTATACATATATGTATTTGAACTTTGATTGTGTATGGGATAATTTTTGTAGCATGGAATGTTGAACATGCTAGAAGTTGGAGAACGTGTTAGAAAAATAATATTGGAAACTAGCTCAACTATATTAAGAATTATGTCAATGAATGATGTACATAGTGTAAATATTAATACAAGATTTGGAAGAAAAGGAAAAAGAAATCCAACATAAAAGCTAATGTGATGTCAAAATTTTGAGTCATTGTAACCCTAGGTGAGACTTAAACCAGCAGACATACTTAAGTTATGTTGAGTGAAGGTGAAGTTTCCAATAGTAATTAAGGGGAGTGTTTGAGATTTAATCCCACCTACCTTAACCTATTCAAAGTGGAAAGGGTTTCACCGCCATAACTCTATCAATCTAAGAGGGCAATTGCGGACATAGTTTTTTTTTTGGGTACAAATAAATGTACAAGTAGAGTGGATGGGGTCTTGTTATAACATAACGTAGATACATATATATATATATATATATATATATATATATATATATATATATATATATATATATATTCAGTGCTTTAAGTTAGTTATTGTTCCTTAGGTTTTGCGTTTCGATATTTTATAAAATCATGTATGGTTTTTGTTAGCAGTCGTAGCTGCATGTTTGAGTTATGTGCTCTGTTTCTTTCAATGGCGAATTCAAATTCATTGGATCTACTTAGTGATGTTGCACAACTCATCCTCATCCCTCAGGAGAAGCCAAAGGTTAAAAAGTCTCCTTTCATTGTTCGAATGGCACCGACCAATTTGCTAGAAAGCTAAGAAATGGAGTTGGCAAGGAGATCACCGTATTCAATATGTGGCTATATCAATCGTGGCTATGGAAACCACAACAGTGATCATGTTTACCAAAATGGTGATAAGAATAATAATGACAGCCATGGGTATTCGGTTTTTTGTTTTTTTTGTATTTTAATTAAAATTGTGCATGAGTTTTCAAAGAGTTAATATGAGACTAATTTGTAAGGGCGTATAGGTCAATTATGTGTTTAGGAATTTTAGTAGTGAATTGTGTTGCAGGAGACACAGCTCAGTGTGCAGAACCCAAAATCCCAATTTTATTTGCAAGCCATTTTATTTGTGTTGTTTATTTTATTTTTTGGCTCACAAAGCAACCTAGAGTTCAACATTTAGAAGGGGTTTGGGGTCCTGTAGTGACAACACTGGTGAGGGTGGATGTCCAAATGCACTTGGCTCAGGGTGAGGCACGACTTGTTTTGAGGGCCTATCAGAGATTGAATTTAACCATTAAGAAGATTAATAATGAAAATTAAATGTAAATGTAAAATGAAAGGTAAACCACATGAAATTTAAAAGAAATACTATGAAATGTGCATGTCTAATGGAGAGAGAAGTAATTGGTAGATATTTTCATTAAAATTTTCCCTCGCATCATTTTAAGATTAAGGATTATATATGGGCATTCATTGGAGTTTGTGTTTCTCTAGCACTATGTAGGGTTTTTGGGAGTATGTGAGGAGATGTGGAGGCTACACAACCTTCTTGACCCCATGGCAAGTAGGGTTGTTTTGTAAATTCTGTGTGTTTTAACGAAAGAGTTCGAATTTTGGATATTTGATGTGAAAAAATGGATATGTACCAATTGCATTATTACAATACATGTGGCATGGATAAATCCATTATTTTTTATCCATGCAATATATGTAGTTATGGATGCATTTTAACTACCTGATATGATACATGTGACGTGGACAAATCCATTATTATACTTACCACAAAGAGTGGTATAAAGCATTCATATTGACTAGCTACCTATTAGTTAAGTTTGAAAAAAAATAAAAAAATTTGCAAATCTTCTATAATTTAACATTTAGAAGAATTCTGTTATTTTTTTATAATATTTGAATTTATTTATTTAAAACATAAGCGGTTAAATTCTTATAACCCTTATTTTGTAATTATTACTTATGTAAAACACACTCCACTTTGTAAAGGCCTTTGGTGGCAATAATGTCATTCTACACTTATTAAGAATTCCAATGAGTTCATTTAAAGTCTAAGTTCATGAAAGACATTGCGATCAATTTAATAGAAATTTTAGTGGGTATCTTTAGCCTTTGTGTACGCACACGTAAATAGTACCAATTAAATGAACTTTATGTTGTAATGAACGTGAGACACTTTCCTAAATGGAAGAAGTCATAATTGATTTACTGTGTTGTCATGAACTTCCTCAAACGAACAATTCATATTTAATGAACTTTGTGTTGTCATGAATGTGCGGCACTGTCCTCACCGGAACAACTCCTACAATTAAATTTGAAAATATTTGAATACAAATGTTTTAAATAAAAGAAAAAATTAATGTGTGTAACATTAAGATATTAAACACTTAAACCTTGTTTTAAGTAGGAAAATCAAATTTCCGATGATGACAACGACGACGACGACGTCATCTGTTAAGATCAATTTGATCTATCGAACCTTAAGAGAGGAGAAAGAATATAATTTTGATTCTTCAAAATCTTGATGATGATGATGATGACAATGACGACGACGACTGTCTGTTAAGATCAATGTGGTCTATAAAACCTTAAGAGAGGAGAAAGAATCTAAGTTTGATTCTTCAAAAAATTGTTTATATGGTCAAAGAGAAGGGAAATAAGTGCTCCAAGATCGCTATAGGTGGGCTGGCTTAATAGGTCAAGAAGATTAGAATGTGGCAGATGTGAGGGAATTGAGAGTGAATGTGAGTAAGAGTTGGGCAGTCTAAAAGGAAGTGCTTTTAATCTTCCACCTTCTTAGAATCGTAAATCTAACAAATTCTATCGTTCCAAGTGGTCTTGGGAATAAATCACTGCCCGGTCTCACTCCGAAGCTCATGGGAATTAGTTCTTATCCTAGCGATGTTCATTTTTTCTTATTGTTGGACAACAAAGAGAGATAATTCTAATTATCAAGGGTGGGGTTGATCACCTCCTTATAGTATATTAGCTTCCTTTTACCCTCCAACTACTGATCCTCCCACATTTTTTCCCTAAAATTGGAGGTAATAGTATTTTTGATATTATCTTTGCTTCCCATACTGAGATCCTCCTTAATTCCCCAATGGTTAAGCCAAGACTAGGAATCCTTATACCACCCGTGCTTGAGGTGAAGGTGAGGGTTTAGACTATAGTTAGAAGCAATTTTAGGGAGCCTTTTTTATTCCATGTTTTCAAGATTCCTCTTATACATCAAATATCTAAACATAGTCATGCTTTCAATGGGGGACAAACCAGATTTGATCAAGAGGATAGGATAGGGAGTATTTCCCTTGATCTTAAGGTTGTAGGTTATGAATTTCTTTTGAATCATCTCAATATTCCTCCATGAATCTTTAGATATACTGCAACCCCAAACTTCACATCCATATAATAAAATAAGGGTGACAAGGTTCTCCAATAAGAACCTCTTCTTACTCCAAATGTAAAGATCGATCGAATTACAATTGTTTTCAAGCTCATAATAAGCTTTCTAGCCCCCAATAATCCTTTTCTCGATGTTATAATTCTAGTCGAGATGATGAGGGAAGTCAATGCCCAAATATTTGTAAGAACAAACCTGCTCTAAGAACTGGTTATTATACATGAACCTACCATGGGTGATATTTTTGGATTTATTGATTATGACTTTAGTCTTTTCGGTATTAATTGTCATACCCATCTTAGAGCAGTAGTCATGAAGAATATGGAGCTGCTTGTCAAGGTCATCATGGATTTTTGTAAGAAGAATGATATCATCAGCATAGAGGAGAAGAGTAATGAGAACATCAGCAAGCTCAGTGCCCTTGCACACCCCAGATTCTAGACACTCCTCTAGATTATCGATGTATATGCCAAAAAGGGTAGGGGATAGGGGAAACCCTTGCTTAACTCCAATATTTCATTTAATGTATTTATACCACCTCTCATTGGTCTTAAGCTTGGCAGTGATGTTTTCGTAGAGACGGATCACAACAATCCTAAGCTCGGGGGGACCATGATCTTTTTAAGTCTCTCCCAAAGTTTATCTTGAGGAATAGTGTCGAAAGATTTTCTAAAGTCCACAAAGAAACAAAAGATATCGGCTTTACTATTGCGACATTCCTCCATAATGATTAATATATAAATATTTTGATATATGATTAATTATCAATTTTCAATTTTAGTAAATTAAATATTTTTTCTAGCAATTTTTTTCAATTTTTCTTAGGGAATTTAACCATTTCTCTTAATTATGCACTAAGTAAATCTATCTTTTATCTATAACCTTTCTAGACGCTTATAAGAAAATTTTCCTTATGAAAACATTAAGTTATGAACCATTTTGAATTCCTTTCATGTGTTTTAAATTTCCTCGACTCATAGGATAATAAACAATTGTCATGCATTAGAACACCACCAAGTCCTTCCAGAAATGTATCGATACATACTTCAAACTCATTTTCTTGGTCTATAATCTTCGAAATAGGTGCTATAATTAATAGATGTTTTGGCTTTTCAAAGGTTTCCTGACACCTATTTTTCCTCCCAAATTTCCCCCCTTTTTCTATAAAGAAGCGATCGGATATGGCAACTTCGGAAAACCCCCAATAAATATTCTATAGTATCCTATAATTTCAATAAAGGATCTGACACCTCATTTGAAGTAGGTTTTGATCCTTTTTTTCTCATAACCTGAGTTTAGAATTTGATATAAAATGTAGGTATATGAATATACTAAATGTTTTTGTTTTGTATAATTCATGTATACATTCTTTTGAATATATGATAATTCCTTGTTGTTATTTTCTAGAACATTAAACTTAGTGGGTTTACATTTATCACTCTTATCGAATTCCAAGGAATCACCCAGTCATGTATAAATGATATTACTATGTTAATGCTCTTTTGAGGAGTCATAAAACTAGTCGACCATACACTGTCATGTCAAATAGATTAACTAACGAATAAAATGCCCTTGTGTATAATATTGTATAATTACAGGGTTAATTTAAGGTTGCGCTATGTGTCGTTTATCTCCATAGCTAATTTATAGAAAAAAATTTCCATATTTATACATAAAAGAAACATAAGGATCTTGTAGATTACATTTTTTTTAGATATATTAAGGTGCTCTATAAATCATACATGATCATAATGATACTTCAACATTCCTTCTATAACTTTGATAACGATAACCTTTCCTAAAATTTAATACATCTCTTGCATGCATATATGTTTAATATCGAGGGACAATGTTACAAAAGGATGCACATCTATGCCTGCAAATGTGATCTTATCAACACATATATCCATTGAATAAAAGAGAACATAAATATGTATGTTAAATATACTCTTTTCTTATTTTCATAATTGCGTATGTAGTACTAAAATATCAAATCTAATTTATGAATATAAGATGTCATTTTATGCATGTTTACTCATACAAGACTCTAATATTTGTGTAATTCCTTACATGCATGCAAAGGATTTCATATTTATTTTATGATTATATGATCCACTTTACATGCATGCATAAAAAAATTTGCATACAATTTTTATTAACATAATTGAGAATATTTCTACTAGGTAAACACAACTAAAACTGAGGCATGCATTTCTTCCATTAATCTACAACCTGAATATCATTTACCACTCAACATGGATAATATAACATAACCAAAAATATAACCGTAATCATTTCATGATAATTTGATATTTGTTTTTCTTACATGATACACTAGGTTGTGTGACAATTTAATGGAGCTTTGATTATCATACTTAAGAATGGTTGGTTTGGTTTTTTCTTCACCTACATCTTCAAGGATGCATCTCAGCCAAATACCTTCACAAGTTTCACTTGTCAAGGTTTTGTACTCTCATTTTTTCGATCAAAAGGAAATAGTTGGTTGTTTCTTACTGCCTCATGACACAATCCATGATCCAATATTGAATGCACTAGCAGAGGTTGACTTTTTGTCATTTGGATTTCTTACCCAATTAGAATCAAAATAACCTACCATCTCAACACCAAATTCATCAGTATACATAATACCAAAATTAATAGTTCCCTTCATATAGAAAAGGACCTTCTTTGTTGCTCACCTATGGATTTTTTTAATCATAACCATGAATTGTGTAAGGATACTGATAATGTATTCTATAGTTGGTCTAGTAGTGGTGAGGTAGTTTAAACTTCCCACCAACTCACAATACAAAGTACCATTTACATATTTAGTGCCATCATCACTATATAATTTAGCAATTTTATTTAAAGGCGTTGATACTTCTTTACATACATTCACGTTAAATATTTTGAGAATTTCTCTTGCATAATTTCTTTGAGTGATGAGTGTATTTCCAAATTCCCTACAAATTTCAATACCCAAATAGAAAAGAAAATCACTGAGGTCATTAATTCCAAACTCCTGTGATTATTTTCGTTTAATTTATTTAATTAATTGAGATACATGACATGTTATGATGAGATCATCGACATACAAAGATATCAAACCAATATTCCAATTTTCATCCTTGATTTATAGATTAGGATCACTCTTAATGTTCCTGAAACCCTTTTAATGGAAGAAAGAATCATTCTTTTCATACCATGGTCTTGTTTATTTCTTTAAACCATATAAAGCCTTTTTTATTTTACAAAAATACACTCCCGCCCCTTTTTAACAAACCCTTAAGGTTGTTCTAAATATGATTCTTTTATTTAACCATTTAGAAAAGCATATTTCACATCTAATTGATGTATTGTCCAATGATTTTTTGTAGATGATGTAATCATGATTTTGATTGTGTTTAACTTAGCTACTGGTGCAAAGGTATCTTTATAATCTATTCCTTCTTTTTGTGAATAACCTTTGGAAACCAATATATTTTTACTTGTCTATACTACCATATGCATTAAACTTGGTTTTATACAACCATTTAGAACATATCGTAACTTTATCTTTAAGAAGTTTAGTTAACTCCCATCTGTAATTTTTCTTTATAGAGTTATATTCCTCATACATTACATCTGTCCACTCTTTAAATTCTTTAGCTTCTTCATAATTTGAAGGTTCAACCACATTCATTACATGAGTCATTAGTGCATAGTATTTCTACCTTAGAGGGAGTTGAGTTTATCGTGATGACCTTCTTGGGAATCTCATGTTTTCATCTTATTGTCCTCTTCTTCGAGTGCTATGACTGCTTGATGCTTCTTTTTCTCGAACCTATACTTGTTCCTTTTCTTGTTCTTGTACATGTTAATGTTCAACACTTGAATTTATATTGACATAATCATTATCATCAAAGGATGTATTCCATGCACCATTATTATTATCACCTTCATGTGTTTTCTCATGAAACACCACATGCCTATTTTCCATTAATTTATGTGATTTGGGAAGAAACAATTTATATGTTTTTTTATCATCACAATAACCAATAAATATGAATTTAACTGATTTTGCATCAAGGTTCATTCTTTCATATTTCGGAATATGAGAAAATTCTTTGCAAACAAAGACTCTTAAATGACTCACTTTTGGTTTATATCAATGAAATACTTCAAATGAATTTTTACAATCTAAACTTTAGGTAGGACTCCTATTTTTTAAGTAAACAATTGTTTTAATAACCTCTACCTAGAAACAATTGGAAATTATTTTACCTTTAAATATGTTGTGAGCACATTCTACCAATGTTATATTACTTCTCTTAGAAATACCATTTTTCTGAGGTGTATTAGGCACTAAAAATTGTTGTTGGATTCCATGTATTTTATAGTAATTAATGAAATCTCCTAATTTGTATTTTCCCCTTGATTTGATATGAGGATTTGGATGTATTTACTTGATCTCTTTTCTACCATGGCCTTGAATTCTTTGAAATATTCAAATAAATCACTCTTTATTCTAATGAAATAATCTCAAGTGTACCTAGATTTATCATCAAAACAAATACGAAAGTACCATGCACCTCAAAGTAATCTTGTTGGCATTGGACCAAAAAAATCAACATGAATTAGCTCAAGTATATTTGTTTGTATTGTTTTATTGTGTATACAAAATTCATCTCTATGTTGTTTTCCTAAAGAACATGCTTCACATTCAAAATGTTAATTTTCGAAAACAAAGAATTCTTCAACCATTGATCTATTTTGAAGTAACACCAAGTCATTTTGATTAAAATGTCCATACCTCTAATTCCATAATTATTTTATTGGTGTTGTTGTAGCTCCTAACACTTGATGTCATGCTTTGGTCACATTAAACTTATATAATCCTTCAATACTTGTACCTGCAGTAAAAACCCTGTTGTGATTTATGATATCATTAACAAATTTCACTTTTAAATATTGTTCAGTGACAACAGAGATAGATATTAATTTATTTTTAATTCTAGGAACATGCATTACATTATGAATCTCTTTCATTTGTCCATTACGTAAGTTTACACTTATTACTCCACAATCTTGTACTTTAAGTAAGTTGTTGTCTCCTAAATCAACATATAGTCCATCAAGTTTTTCATAATACTTATCACACTAATCCCTATTACAAGACATATAAGTTGAGTCACATGAATAAACAAGCCATTCATTGACATCATCGTTTTTTGAAAACAAAGAAGCTTGTGAAATAAAAAAATTAAGATCTTAAATCCTTCATTGATTGAGGTATCATTGCTCACAAAATTGTTCTTTTTTTGGACTCATTGTATTTTTTTTATAACAATATTTAGCATGATGCCCATGTTTCCACAAAAAAATCACTCATCATTCTTCTTAACTTGACACTCAAATTTATATGGAGTTATACCTTTTTTATTTTCTTGAAATATGTCACCTTTGTTTTTGTCCCATGACTTACCTCTATATGGTTGTTTCCGTTTTGCAACCAATTCCAAACCTGAGCTGGCAAAGCCAAAATCAAAGTTGTTCATCCTCTATTCCTCTTGAAGAATATTCCCTAAAAATTCATCAAATGTAGGGGGATTCTCTATAGCTGAGAGACTTGAAATAAAGATTTGATAATTGAGTGCTAAATAATTTATAGTGATTGTTACCAAATATATATTAGATACCTTTTCACCAATATCAACTAGTTTGTCACTTAAATATTTTACACAAGAAATAAATTTGCTTATACTTTCATGTTACTCGATCTTGATAGACAACAAACTACTCTTTAGAAATGAAATCTGATTTGAATTTGTTGTTTCATACAATGTTTTGAGCACATTCCATGTCTCCTTGGATTTTTTCCAATCTCTGATATGAGTAATGATGTTGCCTTTGACATACATGCACAACAACAATAGCAGTGGGTTTGTCTTTATTCCCAATCACTATAGTCGATAAATTATATGTGTTGAAGTCTAGATTTTTTTTTCTTAATAACTCTTTTACTTTCCTTTCCATCCTTTTCATGATAGTTTTGCTACATTTCCAAGTTGAAAGAACACCCAAAATATTCTCAAACATAATAAAATGTATCAATCATTCATGATTTATAATCTATTGTTTCTTTATGAAATTTAATCAAAACATTACTATAGTTATCGAATTGCACTCATTCTTTAACTAACCAAAGATTCTACAACTACATCCATGGTTAGACAAGTTCTAGCGCACTTGATAAGGAATAAAGGATATAGCCATATGTAAATTGATCAACATATGGAAATCCACTTATCACAATGATCTGTAAATTCACCCGATTCGAGAGATCTAATGGTCAAACAAGAAGTAAACTCTAGTTATAATACTTCAATTGTGCATATAATTTGAATAAGGAACTTTTTATTATCAAGAAAGCATGGAATTTTATGAGAATAATTTGGAATCATAAGTTACGATATGTCAAATCAAAATATTCTTATTATTTTCTCTTCCAGTAGCAAATCATGAGAAGAAAGATTCCAAATTTGATTTAATTTATTAGTTGTCAAAGCTAAAACTTGCTTCTTAGATTATAACTCTTAATATTGTTATTTAACACACGATTATAAAAGGACCTTGGGAAAATGAATAGAAATCATTACTCTTTTTAAACTTGTAATGATTTTTTATTGAAAACTTTGGCATTTAATGAAAATTACTCTTTTCCTTTGGTGATCAATGCATGGGTGAGTAGTTTGATAATTGATCTAGTGCTTGCACTCAACATGAGGTCCCCGTGGAAAGTTTTAAGTTATTTTAGTATTTTGTTATGTTAATCTTAACTTATTTCATGAATAGTCTCCTTGTCATTGGAATTAGGTGATGTTTTCGATTAGCATTTTGTTCATTGATTTCTGGTTTAACCTTTAGTAGTTTAAACAAGTCAAGCACTCATAAAAGACAAAAATATTTCATTTTCATACTATTTTATCCAGATTTTTTTATTTCAATTTCATGAGTAATGGACAAAGAAATTATAATCATGACTGTGCACATTTATAATCTTTAAGAGTTACATTTTAGCTTTCTATTTTGCTGAAGTAATTAGATTTAGATTTCCTCTTCTATTGAATAGAATAAAATTTTTTATTTGCAAGAGAATTTAGAATAATATTTCATTTTCCTGCAAGTAGAATTAAAATTTCAATTCTTCCCATTAGAATAAATCTTTAAATTCAGTTCAAATAGAGTAACTTTTAATTCTTATTGTAGTGGATTAAATTCTATTCAGTTTGATAGTTAGATTTTTCAATTGATTTTTCCTTGAAATTTGATTTTCTTTTAAAAGAGTAATTTTTATGGAAATAACATATGCATAGGAATGATTTGCGTTAATATAGTTCCATTTATATTTAACTCAAATTATTCTTTTAAAATTAAAAATATAACTCCTAGAATATATTGTGAAAATGCATTTCACAAGTACACAAACCTTGGTTGAAAATTAATGAAGTAATTTAACCATCAACTAAATTACCCGAAATTTTGGTGTCATTGTCGATGAAGTTGATATAGGGCTTTATTTTTAGTTTTAACATAATATTAGATGAATTCACCATATAGTTTCATAATTGAATAATGTTAAAAATGATTTAGAATGCATGAATAAAGAACAATATTCTAGCGGTATATTTGTAAGTAGAGGTATAGGAACGAGTTCAATACCAACATTACCACTCACCTCCACTAGATCAAATAGTGTCACACCATCCACTGACACTCAAATTACATCTATAGTAGGTAGACACAAACTTCTTGAGGTATATAGGTCTGAAATTCAACCTAGGGACTCACTAACTTCTTCCACTAAACTTGTAGTTGAAGAACCTATATCCACTCATGAAGGAGTTATATTTCTCTCTTCAACATGAGAATAACCCTTAGGAAAAGAATTAGAATTTCTTAGTGAGGAGGAGGAAGAAATCTATTTTGAAATACCATTAGTAGAAGAATTAGAGGAAGAGCTAAACAATCCTATTGCTGAAACTTATATTAGCTCTAAAGAGTCTACAATGGTAGGAGAATGGGAAGGATAAGTACACAATGTAAATGGTGAAATTGAGATTGGAGGTGGAAGAGGCCTAGGGGGGAATACAAGAGGTGGTGGAGGACGAGGTGGTAGAGGAGGTAGGGGAGAACTAGATCCTTATGGATTTGCTATCTTTGATGAAGATACCACAACCATAATGAAAAATATTTCACCTTCTATTTTTCCCATTTTTCATGGCTTAAGAATTATGGATCTAAAGACATTTATTTTTTATTTTGAAGTATTATGTATATCCTATGACTATTTACTTGATAGTAAAAAATTGAAATTATTTCCATCTACTCTAAAAGATGGAGCCCTTAAATGGTTTACATGTCTAGGAATATATATTATTAGAACATGGGAAGAAATGAACAGGGCGTTCCTAGAAAAATATAAATATTATTGTATGCCCCATAACCTTTAATATGGGTTCCTTAAGATGATGAAAAAGGAGGATGAAAGCCTTGAAGATCTAGTGGAGAAATTTTTCTACAATATTAAAAGGGATAGGATGCATGATTTAGATGAGGAAACATTGAAAGCTCTTATGTTAAAAGCTATAAGATATGAGTGGATTGACCTCCTCAACTTAATGGGAAAATGAGATGTTTCCCAACTATCATTTGGTGAAATATGTGAGTTGTGAAAACATATTTCGAGAGGTAATGCTAGATTCGGTAAGAATCCAAGAGATCTGGCTATGTCAAGAGTTAGTAAATTTGCATCTCAAACAATGAGTAGAGAGAAATTAGGAAATTTTCTTTATAAGTTCAAAATATACATTCTTGGGAATGTTATTGTTAATTTGATTTTATTTCTTATTTTTTAATTAACTCTGGAGGAAAATCTCATGTAGGTGACAACAATAGGATTTGTTGCTACATTGGCTCCATCAGTTTCTGATGAGGAGTTAATGCATCCTATATTTGTTGTGAGAGAATTTATGAGTTTGTTGCCATTTCCAGCTATAAAATGTAAGCTCGTAGAGGCAAGTGTGCATGAGGAGGAATGTGTAGTGAGGAAGGCTGAGCAGATGAGAAACTCTGCTATTGTATTTATGCAGTTGATTAATGAGATTGCCGATGCCTTGTTAGGTGGGCGTAGCCCAGATTGGTTGGGTGAACCACGTTAAATCTGTTGTTCTTTATGTGTGTTTGAATGCTGTGTGTGTGTCATTCGATTTATATTTCCGTTGCTGAATCTCTAACAATTGGTATCGGAGCTTATGTTGTTGAGCTGGTACCTGCGTTGGGTCTGCTGCGTTGAGAAGAGCCAAGCAGAGCCGTCGCTGCATTTGCGTGAATTGTGAATGCCCATATATGTGGACAAAAAGCGGTGATCAGCACGTGAGCTGTTGAATTCCGTGGCTGCTCGATTTGTTTTGAAATATCATGTCCTAACTGTTGTGTCATTCACTGTGTGGGAAGGTTGTCGGTGGTGGCAATGTTGCATGGTGAGTCTACAGCATTGAACTGTTGCACAAAACGGCGGTGAATTACTGCACAAAACGACAGGTATCGGAATGCCTTGATATATATATATATTAAATGCCCTTTGAAGAAAACAAAGTCGATTTAATTAAATGCAGAAATGCTACCATATGAATTAGTCAGACACTGTGAGTTAATTCGATTTGAATTTTTCCGATGATGCGAACAAAAGGTCGATTTGCAGTTTTTTTATAAAGCCGGTTTGATACGTTTTTTGACAAAAAGTCAATTTGCAGTTTTTATGAAGCTGCTATGATATGCTTTTAAAAAAAAAACAAAGTCGATTTGTTGGAAGTCGATTGGTATATATAAAATGTCATTTTATATTGTAATATTTAAAATGCCAAATCGATTAATAGCATTTTAAAAAAAATAAAAAGTGGGAAGTCGATTGGTATATATAAAATGCCATTTTATATTGTAATATTTAAAATGCCATTTTATATTGTAATGTTTAAAATCGATATGCCATTTAAAATCGATTTTTTTTGCAAATTGAAAATCAGTATGGCATCATGTCAAGGTTAAGGGCATTTAGAAATAGTTTTGAATATTAAATTGCCATTTGCATATGGTATGAAAGGAAAGGCATTTTATAAAGGTGAAGGGTATTTTTTTTTTAAGGGCATTCTTTATTAAAAAGTGGCAATTGGAGGTTGCTTTTTGTGACACAATATGGCAAAAACACAAAGTGCCCAGTTTGAGATCGAGAAGTTCAATGGCAAAAACAACTTCGAGATCTGGAAAGTGAAGATGTATGATCTACTTGTGCAACAAGGCATGACGAAGGCACTGTTGGGAAAATCCAAACAGTCTTACACCATGACAGATGATGAGTGGAGTGACTTGGATGAAAGAGCACTGAGTGGCATTCGACTGTGTTTGGCAGATGATGTTTTGTTTAACATCGTGTCAGAGAAAACTGCTGCTGGTTTGTGGTCAAAACTTGAAAAATTGTACATGACAAAATCCTTAACCAATAGGATTCTTCTGAAGTGACAATTGTACAGTTTGTGCATGAAGGAAGGTACGACGATAACTGATCATCTGAATACCTTTAATACTCTCCCAGTGCAGTTAGAAAGTATAGAAGTAAAATTTGAGTCAGAAGATAAAGATGTAACTTTATTATGCTCGTTGCTCGAGTCATGAGATCATTTTGTTACTTCTATAAGTCTTAGTTCATCAGAAACCCTTGAATTTGATGATGTTGTTGGAGCTTTGTTGTCCGACGAAACAAGGAAGAGGTCAAATTCAGAAACCTCTACATCAGAATCAATGATGGTCAAAGGTCGTTCTAAATAAATATGCTTCAGTAAGCACAACAACTCGCGTTAAAAATCGAAAGGGAAGAAGAGTAAGGTAAAGTGCTGGTTTTGTGGCAAATCAGGACATTTGAAGAAGGACTGTTGGAAGAGACAACAAACATCCAAAGGAGATTCTTCGACAGAGAAGAAAGAAGCAAACACAATAGATACAGGTTCGACATCCATTTCAGGTATGAGTGATGAAGTGTTATCAGTTAGTTTGTCTAATCATGATCAACATTGGCTGTTAGATTCTGGTGCGTCAAATCACATGTGCATTCATAGAGAGTGGTTTAAAACTTATAAATCAATCAATGATGGAGTGGTTTATATGGGAAATGATGCCTCATGTAATATTGTGGGAATTGGAAGCGTCCAGATTAAAATGTTTGATGGGACAAATAGAATTCTAATTGATGTAAGACATGTACCTGAACTAAGAAAAAACCTCATTTCACTAGGAGTACTAGACACTAATGGATACAAAACCTTTATTCAAGGTGGAGTAATGAAAGTTTATAAAGGAATTTTACTAGTCATGAAAGCAAAGAAGGTTGGAAATCTTTATCAATTAGAAGGAAGAACAGAGTCAGATCATGCTTCTACAGTATCTGAAAACGACAGTAATTCTATTCGTTTATGGCATCAAAGGTTGGGCCATATGAGCAAAAGAGGATTAAAAATTTCGTCTGATCGTAAGTTACTTCCTAGTTTAAAATCTTCTAAGTTAGATTTCTGCAAACATTGTCTGTTTGGGAAACAAAGCAAGCAGAAGTTTAAAACTGGAAAACATACTAGTAAGGGAATCCTTGATTATATCCATTTTGATGTTTGGGGTCCATCTCCTACAACCTCATATGGAGGATCATCATATTTTGTATCTTTTATTGATGATTTCTCTAGAAAAGTGTGGGTCTACATGTTAAAAAAGAAGTTTGATGTGTTCACAGTTTTCAAACAGTTTAGAGCATTAGTTGAAAACATCACTGGAAGAACCATTAAATGTTTAAGAACTGACAATGGTGGTGAGTTCACTTCAAAGGAATTTGATAGTTATTGCAAGGATGCTGGGATCGAAAGACATAAAACCACTGTATATACTCCTCAGCAAAACGGAGTTGCTGAACGCATGAACAAGACTCTCTTAGAGAGAGCAAGAAGTATGCTTAGTAATGCCAACTTGCAGAAGGAATTGTGGACAGAAGCGGTTTCTACAGCTTGTTACTTGGTAAATCGATCACCATCAACTGCGATAGAATGCAAAATTCCTCAAGAGGTATGGAAAGGTTATCCATGTGATTATTCTAAATTGAAAGTTTTTGGTTGTGATGCATATGCTCTAGTTTCGAAACATCAGCGTTCTAAGTTAGATCCTAAATCAAAAAGATATATCTTTGTTGGATATGGTGATGGAACTAAGGGATACAGGTTGTGGGATCCTACTACTCACAAGATCATCATTAACAGAGATGTTAAATTTAATGAATCCTCACTTGAAAATCCAAATGTAGATGATGAATTGAAACATGATAATGAACCTAAGCTTCAACACATTCAGTTTGAAACCAGTTCAAAAACTGATGATAGTCCAGATGAACAAGTTTCAGATTCAGATCATGAACAAGTTTCAGATGCAGATCATGAACGTGTTTTAGATGCTGATCATGAAGAAGTTCCTACAGATATTAATCAGCAAATTGTGGAAGTACCAGAAACATCTTTAAGGAGGTCTACGAGAATCAGACGACTTCCTAAAAGGTATGATGATTATGTTACTTCAGTTGCTTTAACTGCTAACGATGATGAACCTTTGTGCTATCAGGAAGCTATAGAAGGTTCAAACAGTGGTAAGTGGAAAGAGGCTATGAAGGACGAGATGAAGGCATTAGCGAAGAATGCCACATGGGATCTGGTAGAACTTCCTAAAGACAGAAAAACTGTGGGATGTAAGTGGGTTTACAAATTGAAGAAGGGTGTTGATGATACAGAAGACAGGTACAAAGTGAGGCTGGTCGCAAAAGGTTTTTCTCAGAAAGCAGGCGTTGACTTTCATGAGATTTTTTCACCAGTTGTAAAAATTGTTTCAATTCGGATTGTGTTAGCATTAGTTGCTTTACTTGATTTAGAATTACAGCAACTAGATGTTAAAACTGCATTTTTACATGGAGATTTAGATGAGGATATTTACATGGAACAACTGGAAGGGTTTGTTCAAAATCGCAACAGGAAATTTGTCTGCAGGCTCAAGAAATCATTGTATGGTCTGAAGCAGTCACCTCGACAATGGTACAATAAATTTGATTCTTTCATGATGAGTCAAAATTATATAAGAAGTGAATATGATCATTGTGTTTACTTTAAGAAATTAAGTAATGGCATGTTCATTATCTTAGTGTTGTATGTTGACGATATGCTTTTAGCAAGCAAAAGCATAACTGAGATCAATAGGTTAAAGGCTCAGATGGCTAGGATGTTTGATATGAAAGATCTAGGAGCAACAAGACAGATTTTGGGCATGGAGATTTTCAGAGACAGGAGCAATGGTAAGTTGTGGCTATCACAACAGAAGTATATTGAGAAAATACTCTTGAGATTTGGTATGAACAATGTGAAGCCTGTGTCAGTCCCTTTAGCTTCCCATTTTAAGCTTTCTTCAAGTTTATGTCCTAATACAGATGAAGAAAAGGATTATATGTCTCGAATTCCATATGCCAATGTAGTAGGATGTTTGATGTATGCGATGGTTTGTACTCGACCAGATATTTCACATGCAGTTGGGGTTGTCAGCAGGTACATGGAAAATCCAGGAAAAGAACACTGGTCAGCAGTGAAATGGGTGCTTCGGTATTTGAGAGGCACAAGTAGTTATTGTATCACTTACCATAAGAGTAGTGAATATGTTTGTGGATCTGTTGATTCCGATTTTGCAGGTGATTTGGATAAGAGAAGGTCAACTTCAGGGTATGTCTTTACTCTTGCAGGTGGAGCTATTAGCTGGATGTCAAAGCTACAGAACATTGTTGCTTTATCCACTAAGGCATGTTAATACATAAATAAGTTTCCAGATGCTTCGTAAAAGAAGCAGCTTTATTGAAAGGTTTGTTTGGTGAGTTTGGTAGGTTGCAGGACAACATCAAGTTATTTTGTGATATTCAAAGTGCAATTCACTTGGCTAAAAATTTGGCCTATCATATTAAATCAAAGCATATACGTATAAAGTACCATTTTGTAAGACAAGTTATCAATTTAGATGGGAGTGTCTCTGAAAAGGAAGAGAAGAAGAAGAAAATCATGAAGAACTATGAAACCAGCTTTTGTTAGAGAAGTTTACCATATGTTTTGGTTTCTTTATTTATGAAGATAAAAATAATAATGGAAGTTAAAGTATCGTTAATTTTGTCAAGGTGGAGATTGTTGAGATTTTATTTCTTATTTTTTAATTAAATTTGGAGAAAATCTCATGTAGGTGAAAATAATAGGATTTGTTGTTACATTGGCTCCATCAATTTCTGATGAGGAGTTAATTCATCCTATATTTGTTGTGAGAGAATTTATGAGTTTGTTTTCATTCACAGCTATAGAATGTAAGCCCGTAGAGGCAAGTGAGCATGAGGAGGAATGTGTAATGAGGAAGGCTGAGCAGATGAGAAACTCTGCTATTGTATTTCTGCAGTTGATTAATGAGATTGCCGATGCCCTGTTAGGTGGACGTAGCCCAGATTGGTTGGGTGAACCACGTTAAATCTGTTGTTCTTTATGTGTGTTTGAATGTTGTGTGTGTGTCATTCGATTTATATTTCCGTTGTTGTATCTCTAACATCTTCTACAATATTAAAAGGGATAGGATGCATGATTTAAATGAGGAAACATTGAAAGATCTTTATGTTAAAATCTATAATATAAGGAGTGGATTGACCCCTCTCAACTTAATGGGAAAATGAGATGTTTCCCTAACTATCATTCGGTGAAATATGTGAGTTGTGAAAACATATTTCGAGAGGTAATGCTAGATTCGGTAAAGAATCCAAATAGATCCTCATTACTGCAGTTAGAATTCCAACATCTCAAATAATGAGTAGAGAGAAATTAGGAAATTTTCTTTATAAGTTAAAATATACATTCTGAGTGTGTTGTGGTAAAACACAACCCCCCAATTTTTGACTTGTTCACTTCAAATAATGGGGACCCTTTTTATAAATTTTTGACTAAACGCCTTTTAGGATTTTATTTAACTGATTATCCTACGCTTTTGTTAATTTTTCATTTTCTTTGGATTCTTGTTTTGATTGAATCGATTTTTTATAAGCCTCCCATTGACACTTGTTTCGCCTCATTTGGTCAACTGGTTTAAAAATGGTACTCCTTTGAAGTACCATCATTTTTCTAGTCTGGGTTAAAAATGCTATTTTTTTATTCTTTTTCGGAGTGGCTGTAGTTTAGAAAATTTCATAGCTAAACTAAACATCATTAAAATAAAACAAAAAAAAAAATAAAAAAATTATTACATCATCGGATCTGTCGTAGATCGCAGATTGCAAATTTCAGATTCGTCGCAGATCGCAGATCACAAATTTCAGATTCGTCGCAGATCGCAGATCGCAAATTTCAGATTCGTCGCAGATCGCAGATCGCAAATTTCAGATTCATCGCAGATCGCAGATCGCAAATTTCAGATCCATCGCAGATCGCAAATCGCAAATTCGAATCCGTCGCAGATCGCAGATCGCAAATTTCAGATTTATCGCAGATCGCAGATCGCAAATTTCGGATCCATCGCAGATCGCAGATCGCAAATTTCGAATCCATCACAGATCGCAAGATTGCAATTTCGCAATTTCGGATCCATCGCAATTTTTAGAACATGCACATTTAAAAAATCCCGATCCAAGGTTCTTGCGATATGCGATGTGTTGAATTTTTTTTTAATATAAAGTTTTTGTTTCACCTCACGTCACCCTCACCTCACACTCCACTCACCATATCCTTCCACAAACTTACATGGATGAATTAATGAGTTTTGATTGATTTCAATGGTTTGTTTTATGAATTTTGGGTTTGGATTGATTCCAATGGTTTGTAAATTAATTTTTATATTTTTATATTATAATAATTATATTATAATTATAATGTTTATTATAATTTTAATATAATTTTAATTATAATATTAATCATATTTAAATTAACTTTTTCAAATCATTCGTATATTAATTTAATTTTGTAACTTAATTAATTTCTAAATTAGATGATAATTAATTAGAATTAATTGTATATATTAGTTAGTTAATAATTAATTTAGAATTAATTATTAGATAATTAGAATCTAATTTAGGATTAAATTTCTAATTAAAAATTCTGATTTTTAGCCCAGCAAATAGAATTTCCAGATTTATGCCAGATTTGACTCATCAACTTTGGAAGCTCATAGATTGAGTTATACTTGACCAAATGAGGCCCAAGACGGCTCATTGGAAAGATAAAATCAAGGAGAACATTTCTGAGGAGGTTTCACTGACAGATTTGATGATTTATTGGGTCAAAAATTAGGCAGAAGATCAAGCTCCGAATTTCTAAAAATAAAATCAATTTTCTGAGTTTTGTTTTCTTCATTTTCATTTGCCCAGCCTCTTCTAATTGCAGATTCATGCATCAATATATCCTTGGTTAATTAAGATCGTTATGAGTATCAATAAGAAGCTCAAATTTCCTTTTTATTTATTTAAATAGAATTTGATTGGATTTGTTTTAATGTTAGAAATAATATTTGGATTTTATTTTTGCATCTTAATTCATTTTAATTTCTTTTTGCAGGAAAAAACAATAGAAGGGATATTCAAGAAAAATATTTCAATCAATGAGAAGACTCCAACAATTAAAGATTGGAATTTTTGAGCAATTAAAGTTGGATTGGGCAGATTTTTCTTCAACAAACTCTATTCTAAAAATACTTTTGGAAGGATTATAAATTGCAGATTGCAAAATGTAAAAGGGGCTGCTCTCCTCTGTAATTCCAGACTTCTAGAAGCATTTCTGTAATAGGAATTTAGAATTGTAGATGGGGAGGAGAGAAAGTTTCAGATCTGAACATTATTGAGGGTTTATGCTTTATGTCTTTTATTATGCATGATGGGCAGAGTTTGCATTTCTGCAGCTCTAGTCTTGAAAGCAGAAATTCAAGTAATATAAAGTACTGTTAGAGACCAGGATCAGAGAAGCAGATTCAATTAACTGGTATTTTTGGCATTTCTGTATCAAATACCAGTTTCATTTTTATGTTAATAAAATTGTTATTTCATTTTATTCATGTTTTGGCATTTCTGTTGATATGGATATTTTGTCTCAAATTGTTAAGTATCTCTGCTCTTATGAATTAAACTCTGATTTCTTAGTAACCATTACTCAGAAATCTATCTTATAACACTGCTTTATTAAATAATAATGTGTTGTGAATTTCTTCCACATGTTATTGTTTAATTATTAGTTTGACTGATATGATAATCGATATCATTTTTGTGAATTTCTTCCGGAGTGTTGTTGATTTATTATTTTAGTCAAATGGTCTCAATAGAATGTGTTTTGGTACTCACAAATGTGAGTTAATTGAATTTCTTCGTTAGCTTAACATTAATTTAAAACCAGACATATTTTAATTCTCATTATTTAATCATCTTGCTCTTAGTTGGGTTAGATTTTCATCTACCTAATTGAGATAGGATTTAGATTAGTTTCTTTTGCTTACATTATAGAATAAGTTTGCAATTAGATTAAATTTACATTCTTTTAAGTGTTCTTCTCAAAGAGGCAAAATCTTAGTTGTGGTTTGGCTGAACCCAAATGAGCTTAAGGGTCATTCTCTTGCCTGAACAACAAGAAGAATTGATCTGATATCCCTATCTATTGGTAGTTAACGATACATCGTAGACCAATAGCGATAGGGAAAAGGTAACTGGACCTAGTTAAACCAGTCGGAGCCACTATCATAAATGGAAAAGGAGCTGTATTAAGGTCCGGACCGGGTGGTTATCCCCCAATGTTGTAGCAGCGATTTTCGAGGCTTCAACATTTTTGGCGCTAGAAGGAGGGCCTGAAACTTGTTGTCTGTTGGAGTCTTTTCAATTTTAACACTTTATTTAATCATGATGGCTCCTCTTAAACTTCCAATTTGGAGTTGTATCCATAGACGTGCATCTTCCAATACTCCACCCGAAGTGGTAAGACTCTTGTCTCAGGTAAAGTTTAATGGTGAGAGAAATTCTTCTGCTTTTAATCATGTCCTTCAATTTATTCAAAATGTTTCAAATTATGATTTTCAAGGAATTGATGAAGGCATCTTATGCAGACTTTTTACTCTCACATTTGCGGCAAAAGCCAGAAAATGGTGTAGAACTCTTCTTGTTGCCTCAATTCACAATTGGGATCAATTTGTTACAATTTTCATTTGTAAATTTGACCACTATGATTATGATCAGGTATGTGATGAAATTGAATATCTTCGAAATGAAAATGAGTCTGTTAGAGATTTTAATATTCGACTTCATTTAAATTGTTTAAAATTTAATGTCAAAGATCAACTTATGAAAGAAGAATCACTAGATTGGTTTGAACATAATTATTCTCTTCCTCCTATTACCGATCCATATGAAATTAGTTCAAGCTTTGTTCCATCCCCTTCCAATATAAATAAGAATTCCAATTTGGGTGTGCAAATAAATTGTGATGAAGAGGTTTCACAAAGCTTGGAAAATATTTCTAATCAAATGCAAGAAGACAAAAACAACAATTTTGGAGAAAGACCTGCATTGGAATCTGAAATTTTCTCTGCATTAAATTCAGAAAATCAGATTGCAAATCAGCAAGTGCAAGCAACAATCAAAGTAAGTAATAGCATGCAAATTGCTGTACAAATTTCTGAATCTTTTCATGATGAGCAAATGCTGAAATCAGACCAGCAAAGTAATCTTCTTCAAAAAAGCATGCGTACACAAATGAATGATTTAGAATATGAAATTTACAATGAGCATAATATACAAGAATTCTCAAACAGAAACATTTTTAAATGTATTATTTCAGATTCACATTTTTCCCTTTATCCTGATATTTTTAATGATGGTAATTTTTCCCCTCTTGGTGTTAATGATATTTCAGAAAATACAAAGGCTGATCTAAATGAATTACCATTAAATTTTTATCAAGATAGAGAAGCAATTAATGATCATTCTTTTTCCATTAATGAACATGAAATTCTTGTTCCTCCTTGTTTCGATATATTGGATGAGATTGAAGGGAATTCTAAAGAATCTTGTGAAGTCATTTATGATAATTACTCTGACATAGAAGATGTTGATTTCTATTTTTCTCAAAAGAATTCTCATAAGAAAATTCAAATAACATTTGGGAATGAGGAACATTTCAATTTAGAAATTATTTCAACTAATCCTCATTTTAAAGCAGATAATCATCTTCATGATTTCACTATTCAAGAAAATATTCCAATTTATGATTCATATCATGATCAAGCTTTCATTCTTGTTCATAATCATAAATCTCTTTCTAATTCACAAGTTGGAATTCGAAATTACTCAAATTCCATAATTCTGGCCAATCCTTGTGAAAAAGAAATTATTTCAAAACAATCCCAATTGTGCAGTAACATTAGTTGTAACAATAGTGATTTCCTTTTATTTTTGTTTCCTCACTTATTTTGTATTAAATCAGATTTATTTTCAGATTTTATTTTTCAGATTTTTGATACATTACGCTGGCATATTACACACTTTACTATCAAACATTCAATTGATGCATTGCCCTCTTGGAAAATTGAAATTTTATATTATAATCAAGAGCATCAAAAGCTATTTCAATTTCAATTTCAATCAATGTTAATGTTTTATCAAAAGCTTCTATCTTCTCAAAGGCAATATCAACAAGAGAATATATTTTTAGAAATCTGCCAGCAATCCAATTTAATTAATAATTTTCCATTTCATTTGAAAGATTTCCATCCATTTTTGTTTGATTCATTTGAAAAATATTTGGAAAGTTTTCCTTCATGGAAGATTGTCAATAGCTTAACATTTACACATAACACTAATAGTTTCTTCCAGGCCTTTGAATCTAAAAGCTCATATCCACAATCTGGCCTTTCATCTCCTCTTTTGAACATTTCCCAATTTTTAATAGAAATCCATCCAGATTTCTATGATCCAATTGGTATTCAATTGGAAAGAAAACTTCATGAGAATGATACTTTAGATAAGCTTCTAACAATATTTGTACATTCTGATTTCAGGTTTAATTTTCTTAGTTCAATTAGATTTGTATTTTTATTACTAACATTTGAATTGTACATACATGCAGGGATTAAAATGAGAAAATGGTTACACTGGAAATATGACTATACCTAATCATTTTTCAAGTATATGGTTAGAATAGGAGTAGAGTTAATATAGTTAATTTATTTTCAACAGTTCTGTAGATTAAAAATAAAACAAAGCAATCAGCCATTTTCATACATGTTCAGTGAAAACATTTTCTCCCAATCAAAAAATTTTAATTCTTGCTTTCCTTTTTAATTTTCTTACAGCAATACCTCTACTCTGTCTATTTTGGATAATGTCTTGATTAAATTCAATTGAGGTTGCACTTGGAATCTATCCCATGAAATGTATGACTGTCTATGATAAGCTTAATTCTGACTCAATCATTATTAGTCAGTCTAACCTTTCGTGGTAATCATATGAAGTTCATAATATCTTCCTCGAAATTTTTTAAGCTGACCTTTAGGATGTCCATTTTGCTGTGTGCACACATTCAAATCTGTTTTGACATTTTTCCACAATTAGTGGCTTTAATCCCATTCGGACCTTTAGTTTATTATCTGATGTTGTAATACGCATCATATTTATTTACTAAAGGCATTATTGAACAGTCACTATAACAATATAGATTTTTCTCAAGTCAATTCAGAATGAGCAGAGGTAATAAATTGTTGTTTCAATTCAAAAGGGAAGACTATTTTCATATTTATTTCTGGTAAATTTTATATTTCCTGAACATGAACAAGCAGATTTTAGGTTGATTGCTCACTGTGATTTAGAATAAATAATGAGATGATTTTGAACAAAGTCATAATTTTGATAAATCGAAGGAAGAATTTGAAGATTCATGAGGTAAAATCTACAGACAATTTCCTTCCAGGTATGCATTTACAAGTTCATTTTCATCTATTATTAGTTTATCTTTTCTTTAGTTTATTTTTTATCTTTTTCTGTTTTAATTGTAGGTTTTCATTTGTTTTAAAAACTTGAAGTAAGCAGAAAACCCATTTCAAATTTGCAATAGGTTTCAGGGAAATTTTATTTTGAGAATTTGAGCATTTTTAACTTTGCTTTCAACCATCAGAAAACCCAATTGAAATTTCAAGCAATATTATAGGATTCAACGTGATTTTCATATTGTTGATACTTCAGTGAAAATGTTTGCAATATTCTCAGCCTGCTCATCTTCGTCAATCATTTCATTCCGATATCACATCATCCACTTCACAACCATTTGTAGCGAAATGTTTCATCGGAAGTAGCTCTTAGCAGTTTTGATAACAAATTGTTCATAAAAGATCTTCGATGTATTACTTCACTCATATGCCATATCGCATTTCGCATATCCGAGGTTTGTAGTTGAAGTATACTTCCATTATCATGAATTGCCTTTACCAATATTGTGACGACCACATAATTATGGACCCGATATGAAATTCAAATCAAGTTTATAAAATATCGCGTCCATTCAATCGCAAATAATGGTAGGAGCATAACTTTAAAAGGGTCGACTTCTCAGATCCGATATGTTATTAAATTTTCATCATAAAGCTATCGGGTCCACTCTTCATCGCATATCGGCATCGCAAGAATCATATTGTATTACATCGGGTACCAAAACATTTGTCAAACACCATGTTGGAAAACCTGAAACATGGTGTATGAGAAGAAAACACACACACACCCATGAACTCAACCACAATGAAGGATAAGAGCGTGAGGCTTTCTTATTTTCCATTATACAAAGATGTACATTTATAGTCTGATGGTGTGACTCTTGGTTTCACATTCCAAGGTCACTTGGACTCATTGTGACTTTTCGCATTCCACACCTACCCATGTAGGATTAGGTGTTCCAACATCCCCCCTTAATCTGAAGGGGTATGTGTGAGTCCAAGAAAAGAGTTGTAATACAAATCTGCAAAGTATACATGGCAACACTTGGGCTGAATCAACTCTCTGAAATGTTGGAAAAAAGAGGTGGTTTTAGGATGACCACAAACACTGGAACGCAATACATGTTGCAGTTCTCGGAACTCTTCCAAAACTGGCAAGAAGCTGAAGGCTTCTGCTAGAGGAATTGTCCCTCATATAAAAGGGAGACCTTCGACCTAAAAGAAGGGAGGTCTACGACCTGTGATGGTTTTAGGATTACCAACAACTCTGGAATGCTTGTAGCATTTCCTGGAACTCAACCAATGCTGGCAAAAAGCTGAAGGCTGCTAAGCTGAAGGCTTCTGCTAGAGGAAGTGTTCCTCATATGTGATGGTTTTAGGTTGTCCATCAACCAAAGATGGTGGTTTAAGGTTGTCCACCAACCAAGGGCATGCTCATGGGCATCCGTGTCTCTGGCTACATCTCTGAATCCGGAATGACGAATTGTGGCTCAGGCTCGCTTGAACTGTTGGCTACAACTCTGAACATGGAATGAGAGATTGTGGCTCAGGCTCGCTTGATCTGTCGTCGAAGCTTGTACATGACCACCATTTTTCCCCCTGTCAGGGACAAGGTGAGATGATGGCGAAAACTCAACTGCAAGTTTGCTCAATATCCGTGAACAAGTTCTAACATGTGTCGTAAACATCTTCTTGGCTGCTGATGCCCATTGCCAAGAAGCGATCCATCCAAAATGAATCTTGGTTCTTGCAGGAGGCTTGTTTCTGAAGCATCTGTCTGAAGAATGGGTGTGCCGACCACAGTGCTTGCATGGATGAAGATCAAAACAATGATCTTTCATATGACCAACTCGATCACAGTGTTGGCATTTCTCAATCTGTTGTGGAAGTGGAGAAGGATCTGGAACAACTGCAGGTGAACTGTCATACAAGAATCCGGCACTCTGAAATATGATGGGCTTGGTGTAGTCTAGAATATGAAAGGACACATCCTTGTCATATCCAAGACCAGTTTTGTGCTTGTTGTGGACAAGCTCTTCCCAAGGTCTGATGATGGGCTTAGGAAGTGCAGGTTGAACTGCTGCATCTGCATGTACATCTGCTCTAGTACAATGAACTGAATGTGAATCAACTGAAACTTTATCTTCTTGCTTCTGATGAGAGTCCTTCACAATGTTCTGAACATAAACAGGTTTAGAATGGTGACTCTTTTGCTGAAGTTCTTCTTGTTGGAGCTGAGATTCCAACTGCAAAAACTCAATCTTTTCTTGTGCATCTAGCAAACAACTCTGAATGTTACATAGAGCATCCTTGCTCATTTTTATCATATCATGAACATTTGAATGAATGAGGTCATTCAACAACATTAATGCCTCATTGATTTTGGCCATTTTCAACAATTTAGGCTCAAAAATGAATGAAAGGGTGTCGGCTTCAACCGAAAATGCACCCGTTTACAATGTGATTCAACAACAAATACAAATGACTCCAAAGAATTTCCAACTATGGAAATCTCAAGTACAAAATCTGCTCCTCAAATGATGGAGGGCAATCAACAATCCAACAACTCAAATACTGATTCCAACTATGAATGAAGAGGCAAATTCACTCACAATGTGAGTTCAATAAAAAATCTCTGCAAAATATTTGAATGTGCAGCAAAAACAACTTGTGCAAGAAGCCTTTAAGGCAGCTGAATTTTCTTCTTCAAGGAGCTGTTTTCAATGATGCCAAACTTGTCTTCAAATGTCAATTTCTTCAAAAAAATCACCCTTATGTCAATGCCACAAATCACAATGTAAAATCTGCAATTTTCTTGTCATTTCATCATTTTCTCATTATGCCATTTCTTCATATCATTTCTTTTTTTCTGCTGCTCAAATCTTCTCTCTCCTCTCTCTCTCTGCTGCTTTTTTTTTTTTTAATTAATTAAAAAAATGAAGGGAATATAAAAGTGGAGGGAAATTTATTATATGAAATGGGAGGGGAAAGAAATTTATTTGGATGGGATGAGGTTATAAATTTAAAAAAAAGAAAGGGATTAATTAAAAATGGAATGTGGGAACTAATTTAAAAGGGATTTAATTTAAAAATGGGAGGGATTTTAATTAATAAAGGAGGGGAATTTAATAATGAGGGAAGGGATTTAAAATATGGGAATTAATTAAAAAATGTGAAGAGGAGGGGGGGAATATTAAAATTAAAAAGGGAATTGTAATGGGGGTCGTAGGTTTTAGGGATAAAGGAGAGTGCGTATTATATGGGGGGAGGGGTTGGGTATATTAAAAACAAATTTAAAAAAATTAAAATTTTAAAGGGAGTGCCGTGGGGAGTTTATTAAGATGGGAGGGAGAATAATTAAAAAGAGGAAGGGGTAAGTTAATGGTAAGGGAGGAGGGAGTGTATGGCAGGGAGCTGGAGCGGCGTAGCAGAGGGCGTAGGCAGCAGGGTGAGGGAGCGCAGGTGTGAGCGGAGGCGTAAAGAAGTGTAGGGGTGTATTCGATGCAGTAGCAGATCAAGTGGTGAGGGAAGGCGTAGAACAGAGGCGTAGGGAGCATAGGTGTGAGTTGAATGTTGAAATCGCTGGTAAAGGGGAGCGCGTGGGTAAGGTAGGATTGAGCATGTAGTGAGTGTTGTGAGGAGAGAGCAGGAATAGAGCTGTGAGTTGGGAGGATGGGAATAGAGGTTGCAGGTTGGGTGGGGAAGGCCGAAGGCCCAGAACAGTAAAATTTTTATTTTTATTTTATTTTTTGCTTTTATTAAAAACAACAGAGGAGTAAGAGGTCTCTTTAAAATAGCAGAAGAATTTTCTCCTTTCAAATATACAGCAGAATTTTTCTAGATACACAGCAGTAAACTTGCAAAAATGATTTAACAATACTCAGAAATCTCTTCCATTAAAAAGCCAGAAAGCCATAAACTTCTACTTCAGAAACCCTCTTTAAACAGTGTTTTCCAGCAACTCTTCAATGCAGAAATTAATGGAAATTGCAGGAAAAATGAGAATGAAAACCTTCAGATGGGCAGTGCTGCCTTTCTTCAAAACTACTGCTGCTCTTCTTCAAAACAAATTCTGAATGCTGCTCTTTCTTCTGAATGCTGCTCCTTCTCCAAAACCACTTTCTGAATGTGGCAAAAAGACTGCTACAAACACTTGAGTGCTGCAAAAAACCAACAATTTTTGCAGATATGCATAGGCCATAAACACAAATGGCTCACTCAAAGTGGAGCAGGGCCAGAAATCGCCCGCTCTGATACCATGCTAAACACCATGTTGAAGCACAAACATGGTGTATGAGGAAGAAGAATGCACACACAAGAGAAACAACACACAATGAAAGATAAGCGTGAGGCTTTCTTATTTTCCATTATACAAAGATGTACATTTATAGTACAATGGTGTGACTCTTGGTTTCACATTCCAAGATCACTTGGACTCCATTGTGACTTTTCGCATTCCACACCTACCCATGTAGGATTAGGTGTTCCAACAACATTTACCAATGGCGATTAGCATCAGCCAATTAGAAATTTCTGATATCACAATCGCTTCGCCAACAATTATGCTCACATCACAATTCAGTATCTGCGATGTGCGATGTGCAATAAGGGAAGCACAATGTCAATATTCCCCGATCCCCAATATAATATATCTTTAATGATGTGATCGCTTCATTTCATTGCACATGTTCTCATTACATGTTTTCATATCGGCAATTTTCCATTGCAATCTCTGATGTGATAGCTTTCAATGCATGCCTCTGAGCCATTAACATTTAATCGATATATGGCATAGCAACAAAGGTGAAGTCTTGCAAATTAAAATTGAAGCATGGTGAAGAAACATGTGATGCGGATCATCCGATACGGCTGTGTCTTATTTTAAAAGCGAGCTTGGGTAACCACTATGGTAAGAAAGCAACTGATGATAAATTTGCGGCATATTCAAATCATTTTGATTTCTCATATATTTCAGTTTTAAATATATAATTCCATAATTAAATATGGAATTCAAGACATCTCTATTTTCATATTTAAATTTTATTATTTTGGATTTGGTCTTGATTCTGGACAATTTATAAAATCATGGAGTTTATATGAAACTTATAATATTTTGAGAAACATTCATTACTGCAAATTTGCATTCTCATTTCTGATGCATTTCTTTTAATTTCAATTCCCTTGAGCACTAAGCATTCCATTTTTACATTTTACTGCTTGCTTTAGTTTAGATAAAATAAATAATGATTTTGGGTTATAGGATTTTGGTTAGTTTGACTTCTTCATGTTTTTAATGTTAATTAAAATAAGAAGTTAGCTAGTTTGGAGAAACTGATGCCTTTCAAGTAAGATCAGAAGCAATCATCCAATGGTAAGATTCATGTACCCACTTTCATTTATTTCCATTTCGTTACTTTAGTTTCAATTTTGATTTTCTGATATATAGATCTGTTTTGCAGCTCTTCATAAAAGCTTCCAATCCTTCGCCAAATCATATTTTCGAAGTCCATACTCTTCTCCTGGCTTAATTTCAATAAGTAGCAATAATCTTTATCGAAACAGCTACACCAGGAAGTTTCTGAACTTTTGGTTTGTTTCTTTAAGCATTCCTTTTATTAGAAAATGATTAAGATGATGCTTTGAAACAAGAAGATTGATACCAAACATAAAGTTTTCATTGTGGCTGAATTTTATCGTCACTGTTATCCAAAAAGTCTAAAACACTTACAACCCTACAAGGTATGATTTTTCTAAATCTCGACATAAGAAGGATTGATTACATGATTATTTTATTTCTTCAAGACATTGTTATAAACATTCTTGTTTGAGTTTATCTTGCGAAACTTGGATTTTCCTTTCCATTTTTAAAATTTCTTCATTTTTATTTTTTGTTTGTTGATTTCTTTCTCATTTTAGCATAAGAATTCTTTTCCTTTGGTTTTCAGTTTTAATTTTAGTAACTTTTCCATGATTTATATGGAAGGCCTTCTAGTTACCTAACTATGGTTGGCATACACGGAGAAAAAAATTGTTAATAGTCATCTATTAATTTTTTCTTAAATCTCTTAGTAAAGTTTGATTTTCTTATTATAAAAGTAGACATACTTAAGGAAGAGATTACCAATTTAGAGAAGTTGACAAAGTATCATAAAATCTGGAAAAATTTCTTTTTTCATCAAAATTGTAATCATTTTGAGATTTCAATATTTTATTAAGATCTTTCAAAGTTCTATTATCAGTCAAGAAAAATTATTTTTAACCAAGTAAAGACACTTTACAGCAAAGCACCTTTTAACTCTGAAATTGTCATTCTTAACTCTTAAGGAGTCAATGATTCTCACTGTCCCAAAGAGTCTTATTTTTCTAGAGCATAATCCAGAGATATATTTAAACTTAAAAGATAAGAGGTCTCATCATGAGCCTGCTTACCATGATCATAGGGGAAAAATAGGCTGACATTACCAACACTGCTAAACAAACCAGGGTAATGGCTTATGATTGCAAACAATTATAAGACAAGGGGTCTCATCACGAGCCAGCTTGTTCAGTCTAATTATAACCAGTGATGGCATTGTCAACTATCTGGCTACCAAACCAGGACAATGACTTTTAAGATTTATAATAATAAAATAATAATAATAATAATAATAATAATAATATAAATGGATTTATCTCTAGGTCAATAATTCTTAAAGAGATGGGATTCTGAATCATTGGTGATTAAAAGGTAACCCTGTCAAGACTATAGATGTTTGTTGGCAACAGTGGCTCTACTTGTGACAAATGAGTATATTTTAAAAAAAGCTAAGCTATAAAGTGACCCCTGCTTTATCTCTACAACTAATTAAGGACTGATATAGAGTTTTGAAATATTTTAATTTATGAGGAATTTTAGGAAAAATTACAGTTAGATGATTCTTTCTTTTATTCAGACTAATGAACCTAGTCAAGCATTTTAAGCATAATTCTCTTTTCTTTAATTATTTTTACTTGAATTTTAGGAAAATCTCATTCATATCAAACAGAGATAATTGGTTCTTCTCCCGTGTGTCGCCATTGTTGTGGTAAAACACAACCCCCCCATTTTTGACTTGTTCACTTCAAATAATGGGGACCCTTTTTATAAATTTTTGGCTAAGCACCTTTTAGGATTTTAATTTAATGATTATCCTACGCTTTTGTTATTTTTTCATTTTCTTTGGATTCTTGTTTTTATTGAATCGATTTTTTATAAGCCTCCCATTGACGCTTGTTTCGCCTCATTTGGTCAACTGGTTTAAAAATGGTACTCCTTTGAAGTACCATCATTTTTCTAGTCTGGGTTAAAAATGCTATTTTTTATTCTTTTTTCGGAGTGGCTGTAGTTTAGAAAATTTCATAGCTAAACTAAACATCATTAAAATAAAACAAAAAAAAAATAAAAAAATAAAAAAAAATTATTACATCATCGGATCCGTCGCAGATCGCAGATCGCAAATTTCAGATTCATCACAGATCGCAGATCGCAAATTTCAAATTCATCTGTATCTGAATTCACTTAATCCATGAACAAAGAAATTTATCTATCGTAGACGTAGAGTTGCAACTTGTATCCGTCGCAGATCACAGATCGCAAATTTCGGATCCATCGCAGATCGCAAGATCGCAATTTCGCAATTTCGGATCCATCTCAATTTTTAGAACATGCACATTTAAAAAACCCCGATCCAAGGTTCTTGCGATATGCGACGTGTTAAAAAAAAATTTAATATAAAGTTTTTGTTTCACCTCACGTCACCCTCACCTCACACTCCACTCACCATATCCTTCCACAAACTTACATGGATGAATTAATGAGTTTTGATTGATTTCAATGGTTTGTTTTATGAATTTTAGGTTTGGATTGATTCCAATGGTTTGTAAATTAATTTTTATATTTTTTATATTATAATAATTATATTATAATTATAATGTTTATTATAATTTTAATATAATTTTAATTATAATATTAATTATATTTAAATTAACTTTTTCAAATCATTTGTATATTAATTTAATTTTGTAACTTAATTAATTTCTAAATTAGATGATAATTAATTAGAATTAATTGTATATATTAGTTAGTTAATAATTAATTTAGAATTAATTATTAGATAATTATAATCTAATTTAGGATTAAATTTCTAATTAAAAATTCTGATTTTTAGCCCAGCAAACAGAATTTCCAGATTTATGCCAGATTTGACTCATCAACTTTGGAAGCTCATAGATTGAGTTATACTTGACCAAATGAGGCCCAGGATGGCTCATTGGAAAGATAAAATCAAGGAGAACATTTCTGAGGAGGTTTCACTAACAGATTTGATGATTTATTGAGTCAAAAATCAGGCAGAAGATCAAGCTCCGAATTTCTAAAAATAAAATCAAGTTTCTAAGTTTTGTTTTCTTCATTTTCATTTGCCCAGCCTCTTCTAATTGAAGATTCATGCATCAATATTATCCTTGGTTAATTAAGATCGTTATGAGTATCAATAAGAAGCACAAATTTCCTTTCTTTTTATTTAAATAGAATTTGATTGGATTTGTTTTAATGTTAGAAATATATTTGGATTTTATTGTTGCATCTTAATTCATTTTAATTTCTTTTTGCAGGAAAAAACAATAGAAGGGATATTGAGGAAAAAGATTTCAATCAATGAGAAGGCTCCAACAATTAAAGATTGGAATTTTTGAGAAATTAAAGTTGGATTGGGCAGATTTTTCTTCAACAAACTCTCTTCTAAAAATACTTTTGGGAGGATTATAAATTGCAGATTGCAAAATGTAAAAAGGGGCGGCTCTCCTCTGCAATTACAGAGTTCTAAAAGCATTTCTGTAATAGGGATTTAGAGTTGTAGATGGGGATGAGAGAAAATTTCAGATCTGAACATTAATGAGGGTTTATTCTTTATATCTTGAATTATGCATGATGGGTAGAGTTTGCATTTCTGCAGCTCTAGTCTTGAAAGCAGAAAATCAAGTAATGTAAAGTACTGTTAGAAACCAGGATCAGAGAAGCAGATTCAATTAACTGGTATTTTTGGCATTTCTGTATCAAATACCAGTTTCATTTTTATTTTAATAAAATTGTTGTTTCATTTTATTCATGTTTTGGCATTTCTGTTGATATGGGTAATTTGTCTCAAATTGTTATGTATCTCTGCTCTTATGAATTAAACTCTGATTTTTTAGTAACCATTACTCAGAAATCTGTCTTATAACACTGATTTATTAAATAGTAATGTGTTGTGAATTTCTTCCACATGTTATTGTTTAATTATTAGTTTGACTAATATGATAATTGATATCAATTTTTGTGAATTTCTTCCGGAATGTTGTTGATTTATTATTTCAGTCAAATGGTCTCAATAGAATGTGTTTTGGTACTCACAAATGTGAGCTAATTGAATTTCTTCGTTAGCTTAACATTAATTTAAAACTAGACATATTTTAATTCTCATTATTTAGTCATCTTGCTCTTAGTTAGGTTAGATTTTCATCTACCTAATTGAGATAGGATTTAGATTAGTTTCTTTTTGCTTGCATTATAGAACAAGTTTGTAATTAGATTAAATTTACATTCTTTTAAGTCCTCTTTTCAAAGAGGCAAAATCTTAGTTGTGGTTTGGCTGAACCCAAATCAGCTTAAGGGTCATTCTCTTGCCTGATCAACAAGAAGAATTGATCTGATATCCCTGTCTATTGGTATTTAAGGAAACATCATAAACCAATAGCGATAGGGAAAAGGTAACTGGACCTAGTTAAACCAGTCGGAGCCACTATCATAAATGGAAAATGAGTTGTATTAAGGTCCTGATCGGAAAGATCCCCTAATGTTGAAACATTTTCGAGGCTTCAATATAGTTGCTATTGGAACAACTAGATACTCTCAAAATACAAAATAAGCAGAAATATGAGAATGTTACATTATCTACCTTTTGTCTTAGGTGTATGAAAAAGCATGATCTGAGAGACTTCCCCCTTGTTAGTATAGAAATTTGTCTCATATGTGATGAAAATCATGATACAAGGGAATGTTCTCCAATACTCGAGCTTAAATTTCTCTTTCATAATGAAGTTAGATCAAGCCAAGTTGAACCACTTTACTTTATTGGTAAAATACCATGGTAATCACAAAAACCAGACATGAAATAAGGTATTAACACTCAATATCAATCATATGCAGAACCACATAATAATTCAATTGCACCTATGCCTTGGAAACCGTAGAAACCCTAACTTTAAAACCCATATTGGGTTAACGGTTGGCATAATTATTATGGTAAAAATCCCCAATATCCTCAATTCAAACAAACTTACTCCCCTTATCCTCTTGAATACTACCCTCCCTAACCAACTCAACCTCCTCAAATTCCAAGCCCAACCACCAAATAAACTACTTTCATTACCATCCACTTTATTTCCTCAAAAATCCAATCAACTACCTACTCAACCACTCCCAAACCCAAATAATGAAAATCAAGAACCTATCTACAATGTAGAAGGTCAAAAATTTCAAACTTGTATAACAACACCATTAGGTCTAAATGATGTCCAAATTAGACCTGGTAGGGTTTTTAAAAAATACTAACCACGAGTTGTCATCCAAAAATCTAATGAGCATGAGGTTATTGAAAGAAAAAAACACTTCTTGGTCAAGAAAAGACTCCTCCAGAGGAATATTTTCCTGCACATTTGATGCAGTTGAAACTGTAGTTTACACATTTACTATGGACCTGTGGGTTAGGGGCCCACATAAACTTCTTTATATGCAGCGGATTTAAATATATCAGAGTTTATTTACATACATATGCGAAGCAATCAACAACTATTCTTTGTAACAACACACAAATAACCTTAAATAGCTTTCATGCACATAGAACAGGGTTCTTGGGTCCCACAAAATGTCAACTAATCATAGCACATCGCACTCGCTTGCTCGCAAATTTAAGGCTATACCAGTAAGAGTTAAACCATAAAATATGCAATGTGCGCTCGTGCGAAAAGCCAACACGTGACCTTCCCTCATCACATCGCATATTTAAAATATTACCACATCACAACCAATTTACTCTACGAACTCTTAACGATATCCGGTAATATATATGAAGTGCGAAATCGTGACTCACTACCTGGCATTGATCTGCGCCTGATCTAACGGTCCTCACCTACTCGCCCTTATTTGCATCGCAAGTTATATTTTTTAGTTGAAATGTCATCCTAGCCATTGGTTTCCTCCCCCTCTGATTTTCAATCTAATATTGTCCATTCATTGTTTACTCCTCTGTTATCCTTCCTGGGCTTTTCTCTTGTCTTCAAACTCTGATCTCTTATGAGCTTCTTCTTCGTCTCCTCAACCTTCGATCTTTGCCATAGCTTTTTTCTACGCAAAGTTCATAGGAACTTTGTCCTCTCGCTCACACGGTCTATTCATTAATAGAAAGCACACGCATGTATAAAACACACAGATACAAACAAATTTTAGATTAAAAATGAATGTATAGCAACACACAAATCTCATTAATACACAGAACTCGAGTTACAGGCTAAGGCCACACTGGCCTAAAGTACAAATTTTTCCCTGTGGCTACATTGTGCTTTTTTGCCCTACCTCTCATATAAAACATGCTTACTTTATAAAGGAATTAAAAAGGGAGTGGATCGTTTAAGATCCATGAGCTTCTCCCACAATCTCTCAACCAAACCCCTAAACCTCTCTATTTGATTATGTGGAAGATAATTACAATTTAATCAAGTTTCTAGAGACTTATCAATTCCATCAATTTAGCTTTGTTTCACGGAATTTTCCTAGGTTTACAAATGCTTGTCCACATTTCACCCTTCATAGAAGTGAATTTTAATTATGGTTTGATGCTCCTGCATCAGACTCCCAAGATACAAAATTTCTATGACCTCCTGGTCATATTCCTTCTTCATGCCTTAACAATTCTACCCACATCCTCTACGGAATTGCCTTTGTGATATTTTTGTGAGCTGCAACAAAACCTATATAATAGCAAGTCCTCCCTGCTGCATGACACCTCACCAAGCTTCTCTCCTCTGAGATCAATCTTTCGGCATTTCTCTGGTTCTCTCCTCTAGAACCATTTGAGCACTCCTGGCTCTAGGTTGCTGCAATCTTCTCACTTTCCTTTGCTACCTGCAGAACAATATAAATATCACAAACTCACCAGTCTTCAACGTAAATGTACCTCCTTATTCCTTCGCATGTAAACTATTTTTCTCGCAAGAAATATTTCCTTGCTCAAATACCACTTGATGCAACCGAAATTGTATTTTACACATTTACCGTGGACTTGTCGGTTATGGGCCCACATAAAATCCCTTATACGCAGTAGATTTAAATATATCGGAGTTTATTTACATACATATGTGAAAAAATCAACAATGCTTCTTTGTAACAACACACACATAACCTTAAATAGCCTTCATACATGCGGAAAAGGGTTCTCAGGTCCCACGACATGTCAACCAATCACAGCGCATTGCACTCGCTTGCCCATAAGTTTAAGGCTATACTGGTGAGAGTTAAACCATAAAATTTTCTATGTGCATTCATGCACAAATCTGACATGTGGCCTTCCTTCATCGCATCGCATATTTCAAATCTTACCACATCACAACCAATTTACCCTATGAACTCTTAACGAAATCCATTAATATATGCGAAGTGTGAAATCGCAACTCACTACCCGTCGTTGATCTACGCCCGATCAAATGGTCCTCACCTACTCACCCTTATTTGCAATGTAATCCTAGCCATTGGTTTCATCCCCCTCTGATCTGCGATCTAATCTTGTCCGTTCATTCTTTACTCCTCTGCTATCCTTCCTAAACTTTTCTCCCATCTTCAAATGTGTTGATCTCTCCTGAGCTTCTTCTTCGTCTCATCAACCCTCGATCTCTACCATAGCTTTGTTCTACGTGAAGTTCAGAGTAACTTCGTCCTCTCGCTCACACGGTCTATTCATTAATAGAAATCCCACACATGTATAAAAAACACAAATACAAACAAATTTCAGATTAAAACAGAATATATAGCAACACATAAATCTCATTAATACAAAAAACTCGAGTTACAGGCTAAGGCCACACTGGCCTAAATTACAAATTTCACCTTGTGGCTACATTGTACTTTTCTGCCCTACCTCTCATACAACACATGCTTACTTTATAAAGGAATTGCAAAGGGAGGGGATCTTTTAAGATCCATGAGTTTCTCCCACAATCGCTCAACCAAAGCCCTAAACCTCTCTATTCGATTACATGGAAGATAATTACAATTTAATCAAGTTTCCAGAGACTTATCAGTTCCATCAATTTAGCTCTGTTTCACAGAATTTTCCCTGGTTTATAAATGCTTGTCCACGTTTCACCCTTCACAACAATGAATTTGAATTATGGTTCAATTCTCTTGCATCAACATTTATATGATATCCAAATAAACCCAACTTCTACAATTCCTCTAGCAGAACAACTTTCTATTTCCCTACAAAATCCACCTTTCCTGAATTTCTTAAAATCGATAAGGGAATAAAATGGGAAATTGTCTTACCAAAATATGATATGCTATATTAATTGAAAAATATTTGCATCAAAATTCGTTTACTCCAAGCTATAAAGGAAATACCAGTATTTGCAAAAACACTTAAGGAATTGTGCATTAAAAAACAAGGAAGAAAAAGAAAAGATGTCAAAAAATTCCAATTGGTAGGAAATATTGTAGATATTATGAAAATATTGTAGATATTATGATGGGTAAACCAATAATTAAAAAATATCTAGATCCAAGTAGCCCTATTTTAAACATTCACATTAATGGTATTGAAATTCCAAACACCCTGATTGATTTAAGAGAAACCAACAATATTATGAGAAAACAAACCATGGATCTATTGAAGCTTCCCAATCTTCAATATACCCAAACATTACTAAAATTAACAAATAGATTTGTTATCAAACTAGATGATATACTAGAAGATGTGTATGTTGCTTTGGATTCATGGGAGTATCATGTGGATTTTGTGATTTTAACTCGCAAGAATAATTTAGGAGGTCATCTAATGATCCTTGGTAGACGCTAGATAGCTAGAGCTGATGCATTCATAAGTTGTATATTTGGTGATATTTATATCTATGATGGTAGCTATATTGAGAAATTCACATTGTACCCATCTGCAAAAACAATAACTGAAGTAAAAAGTGAAGTTTGGACAAATGATGAAAATGAAGACTTTGATGATATTCAACCAGTATATACTCTTTCACAAATGGATGATGAAGATAAATTAATAAATTTGATCAAAAATAATGATTCTTCTTCATATTCTGAGAAAGATCTAAGTTTTCAAGAACAATGTAATATTGAATATTTATCATCTCATCAAATGGCTTTACATTCAATGGAATTTTTTTACAACTCTTTAGTATAAATCTTTCCAGGTAAAACATTAGACAACAATAAAAACCTAGAAGAATTACAAAAGAGAAAATCGAAAAAGATGCTATGACAAAGATGCTACAAAAACATTCTTCTGTATATGTATCGGAATACACTAATATGAAGGGAATTGATCCTAAAATATGTATGCATCATATTTATATTCAAGAAAATTCCCAACCATTTAAAAAACCTCAGAGAATAATGAACCTTAATATAAGAGAAATTGTTAAGGAGGAATTCCAAAAGTTACTTAATGCAAATTTAATTTATACAATATCAGATAGTCAATGGGTTTCGCCTTTAGTGATTGTTCTAAATAAGAATGGAAAATAGAGAGTGTGCATGTATTATATGGAATTGAATAAAGCTACTTTGAAATATAATTTAGCACTACCTTTTATAGATCAAGTATTAGGTACCTTAGCAGTGAAGAAATATTTTTCATTTCTTGATGGTTTCAATGGATATGAACAAATTCAATTAGCACTAGAAGATCAAGACAAAACAACCTTTACATTCCCATGGGGTACATAGGTCGATAGATTAATTCATTTTGGGTTATGTAATGCACCTACAACATTTCAAAGATCATTTTTGGATATATTATCTGATATAATTCATGATTGTGTGGAGGTTTATATGGATGATTTTACTATCTATGGAAATGATTTTTAAGAAGCTCTTGATAAATTAGAAAAATTTCTCATTAAGTGTAAACAAGAAAATATTTCATTAATTCATAATTTTTTTTTTTATGATGTTTAATGAGGGAATTGTTTTAGGCCACCCTATTTCAAGTGATCGAAATAAGGTGGGTACATCTAAGGTAGAATTAATTTATGAAATTTCAATTCCTACTTGTCAAATGGATGTTACAAGTTTTCTTGGTTTTACTTGTTACTATAGAAGATTCATAGGAAAATGTACAAAAATAACCCTTGCACTTGTTACACGTTAGTTTGTCACCATGACATTTAACTGTTTATATGGGTTCATCATCACCTATATTATGCTTCCTTAGAAGTAAAAAAAACCTCAAAGTTCCTAAACCAAGTCTTGGAATTGGAGAAAAGCTCATTTAAAACCCTAAAAGCCCAACTCCGCACTTTTCCTAGTCCTTACCTGCGGACCCGCAACTTTTTGCTCTATAATCTGCGGCACATCCTGCACGTTCTACTTATTAAACCAGCGTACCCCCATAAAAGGTAAAATAAAAGAAAAATTAAGTTCTAGAAGCCAATTTGGTTGAATATTCTCCCAGTTGGAGGCTTCTAGAAGCGTAATCCGATCGAGCTTCATCCCTTCATTCATGGACTTCTATCCCTTCATTAATGGAGTTTATCCCTTGGTGTTTGGATATCAAATACCTTCATAAAAGGAATTTATTCCCCTCTTTATGGAACTGAAATGACTTCTATTTTACTATAAATTGAACTCATGTTTCAGTCTCAAGGGTACGTACTTAAAACTTAGTAGTTTTTGAGGAGAATTGCTAAAGAAATCATACTCTCTATACTTGGCATCACTGATATGAGAATGATCACATAATCATATCCATAGTTTCATGCTATTTTAGAGAGGAGAAGGCTTGTCAAACTGAGAGAGAACGTTTGTTTAGGACCCCAAAAGAACCTGTATGACATCAAGGCGACAAGGTTGTAAGGTTACTTATTATTATACATGATAATACAAATGGATTCTATTTTCTCATTAAGTTGTTTATGTATCTATTGAGTAATTTAATTCTTGGATTCCTTGATCACTAAGATAGATTAGTGTTTTCTCAATTATTATATCTTGCAGGTGCTTTTAATCCTTTTATCTGTCTTTGATCGTAGGTTTCACATGTTAAAGTGACCTCTTTTGGAGAGTCTGGATAGAAGATTTCAGCAAGCGTTGGACTTTAGGTAGGGGCATGTCCTCATACTTTGTTATTTAATAATTTTGAATCACAAATGATCTATATAAAATGGTTTTCATTTGGATGTTTGTTTCTAGATATCTTTAAGATACTAGGGAGATCATTCTTGTCCGCAAGAAGGATTTATCCGCATAACAAAATGGTGACTCAACTGGGGAAACAAACTTAGTTTCTCTTTTTACTTTTCAGTTATATTTTTTTATTTTGATTAGTCTAAAACTGGGATTGGATAGATAAATTTCCAGAATCCCTGAAAAGTCCATCTGAATTTTTATTTTTCTGTGCCTTTCCTGGCCTCCACAGTTTTTCTTTAAAAACAGTGTGGTAGCCTCTGCAGTTTTTAGTTCAGAATAGTGCGGTACCACACTGTCCTCCATTGAAACCCGCAGACTCGTGGAAATTTTTTGAAAAATTAAGAATTCTTTTTTTAGGAGCCAGATTACAGATTCTCTACGTTTGCCCAACTTTTCTTGACTGCCAATAGTCTTATGTGTGGATTTCTTTCAACAATTTTTAAAGTCTGAGTGGTTTTTCATCTGATTTTCATTTTATGAGTAAGTGTTTGCCCTACTTCCTTGTTTCTCTTTATTAGAAACCATCATATACCTCAACATATTGGTATGTTGTTGTTTTCTTGCTGAGCCATTGAACTTATTGCAACCCTTGCTTCTATGAAATTTGAGTTCCATTTTCATTTGCAAATTTAGAAAAGTCTTAAGCTTACTAAGACTTGAATTTCACTTAAAACCATTGAATGTTTTTATTTTTTCTAAGGATAAGCATAAATTCTTTGGTTCGATCACAAATTAAGCAAAACATTCTCAAAAATTTCTTGATAGAGTTCAAACATTAGTGTTTTCTTTTGCTTTTGAATTTTATGTTTTTACGAGTTTTCATAAGGTTTTCTTTTTGGAAAAAGTTTGTTAAAATATTTGTAGTTTCTGATATCATTGGTGAAGAATTTAATTTTGAATGAGTAATTGATAATCATATGAAATTGAGTTCTCAAAAGAATAGTCTTCTTTTCCAAGATTTCTGTTTACAAAAAAAATAATTGGTGTTTTAAAAGTTATTGAAATCTCTCAAATATTTCTTTTAAATAAGTTTCATTGAAAAGAAAATATTTGCACTCTCATATTTATGCATTTAGTGTATTTTGAGTCGGGTCATAAAACATCATTGAAGTTTCACTCCCATACCTTCTGTCTTAAGAAACAACCAAACTAAAAACAACGCTTTAGTTAAAAATAATCTAGATATTTTTACATTTTCTAGGGCTCTGTTCCACCAACATAGCTTAGGCTAGTGTCTTGGACTATGTTGTAATTAACATTCCAAGACAATTAAAACAAACAAGTAGCAATATTGCGGTAGGAAAATCCAATTGTAGCATGTATGCTCTGGGAAGCTCTTCATAAAAGAGTTAAGCACGAGATCATGTGCGAACCAATGAGGTAATTGTACCTATCTCATTGGGAAAGATAGCAGATGTGCACGTAATAAAAATGATAAACCTCACATAGACCATTGTTGAGGAACTTGGGGTCACTTATCTGTAAACCTTGGATTATATCAAGGAGACTTAAAGGGGATTGAGCTTGTTACTCTGCCCTTGCGTGTATATTGGATCGTAGACTGTTCCCACAGGTATATTTGTTTCTGTTGGTGACCTTAGTGGCTATAAACTTTAGGATTCTTTTCGAAGGTGACGGTGGAGGGAAGGTCCCATTATACCTGGAGCAGACGTCGACTAGATTCACTTGGACTTTATGGAGGGTTATCTTCACTTCGAGATGGTTTAAGTGGAGAAACTTGTACTAGTATGTTTCATTAAGCAAGTCATCAGGGTAACTATTCCAACCACTATTTCTGCATTAAAATTCTACAATGTTGGATTTCATCACCAACTAGTGTTTTTAGTGCGAGAATCTACTGTTTGTGTTTGGATTGATCTCTTAGATTTTGTAGGCGTGTGATCAATTTTATTGTTTCTTTAGAGACTTTAGGACATTTTATTGAAATTTTATTTGATTTCGTGTGTTAAAATTTTTAATCGTGGCATAATTACCTAGACAATCACTTAGAATGCAAGGGAAACCCCCTTAGTACACACCAAGACAGTTAGAAAAAACTTAAATCTAAAAAAGGAAAAAAATTAAGGACTGGATCAACTTAGCACGAAGAAACATCTATAATTATTCATCCTGAATATGAAGTAGATCAACCTCGAACAACAGAGAGTACTCCAAAAAGAGTTTCAATTTATGAACTAGCTGAAATTGTCTCTACATCTAGTGAATTATCAAATTCAGAACCTGAAATTTATGAACCAGAAGTTGTAACTGTTATGTATGAGATTACTTCTCCATTCATCACTCCAACCCCTCGTCGTCCTGATTCACCCAAAGTGAAGTATCGTATCACTGAAAATCTTCCTCCTGGTCTCATTAGTATTGAAGAAGTTACTGACACTAAAGAAGAAATAGTTCTTCCTCCTAATCAGGACTCTTTAGATCTTAGGCCAAGTGAATCGATTTACTATAGTCCTTTCAAACCCGATCCTTGGTATTCTCAGTTGGTATACTTTCTACACAATACTGGTCTAAATTATTGGCCACCCCAAATTCCTTTCTACGCTATACCATGAGGTTATAGACCTCCTTTAAACATGTTTGGTGAGTCATCCATGCTTTCTGCATCACCAGAAACATATTTTTATGGTGGTCTGTCTATTCTAGTAGGATACTAGTTGCTCTTTGGTGCTTTCTCAGGAGCAGCTCCTTCTCCCGACAAACATGCACCATCATCTGGCCAAAATTAATCAAATAATGAAAATTTGAGTACGGAACACATTTACATGACTTTTGGAAACATTCCTAACCCTGACCCTTAAAGCAGTAATTTACGGCCTGGGGGGAAACCTTAAGGTATCAATTTACTGCCTGGGGGGAAACCTCAAGGATAGTACATACCTCAAGGTCAATATCAACCTCAAGGTCAGTACCCAACTCAGGGTCTGCAGCCTCTTCAAAGACAGTATCCTACACCAGGAAAATCGTCTTTCCAAGGACAACATATTCCTTTAGGATCCAGAGTAACATTTTTTCCTGGGAAGTGGGAATTATCTAGCTAATTATCAAAAATATGTTATAAATTATCAACCTGGTTATGGTCCTTCTTATGCCACATAACCTTCATATCCTGAAGTAAACACAGTGTGTGATTCATCACAAGTTCAACAGAATTTGCAACCTAATGTACAAGTACCTTATTATCAACATGGTGAGCCAATGGGTTACAGTCAACCTGTCCAACCTGTTCAACATATGATTTAGGTACCTGCATTTGGTACAGTTCAGCAACTTGGTTCGAGTACACCTAGAACTCCAACTCAAACTGTTGCACCAACTTTTTTTCAAGCTACCACACCTATTCTTAGAGTTTCTATGCCTCCTATTTCTACAACCCCTCAAGTATCACAACAAATCCTTGTAGTTTCTGCACCACAACCTTGACCTATAATCCAGACTACCATTCAGGTACCTATGGGACAACCTGGTACAAGTAAAATTGTAACAATCCAACCTTAGTTTTCTTATCAACCATATCAGGGGAAATATTCATATGGGTCTATAGCGCAAAATCCAGTATACCAGCATCAACCATACCCTGGTTACACATATTAGATAGCAGCTCAACCCCAATATGGTTTGGCTAATCTTGGTTACCTGGGAGGTATTCCAATCCCAAATGCACAGGCTATTCTAGCTTATCCTGGATATCCTCCTCCTGGTACTGGTATAATTCCACAAGGTTATCAATTTACTTAAGACCCTAACCATCAGTTTCCATTCATAGAAACTTTGGATTTACATGATTTGTTACGCCTTACGAATGATCCCATATATTATATTCCATATTGGCTGCCAATGCCAAATAAGTTTCCCAGTGATATCCCTAAATTTGAAGGAAAATCAGGAGAGAACCCATTGAACCATGTCATGAATTACCACCTCTGGTGTGCATACAACTCTTTGATTGATGATTATATTCGATTAAGACTATTTCAGAGAACACTGATAGGATTAGCTGTTAAATGGTACATTGAATTACTGTGTGGCTCATTCAACAATTTCAATGCTTTAGCAACTGCATTCTTAACACATTTTCAGTTACCAGTCAGATACGACAATGGCACAGAATTATTAACTTCATTAAAAAAATCAACATCAATGTACATATCTGATCACATACATGAATGGAGACGTAGAAGACGTTTGGTGAAATTTTTTATTGTGGATCAGATTTTGGCAGAATGGTTCATAAAATCATTACTTCCAAAGATCACTAAAGATGTGGCTAAAGGAGGAGTTGTTACTGAAGAATAGGTCATTGCTCAAGCTTAGTACTTAGACCTTGTTTATACACAGTCTGGTACTTTGTATGAAAAAATTCCTGATTTACCATGCCCTGGTCAAATAACTACAACTCCTTCAAGATATCATGTTGTATATGGTGTAATTGGTTTAGTTAACACAAATAAAAGTAAGAAGAAATCATCAAAGATTACTTCTCCTATAATAACTTTACTTGATTCACTAAAAGGAGATTCTTCCCTTGAAACTTCTGCCAAAATTCATGTTGTAGATTCGTCTACAGCTAAATCCAAAATCGGTAACAAGAAGAAAGGTAATAATAAAAGCAAGCAGACTTCATCACCCAAATAAAAAACCGAAAAAACTGAATTGTCTAACGATAAACAAAAACCTCGCTATCCTTGTCTTATCTGTGACGAGGATCACTTTACTGAAGAGTGCCCACATCGATCTGAGGTCTCTAAATCCGTTAAAGGTTTGAAAACACCCGCTGCCTTGAAGTATCCTTTTCCTATTCAAGATAGAAAAATGATAGGATCTTCTTCACACTCATCAGCAGATATTTTAATGATGTCTGAGGTTATGGTTACGACACGATCGAAAGACTATGGAATAAAAATCCTGTTACTGGTAAAGACCTAGAAAATTCTAATTCAACACTAGCTACATCTCATTTAGTTTTTGATCCACTCCATATCAAGAAAACTAATCATGATATAGTAATTTAACCTCCTGCTAAAGGTGTACTTTGGAAGTTAGCTTTCAATCCACATGCAAGAGTTTCTCAGAACTACAACATTGTTGAAGACTTGGAAATTTCCTCTTCAACAATGTCGGCCCTAGAAGTGCTACAATCATGTCCAACACAAAGGAAATTAATTCTATCAGCTATTGGAGCTATAGATCCTCAAGATTCTAATCTTATGGTCTTCGATTTAGAAAATTTTACACCGAGACTACCCCTTTAGATGGATTTTCAGATTCCGGTATTAGTAAAAAACAGACGAATTTTTCGTACTATAATTGATGAGGAGGCATCTACGTGTATTATGTCGTTAAATTGTTGAAAAATTCTTGGTTCTCCAACAATTAACCAATCTTCGACAATCCTTAAAGCTTTTGATGGAAGAGGATTCCATCTGTATGGAATTTTATAGGATCTACCTATAGAGGTCGAAGGTAAAACTATTAATCTAGATGTGGAAGTAGTTGATGCCCCTCTGGATTACAACCTTCTTCTGGGTCAAAGTTGGTCTTATGCAATGACTGCTGTCGTGTCTTCCGTCTTTCGGTTAATCATGTTTCCTCATAAAGGAAAGATTGTGAAAATCGACTAGCTATCATATTATTCGTTCGATCTAGCCTCTACAGATAGTATTCAGCATGTTGGAAAATCGACTATTCCTTGTGAATATGTTGGAGAAGGTTTAGTAAAAGATTCTATTTTAATGGGAACTTTTTCTATGCCTCCACCCAACGTACCACGTACTATTTCTAATATCAATATGATTTCATCAAGCACTATTCCATTTGATGATCCTTGGATAGTGCCTTCAGAGTCAGAAATGGATACTTTCAATGGCGAGATGCCTTTGAGTCCTTTTGAGATAGCATATACAATGGTACAGTAATTTTCTAACACACCTTCAACTAATCCTGATCCAATGAATGTGGTCATTGAAGAATCTTCTTCACTATCAAGATTAGCCTTGACATGTATTTCCGATCCTTTTCAACAAGTGTTTTCTACTGATGAAAGTATTCATGAAATTCTGTCTATGGTAATTCTGTCTATGGATGAATAACCATGGGATGATTTGTACCATAGATATTCGTTTTTACATGAACTTGATAGATTTGAAAATTATTTTTCTTCAATTTTTACAATTTATTATGTCAAGGAACCACAGAATCCAATCATGATTACAAATTCGGATTCTGAGATTAATTTGGAGAACATTTCTACAACTGTTCCTATTGACATATCAATTAAACCTGGAGTTGTTGAAATCATTCATATAGGAGATTCTTGTGCAATTGATGAAATTAATACATATAAAGCCCTACTTCAAGAATTCTGCGACATATTTTCTTGGTCCTACGAAGAAATGCCACGAATTGATCCAAAAATTGTCGTTCATGAAATAAATACATACTCGTATGCAAAGCCTATTAGAAAACGTTTACGTCCGATACATCCAAGGAAAGTTGCTATTATCAAAGCTGAAGTTGAGAAATTACTAAGAGTGGGATTTATTTATCCAATCCCACTAACAGATTGGGTATCTAATATAGTTCCTGTTACCAAGAAACAAAGGACTATACGAGTATGTGTTGATTATAGGGAAATTAATAAAGCCTGTTCAAAAGACAATTATCCTACCCCTTATATCGACCAAATCATTGATGATTGTGCCAGAAATGAGATGTTTTCATTCATGGACAGATTTTCCGGATATAATCAAATAAACATACTCCCTGCTGATCAACCAAAGATAACATTAATTTGTCATTGGGGAACATTTTCTTACTATAAATTACCTTTCGGATTAAAGAATGTTGGTGCAAATTTTCAAAGGGCAATGTATTACGCTTTTCATGACATCAAAAACATTGTGTAGCCTTATCTAGATGATTTACCTGCTCACTCATTACATAGGGAAGTTCGTCCTACTCATCTAAGAGAATTTTTTATGAGATGTAGGCATTACAAGATTCGTTTGAATCCACCCAAGTGTGTTTTTTGTGTGCAATATGGACGATTATTGGGATTTTTTGTCTCCAAAGATAGCATTCATGTCGATCCCTTGAAGGTTTAGGCCATCATATATCTACCTCCTTCCACACTTCGCCAACTCCAAATTTTGCAAGGGAAAGCAAAATTTTTGCATAGATTTATCCCGAACTATGTTGAGTTAACAAAAGGGTTTACCAGGTTGTTGAAATAGAATGTTCCTTTTAGGTGGGATGAGATTATTGAATGATCTTTTGATGCTCTAAAACATGCATTAACCCATGTACTGTTATTGCATCCACCCAATTACAACCATGATTATTTTTTATTTCTAGCAGCCTCTGATTCCACCATTGGAATGGTTTTAGTTCAAGAGGATAAATTTCACAATGAGCATGTGATTTATTATCAAAGTAGAAATTTGAATCCAACTGAAATTAAATATTCACATGTGGAGAAATTGGCCTTGGCAGCTGTTCAAGCTGTCGAAATATTTTGTCATTACATACTGTTATGTAAGACAACAGTAATTTCTAATTGCAACCCAATGATGTATGTTTTGAAAAAAAAATTACTTGGGGGGAAATACTCTAAATGGATTGTTATACTACAAGATTTTGATTTGGAATTTGAAAAATCTAAATCAAAGAAATTGATGGCATTTGAAGAACTTATGTGTGAATTTCCCAATACTGAGACAAAAATTGTGGTAGAGCATCTCGTTGCAGATGAATCTCTATTTCTTATTAGTACAAAAGATCCATGGTATGGAGATATCATCATTTGTCTTCAAAACCAAACCTTTCGGCCAAAAATTTTATGTTCAAATCGATGAAAGATCTGTTACCAATCCCAACAATACAATATTGTTGGGGACACACTTTATCGTCATGGTGTAGATTCTGTTTTTCGATGTTGCATAACTCATGAGGAGGCTGAAAGGGTTCTGAATAACTGCCACTCTGGAGCATGTGGTGGTCATATGTCTGGGTACACCACAACCCAAAATATATTGCATGCTAGCTATTTTTGGCCCTCATTATTCAAAGATTGCATTATTGCGGTCCGAAAATGCCACAATGGTCAAATTTTTTATCGAGATATGCGTGCACCACCAGCTCCTCTTCACCCCATAATTGTTGTCGGTCCCTTAACGAAATTGGGCATTTATTTCATTACATGTAACCCTCACTCGGCCTAGGGGCATGGGTATATTATTCTCGCAGTAGATTAATTTACCAAATGGGTCGAGGCGATGCCTACATTCGTGGCCGATGGCAAGAATGCAACTACGTTCATATTCAATCATGTTATTTCTTGTTTCGGTGTACCCCAATCTATTATCACTGACCATGGGATTCATTTTCGAAATATAATGATGACAAAACTGTCTGATCAACTTGGCCTGTGCCATAATAATACTACCCCATATTACCCGGAGGCTAATGGTCAGGTTGAAGCTGTTAATAAAGTTTTAACCACCATGATCAAACAGATTATCGGAACTCACAAATTTAATTGGCATACCATGGATTTTTCGACATTATGGGCATACAGAACCTCAACAAAAACTGCAATAGGGTTCACTCCTTTTCAACTGGTTTATGGTTTAGAAGCTGTGTTACCCATTGAATGCAAAATACCGTCACTCCAATTAGCCATAGAGTTACTACCAGCTACCTCTGAAGAGGAAAAATGATTTTTGTACTTAGCACAATTAGATCATACTCAGCGCACCAATGCATTGGCAGCCGAAGCTCATAAAAAACGCGTTAAAGCTTAGTATGATCAAAGTGTTACACCTCATGTTTTTTCAGAAGGTGACCTAGTCTTAGTATATGATCAAGCTAATGATAAGCTAGGAGCTGGGAAATTTGAACCAATGTGGCATGGTCCTTATATTTTCAAGCGAGTTCTTGCAAAATGGGCCAATGAATTGACTAATTATGATGAGATCTCTTTAGATAAACCCAAAAATGGTCTTTATTTGAATATATATTATGCTTGATTCTTGTGTGGAGATCTTACTTGTATATTAGTTATTTTCCTAGTTAGTGTGCCTAGTTTTTACTACTATCACTGCTTATCTTGATTACTCTTGATATTGCAGATGTCGACGTCACTTCAAACATACATTTTTTTTTTCCGATGGTGTCTGTCATAGTACACAGAATATTTCTTCCGCAGCTTGGGTTATCTATTCACCCACTGATGAGTTAGTTTCTATGCATGGGGTAAGCCTTGGTCAAACAACGAATAATATTGCAGAATATAGCGCAATGATTGAGTTATTATCTGATGCCATTTCATCTGGTATTCGACATTTGATTATAAGGTTAGATTCAGAACTCATTGTATTACATTTAAACAGAGTATATGCAATTAAAAATCCAGTGTTATTAAGATTATTTTTGAAGGTTCATCTCTTGGAAAGACAATTTAATTATATTGAATATCAACACATTTCAAGAAATTTAAACACATTGGCTGATGCATTAGCTAATAATGTTTTAAATAGACTTTTTCAACGTTAAAACAGTAAACCAAAACAACATTCGATACATGTGAACAAGATAGTCAAAGAAAGTAGTAATATCATAGATAGAAGTTTGTGTATTCAAAAATATTACATCGTCTATGATCGTAGGTTTAAAACACCTTATGATATGAAAGATAATGATACAAAAAAAAATACAATAATCCATGAAGATCATCCACTATCCGTGGTGATGATCATGGTAGTAAAGTATTGTCCTTGCCACCTTGCACAAGAATCTCTTGAACTGGCCTGGTACACCAGTAACGTGTCTCTGGAGATGAAGAGGAATGTCATCTGTCGACGTCTCTGGGATATCTATATTCAACCTCTCTAGGTTGTGCTCCATATCAATAAGGATTTCTACTGCTTGATTTTTTGGTTGTGCAAGAGGCTCTGTTTGCCGTCTTTCAAAACGGTGGAGTGTAGCTGGCCTTCGTGGACCAACATCTGCATTTGAAATTTTGTCATCAGTATTGGACGATTGAAAAACAAAAATAAAAATTAGATTTAAAACGCATCAAAATGATTCATTTAACTGATTTTTCCTATTATGCCCCTGGAGGTAAGGACATCTTGGGATCACCTCGGAAATATATACCTACATACGAAAAAATATTCAATAACGAATATTTGGTTCTGTAGCCAATGAAAATATGTTGGAGTGAATCGAACTACCACACAACCATCGCCACCATGGCAGGCCATCAGTGCAACCTAGCATATCATACGAGGCTCTCTAATTTGACCATGATCAACAGAGATAAGCTGAGGGGCGAGGAATGGAATCCTCTCCAAAGAAAAAGAAACCAAAATGGCACCATAACCAAAGTTTTTTTTAACTTTGAGTTTTTTGCTCTGGTCATTTAGCCTTTCATATTAGCCAATACCCCTTCACACCAATTGAAAATGGTTCCTCTGAAACATTCAAATGTTGTCTGCATCTAAGACTTGGTAGCCACATGTGGAGTCGCACTCCCACACAACCTGGTTAATGTGAACATAATCACTTTAAGATCAAGATGTAGGATAGTCTTTATATCTATACGGTTATCTTTGGGATCAACTTCTTCACTGCAAAACTCTTGTTTATAGCTAGTAATAGGTAGGCCATCTTGCCTAGCTCCAAACAAAGAGATATGTTCCCCTCTTTTGGACAAACCAGTGAGAGAGTAAATATATTCCAGCTCAAGTTCTAGCCGGTGACCGCCAATGATAAAACATTGTTCTTGGACATCCCATTTGTTCACCAACCATGTCATTAGTTCCACTTGTGCCCTGAATTGCCCATAATTTATATAATCCACAATCTCTCAGCACACACATTGTGTTCGGATCATTCATAGTTTCCTCGTCTACACCTTCATGTTTGCATTTTTTCCATTCTAACATTGTGAAATAGTTTGAAAATGGACGCATTTTAAGATTATAAGCTTCTAGAATGGGAAATTATAAGAATTTTTGAGAGAGTATAACAATTTTCCTTTTTACACGGCACCTCCTCAGTTTTCGTGGAGAGACAGTGCAGACATCTACACGTGCTCTTAATGAAAACCACTGTAGCTAGATAATTTTCCTTTGGGAAAATTATCATGGTCCACAGGTAATGCATGTATGATCTGCGGACACCTGAGGGTGGAATTTTGAGCATATTTTCTCCTCAAAAAATGATTTTAAAGCCTAAAAAGAAAATTTAATTGGATGAAAATGAAGATAAAAGTTTTGTGCATTACCTGGTTCTGAGGATTTTCGATTTGAACGGTTGGTTCTTCCATTATAAACTCCATAACATTTTCTGCCAAAAGCTCTCAAATTACAACTCTGAAGACAAAAGGTGAAAATGACTTTGTTGAGCTGCTTTTTATAATATTTTTTGAATAATTAAAATATTGTATTTTATTTATTTTCCACTTTAAAAAGTAATTTCTCATATGTTTTTACTTTTTGGAAACAGATAAGTTTAATCTTCCATTTTTTGTGCAGAATAAAGATTTTGGTGATATAAATTATTTTTGTGATGAGTACACTTTTATCACTTTTTCGAGCTCTTAAAAAATTACGAAAAAGTGAAACCCTAGAGTTCTCTTTTAAGCCCTTTTTAGACTCTCTAAATAAGAAAATATCGCTGAGTAATTGACTATTCGAACTTGTTAAAGGAAATGAATAGTTGTCCTTTCAGTATAAGTTTACCCCTTTTCTGGATTGAAATGGACTATTTACGAAAAAGGTATATGTTGACTAATCATGGTCAATATAGTTCTCTCTTGTATTATTTTATCCTTTTTCAGGCTTGAGAGTCTAAATTTATGAAAAATAACAACCACAGAGTTTTTCAATTTTTTTCAATTTTAGGGAGTAAAAAGAAAAACTTAAGAAAAATTTCTCGTAAACTGGACTCGTTAAAATTTAAACAGGAACGAACCACTCCTTCTTAGGGTTCGATTTTAATACTAAGTTGGACTCATCCGAAGGATGAGCTTACACAACAAGCAAATGTTATCCTCCTCAAGCTTATAAAAAATAAAGAGGTACTTGCCAGAAATGGTGGGGGAAAAAGAGAGAAAATGAATCCAGTTCTCATACTTTGTTTTGAAAAGAAGTATACCACTCTTGAACATGACCCTTTTTGTTACACTCATACCTGGGTTGGGAAAATCCTTTGTCTAAAATTTAATCAAACCACATTGAAAGTCTTCAGCCAGTTTCTCGGTATTAGCTTTAGGTCAATTATCACCAAACCATCTGCAGTATCGTTATGTGTTCAAGAGAACATTTTAAATAAACCATTCATTGTAAAAATTTGTTTTCATTCACGTTGACCATCCCTGAGTCAGTCCTTGCAAATATTTCTTTAAAACTTGATCTAATGGTTTCATGTCGTAGGCTTTCCTATGACGGGTCACTTTCTATCGATGACATATCATTATCTAGAAATTTGATCTAGAATCCTATCAGTACCATGGGATTTGCATGCCCTAATAGCAAGTTTCTCGCCTTCGACAACAGGTTGCATCATTGACCTTCGATCGAATGACTCCGTGAAGTGTTCAACTGCAAATTATTCATTCACACTTCATGGATTATACTAAGTACTTTGAGAGCCATTGTCATTATTGGTGGTTTCTCTCAAACTTGTTAACAGTTCACATCATTGATTGGTAATAAAGTTGTTTCTACCATGTTCGACTTCAACACAATCAATTGCATGGATAGAATCGTACTAGTTCGGGAAGCGGAAATCAAGACCCTGGATCTAGTTTCCACCATCGAGGCTATGAGGAGTTTATTGTTCATGATACAGTAGAATACTTATGACAGATGGTTGCGCCCATATTGTGTCTACTATTGATGTAATTTAAAAATCATTTCTGTACTAGAACATGTAGTTAGTTTTATCTGATTGTGGGAATGCCTACCTTAGCGATGACATACATACATATGTTTTCATTGAATGTTTTTACAAGTTTCAACAGGTATGTCTGCAATCCAATCCTTGAAAACATAAAGCACTTCACTCTTCGAAACTACCTCAGACTTCGCACTTTAGGGGGCAATCTGTTACACATTATTTTGTCACCATGACATTTAACTGTCTATATGGGTTCATAATCACCTTTATTATGCTTCCTTATAAGTCAAAAAACCTCAAAGTTCCTAAACTAAGTCTTGGAATTAGAGAAAAGCTCATTTAAAACCCTAAAAGCCCAGCTCTGCACTTTTTCTAGTCCTTACCTGTGGACCCACAACTTTTTGCTCTATAATTTGTGGCACATCCCGCACATTCTGCTTATTAAACCGACGGCCCCTGCAAAAGGTAAAATAGAAGAAAAATTAAGTTCTAGAAGTCTAGCTGGTCGAATATTCTCCCAGCTTGAGGCCTCTATAAGCATAATCCAATCGAGCTTCATCCCTTCATTCATGGACTTCTATCCCTTCATTAATGGAGTTTATCCCTTGGTATTTGTAACTCAAATCCCTTCATAAAAGGAATTTATTCCCCTCTTTATGGAACTAAAACCACTTCTATTTTCCTATAAATTGAACTCATGTTTCAGTCTCAAGGGTATTTACTTATAAATTAGTAGTTTTTGAGGAGAATTTCTAAAGAAATCATACTATCTATACTTGGCATCACTGATATGAGAACGATCACATACTTATATCCATAGTTTCATGCTAGTTCAGAGAGGAGAAGGCTTTTCAAACTGATAGATAATGATTGTTCAGGACCCTGGAAGAACCTGTATGACATCAAGGCGACAAGGTTATAAGGTTACTTCTTATTCTACAAGATAATACAAATGGATTCTATTTTCTCATTATGTTGTTTATGTATCTATTGAGTAATTTAATTCTTGGATTCCTTGATCACTGAGATAGATTAGTGTTTTCTCAATTATTATATCTTGCATGTGCTTTTAATCCTTTTATCTATCTTTGATCGCAGGTTTCACATGTTAAAGTGACCTATTTTGGAGCAACTGTGTTGGCCAGATAAATTGTTCTTGCGGACAAGACCGATCTCCCTAGTGTCAGAAGACAATCTAGCAACAAACGAACAACTAAGTTTGTCTTTCTCTAAATATATTCATTTTACAAATAAATGTTATAAAGGTGTCGATCCTACCTTAGATCCAAATGCTTATTTGCGGTCTTAGTGTTTCCGTCACATCAAAATCCTTCTATCGTAACAAGAGTCCTTTCGTCGCAACAATAATCTTTCTGTCGCAACAAGAGTTCTTTCGTCGCAAGAAAGTGTCGTCTTTTGTTGACCTGCAATCACAAACAAGCAAATATTAAGTAGCACCTGTATAAAAAATAATTATAAAACATATCCATCATAGTGATCAAGGAATCTATGAAATAAACCATTGATTGAAAGATTATTGAGAAAAATGAGTATATTTTTATTAATTTCAAAAGAAGAAAATCCTTACAACCTAAGCCTTGATGTTGCACAGGACTTTCCAAGGTCCGAAGCAGGAATATCCTTTACTTTGATAAGCTCTACACTCCTCCAACCAAGACGAATAGAGGTATGTAATCTCTCCTCACAAAAGTCTTAATCAACTGAGTCTTAATCTCAACAACACTTAACTTCAAATATTCTAAAGCTTGAACTCCAATTCTCAATCTCCAAAATCTTAACCCTTTGAGGCTACCCAATGCCTCCTTTTATAGAGAAGATGAGGATGTTAGGATTCCACCTTTGAAGGGATAGAATCCTCCTTCAAAGGGATAGACTCCTCACATCAAGGGATTAGTTACTTAAGGTGAGGGATACATGCACCTTATAAAAGCGTACTCATCCCCAAAAAATCTCATCTAGAACCTTCTAGAATTGACCAAAATTTACCTTTTTCACTTTACTTTCTCTCTCTTTTGAGTTTGGAGGGGGTACACAGGCATTCCAAAGGAAAACTGCATTCTAGAACACATGTAAGCCATGCATTACCTGCGTACCCAAGCCAGGAACGCAGGCAGGCTTCATGTTACCTACGTACCCATTCTTTCAGAGATTTTTAGTGTTTTTCTTCTTGTTTTAGGGCTTGAAATGAGGATTAAAGGTTGTAAGAATTATAGAGGAGGTATGTATGAGTGTTAATGAGCTCATACAGATATCATAATGTCAAGGTGACAATTTTTAGTGTAACAGATTGCCCCCTAAAGTGTGAAGTCTGAAATAGATGAAGATGAAGTCTGTTATATATGAAGAGTGAAGTACTTTATCATTTCAAGGATCATCCCGTGGACACCCCAGTCGGAACCTGTAAAACCATTCAATGAAAAATATATATATATCATCGCTGAGGTAGGCATTCCCATACTCAGATAAAAAACTAACTAAAGTTGTTCTGATACAGAAATGATTTTAATATTACATCAATAGTGTAGACACAGCATGGATGTAGCCATCTGTAATGAATAGTCTACTACATAAATGAATAACAAAATTCCTCACAGCCTGGATGGTAGAAACTAGATCCAGGGTCTTGATTTCTGCTTCTCGAACCAGTACAATTCTATCCATGTGAATAAATGTGTTGAAGTCAAACATGGTAGAAACCACTTGATTACCAGTCAATGATACGAACTGTTAACATGTGTGAGAGAAACCACTAGTAATGTCAATAGCTCTCAAAGTTCTCAGTACAATCCATGAAATGTGAATGAATGAGCTAAAGTCAAACATGTCACAAAATCATTCGATCGAAGGTCAATGATGCAACCTGTCGTCGAAGGCGAGAAACCTGCCATTGAGGCATGTAGATTTCAAGGTACTGATGATTTCTAGATCAACTTCCTTGATAATGAGCTGTCGTCGATAGAAAGTGATCTGTCATAGGCAAGGCCACAACACGAAATCATAGATCAAGTTTTGAAGAAATATATTGGCAAGGACTGACCCAGGGATGGTCAAAATGGATGACAGATATTTTGCAGATGAATGGTTTGTTTGAACTATCCTCTTGAACACATAACGAAACTGCAGATGGTTTGGTGACAACTAACCCAAAGCTAATACCCAGAAACCGACTGAAGAATTTCAATGTGGTTTGATTAACTGTTAGGTAAAGGATTTCCCAACCCAGGTGAACAAAAAGTGCCGTGTTCAAGAATGGTTAACGGTTTTTCAAATAATCAAAATACAACAAACAGGTTCATTTTTCTCTCTTTTCCCCCACCATTTCTGGCAAGTACCTCTTTATTTTTGACAATCTTGAGGAGGATAACATTTGCTTGTTTATAAGCTCATCCTTTGGATGAGTCCAACTTAGTTTAAGATTCGAACCCTAAGAAGGAGTGGTTCATTCCTGTTTAAAAATTGAACAGGTCCTTTACTGTTAAATTTTAACGAGTCCTGTATAGGAGAAACTCAGTGTTTTTCAATTTTAGAGAGTTAGAAGAAAAAACTTAAGAAAACTCCATGGGTGTACTTTTTCGTAAATTTTGTCTCTCGAGGTCGAAAAAGGATAAAATAATGCGGGAGAGAACTCTATCAACCGTAATTAGTCAACGTATACCTTTTTCGTAAATAGTCCATTTCAGTCCGTAAAAGGGGTAAACTTATACTGAAAGGACGATTATTCATTTACTTTAACAAGTTCGAATAATCAAGTGCTCGGCAATCTTTTCATGTTTAGAGAGTCTAATAAGGGCTTAAAAGAGGACTCCAAGTTTTCGCTTTTTCGTAAATTTTTGAAAGTGTGAAAAAGTGATAAAAGTATGCTCTTCATTTTCACTTTTTCATAAGTTTTAATGAGTTTGAAAAAGGGATAAAAATGTACCCATGGTTTTCACTTTTTTGTAAGTTTTAACGAGTTCGAAAAAGGGATAAAAATATACTCCTGTGGCCGACTTTCAATTTAATTAACGAGCAGGAAAAGACGAAAAGAACTCGGCATTTTCGTGTGTTTTATGAGAATGAAAGATAGCAAAATAATCTCGGGATTTTCATGAGTTTAACGAGTCTTGAAAATAACCGAAATTGACTCAAGATAGGTTTCATTTTTACAAAAGCTTGAAACAGAGAAAAACTATGCTTCAGAGTGGTTTCATTTTTACACAAGCTTGAAACAGAGAGAAAACTGTGCTTGATGCCCCCTAAGTGTAACTGCTAGAGCGCATGCCCCCCTAGCTTCATTTCATTCAACTAAATACACTGCTGGTAATTAATAGTTGGATGGAATGAAGGTTCATTTACGAGATCATATGAAAGACTTGACCTAAAACTGTAAGAAGATTATGCAAAAACTAAAATAATTAACCTAAATATATGACTTAACATTTACGAGATCTAGTCAAATACTCGACTCAATTAGGGGAGGATTTGTTTCATTTTTTAACGAGCTTGACATGGGAAAAGGAACTATGCTCATGGCAATGTGTTTCATTTTTTAACGAGGTTGACACAGTAAAAGGAATTTTCCTCTTCTACATGTTTCATTTTTTTAACGAGGTTGACATCGTAAAAGAAACTATCCTCGTATCTACTTTCTACAATATACCTATATAACCTATTGATTCATTTTTTAATGAGGTTGACACAGGAAAAGAACTGTCCTCATACCTAATTCATTTTTTAACGAGGTTGACTCAGTAACAGGAACTATCCTCTGACCATCTGATTCATTTTTTAATGAGGTTGACACAGGAAAAGAACTGTCCTCATATCTGATTCATTTTTTAGCGAGGTTGACTTAGTAACAGTAACCATCCTCATAAAATACTTATTTCTAATCTATTAATCTACTCTCTACAATCTACCTACTGATTCATTTTTTAATGAGGTTGACACAGGAAAAGAACTGTCCTCATCGCCGACTGATTCATTTTTTAACGAGGTTGACACAGTAAAAGGAACTCTCCTCACCAGCCACTGATTCATTTGTTAACGAGGTTGACACAGTAAAAGGAACTATCCTCAGACTCACTGATTCATTTTTTAACGAGGTTGACACAGTAAAAGGAACTATCCTCGAAGACACCTGTTTCATTTTTTAATGAGGTTGGCACAGGAAAAGGAACTTTCCTCATAAAAGTTTGTTTCATTTTTTAAACGAGCTTGAAACAAGTAAAGGGACTATGCTCTCGAATTTGACCATGGCTTCCAACTGGAAGAAACACATGTCAATGGACACACCTTGATCATGGCTTCCAAGAGGTCTTCATCAGAAGGAAGAATAGTTCTCTGGAAGGAACACATGTCAAGGGACTCAAAAGGGATAAGAACATCGCGTTCAGATAATCCCATAGAGTTTTCCATGTCAATTACCAGATCTAAGTCAAAGGAAGACAAGAAAACAGTGAGAAGCTTACTTACATCGGTAACTGAAAACATGGGACTAGTTGCCACGTAATTAACTCGTGGCGGGGTAGATACCACTTTAGAATTAGGAACATTTAGGGGTGTCATATTATTGGTAGTCGAAACAAGACTAGGGAATGAAAGCTGTTCTACATTCACAATATTTCCATTGTGAGGGAAAGACATCACGCGAAAGAGTGTAGATACGACAGCTTTCATTGCATAAACATAGTCTCACCCAAGGAGTAAATTGAAATCCAAGGGGCCTCGAACTACCATAAGATCAATAAAGACAGTTTTACCTTCCAAAGTAATAGAGAACTTAGGAAGGATCCCTAAAGGTTCACTAATGGTTTTGTTAAAAGCTTTCAGATTCTGCGTAATAGGCACAAGCTGAGGGGAACCCAAATCTTTCCAAGCAGTTGAGGATAAAATACTAACAGAAGCACCTTCATCTACCTGTGTGCGGTGTATGTCCCTATCACCAAACTTCACAATAATTTGGAAAGGGATAGAGGAAGGAAGACGAGGTTCTGTCAGTCTATTCCAATCAAAGGAAAAGACCTTAGTACTTGGAGGGGGTTCTATAGAAATAGGTGAAATGCCCCCTAACATAGAAGAATCTGATGTAACAAGAAGAACCTGAGCGGTATGAAGTTCACTCTCTACAGGGAGAATGGGATCGACCGAATGTGAAATCGAATCGACCACTTGATCAACTAATGGATCATCAACCTGAGTGATATGAGTTTCACTCTCTAATGGAAGAGTGGGATCGACTGTACTTGAAATTAGATCAATCACTCCGTCAGTTTACGGTAGGTTGGGAGAAAGTTTACGGTAAGAAGTTGGAAATTCTTGCTGTGGAAAAGTAAGATTTTCCAACAATTTTGAGGCTTCATCCATGTGAGGGAAAATGTGAGTTTGATGAATCCCTTTGCATAACTTACAAGGAAACCTAAATTTACCCTTTTTCCCAGGAACCTGACTATCACTGGTTGATGGATCAATGGAAAGTTGATGATATTTTTCTGACCATACTTCCAAGACCTTAGGAATACCAGGACAATTGATAAGGAAGTGGTCACCCTTACAAAGCCTTCAAGGGTATTTGGGTTTACGATGCATGTTGGAGGTTTCCTCAACACAACTAACACTTACAGCTAGGGTTGGTTGGTTGACTTCTTTCTTATCTTGCTTCTTCTTCCCTTTCTTCTTCTTCTTAGCCACCTGGTTACTAGCGTCAAGGCTTTTACCAAGTGAAGAGGAAGAAATGGAGGAAGAAATATTAGGCAAAGAAGGCAAAGGGTCAACAGAAGGTTGGTGATGTTGAGATGGTGAACTCTGTTGAGGTGAAGCATATGGTTGAGGTGGAACAATTGGAGTATTCGGGGCCAACAAAGTTGAAAATAACCATATCGGTAAACCTATTGTAAATCCAGGTAATGACAATGTAGCCATATAAGGAGGACCAACATTTCCAAAGCAAGGAAAAGTATTAGGATTCTAGTTAAGAGGGGTTCCTTGGTTGGTAAATTCCGGAACACTTGCCATTATATTCAACTTTAGTGAATTTTATTAACAATTTAAAACTAATATTAACAATTCACAATTCACACCTAACAATTAAAATTCACAATTCACACCTATGGTCTCTAAAAGTAAAAACAAACAAATTAACACACGTTATCAAATCTAGGATTCAAACCACACAAAAACAGTAACTTCCCATACTAAAAACACTAGTTGGTGATGAAATCCAACATCGTAGAATTTAATACAGAAAGGGCAGTTGGAACAGTTACCCCGACAACCTGCTTAATGAAACAGACTGGCACACGTTTACTCAAAAAACCATCTCGTGTGAAGAGAACCCCCCCAGAGAGTCCAAGTGAGTCTAGTCAACGTCTGCTCCAGGTACAGTGAGATCTTTCCTTCACTGTCACCTTAGGAAATAATCTTAAGTTTATGGACACTAAGGTTACCAACAGTAACAAATACAACTGGGGGAACAGTCTACGATCCGATTCCATGCGTAAGGGCAGAGTAACAAAGCTCAATCCCCTTGAAGGCTCCTCAACATGGTCAATCCGAGGTTTATCGACAAGTGACCCCAGGCTCCTCGACAATGGTTAATCTGAGGTTTACCGTTTGTAATGCGCGCAGAATCTTCTATCTTCCCCAATGAAACAAAATTGATTGTCTCAAAGGTTCGGACATGATCTCGTGATTAACTCCTTTAAGAGAAGCTTCCCAGAATGTACCAATTACAATTGGATTTATTTCCTACCACAATATTTATCTACTTGTTTGTTTTAGTTGCTTTGGAAATTTAACTACAGCCTATTCCAAAGCACTAATCCTAAGCTAGATTGGTGGAAAGAGCCCTAAAAATGTAAAAATTTCTAGATGAATTTTAATTAAGCGCTGTGTTATTTAGGCTGTTATTACTCAAAAGGGTAAATGGATATGAAACCAATGGTGTTATGACCCGACCCAAAACTGAATGCAATCAAATATGATAACGTAATATTTTCAATTCGATGAATCTTAACTAAAGTAAGGAGAGAGTTTCCATTCACTTCCAACAATGCAAAAATTGATCACTAAGAGAAAATATAACAAATTCTCTAATGCATTAATTTCGTCAAGAAAAACTAATGCAAATCAATTCCAAAACAATTTTTTACTTTTTTGTTTTTAAAACAAGAATAAAAACATCTAAATTCAAATCAAAGAAAACTGATCTAAATCTAATATTGATTTTTCAGAATGTAAATTATGCAATTGTCATCTATGCAAAATTCACTTGAAAAGTATGCAAATGTAATCTATGCAAATTTTTCATTCATATTCTGAAAATGAGAATTCTAATTATGCAAATGTGGTCTATGCAAGAGAATTCTCAAACACAAGATGATTCTAATGTAATCTAAGAACCAATCAAGTGCAAGTCAAGAAAATCGGGTGAGAGTTCCAAAGATCAAAAAACACTCAAAGGTGATTAACACTCATACACAATTTAGCAAAAAGATAAGCAAAAAGATGCAAAATTGTGAAAAGACTGAGACAAACCTCTAAGTAATGACGAAAGGAAATCAAATTAAGAATTTCTCAAAAAGAGACTCAAAACACCCAATACTGCTAAGATTCATTCACAAAAAGCTTTTGACAGAAACAATCATCAATCTGGGCAGAAAACAAAAACTCTAAATCAAAATAAAGATAAACTAAAGAAAGAAATGTAAATTTTTTTTCAAAATTTTAACAGGGTCCGCAGGCTTGCAGAAGTAACAGGTGCGGTACCACACTATTTACTCAAGCAAAGATGTGAAACTGCCCGCACTGTGCAAAGAAGGCAAAGTGCGGTCCCTGGAAAAATTAGAGAAAAACATAAAAGATCTCAAAATTTTCAAAAACAGAGAAAACCTAAGCTACCCAGGCAGATGTCTATCAATCAAAAACTAGGAAAAATGTTTCCTCAAATCAAAATAAAAGAGAACCAAAAACAACAAGTTCTTTCTTCAGTGGAGTCCCCAATTTGTTGGCCGGATAAATTGTTCTTGCGGACAAGACCGATCTCCCTAGTGTCAGAAGACAATCTAGCAACAAACAAACAACTAAGTTTGTCTTTCTCTAAATATATTCATTTTACAAATAAATGTTATAAAGGTGTCAATCCTACCTTAGATCCAAATGCTTATTTGCGGTCGTAGTGCTTCCGTCGCATCAAAATCCTTCCGTCGCCACAAGAGTCCTTTCGTCGCAACAATAATCTTTCTGTCGCAACAAGAGTTCTTTCGTCGCAAGAAAGTGTCGTCTTTTTCTGACCTGCAATCACAAACAAGAAAATATTAAGTAGCACCTATATAACAAATAATTATAAAACATATCCATCATAGTGATCAAGGAATCTATGAAATAAACCATTGATTGAAAGCTTATTGAGAAAAATGAGTATATTTGTATTAATTTCAAAAGAAGAAAATCCTTACAACCTGAGCCTTGATGTTGCACAGGACTTTCCGGGGTCCGAAGCAGGAATCTCCTTTACTTTGATAAGCTCTGCACTCCTCCAACCAAGACGAATAGAGGTATGTAATCTCTCCTCACAAAAGTCTTAATCAACTGAGTTTGAATCTCAACAGCACTTAACTTCAAATATTCTAAAGCTTGAACTCCAATTCTCAATCTCCAAAATCTTAACCCTTTGAGGCTACGCAATGCCTCCTTTTATAGAGCAGATGAGGAGGTTAGGATTCCACCTTTGAAGGGATAGAATCCTCCTTCAAAGGGGTAGACTCCTCACATCAAGGGATTAGTTCCTTAAGGTGAGGGATACATGCACCTTATCAAAGCATACTCATCCCTAAAAAATCTCATCTAGAACCTTCTAGAATTGACCAAAATTTACCTTTTTCACTTTACTTTCTCACTCTTTTGAGTTTTTAGGGGGTACGCAGGCATTCCAAAGGAAAAATGTGTTCTAGAATGCAGGTAAGCCATGCATTACTTGCGTACCCAAGCCAGGAACACAGACAGGATTCATGTTACCTGCGTACCCATTCTTTCAGAGATTTTTACGGTTTTTCTTCTTGTTTCAGGGCTTGACTTGAGGAGTAAAGGTTGTAAGACTTGCAGAGGAGGTATGTATGAGTGTTAATGAGCTCATACAGTTAGCAGAATTTCAAGGTGACAATTTTTAGTGTAACAGACTGGATAGAATATTTTAACAAGCGTTAGACTTCAGGTAGGGGCATGTTCTCATACTTTGTTATTTAATAATTTTGAATCACAAATGATCTAGAGAAAATGGTTTGCATTAGGATGTTTGTTTCTAGATATCTTTAAGATACTAGGGAGATCGTTCTTGTCCGCAAGAAGGATTTATCCGCATAACAACACTTTTTAAACTTCTTACAAAATATTATGATTTTGTTCTGAATTATGGCTACCATAGAGCATTTGAGTCATTAAAGTAGAAAATGATTGAAGCACCAATTTTAAGAGGACCTAATTGATCTCTTCTTTTTCATATTTAAACTGATACTTCAGATACAATTTTAGAAGTTGTGTAGGGACAAAAAGATCTAATTCCTTATGCTATTTATTACACAAGAAAATTTAACTCTTGTAGAGTTAAACTATACTGTAACATAAAAGGAGTTTTTTGGTTTTTCTACATGCCATTAATAAGTTCGACATTATATAGCTGGTTATGAAAATTTCATTCATACCAATCATTTTGATATTAGATATTTAATAAATAAACCAATTACTATGTCAATACTAAAAGATGGTTGTTATTGTTGCAGGTAGTCAATATTACTATTCCTTACAGGCCAGGAAAATAAAACATAGTTGTTTATTTCCTTTATAGAATGTAGAATGATAATAATGATGTCCCTGCGAAAGATATTTTTCCTAATGAGTATCATTTCGAAGTACCTATTAAAACTCCTTGATTTGTAGATATTGCTAACTGTTTGGCTATAGGAAAGTTACCCCCACAGTTATGAGCCAAAGAGGAGAAGAAAGTTATCAAATCTAGTGCACATCATTCTTGGATAGAGGGAGAATTATATAGAAATAGACCTAACTTAATCATTCGAATGTGTTCAAGAATATGGTGTACCAAAAATATTGAAAGCTTGTCATGATGAACTATGTGGACGACACTTTGTTGATAAAATAACTACTTACACATTCCTTGTTTTGGTATATTATTAGCCTTATATTTTTAAATATTTCAAGGAATATTTCAAGAGATGTGATAGCTCGCATAAAATGGGAAAACCCATTCCATCAGACGAAATTCCCCTACAACCAAAAGTACTTTTAGAGCCTTTTAAAAAATGGGATCTATATTTCATTGGTCCAATCAATCCTTCATCTAAATAGGATAGGTATATACTTGTTTGTACATAGTATGTTACAAAATGGGTAGAATATAAATGACTTCCCTTTGCTACTAAAAATTTTGTAGGCACATTTCTTTTTGAGGATATTTTTACTCGTTTTGGTGTCCCAATGGAAATTGTGATCGATCAAGGTACTCAATTCACATCCAAGTTGGAGCATAAAATAATGGAGCAATACAAAATCAAATATGAAAAGTCTACTCCATATCATCTACAAGCCAATGGGAAAGTGGAATCTACCAATAAGGTACTTGAATCAATTTTAACCAAGACTGTACAATTGCATAGAAAATATTGGGAATAAAGTCTTCGAGAGGCACTATGGGAATATTGTACCACATGGAGAAATGCAACTGGACATACTCCCTATCAGATTGTCTATGGGAAACAAGTTCATCTTCCAATTCAGTTCCAAGTGGAGAATTTTAGAAGAACAACAAAATTGGGCCTTGATCTATCTAAAGCTCAAAAACAAAGGTTAGAAAAATTGAGTGAGCTAGATGATATTCGACAAGATGTTACCCAAAGAACCATGATAATCTAGTAGAAAAGATCTAGATGGCACGAAATATCCATCAAAGCTAAAAATTTCAATCCAGGTGACTATGATTTTAATTTTAACTCTAAATTCAAATATTTTTAAGGAAAATTTCAAACTCACTGGCTTGGTCCTTGTGAGATAGACACTTCCTTTGATAATGGAGAAGTTAGAATCAAAACCATTGATGAAGAAAAAATGGCCTTACTAATTAACAGTCATAGATTAAGGTTATATCATAAACCATTGAAAAAAAAAGAATTTATCAAATATATTATGATTTCAAGTTGGTTGAGAAATGATATTTTTCTCCTCATCCTCCAACCCATTTGTAATTTTCTTTTCATAAATTAAATAAAAAAGAAAAGAAAAGAAAAAGTAAAAAATATAAAGAAGAAAAATAACAAGAATAGAAATGGAAGCCAACATTGTTGGCATGTCTATACAGAAATCTTAATTGAAAAAAAAAATTATTTTCCGTATAGATTTTCACAGTCCTTATATCTTTCCCATTTTCTTGTTGCAACTCATTTTATAATAAATTTACAGGTCTAAAGAAACATTTTTCAGCCCTATTTTTCTTCAAGTTTCATCACAAAACAACAAAAATAATATCACACTCCATCAAAATTCTTAGAAAGAATAAGCATTGAATCAGTGATATTCTGCAGCCAACTTAAAATTTTGCATCTCAAATCAACCTACATTGAAAGAAGCATTAGAATATTCTAGACATGCAACAAAATAAAATATATCAAATGTCAAAAGGTATGTACTAAGGTATGTAATCAGGATGCTATATTATCATTCATTTAAGAGCTTTAGTTTTTTAAACTCATCAAATGATCATAATACATATACTATAAAAATCGAGCAAATCCTAAACCTTCTAACACCCCTTACCATTACACCTCTACAATAATACCTCGTTATAACCTTACATTATCAACATATCTCGATCTATCACATCAAAATCTCTTTAAAAAAACCTAAATTATAACGATCCTATAAAATTGTATCTAAGGATCGTCGTAATCATTGACATAAAAGGAGAAATTTAACAATGAATTGAACATTTCCATAAGAAACACATTTCATCTTCAATTGAAACAATTAAACTATCCAACCTTATTGACCGTATTTCCATTTCCTCTACCACCATTGTCAAAGAGAAAAAATTCAAGATCAAAACTCTTCCCTCGCCATGGGTTTCATTTTCATATCAAAACCCAACAGAGTAAAATTATTTTAGGCATATCCTTGCATCAAGAATTAGTTGCAACAAGTGGGATGGCTCAATTTCTTTGAGAAATTTAATGGGCACGAGAAAAAGATTAAAAAATCATTGGCATAGGATTTTGATGGAGTAGAGGTGAAGATTAGTCACATTAATCTCATATTCACATAATCGATAATGGCAGAAACAAAAGATTTAGCTAGGAACGAAGAAAGCTAGTTCAAAAATAGAAAAATCAAAGTAAAAGAGTGGACAATATTCCTCGTAGACCTAGTTATGGATACTTGTATTTTCAAAAACGGGATACGAGTGTCGACATTGAAAAATAAGTGGAGGAATTTGTTGGTAGTCATTCAAGAATTTTTAACTTGTGAGGGGATATATGGCACCGAGTTTTTCTACCATGTTCGACTCTTAATGCACTTCATTAATGTAAATTAATTGAATTTACCATACTTCCTACTTTTTAGTCTCAAGAAAATGGCTTCTAGTGTATAACGAGAGTAAAAAACCCTCAACAATGCCCTATATCACCATGGATTAATTAAAATTCTGATTGAAGCATATCTAAATACCAGGAGAGACAATTGGAAAATATTTTTGGTCCGCAATCATTTTGTAGAATCTTAGGAGGAAGAAATGGTTACAAAAACTATAAGGATTTGGCACATAGTAGCTTCAAACACTAACCCTAAACCCATTAATGAAGAATATGGTTTGAATATTAATGTAGTAGAGTAAACATAAACCTCTATAGAGATACGTGAATATAACACTATGTTTTTATTTTCCATACAGGCCAATTACTACAACAACCAAGTGCCATCCACACCAATTTCTACAACAACCAATTATCAGCCCCAGGAAATGACTCTACATGCTTTTCTATGTAACAATCCTACCAAAAATTTAAAATAATTATGTAGTGAGCTACCACAGATCTTCACAGAGAAATCCATAACCAACAAAGTTCTATCACCAAAAACTTCGGCTGAAATACCTTCCACAACTGTAATTCAAGCCTCCACAACTTCACAACACTCTTAAATATCAAATATTAAACACAAAAGAGACATAATATGAAATCACACTTTATTGTAATTTTTTTTACAACCACTCAATTTAAAGGAACTCGTTTTCCTTCTATGGGACATTCGAGATCTGAAAACCTCTATTAACCTTATCCACTTGACAACTCAACAACCTTATCAACATTCTGGATTCTTCTCCCTTCTTTCCACCTTTTTGCCTTTCCATTTCTACATAATCTAACAATGTTCATTTCTATAGTGCCACAATATGATAGAATGCACATATGAATGAGTGGTTCAAGGGCCAAAAGTGCATGGGTATATAATTAGTAAATCATTTCTATATAGAGCACAAAGATTTATTTCTTCATATTTCTCATTCTCTATATTCATTCTTGTATTATAATATCACAAATAAAAAATTATATCAAAATAAAAAATATAATTTATAACTTAGTATAGAATTGAAATTACTAGAATTGTACATGCCATTTATCAACAATAAAAAAAAATAAAATAAAAAATATAATATATAGAATTCTACAAATAAATTATCAACAATTAAAAAAAAATTATATTAAAAAATTAAATATTAACAAAAAAAATACATATATTGGAAAAGAATTTGAAACTTTTAGAAAATAATACAAATTTAATTTAACAAAATTTTAAAATATATTAAAAACACATATATTAACAAATATATATATATATATATATATATATATATATATATATATATATATATATATATATATATATATATATATATATATATGAAAAGAATTTGAAACATTTACAACAAAATTTAAGAGAATGAATTTTTTTTTTGAAATATATTGTGCATAATATTAATGCTATCTTCTTATAAATAGTTCAAGAAATTGTATCCACTCACAAGTTTCATGGTAGTGAAAAGCATGATTGGAGTCTCACACCTAAATAAAATTTGAAACATGAGGCCTCTTCCATATGTTGAAAAATACCAAATAAATATTTCATTTATTTAAATCGATGATATATTTCTCTCAATAATCACTATTATGAGTTGTTGCAATGTCTTATTGTTATTTAAATTATACCTAATATTTTCCTTATCCAAACAAGATTTGTAACTATATTCACATTCCTTGTAACTATACTCACATTCCTTTATTATTATGCCAAACATAATTCATACATTAATTTCAACAAATTTAGATAAACAATAGTACAAGATTCAAAGACAAAATAATAAGGAATTCCAACATAAAAAGAATGGTCCAGATATTATGAAGATTCACCAATAAAACAAATGAGGGAAAAGGGAGGTATGGTTAAGATTGTTGTGGCATCAACACCATTTCACTTTCAAATTAATGCTATAAATATGTAAAAATCTATTTGCACACGCCACGAAGATGGCAATTTCAAGATGGGTTTTTTCTTTTATCACCTATAAGAGTATCTACAATCTTCTATTCAACAACTAGTTAGATTTTTTCTTTTATCACCTATAAGAGGTGTTTACAATCTTCTATTCAAAGTAGTATGGTAATGAATTTTTATGTAACAAAAGGTGGCTAAAGATCGTGGTTGTTACTTTTTCTAAAACGTCTTACGAGTGACCATAATTATCACTTAGAATAGTCTTAGCGTGGTTGTTACTTTTCTAAAGCCTTACAAGTGACCATAATTATCACTTGGAATAGTCTTAGCTTATCTTCCATTTTAAGAGAAGAAAAAGGAGGCATATTGACGTGTAATACCTTGGAAAAATAATACATATTAATTAAAATCAACTTTTATACCATAGTCAAATCCCATATACTTGGTCTAAAAGGGCCATCAACATTACTTACGTAGATTAGAAACCGCTTGACTTTTGAACGAGATCCATTCTTTGTACTCTCATGCTTGAAATTACCTCCAAATTCCTATCATATTATTCCTATTATTCTCTATAACATGGTGCATGCACTATGAATCTCAAAATCATGGGTTCGAGAATAAATCCATTATTTTTTATTCTAAGCCATACTTTTAAACATGTTTCCATTTTTCATCTTGCCTAACCTATAAAATTAAAATCCTACATTCCTCTTGTAGTATAGATTTCATATACAAGGCCCGTGCCATGGTCAAAGACCACCTTTCACACCCTACCAAAATAAAATAACATTTAGGTGCTAAAACCTTGTTCTTTTACCTACCATTACTTCAAGGGCTAAGAGAGCTATACTTGTACTTGTATCCACGTTTTCTTCACAAGGAAAACATTGTGTGCGTATCGTATATCATGAATTGTATTGTATACCATGTAATGTGTCTTTGCTTTCTTTTATTGTGTTCGTGCATGAAATCTCCGTTACGAGGCAGGGATGTTGACAGTGGATACTCAATATTATTTGAATCTGGAATTTTCCGAGATAAATATTAAGATTTGATCGATATTTTGAATTAATTAATGTAATTCATCCTTTTGAATTAATTAATGTAACTCATCCTCAAGATGAGTTGAAATTGTTTATACCTTATGTTTATTGGGTTTAAAAGCCTAATATTTATAAGGTTTGAAATTCTAGGGAGGTGTCGTTTCGGAATTCTTGGATAGAGCAAGTGGGTTTATAATACATTTACATTTAGTGTGTTTGAAATTGTGTGTTTGTTCTGCTACCTTCATCTGATAATGGGAAATACACAGCCGGGATGCCCTCGTAGACGAAACGACCAGAGGAGAAAATATAACATAGACTTTGGAGCTCGTCGAACGAGGTTCAATGTGGAAGAGAAGTACGAGTTTACCCATGCACTAGGGTGGGGAACATATGGATATGTGGGTGCATTCAACGACAAATCTCAGCCCCCGGGCAAAGATGAAGTTGCCATCAAGAAGATCACTGGAGTCTTCAGCCGCTCTAGGGTAATTGCTGAAAGACTAGTCCGCGAACTAAGAATTCTTCGTCAAATTAAACATCCATTCATTGTGCCGATGAAGGGTGCCCTCATACCCCCTGACAAGAAACGCTTCGACGAGGTGTATGTTGTGTACGAAAAGATGGACACCACCCTTTACGACATCCTTAGGTCTCGCACTGCCGAATTAGGACCCAAACCAGACTTCTACAAACGGGTCATGTATCAGGTAGTTACTTACTAGCTTTTTTTTCCAATACCCTTACAACTGGTTGTTGAGCCACTCTCAATTCTGTTTGGAAAATAGGTTTTCCAAAAACTATGTTCACTTATCGGATAGAGATAAGTGAGGTCAAATAAGTAGCCGAGCATGCCTGTCTGATAGTGAAATATTCTGAGAATATGCAATCTAGTTAAACTCAAAGATATAAATCCAACTTCTTTTTCTACTAATAATAATTGAATTCAAATGGAAGCAGGTACTGAGCGCTGTGCAATACCTGCACCAGGCGAACGTGTTGCATCGAGACTTGACACCTTCAAACATTCTCTTGTCAAAATGCAGAAAGAATGCCAAGATATGCGACTTTGGTCTTGCTCGTACGTTTTCCGAGAAGATGACTCATTTCGTGGTGACGGCGCCATACCGATCCCCGGAGCTCTTTTGTTCGAGTTTCACGAACGAAAATTGCATCTACACCCCGGCTATTGACATATGGGCTCTCGGCTGCATTTTTGCGGAGATGCTGCTGCCAGTCACGGCAGGAAAACCACTTTTCGAACTTGATGATTACTCGGGGACTGAACTGACCCAGTTGCAAGAGATTCTGATGGTCATTCCTAAGCCTTCTCCAGATGATACGCTGGAATTTATTGAGGCTGAGAGTGACCGCCATTATTTCAGAACGTCTATCGGGAATGACCCCCCTGAAAAGCCTTTGAAGTTACTCCTATTTGGGGCCGAAGAGGATGCGATTGATTTAGTGGAGAGAATGCTTACATTCAACCCGTCCAAGAGAATAACTGCCCGAGACGCTCTTGGGCATCCCTATTTTAAAGATGTAGCCATCGAAAATGACATGTTGTGCAGCGTGATTGACAATGTGACGATCGAAGACATCGATGAAGAAGAAATAAAGGGTAAAGATACAGACCAACTTCGGAAATTGCTGTACCAGGAAATAGTCTCCGTAAACGACCACTCAAGGCAGGTGCTACGGTGAACACTAAAGCCCTCTACTTCTTCTTTTTTGCGATAGAGGAGTTAATGTGAATCATCATAAAAGAATTTAAAATGTTAATTTCACCTTTATTTTTTTTAATTGGTTCATTTTAAATTGATTTTTCACATATACAATTATATTAAAAAATAAAAATACAAATTATTTTACTACGTAAGAATACTCAAATACCAAAAAAAAACATTAAAAAAATATCTATGCCATAGCTTATCACTATCCTATTTTAAAATCAAAATATTTTATAAATAAACTATTTTAATTTAATTTTATAACAATTTTTAAATTAAAATTTAATTACAATATCTTTAGCATGGATTATTGGGTTAGAAAGCTTAAGCTTGAAAATAGTCTTCGTAAACGACCCCAAAGGCAGGTGCTAGGGTGAACACTAAAGCACTCTACTTCTTTTTGTGATATAGTTAATGTGAACCCTCATAAAAGAATTTAAAATGTTAATTTCACCTTTATTTTTTCTAATTGGTTGATTTTAAATTGAATTTTCACGTATACAATTATATTTAAAAATAAAAATAAAAATTATTTCACTACGTAAGAATACTCAAATATAAAAAAAATTAAAAAAAAAAAAATCTATGCCATGGCTTATGAGTATCATATTTTAAAATCAAAATATTTTATAAATAAATTATTTTAATTTAATTTTATAACAATTTAAAATTAAAATTTAATATTGACAATATCTTTAGTATGGATTATTGGAGTTAGAAAGGCTATTATGAGCTTGAAAACAATTGTAAGTCGATAGGTCTTTACATTTGGAGTAAAAAGAGGTTCCTCTTTGAGACCCACCCTCGTCACCCCTGTTGTCTTATATGGATGTGGGGTCTAGGGTTGCCATATATCCATAGAGTCATGGAGGAAGATTGAGATGATTCAAAAGAAATTCATAACCTACAACCTTAAAAGCAATTCATAACCTACAACCTTAAAATACTCCCTATCCTATGCTTTTGATTGAATCTGGTTTGTCCCCCATTGAAAGTACGACTATGTTTAGATATTTGATGTATGCGAAGAAGCTTTACAACATGGAATTGAAAAGGCTCCCAAAAAATTCTTCTAATTGTAGTAAAAACCCCCACCTTTGCCTCAAGTGCCAGTGGCATAAGGATGCCAAGTCTTGGCTCAACCATTGGGGAATTAAGGAGGAGCTGAGTATGGGAAGCACAAATAATGTCAAAAATACTATTACCTCCAAGTTTAAGGATAAGCTGTGGAAGAATCATGTATATTGTAGCTTGATATAAGCGGACAATATATAATAGATATATTTTTTCCAAAGAAAAAATCGAGCATTCTGTTGAGTGTATAGAAGGTTACATATTATATGTGCATGGAATTTGGTGAACTGCATGTTTTCTCCCTTTTTTAAGGAAGGAAAAGAAGATGGAGTTGCGACTGATTAGGAGGAAGAAGTTTTTGACTTTTCCTCCGAGCCCTTTCGAAAATTTCATATGAAGAGCATCTGCTTCCATCCCTTGGGCTTCCCTAACATTAGGAAAAAAACGCCTGATACAGGGGTGGAAAAAAAACCTGTTGTTGTTCGTTTCCCATAAAACAAAACCTGGATGGTAGACACCTTCCCAGATATTGAGTTTTACAATCCAAAAAACAAAAGAAGAATCACACTAGTCTCCTGGATCTCCTCTTAAGAGGAAAACAATCTAAAACATAGACAGTGGGATTTTCATAGTAAGGTTCAGTGTTGTTGTGAAAATATATAAAAAATGTTGAAAACAAAAGTTTGGGATAGTTTCCATGCTAAAAAAGAAAAAAAAAGTAAAGTAACTGGATGTAAGATTTTAGCGGGCGAAAGGAGTTTGTTCCATGATTTGAACCAGCTCTCCATCAACCTCTTTTTCTACCCAGAGCCCCATTTCTTGCTGAACACCCTCCTTAGATAGGAGGTCTCCTTCACAGTTTTGTTCCTTGTAAATGTGACAAGAAGAGATTTGATTAAAATAGGATTTTAAAACTAGAACCTCATCTAATAAAGGAGTCTGAATGTAATTTAGGCATCTTTGAGATCCATTAAACCATTTTATGATGTTCATAGCGTCTCCAAAAAACTGGGCTTCTCTCAACTCAAAAGAGGAGAGCCAACACAGAAGGAGATGAAGAGCTTTAAGTTCTGCAAAGTTATTTTTACTAGGCCCAAGACCAATCGAAGCTTTGTACACTCTCCTAGAGGGAAAGTGTGTGGTGAGGCCTGCTTCACACCTGTTTTGTGGGTTAGATGCCCCATTAAAATATGCCCACAGGATGTCTCCCCTAATTTCTTCCACTTGTATGACTCTGACATGTTGCGATTATGTTGGGATGGGAATGAATTCAAAAATAGATACCCCTTCTGTAACTAGTAGGTTTATGGGAAACATGACATCTTGAAAAATGACTCGATTTCTTGCAATCCAGGTTCCTTGGGCTACAATGAGAGGGATGTTCCTCACCCTGTTGTTTGGTGATTCCTACCACCATCTCTGCCATGCTTATGAGATAATTTGACCTTCCCATTTCTGAGGAAACTTAAGGAGCCTCAAGGTTTCGGTCCAAAGACTAATATTGAATGTAGAAGTGAGAAATAGATGGTGTATAGACTCTTGGCTAGAATTGCACAAAGACCACCAAATAGGACCAATCTTGGCCCTTCGTTGTAGGAAATCCCAGGAGGGAACTTTGTTTTGTAGAATGCACCAGAAAAACAATTTTGATTTTACTGGACCTTTTAGCTCCCATAAAGGTTTAAACCACCACTTCAGCTTCTCCTAGCCCTTCTGAGACTTTAGCCATTTGTATTCGAATTTCAGTGTGTACTAACCCGAGGGGGAGTGAATCCATATAAGCTCATCTAGCCTCTCTTGAATTCTAGCATTTGATATGTGTAACTCACTGATGAACCCCTGCCACTCCTCTTTCTACCTGTCTGCAAGCTGAAGGGCCTCTCCTATCATCCATGCTTGTCTCCACATAGTCATTTGACCATGCTGGGTAATATGGTTTAGAGTGCTGAAGCCTTGTTGATCCAGATGCTTAATTAGTTCTCTAGAGAGAGCGTAGCCCCCATTTCACCCCACCCATGGATCACGACCCAGCCTTACCTGAGCACCATCCCCAACATGCCAAGCCAGTCACTGTTCAATGATCTTGACCGATGCCAGTGTTTCTTTCCAGACAATCGAAGAATTTTTAAATTTCTTAGTGGGGAGACGCAACCATTCATTTATTGGTATTAGGTCTATGTATTTCCTTTTTATTACTGATGTCCATAGATTTTCCAGGGTGATGAGTCTCCAGCCCAGTTTTTCTTCCATGGAGAGGGTGAAATAAGGGAGATCCTTGATTCCCCAACGTCCCTAGGCCTTTTGTCGCACTATTTTCTCCCATGCCACCCATGGCATTACTTGTTTTTCCATTGACCCCAATCATAAGAACCTGCTGCAGAGTTTGTTGATAGAAGAAAGGATGCTTTTTGGAACTAATAAAAGGGTTTTCCAATACACCGGGATGGCCATAGAAATGGATTTGATTAGAAAAATCCTACCTACTCGAGAGAGCCATTTAAAACTTCAGTGCTTCATCCTTGACTCAAGTTTTTCCACAAGCCAGTGCCAATCTTGTATTCGATAAGAGTCCAGCTTTAGATGGAAACCCGGATATTTGAAACTTCCATGTAGGGCTTTTACTTCAAAAGGCAACACATCTGAGATTCTACCCACTTTGGCTCAGGATAGGCCTTCCATGGTAATGGAAGATTTATGTCTATTTATTCTTAAGCCAGTAGCCTTTAAGAAGAGGTCCAACACCTCTTTGATTTTTCAGATATCTTCTATGCTTTCGTTACTAAACAGGAGGATATCGTCTACAAAGAGTAGGTCGGTTATGGAGAGGTTGAAAGCTACCTCAATGCCTTTTAACTCTCCCCTTATTTTGCATCATGAATCATCAGACTGAACCCTTCCGCAGGAAGTAGGAAGAGGAGGGGGGTTAAAGGGCATCCCTGTTGAAGGCCTCTTTAGATTTGAAAAAATGGAGTAGCAACTCCATTGATCAAGATGGAAATACTGGTGGATGTGATACACCCCATCACCCAGTTGATGAAGTCAATCTTGAATCCAATACAATTCAGGAGTAGACGGAGATACATCCAACTGATTCTATCATACACCTTGGATAGATAAATTTTTACAATGGCTCCTTTTTTCCAGCTTATTTTCAGACTGTGAATAGTTTCCTGTGCCACCCCTACTGCCTCATGTATTTTCCTTCCATCTAGGAAGTCAAATTGTTCCAAGGATATGTTTCGAGAGAGGAAAGGTTTTAGACATGTTGCTATCACCTTTGCAATGATTTTATATATGCAGGTACAAAGAGAGATAGGTTTGAAATCATCGAAGGATTTAGGATCCTCCTTCTTGGGGATGAGGGTGAGGAAAGTGGAGTTGAATGGTAGATAGATGGTACCCATGCACCTTGAATCTTCAACCACTCCTAGTAGGTCCTCTCCTAAATATTCAAAGAAGTGTTGGAAGAATTCCACTATCCATTTGTCAGGCCCTGGGTTCTTTTCCTTCTACATTGCCTTGAGGATCCCATCCACCTCCTCTTTCAATACAGACTCCATTATACTGTCATTCCCTTCTTCTTCTATATATCTAGCAAAAAACTGAGCTACCATGATCACTTCAGCTATAGAATCCTCCACAGGGGCTTTGAAAATGGTTTTGAAATGCTTACATCCCAAAGAAGATAAGTCCTTGAAATATCGTACAATACTTCCTTCCTCCATCTGCATCCCCCAAATAGTATTAATATTTTTCCTTCCTTCGGCATAGTTCTAGAAAAATTTTGTATTTTCATCCCCTTCTCTCAACCAAAAGGCCCTGCTTTTGAGTCACCAAATTTATTCCCTTTCCAATAAAATATTCTTTCTTGATGTTTCAAGACTCTTTACTTTGTCCCTTGATTCAATGGAGGCATAACCCACACCCTTCGGCCTTTCAAGGAAGTCAAGTTCTTCATTTATCTTCCGTAAATCTTCCTCCACCTTGATTTTTTTGGCCTTTGCCCATTCCAATGTATATTTTTTCATTCTCTTGATGTTTTCCATAAATAGCGAGTTCATACTAGCTGGCTCATCCGTCCCTCCCTTCCTCCAAGTATCATGGAACAAAAGGTTGAAAGATTCATCATTGAGCCAGGAAGATTTAAACTTGAAGGGTGCCCCCGATTTCTTATAAGGACCTTTGATCTCTAGGAGGATGGGCAGGTGGTCAGATATGCCCTCTTCCCCAACCCAATGCCTGAAAACAAAGGATCTAGCAACTAGCTCTTCATTAACGAGAAATTAGTCCAGCTTCTTTGCCACCCTATCCTCACCAATTCTTCTGTTCCTCCAAGTAGGCTTGGGTTTAATTAGGTTTGCATCGACCAGGTGAGAGGATACCAGCTTGTTGAGGAAAAAATTAGAGAGGGGGTCTGCATGAGCATAAGGGCCCCATGATTCAGATATCCCCAAGGAAAAATTTAGGTCTCCTCCCACAATGAGATTAGAGTTTTTCATGCAGGACTTTGTGAAGAGATTGTTCCAATATGACACCCTATCCATACAAGGGCCATAAATATTTAAAAGTAGAAGAGGGTGAAAAGATCATTTTAATAGACCTCCATGGCTAAAGCATTTTCAAAGCCCCAAGAGGATATTTCCTTTAGCCTTCCAGATTTTATTCCCATCGCCAAACCCCCAGACCTTCCTTGAGCATCCAAAGCCTGAAAAGTCCACCCCAGAAAAATCCTATACAGTGTTCTAACCACTTCCTCCCCCATCCCCAAAGTCTCCTGTAACATAAGGACCTCCGGCTCGTAGGAAATCATCAGAGCCGTAAGTGCTAATTTTTTGCGTTGACTAGCAAAACCTATGCAATTGAAAGAGAAGATGATCATTGATAACCCAAGGAGTAGGTTTGCACTGCTCTAAGCACCCCAGATAGGGAACGTTTTTTCCCATCTGCATTGTCGACTTTGGCCTTAACCCGTGCTTTGGAGAGATTGGATTTCCTACCCCTCATCTTACTAGAACCTACCAAAATTGGATTAGACTCCAAACCTCCAATTACCTCCTCCTTCATGGGGTTCTTCATCAAAGATCTTAAATTATATGGGGGTTTTTCAGGGATACTAGGCTAAGGAGGGGGCGATCCATGTCTTGGTATAGAGGGGGCTTCCAAGGGGATATCAGGGATGGAGGTTATGATATTTCCCAAAGACTTTATAATGTCGTGAATTTTCATAGATTCCATTTGAGATGGCATGGAAGGACCATGCCTTGAACTAGAAAAAATAGAAGTACATAAAGAGGAGAAAAGTGGGGAAGAAGAGGCCAGTATCATACCCTCATAAAAATATGCCACAACCTCACCTTCATGGAAGGGAGAGGATCCTGGGGGCCACTCCAGATATTTCTCCATTGTTATAAGACTGTTTTTCTTGGCATAAAGTTCAATAGGAGCTGTTTCTATCAGGTTTTCACCGGCTCCTTTGACCCCTTCCATCATATCCCCCTCAGATGCTCTGGGATCCTCTGTAACCGGGGGCCTAAATGGCCCTCGGTTTATCCTTTTATGTTTCCTTCTCCTTTGGTGTCCAAGCGGATAATAATTTGCTATATGGCCATATTTATGGCATCAATTGCACCGAAAGGGCATGTTTTCATAGTCTAGTGTCTGAGTGAACTCTAATTCCTTATACTTGTGGCACATTTCTTCTGCTAGTCCTTCTTTTGGGTTTAAATTAACCAATATTTTGGCAGCACTCATGTCCTTTGTCTGTTGGAAATATTGATCTTCTTCTAGGAACTGTCCCATAGTGTTCCCAATAGATCTGAATGATAAATCCATCTAGAAAGGGATTGGTAACCCCAGAAGCTTTACCCATACTGGATTTTCTTCAATTTTTTCCCTCTATGTATCAAATAACAACATCCATTTCCTAAATAGAATAGGTATTTTCCAAAAATTCTAGTTTTGTTCTATTACCCATTCCAGATGCTCCTTTTTCTCAAATTTGATCATAAACCAACCTCAGGCTAAATTTTTTATTTTCATAGGACTCTCAGGGGCGTCCATCCATGTTGAAGCTGCCTAGTCTGAGATGTAATTGACAAAGTATTTCCTTCATCTAACTCTGCCTACTAGAAAAGTTTATTTTTCTTCCATTACTTTGTCAATGCGAATTTCCACTCCAAAGACACACCATGGACTATTTTCCTTCTTTTTGATCAGCTTGGTCTTATTTCTCTTTTGTCCTACAACCCCACTCCTTCCACCTTCCTCACCCTCCAACAACGTTTCGATAGCATCTAGTCCTTCAAGAACGGGTGACCGAGGTCGTTCTTCCAAAAACTGTTATGTAGTCTCCCATGTAGGGCCTCCTTCTTCTTGTAGTTTGGTTGCCCCAGCAACCTCCTGCAACTCCTCACCTATGTGGGTTCCTAAACACCTTGCATACTCCTCAGCTAGAGGCTTAGGTTTCTAAACTCCTGTAGGTCCGAACACAGTCTGCCACAAGACACTAGGGTTTTGAAGCAAACCCTTACCTACCTCCGGCCAACGAACCTACCGCTTCACTCCCCTGTGAGAAGAGGATATTTTCGAGAAAAAATATTCCCTGCCACTAATGGGGTTTTTTTTAGCACTAGGAGCATCCAAATAGGCTCCTATGCCCGAATCTTGAAATATGTGGCTCTCTCCCAAGAAACCCTTGAGGCCTACAGTGCTCTGAATGCCACAGTTAGATACTATGTCTTCTAGCTCTTCAAAGAAAAATGAGATCGAGGAAATACCTGGTAGCATAGGGTTTAACAGGTTTTTAGAGGCTTACACGGTTCCTTCCTTCGTGATTGTTGAAAAAACCTTAGATCGCACTCCACCTTCCATGCACAGTTGAAAGTTCTCTGTAAGATTTCTTCTAAGAGTGTTGCACCATTTGAAATGCCCCAGGCCCCTTTTGGATCTTTGATTTTCAGGCCTACTTCACAGAATGCTGGAATATACCACTCTAGGTTCTTCACAGACACTTCGTGTCCCCAAACAGCTAACAGGTCTTTCGGCGTTGGGTCTAAATCTACTAAATCCCGTTCATTAACCATCTTTCCTATGAATGTTAGTGGCAAACAAAAACCTCCGATAGAGCAAAAAATCCTCCAAAATCGAAACCATGTACTCACACCTTCGTAGGGCATTAGGTTTAGGGTTTGTGTGTGTTAAGAATGCCATCCTAACCCTACTTACCCATTCATTTGCAGCTCCTCCCAGGCACGACGTGGACAACTGCAGAAGACACTGATATATGTCGTACTCTGACTGCCCAGGACGACTTTCACGTCGATTCCTCCCTCGTACCGTTGTCTAAATCGTGGACCAGGGCTCTTGCAAACGATTTATGCCGCCATAATTAAGGTTTCGGCCCCTCATCCAAACTTGACCGAATCAATATATAATATATATATGTATTATATAAGTGAAATATGTCAATTACATATCTAAAAATTAATATTTTTAAATAATATCATTTATTATCAAATTTTCTTCACAATATCACAAATAAATGATAATTTGTTTTCATTTTGAGGGTAATTAAATAAAAATGAGAATATAATTAGATGCGTAATAACTAAATATAATTCTGAATTTTTGAATTCAAAATTGTAGAAGGTGGATGATGTATCGATTCTTATTAGTTTCAAACCTTGACTTCTCCTCACGGGGCTTTAGTTACCACTAGAGGGCCCAACATCATTGTGTTCTTATGTGTACTTCAAATTAAAATTGGATTCTTGAATTTATGCTTCTCGACATGCCATTTTATCCTTCTTTAACCTTTTCGTTAATTATTGTTGGTACTCTAATAATTTTTAGCATTTATATATGGTTTCATATATGGATAAAAATATTGAAGATACTCTTTGTTCCTTTTTAGTGAATACGCATGTATGGAAAAAAAATGTTTAAGATGTTCTATTTGTTGGTAGATACAACATTGGAATGTTGTATTTTTATAGTAGAAGACTTAATTACATATAAAAATCCATTTTATGTTAACATTTTTTTTTTTTAACTTAGTTGATAGTGATTTGATACCAATTTCAACACATATTGAACATATGTGAAAAAAATCAAATTATATATATATAGTTCAACCTTTTTCATCCATGGGCCATTTGTATGTTCCCTTTATAATGGAAGAAAAAGTGGCCACAAAGTTTGAAGAATTCTTATTAAAGACTAAGTTCTTCATAATTTATGGAGATGGCCATTGTTCCCTTTGTCATGGAAGCAAAAATCCTAAAAAGGGGTGACTAAGTTCTCAAGAAGTATTTAAGAAGAGAAAGGCTTCAAAACTCAAAGCATGACTAAGTTCTCAAGAAATAATTAAGAAGAGAAAGGCTTCAAAACTCAAAGCATGACTAAGTATTCAAGAAGTATATAAGAAGAGAAAGGCTTCAAAACTGAAATCTCTAATCAATAACAAGCACAATAGTGAAGAGGAGAAAATAAAAATGATGAAATATAGTAAAATAGAGAAAAATTAAAATAAATTGATTCAACCTTGTGAAATTATACTATGTGGTGTGGAGTCAAAATTAATGAAATGTGATAGTGATTTGATTTGATCCTCAAGTTTCAAATGTTTAAATCTAGTTTCCAAGCTCCACTCTAGGATATATAAGTGTAATGATGCCTTCTCACCTCTCAAGTATTGATTCGAATAAAATGTAGTTATCACTGACCTCACATAGTTTCATACATGAATTTACAAATCCTTTCAAAGTTTGACACCAAACTTGTGTATTTTTCAGAAAATTTGTTATAACAAGTATGTTTTCATAAATTTATTGGTTTATTCTAATATTTAGATTTAGGATTATGAATTTAGAATTTATTTTTCTATTTATTTAAAAAAAAATCACATTTTCATTGATGTTTTATTTTCTTTGGAAACTAGAGGAATAAAAAACTGGAACATGCTCATACTTGTGTGACATGGGGTTGATTCCAATTTCTACCACTATATATTTGGGGCTTATGACATATCCTACTCTCCATAGAACATGTTATTTTTGGGTCATTTGAACCTTATATCTCTTGGCTTACAAAATACTTCATATCACGACAATCACCAACGGAGTTGCACCCTAAGAACTTAGTTTCATTGATGTTTCCTTAACATGAACTATGTTTTTCAAGAAAACGAACAATTTTATAAATAAATAAGGAGTTTTTAAAGTATTTTTTAAGATTTCCTAAGAAAATGGTGAAACTAATACTAGAAGCTATGTTTGACCCTGTACTTGGTACAGAGGAAATAATTTAACCCATGATCCACTATCATGACCCAATATAGTGTGAATTACCCAAAACAAAATAAAAAAACACCAACGAGAGAGAAATCAAGATTTAAGGATTCCACCTAGAAATAATAAGAAATCCACTGCTACCTAGAAATTGGTAATAAGTTTATTTTTATTGAAAAAATTAAAAAACACCAACCAGACATAAATCAACATTCAAGAATTCCACCTCAAAACAATAATAAATCCATGACTCCCTAGGAATTGGGAATAATTTTATGTCCATTGAAAATTTTCCATTCTTTTCCATGTGGAGGAATATCTAGTTTCTCATTAACTTGTATATCAAATGATTATGATTTGGAATGGATTTTCTTCTTTATTTTTGCATGAATCACAATTTTGTTGAATTATTGCTTACATCCTTTGGGTCCAATTTTGCTAGATGTCCCTTTTGGTGTTTCACATTTTTTTGTTCTCCCTTGCATATGTTAGGAAATTCTTGATGTTGGAGTATTATTATATATTAATTTTAACTTAAATGACATTGAGATTTAGGGAATGTCAAAGAGTAATTAATTTCTCTATGTATGTGGCAAATGGGAAGCCTAACTGATGAGGCTTATCAATAGGTATATTATAAGGGTCATGATGCCATCCTCCAACTCTATAACTATCTCTTTCTCACATTTATTTACATTTTTAGTTATATTATGCTTAGTGAGAAGGATAAAAATTGTTTGTCATATCATGTGGCCTAATGTAGCTTAATTGCAAGGAATGGAGAATTTTTGAGATATTTTCCATGCAGGGGCTCGAAGTAGACATCAAGGAGAGAATCTAGGAGGTTGTACACCTACTTAAATCCCTCAATTAGCCTAAGATCACAACACACTCTCTCTCTCTCATCAGCTCGAGGTCATTGGCAGCCAAGACACTATTAGTGCAAGTGGGAGTAATGAAGAACAAGATCCAGCATTCACGAGTTGAAGGACACAACCATTCCTATTTCCTAGGGATCTCCAAGAAACTACCATCTTGTATAAATAAAGAAGAATAAGAACACATTAGGATTCAAGTTTTATTTTCAGCTAGTTAGCTATTGAGCTCAAAAACTTGGCACTATTATTTAGACTTTCATATAATGTATTAGACATTTTACTTGATGATAATGAGAAGATGCTTATTAGGTTATTACTGAGTTAGTTACAGAGGGTTGAGGCTCTTGGGTTTGGGACCAACCCAGTGGCTTAGGTTCCTCTTATGTATTTACATTTCTCTTATCTTCAAGTACTTCTTAGTTTCTTACATTTCAGTAAAGAATAATCCATCAAAACCTGTTGTTGCTGCCTCTACTTCACCTCTCTTATGGGAGCATGAGTGGAAGGATTCAAAACCATAGTTAAAAAGTACTATGTTTATGATTCTTTGGAAAGATATTTGTGTTACTTTTCTTGTATTACATTTGATTTTTGTAGCTCAGAAACTAGTTTAATGATTAGATCATAATTATGGCATAAAATAGATATCTTTGAAATTCAACTCATATTTTCCATCATCAGTTATCTTATTTTTTCAATGATAAATGGATGCATGCATGTGATGAATGCAAGGATTTGTGGATCTCCAAGAAAGAGAAGCTTTAACACTTCCATATTGAATCCCTCACCTTCTTTATAAACCTTCAAATTGTTTCCTAAGAACTCTGTTTCATAAGTTAAATTTTCCTAGGTACACTGAAAGCACTCATCCTAGTGCAAGACATGCCTTTCAAAGGCTCTCAGCATAGTTAGGGGCTTAAGCCAACCTTCACTCATTTACCCCAAACTCCATCCACCTCTCCTAGCCTTCAAAAAACTATTTTCACCTTTAAAACCCTCTTGGAAGCCCTCCTCTAGCATTACATGCCCTCTTGTTGTTGGAAATATGATGCAGAGTGTTGTCCTTGATGGCAACCCACTGAATGAAGATGAAGACATGCGACTGTTGACATGTGTTGTCCTTGATGGCAATCCACCTGATGAAGTTATGCTTGACTTGATGGACTTGGTAAGTGATGTAAATCTGATGTGATATGATGTTTGTTAGCAATATGGCGCTGAGTGTTGTCCTTAAATGGAAATCCTTTTGATGAAGATGATGACAACTTACTTGATAAAGTTGTGCTTGAGAGAATATGTTCTTGATGAAGAAAATATGATGTATCTACAGTGTGTATAGAAGGCAATGAAGAAAGGAATTCAGAATGTGCCCAAAGTATGATAAAAAGAGTATGTCTCAAGGCATACGCGGATATGTCTAGGGGAAGTAGCGTATGCACACGGGAAAGAACGTTATAAGTCGCGTATGGGCAAAAGCGCTCAAAAAGTGCAAACCCAGGGGTAACCACCATGGTATTGACCCATTGTAATGGGTAATGATTCGTCTAAATGACCCCGTCCAAGAATACCATCAGAAGTAATGTAGTTTTGGGCTCATGGTATTGAAAAAAGGGGCCCATGGTATTGAAAAAGGATAAACCTATATAAGGAGAAGAAATTCATTGTGCAAATCAGAAGTGTGAGGGTAAGATGTCTGAGCTTGAATGAATACTTCTCTCTGAAGTAGATCTGTATGGAAAGGGTAAAGGTTTGATGATAGATCTGAATCTATGATGGACCTATGAAGAAATGATGAAGCGGGATATCTAGATCTGAAATGTATCTGTATTTGCTAGGTCTGTTTATGGAGTGATTAGATGCGAAATGAGCGAACATATGTCGAAGTAAGATAGTAAATACGACCGAATAATACGATGCGAAGAAGTATCTTTGCTCTATAATGATTGAAGATCTCTCACCATGGCCATGAGAGGAAGCGCGTATATACGCGGCTTCGCTGAAGAGAAAGCGCGTATGCGCAATGAAATTGGATCTGTAATATGTACAGAAGTATACGTTGGTTTATGTGAACGGAAGCGCGTATATACGCAACATCAGTGAAAGGAAAGCGCGTATGCAAACTAGGGTTTGCTGAAGTCTGTGGTAAGAAATGTCTGATCTGTTCTGCTGGTTTATTGATATCTGTCAGTAAGTTATATGTATCTGTTTCATGGTTGACTGTGCTTAAAAGTATGGAGAAGATCGATGCGAGAAATATGATGACGGGGCTGCAAATGTTGTTCTATTGAAGTTGTTGGATCCAGTGAAAATTGATGAAACATGGTCCATAGAGTCTTGAGGTTGTAGCCTTCGATCGAGGGTTGTAGCTCCCTTCAGTGGGAATTTGATAAACGAGATCGGGGGTCGTGTCCCTTCCCGGGAAGAGGCTGGTAAGCGAGTCGAGGGGGTTGGAGCTCCCTTCCGGGAGAGGCTGGTAAACGAGCGCAGGTGGGTGCCTGCGTACTGGTCAAGTCTGCGCCAGCACATATGTGGTAATATGTTTTCTCTATAATAAAATATTGAAGGCGGAGCAACTGCAGCGGTGGTTTTCTCCGGCTTGGGTTTCCACCTAAAAATCACAGCAGGTGTTCATGTGTGATGCTTTGTGTGATGGTTTACTCTCATTCTTACTGCACATGTTCTGTTTATTAAACACAGTGAATGAATGATAGACGAGATTCAAGTGAAGATCTAATGACAATTAGATACGTAGCTATGCACGGGATTTCATAAAGGGTATCCGCGTATATACGCAAGTCTATTTCAGGAAAGTCGCGTATGAGTTTTAGAAACAAGAAAAAGTAAAAGTTTTGAATATGCAGTAAATACTGATTCACCCCCCCCCCCCCCTCTCAGTATTTTTCCCAACAATTGGTATCAGAGGGGGTTCTTCTGCAGAAGCTTGATCGCTTGAAGGAGATCCATCGCAATGGGAAAGAAGCAAAAGAAGAAGCCTACTCGAAGAAAGGAGATATTTCAGAGAACATGGATACCAGAAATCAAAGAAGATGAATCAGATAGTGATTGGGGTCCTAATTGTCTCATTGGTACAATGAATGGTGATGATAGTGAAGAATATGCTATCGACCTAGAAGAAGCTGTCAAGATTAAAGATGAAGAAGATTCTGACCAAGCTCTACAAGTGCTCATGGCAAAGAAGAAAAATACTCAAAGTAAGGAGATGTCTCAGAAAACCGGTACAGCAGAAGTTGACAAAGATGAATCTGATAGTGATCCTTGTAATCTTATCTGTGCAAGAAATGATGCAGATAGTGAAAGTAATGTTGTGGATTTAAAAGAAGTTATCAAAGATCAACAAAGAATATTTAATGAGAAGGACGCTGCCTCCAAAGCTTTGGTATTTAGACTGAAAAGGATGTTCGATGATGTATACAATCGAAGTAAAGGATATGAAGCTGGAATCATCTCTCTGCAAGCAGATCTTGAAGAATCAAATAAGAAGAATGAAGGACTTGAAGCAGAAAACGTTTCTCTAAAAACAGATCTGGAAAAATCAAAAAGGAAGAATGAAGGTCTTGAAGCTGGAATCATCTCTCTACAAGAAAAACTTGAAACATCAAGTAAGAAGAGAGAGGAACCTCTGCAATCATTTGAAAATGAAGGACTTGAAGCAGAAATCATTTCCCTCAAAGAAGACCTGGATAAATCAAATAAGAAGAATGCAGGACTTGAAGCAGAAAACATATCTCTGAAAGAAGATCTCGAAGCATCGAAGAAGAAGAATGAAGAGCTGCAACAAACATGTGAAGAAAACGAAAATTGGTTGAAAGAAGAGATTCTAAATCTGAAGGATCAAGTAGAAGATGGAAGAAGGAAAGAGGAAAGCATGACAAAGCAATGTCAAGCCCTGGAGGTTGAGGTAAACATTCTCAAAGGTAAATTAGAAGAAAAGGATAAACTCTTGAGGTTTCAAGATAGTACTAAGATTCTGGATAATATTCTTAGTATTCAAAGGTCTCCCTCTATTAAACTTGGTCTTGGTTTTCATGAAACGGTCAAAGGAGAATCTAGTTCACAAGGGAATGCTAAAGATTCAAAGGAAGTCAATGCAAAACCTGAAGAGTTGAAAGAAACAAAAGGTCAACCAACAATGATGAAATCTCAAAGGAAATCATACAATAAGGTTGAATGTTTTAAGTGTCATAATTATGGGCATGTTGCAACAAATTGCAGGAGCAGATCATTTCAGCCTCAAACAAACAAATCCTACATAGAAAGGTACTCTGGTTTCTTTAGGGGATATTGTTTCTCATGTAACATGTATGGACATAAAGCAGTTGATTGCAAAAGGAGGAAGATTAGAAATACTCATTATGATTCTTATGCTTATTTCTCTGGACACATGAGATGTTATTCTTGTAACAAGTATGGACATGGAGAAAAGGAATGCAGGTTGAACAGATCTGAGAAAGTGGACAATTTTCAGCACACAGTTAGGAAGTTCAAGCAAATTTGGAAAAAGAAGGAGGACCATCTATAGGCCGAGGAATTGACCCTACAGCTGCCTCATCCTTTGAAGCTATCGATCGATCGCAGAATGATGTGTGACACATTAGATTTAGTAATGTATCGTCACAGGGGGAGCAATGTATGATGTCTCTCATGGTTGATTTGATTATTCCTGCTATATGTATTTCTCGACAAGATATCCGGTGTGAAGAAAAAGACAGGAATGGTAAAGTAAAATTCCAGGAGGAGATGAAGGTGTGAAATTTTCTATATTTCACTTTCCATACGCGGGTTCGATGAAACAAAGTTGCGTATACACGCGAGTTACAGCAGACACAGCCGCGTATGCATTGATGATAAGAGAATTTATCTGATAGCTGAAGATCTGGAGCAGAGGTCCAGGGGGAGCATCAGTCTGACTGATAATAACTATAGTATTGACTCTGTATCAGCTTAATTTATCAGTTCTAAATGATGATGATATGATACTTGATGTCTTATGTTGAAGTTTATGGATGAGTCCTGTTTGCTTGTTGAATGAAGAGTATTCGTTGCTGAGATGAAAGTCCTATAATTCAGAGATAAGGACAGATCATGCAGAGATTGTTGCTGATGGCTTGATGATAAAAATATTCAGGTTGCACAAGTTAGAAAGGAGCACTGGTCCAGGGGGAGTAGCAGGTTGAATACTAATGATTGCATTGTTGGCAATATGACTGCTTATTATTTGGTTATTGTGATACTCATGCTCAAATGATGATGACTTGGTACATGGATTATTATGATGAGATTTTGAGCCCTGGTTGCTGATAAGTATCTTTTGTGCTCACACATGGATGAGTTGGATGTCGTTTGATTCAGAAATAAGAATAGATCATGCAAAGTTTGTTACTATGGTTGAGATATTTTTCCTACATATGTTACTTCATGTTAAATCTTGAAGATATTGATGATATTGGACCACATGGATGATTGCTTGACACATATTTGAAGATGTTGTTCTGGTATGATAATCTCTCTTGGAAAGATTGTATTGATGCTGCAAAGAATCTGAAGGCTTGGTTACTAATGTGCTTATGTTACAACCGTTGGATGACGCTTGAAGACACAACTACATTGTCCTATCTGTCTGCCCTCACTTGTTCCAGGGAAGCATTTGAATTTCACAAACTGAAGCTGGAGTTGTCTCTGTCTGTCAGAAGAACAAATTTACTTAAATACAAAAGATTGATACGCGGGTTTCCTGACATACAGTCGCGTATATACGCGAGTTGAAACACATAAAGACGCGTATGGTTGGTTGCTGGCAATTTTTGGTTGGTTCAGCTTTCTTCAGCACAACTGCAGTGCTTTTTGGTATCTCTGATACTGTTTGGTATCTCTGGTGGTGTTCCAGTTCTCATAATTCTATTTCTAATGTTTTGATAAAGATGCCTTGATGATTTATTGGTGAAAGTGTTCAGGATGCACAAACTAAGGGGGAGCCTTAGTCTCATGAAAAGGGTGCTTGGATGCACAGATTCAGGGGGAGTATTAGCATTGCTGAGTATAATGCTTTGATGGCATTATGATGGTTCTGAAATATGTTCTCTTTCTTGAGGTTTTTCTAGGTGTTGGTCTTAAATGGTCATACTTGTATTTTGATGAAAAGGTCTTGTTGAGACCCATGATGTAAAATTATAATATTCAGTCATGGAAGGACTTGTCAAATTTGTAAACCCACTTGGTTGGGTAACTGAGTCAAATCTGTAAACCCACTTGGTTGGGTAGTTGAGTTGAAATGTGTAAACCCACTTGGTTGGGTACTTGAGTCTTATATGTAAATCCACTTGGTTGGATATTTGATGTAAGTATGAGTCTTTTAAAAGATAGGAAGTTCATGGAGGGTCATGTACTCTATTGAAAAATATGCTGAAGAATCAGCATTTGAACTCAGGGAGCTTGGTCACTTAAGATACACTCTGTCCGCAGAACGCTTCTTCTACATGAGGAGAAAAGGGGGAGAGTGTGTTGGTTTTGACCCGCTGGTTTTGATCCGCCCTTTGCCCTTGATGTCAAAGGGGGAGAGTGACATGGTGTTTGAATGTAGATAATGGTGTCAAAGAATTGGGAGAGTGACATGGTGTCAATGTACTTATCTGTTGTGGTAACCAAACACCATCGTGGTTTCCATCAAGTCCAAAGGGGGAGATTGTTGGAAATATGATGCAGAGTGTTGTCCTTGATGGCAACCCACTAAATGAAGATGAAGACACGCGACTGTTGACATGTGTTGTCCTTGATGGCAATCCACCTGATGAAGTTATGCTTGACTTGATGGACTTGGTAAATGATGCAAATCTGATGTGATATGATGTTTGTTAGCAATATGGCGCTGAGTGTTGTCCTTAAATGGCAATCCTCTTGATGAAGATGATGACAACTTACTTGATAAAGTTGTGCTTGAGAGAATATGTTCTTGATGAAGAAAATATGATGTATCTACAGTGTGTACAGACGGCAATGAAGAAAGGAATTCAGAATGTGCCCAAAGTATGATAAAAAGAGTATGTCTCAAGGCATACGCGGATATGTCTAGGGGAAGTAGCGTATGCACGCGGGAAAGAATGTTATAAGTCGCGTATGGGCAAAAGCGCTCAAAAAGTGCAAACCCAGGGGTAACCACCATGGTATTGACCCATTGTATTGGGTAATGATTCGTCTAAATGACCCTGTCCAAGAATACCATCGGAAGTAATGTGTCGGGGCTCATGGTATTGTTTTGGCTCATGGTATTGGAAAAAGGGCCCGTGGTATTGAAAAAGGATAAACCTATATAAGGAGAAGAAATCTATCAGGTCAATCGTAAGTGTGAGGGTAAGATGTCCGAGCTGAATGAATACTTTCTAAAGCAGATCCGTATGGAAAGGGTAAAGGCTTGAAGATAGATCTGAATCTATTATGCACCAATGAAGAAAATGATGAAGAAGGGGATCTAGATCTGAATTGCACTTGTATTTGCTAGATCTGATTATGGAAGGCTTAGATCTGTGATGAGGCGAACATCTAGGCGAACATCTGTCTGAAGTGAAAGGGTAAATCTGAACTGAATATCTGATCTGAAGAAGTATGCTGCTCTATAATGATTGAAGATCTATACGCTACTTCGTCGCAGTGGAAGCGCGTATATGCGGCTTCGATGATAAAGCGCGTATGCGTTAATGAAATATATGAAGCGTAGGTATATGCTGTTTGTGTGGACGTAGCGCGGGAGGCGCCGCACGTTGAAGGGAAAGCGCGTATGCAAACCAGGGTTTGCTGAAGACTGTGGTATGAAATATCTGATCTGTTCTACTGTGTTTCTGCTATCTGATCTGGGTTGATAAGTATCTGTTGGTAATGTATGTTTGTGCTTAGAAGTATGGAAAGGGTCCAGTATGAAAATATGATGAAATGTGGCCTGCAAATGTTGTTCTATTGAAGTTGTTGGATCCAGTGTGAAAATTGATGAAACGTGGGTCCATAGAGGTGCCGAGGGTCGTAGCTCTCTGGCCAGGTTGTAGCTCTTCAGTGAGGTTGGTGCAAATCCAGATCGGGAGTCATAGCTCCCTTCCGTGAGAGGTCCGTAAACGATTTGTGGGTTGGAGCTCCTTCCAGGAGAGGCCGTAAATGAGAGAAGGTGGTGCCTGCGTGCTTGCAGGAGTCTTTCGGCACCAAAGACATATGTTGTAAGATGTTTTCTATATAATAAAATATTGAAGGCTGAGCAACTGCAGCGGTGGTTTTCTCCCGACTTGGGTTTCCACCTAAAAAAATCCTGGTGTTCATGTGTGATGCTTTGCGTAATGGTTTACTCTGTTCTTACTGCACATGTTTACCGTTTATTAAACATATGATGAATGAATGATGGACTGATTTAAGTGAAGAACTAATGACATAATTAGATCTCTGTGTATACGCGAGTTTCGTAAAGGGTATTCGCGTATATACGCGAGTCTATATCAGGAAAGTAGCGTATGGGTTTTAGAAGCAAGAAAAAGTAAAAGTTTTGAATATGCAGTAAATACTGATTCACCCCCCCTCTCAGTATTTTTCACAACAATTGGTATCGTAGGGGGTTCTTCGCAAGCTTCGATCGCCAAGGAGATCCGTCGTAATGGGAAAGAAGAAAAAGAAGAAGCCCACTCAAAGGAAGGAAATATTTCAGAGAACATGGATACCAGAAATCAAAGAAGATGAATCAGATAGTGATTGGGGTCATGATTGTCTCATTGGTACAATGACTAGTGATGATAGTGAAGAATATGCTATCAACCTAGAAGAAGCTGTCAAGAGTAAAGATGGAGAAAATTCTGACCAAGTTCTACAAGTGCTTATGGCAAAGAAGCAAAAGAATAAGGATACTCAAAGTAAGGAGATGTCTCAGAAAACCGGTATAGCAGAAGTTGACAAAGATGAATCTGATAGTGATCCTTGTAATCTTATCTGTACAAGCAATGGTGTAGATAGTGAAATTAAGGTTGTGGATCTAGAAGAAGTTATCAAAGATCAACAAAGAAAATTTAATGAGAAGGATTCTGCTAACAAAGCCTTGGTATTTAGACTGAAAAGGATGTTCGATGATGTATACAATCGAAGTAAAGGATATGAAGCTGGAATCATCTCTCTGCAAGAAGAACTTGAAGAATCAAATAAGAAGAATGAAGGACTTGAAGCAGGAAACATTTCTCTAAAAACAGATCTGGAAAAATCAAAAAGGAAGAATGAAGGTCTTGAAGCTAGAATCATCTCTCTACAAGCAAAACTTGAAGCATCAAGTAAGAAGAGTAAGGAACATCTACCATCATTTGAAAAGGAAGGACTTGAAGCAGAAATCATTTCCCTCAAAGAAGACTTGGATAAATCAAATAAGAAGAATGCAGGACTTGAAGCAGAAAACACATCCCTGAAAGTAGATCTCAAAGCATCGAAGAAGAAGAATGAAGAGCTGCAACAAACATGTGAAGAAAACGAAAATTGGTTAAAAAGGGAGGTTCTAAATCTGAAGGATCAAGTAGAAGATGGAAGAAGGAAAGAGGAAAGCATGACAAAGCAATGTCAAGCCCTGGAGGTTGAGGTAAACATTCTCAAAGGTAAATTAGAAGAAAAGGATAAACTCTTGAGGTTTCAAGATAGTACTAAGATTCTGGATAATATTCTTAGTATTCAAAGGTCTCCCTCTATTAAACTTGGTCTTGGTTTTCATGAAACGGTCAAAGGAGAATCTAGTTCACAAGGGAATGCTAAAGATTCAAAGGAAGTCAATGCAAAACCTGAAGAGTTGAAAGAAACAAAAGGTCAACCAACAATGATGAAATCTCAAAGGAAATCATACAATAAGGTTGAATGTTTTAAGTGTCATAATTATGGGCATGTTGCAGCAAATTGCAGGAGCAGATCATTTCAGCCTCAAACAAACAAATCCTACATAGAAAGGTACTCTGGTTTCTTCAGGGGATATTGTTTCTCATGTAACATGTATGGACATAAAGTAGTTGATTGCAAAAGGAGGAAGATTAGAAATACTCATTATGATTCTTATGCTTATTTCTCTGGACACATGAGATGTTATTCTTGTAACAAGTATGGACATGAAGAAAAGGAATGCAGGTTGAACAGATCTGAGAAAGTGGACAATTTTCAGCACACAGTTAGGAAGTTCAAGCAAATTTGGAAAAAGAAGGAGGACCAATCAGAAACGTAGGGAATTCTGACCCTACTGCAGTCATCCGCTTCTAAAGCTTACTTATCTTATTGACTACAGGAATGATGTGGGATACATTATGAGATTTAGTAATGTATCGTCACAGGGAGAGCAATGTATGATGTCTCTCATGGTTGATTTGATTCTTCTGGTTATATGTATTTCTGACAGAGCATCTGATATGAAGAAGACAGGTACAGGAAGTACAAGTTCAGGGGGAGATGAAGGAATGTGAAAATTTCTATGCTTCACTTTCCATACGTGGGTTCGATGAACAAAAGTCGCGTATACACGCGAGTTTCAGCAGACATAGTCGTGTATGCATTGATGATAAGAGAATTTATATAATAACTGAAGATCTGGAGCAGAGGTTCAGGGGGAGCATCAGTCTGACTGTTAATATCTGTATTATTGACTCTGTATCAGCTTAGTTTCTCAGCTCTAAATGATGATGATATGATACTTGATGTCTTATGTTAAAGATTGTGTATGAGTCCTGTTTTTTTGTTGATGAAGAGTATTCATTGTTGAGATGAAAGTCCTATAATTCGGAGATAAGGGCAGCCCATGCAGAGATTGTTGCTAATAACTTACTATTGAAGATGTTTCAGATTGCACAAGTTAAAGAAGAGCACTGGTTTAGGGGGAGTAGCAGGTTGATGATTGCATTATTGGCAATATGATTGCTTATTATTTGGTTTTTGTGATACTCATGCTCAAATGATGATGACTTGGTACATGGATTATTATGATGAGATTTTGAGCCCTGGTTGATGATAAGTATCTTTTGTGCTCACACATGGATGATTTGGATGTCGTTTGATTCAGAAATAAGAATAGATCATGCAGAGTTTGTTACTATGGTTGAGATCTTTTGCCTACATATGTTACTTCATGTTAAATCTTGAAGATCTTGATGATTGGACCACATGGATGATGTGACATATTTGAAGATGTTGTTACGGTATGATAATCTCTCTTAGAAAGAATGTATTGATCTTGCCACTGAATCTGAAGGCTTGGTTACTAATGTGCTTATGCAACAGTTGGATGACACTTGAAGACACAACTACATTGTCCTATCTCTCTTCCCTCACATGTTCCAGGGAAGCTGTTAAATTCCACAAATTGAAGCTGGAATTGTCTCTATCTGTCAGAAGAACATATCTACTTAAATGCAGAAGATTGAATTGGATACGCGGGTTTCTTGACATACAGTCACGTATATACGCGAGTTGAAACACATAAAGACACGTATGACTGATTGCTGACAAATTTTGCTTGGAGTCAGCTCTCTTCAGCACAGCTACAGTGCTGCTTGGTATCTCTGATACTGTTTGGTATCTCTGGTGGTGTTCCAGTTCTCATAATTCTATTTCTCATGTTTTGATAAAGATGCCTTGATGATTTGTTGGTGAAAGTGTTCAGGATGCACAAACTAAGGGGGAGCCTTAGTCATATGAAACGGATGTTCGGATGCACATTTTCAGGGGGAGTATTAGCGTTGCTGAGTATAATGCTTTGTTGGCATTATGATGGTTCTGAAATATGTTCTCTTTCTTGAGGGTTTTCTAGGTGTTGGTCTTAAATGGTCATACTTGTATTTTGATGAAAAGGTCTTGTTGAGACCCATGATGTAAAATTGTAATATTCAGTCATGTAAGGACTTGTCAAATTTATAAACCCACTGGCTTGGGTAGCTGAGTCAAATTTTGTAAACCCACTTGGTTGGGTAGTTGAGTTGAAATGTGTAAACCCACTTGGTGGGGTACTTGAGTCTTATAGGTAAATCCACTTGGTTGGATATTTGATGTAAGTATGAGTCTTTTGGTGATAGGAAGTTCATAGAGTCATGTACTTCATTGAAAAATATTCAGCATGAACTCAGGGGGAGCTTGGTTACTTCTGTATACATCAGATCTGCCGAACGCTTCTTCTACATGAGGAGAAAGGGGGAGGGGTATTGATTTGATGTGGTTTGATCAACCCATGCACTGATGTCAAAGGGGGAGAGTGACATGGTGTTTGAATCAAGAGAAGATAATGATGTCAAATATTTGGGAGAGTGACATATTTGGGAGAGTGACATGGTACCTATCTGTTGTGGTAACCAAACACCATCGTGGTTGCCATCAAGTCCAAGGGGGGAGATTGTTGGAAATATGATGCAGAGTGTTGTCCTTGATGGCAACCCACTGAATGAAGATGAAGACATGCGACTGTTGACATGTGTTGTCCTTGATGGCAATCCACCTGATGAAGTTATGCTTGACTTGATGGACTTGGTAAGTGATGTAAATCTGATGTGATATGATGTTTGTTAGCAATATGGCGCTGAGTGTTGTCCTTAAATGGAAATCCTTTTGATGAAGATGATGACAACTTACTTGATAAAGTTGTGCTTGAGAGAATATGTTCTTGATGAAGAAAATATGATGTATCTACAGTGTGTACAGAAGGCAATGAAGAAATGAATTCAGAATGTGCCCAAAGTATGATAAAAAGAGTATGTCTCAAGGCATACGTGGATATGTCTAGGGGAAGTAGCGTATGCACGCGGGAAAGAACGTTATAAGTCGCGTATTGGCAAAAGCGCTAAAAAAGTGCAAACCCAGGGGTAACCACCATGGTATTGACCCATTGTATTGGGTAATGATTCGTCTAAATGACCCCGTCCAGGTAGTTTTGGGCACGTGGTATTGGTTTGGCTCGTGGTATTGAAAAAGGGGCCCGTGGTATTGAAAAAGGATAAACCTATATAAGAAGAAGAAATTCATTGTGCAAATGAGATGTGTGGGTGCAAGATGTCTGAGCTTGAATGAATACTTCTCTCTGAAGTATATCTCAGAGGAAGGCAGTTTGATGATAGATCTGAATCTATGAAGCACTTATGAGGAAATGATGAAGCGGGATCTTTAGATCTGAAATGTACTTGTATTTGCTAGATCTGTTTATGGAGTGATTAGATCTGTGATGAGGCGAACATCTAGGCGAACATCTGTCTGAAGTAAAAGGGTAAATCTGAACTGAATATCTGATTTGAAGAAGTATGCTGCTCTGTAATGATTGAAGATCTATACGCTACTTCATCAGATCAGCGCGTATATACGCGCTTCGATGAAGAGAAAGCGCGTATGAACAATGAAACATACAGCAGAGAGAGCCGAACCACTGTGTGGACGGGGCGCGGGAGCATACGCGAAGCATCGTTGAAGTGAACACGATGCAAACTAGGGTTGCTGGAAGCATGGGGTAAGGAAATGTCCGATCTATTCTCGCCGGTTTACCGATATCTTCATGAGCAGAAGGTAACTGCTTCATGGTTGATTGAGCTAAAAGCATGGAAAGGTCCGCTCCCAAATACATGAAACGCACCGCAATGTTGTTCTATTGAAGTTGTTGGATCCAGTGTGAAAATTGATGAACGTGGTCCATAGAGGTGCTGAGGGTTGTAGCCTTCAGATAGGGGGTTGTAGCTCCCTTCCAGGTGAGGCTGGTAAACGAGATCAGGGGGTCGTAGCTCCCTTCCAGGAGAGGCTGGTAAACGAGTCAGGGGGTTGGAGCTCCCTTCCAGAAGAGGCTGGTAAACGAGCGCAGGTGGGTGCCTGCGTGCTGGTCAAGTCTGCGCCAGCACATATGTTGTAAGATGTTTTCTCTATAATAAAATATTGAAGGCCGAGCAACTGCAGCGGTGGTTTTCTCCCGACTTGGGTTTCCACCTAAAAATCCTGGTGTTCATGTGTGATGCTTTGTGTGATGGTTTACTCTGTTCTTACTGCACATGTTTACTGTTTATTAAACATCTGATGAATGAATGATGGAATGATTCAAGTGAAGATCTAATGACATAATTAGATATCTGTGTATACGCTAGTTTCATAAAGGGTATCCGCGTATATACGCGAGTCTATTTCAGGAAAGTCGCGTATGAGTTTTAGAAACAAGAAAAAGTAAAAGTTTTGAATATGCAGTAAATATTGATTCACCCCCCCCCGCTCTCAGTATTTTTCCCAACAATTGGTATCGGAGCAGGTTCTTCTGTAGAAGCTTGATCGCTTGAAGGAGATCCGTCGCAATGGGAAAGAAGCAAAAGAAGAAGCCCACTCAAAGAAAGGAGATATTTCAGAGAACATGGATACCAGAAATCAAAGAAGATGAATCAGATAGTGATTGGGGTCCTAATTATCTCATTGGTACAATGAATGGTGATAATAGTGAAGAATATGCTATTGACCTAGAAGAAGCTGTCAAGATTAAAGATGAAGAAGATTCTGACCAAGCTCTACAAGTGCTCATGGCAAAGAAGCAAAATACTCAAAGCAAGGAGATGTCTCTAGAAAACTGGTACAACAGAAGTTGACAAAGATGAATCTGATAGTGATCCTTGTAATCTTATCTGTGCAAGCAATGATGTAGATAGTGAAAGTAATGTTGTGGTTTTAAAAGAAGTTATCAAAGATCAACAAAGAATATTTAATGAGAAGGACGCTGCCTCCAAAGCCTTGGTATTTAGACTGAAAATGATGTTCGATGATGTATACAATCGAAGTGAAGGATATGAAGCTGGAATCATCTCTCTGCAAGCAGAACTTGAAGAATCAAATAAGAAGAATGAAAGACTTGAAGCAGAAAACGTTTCTCTAAAAACAGATCTAGAAAAATCAAAAAGGAAGAATGAAGGTCTTGAAGCTGGAATCTTCTCTCTACAAGCAAAACTTGAAGCATCAAGCAAGAAGAGTGAGGAACATCTACCATCATTTGAAAGGGAAGGACTTGAAGCAGAAATCATTTCCCTCAAAGAAGACTTGGATAAATCAAATAAGAAGAATGCAGGACTTGAAGCAGAAAGCACATCCCTAAAAGTAGATCTCGAAGCATCGAAGAAGAAGAATGAAGAGCTGCAACAAACATGTGAAGAAAACGAAAATTGGTTAAAAGAAGAGATTCTAAATCTGAAGGATCAAGTAGAAGATAGAAGAAGGAAAGAAGAAAGCATGACAAAGCAATGTCAAGCCCTGGAGGTTGAGGTAAATATTCTCAAAGGTAAACTTGAGGAAAAAGATAAATTGTTGAGGTTCCAAGATAGTTCAAAAATTTTGGACAACATTCTTAGTAATCAAAGGTCTCCTTCTATTAAACTTGGTCTTGGTCTTCATGAAACGGTTAAAGGAGAATCTAGTTCACAAGGGAATGTTAATGATTCAAAGGAAGTCAATGCAAAATCTGAAGTATTGAAAGAAAGAAAAGGTCAACCAACAGTCATGAATTCTCAAAGGAAATCATTCAATAATGTTGAATACTTTAGATGTCATAATTTTGGACATGCTGCAGCCAATTGCAAGAGCAGATTGTTTCAATCACAAACAAGCAGATTCTACACAAATAGGTACTTTGGTTTCTTCAAGGGATATTGTTTTTCATGTAATATGTAAGGACATAAAGCAGCTTGATTGCAAAAGGAGGAAGATAGAAATACTCATTATGATTCTTATGCTTATTTCTCTCGGACACATGAGATGTTATTCTTGTAACAAGTATGGACATGTAGAAAAAGAATGCAGGTTGAACAGATATGAGAAATTGGATAACTTTCAGGAGACAAATAGAAAGTTCAAACAAATCTGGAAAGAGATGGAGGAACGATCAGAAACGTAGGGAATTTCAACCCTACTGCAGTCATCCGCTTCTGAAGCTTACTTCTCTGATTGACTGCAGGAATGATGTGGGATACATTATTAGATTTAGTAATGTATCGTCACAGGGGGAGAAATGTATGATGTCTCTCATGGTTGATTTGATTATTCTGGTTATATGTATTTCTGATAGTACATCTGGTGTGAAGAAAAGACAGGAACAGAAAGTAAAATTGCAAGAGGAGATGAAGGTGTGAAATTTTCTATATTTCACTTTCCATACGCGGGTTCGATGAAACAAAGTCGCGTATACACGCGAGTTCCAGCAGACACAAACGCGTATGCATTGATGATAAGAGAATTTATCTGATAGCTGAAGATCTGGAGCAGAGGTCCAGGGGGAGCATCAGTCTGACTGAGAAATACTATAGTTTTGACTCTGTATCAGCTTAATTTATCAGTTCTAAATGATGATGATATGATACTTGATGATGAAGTTTATGGATGAGTCCTGTTTGCTTGTTGAATAAAGAGTATTCGTTGCTGAAAGTCCTATATTTCAGAGATAAGGACAGATCATGCAGAGATTGTTGCTGATGACTTGCTGATGAACGTATTCAAGTAAAAAAGGAGCACTGGTCCAGGGGGAGTAGCAGGTTGATGATTGCATTATTGGCAATATGATTGCTTATTCTTTGGTCTTTGTGATACTCATGCTCAAATGATGATGACTTGGTACATGGGTTATTATGATGAGATTTTGAGCCCTGGTTGCTGATAAGTATCTTTTGTGCTCACACATGGATGAGTTGGATGTCGTTTGATTCAGAAATGAGAATAAATCATGCAAAGTTTGTTACTATGGTGGAGATCTTTTGCCTACATATGTTACTTCATGTTAAATCTTGAAGATCTTGATGATTCTGGACCACATGGATGATTGCTTGACATATTTGAAGATGCTGTTCTGGTATGATAATCTCTCTTGGAAAGAATGTATTGATGCTGCCCGAAATCTGAAGGCTTGGTTACTAATGTGCTTATGCTACAACCGTTGGATGACACTTGAAGACACAACTACATTGTCCTATCTGTCTGCCCTCACATGTTCCAGGGAAGCTGTTAAATTCCACAAATTGAAGCTAGAATTGTCTCTATCTGTCAGAAGAACATATCTACTTAAATGAAGAAGATTGAATTGGATACGTGGGTTTCTTGACATACAGCCGTGTATATACGTGAGTTGAAACACATAAAGACGCAACCTGAAATTTATGAAGAATCTATTGAGGAAGAAGAAGAACCTACTTCACCTATCAAAGATATGGTTAAGAACATGAAAAATGAGATCTTCCCATTAAATAAAAAATGGAGAGGCTAGGATGAAGAACATCAACACAGCTGCCCTTCCACACTTCCTTGGCCCAACATCTGAGGACCCTAACACTTTCATGTTCAAATTTATTGTTTTTTGTAGGACTTATGACTATGCCTCAGATAAATAAAAGCTGAAGTTGTTCCCCTCTACACTTAAGGATGCAACCTTGCGTTGGTTCATGGGTATGCCTGGGGCCAACATCACTACTTGGGCCCAAATGAAACAATCCTTCAATAGAAAGTAGAAGGATTATTGTAGGTCTAGATAAAGCAAGGAAGAAATATTAAGGATGACCCTTGGACCTTGTTATTATAATAAACTTCATTTTATTTTATTTTTCGAAAATTCTGACAATTGCAGTGTCAACATTTAATTTGTAATAAACAGGTTTCCAAAGAAAATCCCATGGATACTAGACAAAAAATAAGCATAGATTATACAAGTTGGTTGTGTCATTTGAGGCTGCTAGTACCCTTAGTAAATATTCCAGGGTATCAAAACCATTTTTTTCCACTTGTTTAAATCAAAAACTCAGTTTTTGCATTTTGTTGATAGAAAGATTGCCATTTTTGTATGCAATATGAAAGTCGGGCAAGATTCCATTTATTTGAGGGATCACAAAGGATGTGTTGGAGACCCTCAATATACTATCTGGAGGATATATATATATATATATATATGTGTTATCTTATGATGACATCAAAATTATGTTCGAAAACCAGTCTAGGGAATCCAGGAAGAAGGGTAGGGATCGTCAAGGCTTGGCTAGCACCTCTTCCTCCACATCATCCATAAAAATAATATAGGGAAGATTTTGGATGATTTCAAGAGTGAAATGATGCCATCTTTGCATTGAAAATGGATACCATGGAGATCAAGAGGAAAGAGGAAGCATATGTTACACAATAATTTTTTACCTTGCTCACTTCCTGTCCCTGATCCTAAAGTGCCCTATGACAAGTACTGTTCAGTATATCTACCTAGGAAAAATACAGAAATATATCTCATGAAGAATAAAATAAAGCTGCCTTGAAGGATCACTAGAGAAACTTGGTCAAAAACAGAAATATTTGGGTCAACGTGCTTCTCCAATGGCTTTCCCATGGTGATGGCAGGTTGACAATTTTGGCCTAGTGCTGTCAGTGCCATTTTTTTTGGAAAAACTACGCTGCCCCCTTTCTGGTAGTGTTTCCTCAAAATGGAGGAGAATATTTGACCTTTAGAAGCTCCAAGGTGGCGATCTGATTGTTATTTGGTGGTGATAGGGTTGAACTCTCTGATTTTTTAGCTTTGATATTATCAATGGGGTTTTATCCCTTGGAAAGTGGCCCTTCCTCCTTCTTCATGGACTCCCAACCTCTTCCCCCTTCATATGAATTTATCCCCATCCTTCCACTACCAGTTGGTCATTGTTGGGATGGTCTGATCATTCATTACATTTACACTCCTATATTGTGATAACACCTAAAGATATTCGAGAGAAGGAATGCTTTAGAGCTTCAACGAAGAACTTAGACATCACCAAAGGGAGGCCTCTGAAATCAAGGTCTCGGTTGTAAGATCTCTCTTTTATATTCATTAATAAAAAATTTGATGTTTTCTTTCTATATTTGTCTAATAATTTTCACAGATAGTCTAATGTTCCTTGATCTGTTAGGTAGATGAAGTTCAGGAATATTGTGTATTGGATTACATTTTATGTTTCCTCTTGACCTATTGTGGGTAATCATACGCCACTAGTAGCAAGGAACGAGCTTGGGGGATCATGGATGAAGGCCACCATCAAAGTGTTCAAGTATAGCATCAAGAAAATGTAACCCTATCTCCTTTCTTGTCTCATTTTGAAAATTAGCTAAGGAATCTTACATTAGAAACTAGCACATCTTGATAGACCCACTCTATGGGTAGAGAGATCACCTTTGTCCGTAGAGGGGATTTATCTTCACAAACAAATTGGCAACTCTGTCGAGGAGATTTAGCCTCTTTTCCTTCCCTTTCCCAGGTTGATTTCTGATCAGTTTAACCAATCATTGAGATGTGAGTCTATTTAGGTCTCTATAGGTATGCATATAGTGCTTGATTTTTTCTTTAGAGTATCAATTCTAGGTTCCTGGTTCAGTTTGGATTGTTTTTCCTAAGAATTTCTCGACCAACATGTCTTTTTTCAGACACAGTCACATTGCCAGTGTATATATTATAAGTACAGTCGCACTAAAAACTTTGTCTTCCATTGTCTCCTTGTGCTGGTACAGGTTCGTAGACCAACACTATTTTTTCTATGCAAAGTAGCACTACGAGCATGGGTTTGGGGGTCTAAAGTAGTGTTGAACACCCTATCAACATGGTTTTTGCTATGTAAAGTAGCATTGGTCCTTAAATTTATGAATTTTTGGGGTTTTTGCTAAAAATCCTAGTGTGTCTTGATCTCTAAGGTCATCCTCTTTCTCTTTGTGTATCAAACTTTTTTTTTTGGTCTTAGTTTCTTTATGGTGTGCAAAAGTTCATCCCATTCTCTACGTGCTAAAAGTTAAATTTTGGTTGAATCTTTGATTCTTTGAGTCCATTAATTCATTGTTTGATGCTTGTATATTTGGAAAAAATATTTTTTTGCTGGTCATTAAGCATCATTTTTATGCCATGAAATAAACTGATATTTTGCATTCGTTTATTTTTTTATCTCAAAAATTTACTTTTCATAAGAAGTGGATTAGATTAAATTGCATTTGAAAATTCAGTTTTGTGATTATAATTAGACATTTATTATATTGTTTGGTGGTTTAAAAACTAAAAATTTCATTGAGTGCATTTATTTCAAAGTGCATTAAGTAGATTCTCATTCCATCGAAAAGTGCATTGAATGCATTCTCATTCATCAAAAAAAAAAAAAAGGAAATTGCACATAGATTACAGTTGCATATTTTTCAAAAAAAGAATTTTTGCATAGATTACATTGCATAGTTTGCATCTTTGAATGTTTTGACTTGAATTGGGATAGTTAAAGTGATTTGGTTAGGAAGAGCTTCCTTTACTGCATTTTTTTTGTTGCATCATTGTTTGAAACTTTTTCCTAAACTAGATAGCCTTCATTGAATTGAAAGGATCCTTTTCTCATGCTAGTTGCATTATAGGTATTTAGGTGACATCATTTTGAGCCTTGAAATTGAAAATTTAATCAAGATAAACCTTAAAATTTATTCAATTAACATTAGGGAGCATTTTAAATTAACACAAAAATCTAGAGGTCTAGGCTAGAGACGTGTTCCGACATCGTTAAGCATAGAAACTGTTGCTAATTGTCTATGTTACATTCTGGGGGTGATATCCCGTCCCACGTATGGAATTATATAGGACAATGCTGCACGTATGAAAAGTATGAGGGGATGCTTTCATCCTACAATCACACATTAGAAAATGCTACTACATACTGGACTCCCATGTACCGTCGAGTATATTTTGAGAGACCCCACTACGTTGCAAACCTGCCATAGGTAACCAAGCGACAACCTTGTAGACATGATACACTGAAAACAACATTCAGGGAGATTGGCTACCATACATTAAGTCCTTGGTTTTCCAAAGTTTATATTGTAGTTCAAAGATACTTGGTAATCCATTTTTCCTATATTAACCCTTTTTATTTTTGTTGTTAAATTATAAAATTTATTTTCCACGATAAAAATTTACCCATGTAGTACTACTTAGCAGATCTTAGGTTGAGAATAATGGTAAAAATTCCTGGGTTTACCAATAAAGGAATCCCCTTATATGGGAATCCTGGTCCTTTTCCTTTCTTTGGAAATGTTGGCAACATTGTCCCTCCAGAGATTAACCATTTTCTTTCCAGTTTGGTTATTTTCAACCCCCATGGTTCCAAATGTCCAAGCTACTTCGCAACTAAGTTACCCTCCACCTGAATAGTTTCAACCTCATGTTGATCCTAACCTTGACCCCTCACCTTCTTGACTTGTTTCTTCACCCCATTCTTCCTCTTCACCTGGTGAAAGTATGGATTCTAGTAACCAAGAAGCTAAAAAGAAGAAGAAGAGGAAGAAGAAGAAGAAGAAAAATAAGTAAGGGGGCAACCCAATGACCATCGATACTGATGAACGGATGCTGAAAAACCTTCCAATCAACCCCATAAAGTCAAATTCCCTTGAAAGATATGTAAGGGTGACCAAATTATTAGATATTTTCCTGGTATTCCCAAATTTTTAGAAGTGTGGTCCATTAGCCCAAATCGCCCTTTTTCATCGGGCTCTAGAGATCATGCTAGTGATAAGCCCTCAAATAGTGATAATAAGGCCCATGGGAAAAATGAGAAAGTTAAATTTCCCTTCAGGTTATGTGACGGGAGTCATCCCATTCACCTTTGTCCTTATATGGATGAAGCCTCCAAAGTCTCGGATAACCTTATTACTTCTCAACCTTGCCTTCTTGCTGGTTACTGAAAGCTTTCCCCTAATCCTCTACTAGTTGATCAAGTGATTGATCAGAAGTCATCTCTGGTTAATCCCATTTTCTTTGAAAGAGAATCTCATGAGTTTTTTCATAACCAACCATTGGTTGAGAAAACAGTCGACCCAATTCCACCTTTAGTTGGTCAAGTCTTTCCTGTAGAGACTGAACCTCATACCACTCAGGTTGTTTTTTTTTCTTCAGATTCCCATGAACTAGAGGGAAATCCTTTTATTCCCATGGTATAGGAGGGTGATCCTCCCATTCCTATAACACAAGGGGGCAGTTATCTTGTTCCCACAACACCCCCTCCAAGTAGTATGGCCACTTCCTTTGATTGGAGTCGACTGACAGGATATCATCTTCCTTCTTACATGCCCTTTGAGATCACAGTATAGGCCTAGAATGTGGATGTACCTAGCATGATAATAGATGAAGGTGCATCTATTAGTGTTTTGTCTTCAACTACTTGGAAATATTTTGGTTCTCTGTGTAGGTTTTAACCCTGAAAAAAAATTATCTACACATGAATCTTATAACAAAAAATAAACAGTAGTGAGAGCATAAAACATAAAACAGATAAACACAGAGATTTTCCCCTGGATCCCGAATTGGGATGACCAACTTGATTTTTCATTATATTCCTTTTAGTGTTACAACACATATATATACATGCCGAAGCATACATAAACCCCAATCCATTAAACCTGGATTAGAACATAACCGTAGTTCCCTTGACCGGATCTACAAAATACCAGGGGCTGAAAACGATCGTACCCCAAAACCATGTACAAAATCATTCACAAAACATGAGTGGGTCCACTTATGAGTGGGTCCACACACCAAACAAATTTTCGCCAGGGCACTGCCCCCGGACCCTAACAGTCGGGGCTGCCTGCCCCCTTGTGACCCCGCTGCTGCGCCCGACGCAACGTACAACGTGTGGGGATAGTTTTGGAAAGAATATAACACATGCCAAACATTCTCCCACTTGTTGTTTTCTTTCCATAGGGGGCCACAGGAGAGCTTGGTCATTGGGCCAATTCTTTGACACCCATTGTTTCTCTACACCAAGAGAACTTCTGAGTGCTTACAGACATCGTCAATGCATTTGCAACATTCTTCAAAGTGTCCACCTTTACCAGCAACACCCTTTTAGCCTCAACCATATCTCTAACAAAGTGATATTGAACATCAATGTGCTTTGTCTTTGAATGATAAGCAGGGTTCTTAGCCAAGAAAATTTCACTTTGGCTATCACAGTCCATCCTTATAGCTTGTTGTACCAACCCCATACTTGAACACAATCTCTGCAACCAAATTGCTTCCTTGCTTGCATGAGTGGCTGCTAGGTATTCTGCCTCTATAGTTGAAAGTGCCACTACAGACTGTCTTTTATTCATCCAACTGACTGCACCTACAAATAGGCTAAAAACATACCCACTTGTAGATATTCTTTGGTCCAGATCTCCAGACCAGTCTGCATCAAAAAAACCACGAATGTCCAACATTCTTTCCAATCCTGGTCTTCCCTGGTAGCACAAGCCATAATCACTAGTGCCACATAAATATCTGAAAACTTGCTTCACTGTTGTCCAGTGCTCCTTTCCTGGGTTTGACATAAACCTGCTCAATACTCCCACTGAATGTGCAATGTCTGGTCTAGTATAGACCATTTCATAAATCAGGCTACCCACTGCACTTGCATATGGAACACGGGACATATACTCCTCTTCTTCGTGTGTCTTGGGACACTGTTCAACAAACAAATTTACACCTACAGGAATAGGAACATTCACTGGTTTACTATCCTGCATATTGAACCTCTGCAATATAGTTTTGACATACTTCACCTGGTTTAACCAGAGCTTCCTCTTTGCCCGATCTCTCTTAATTTCCATGCCCAAAATATAGTTTGCAGCACCAAGATCCTTCATGTCGAATTTGGAGAACAGTTGGGTCTTCAAATCTTGGATAATTTCTTTGTCATTTCCAATCAACAACATATCATCCAAATACAAGACCAAATAAATAACACGGTCACCAATTAATTTAAAATAAACACAATGATCCTCCTTGCTTCTGGTGAAGCGAAGTCCCCGTATATAGGTATCAAATTTATGATACCACATCCTTGGTGACTGTTTTAACCCATACAGAGACTTCTTCAACTTGCACACTAGTTCTTTCTTACCCTTCACCATAAAGCCTTCAGGTTGCTTCATGCAGATCTCCTCTTCTAGATCCCCATGAAGAAATTTTGTCTTCACATCCATCTGTTCTATCTCAAAATCAAATGTAGCAGCAACAGATAAAAGTAATATAATAGAAGTAACTTTGGCAACAAGAGAAAAAATATCACCAAGATCAATTCCCGGCACCTGGGAATAACCTTTTGCTACCAATCGAGCTTTGTATTTCTCCACCTTGCCTTCTACATCCATCTTCTTTTTAAACACCCATTTTCTCCCGATGAGCTTCCTTCCAGCCGACAACTCCACCAGATCCCATGCCTCATTTTTGTGCAAGGATGCCATTTCATCAACCATGGCCTCCTTCTAGAGTTTTCCATCCTCTGAATCTACTGCCTCCCTAATAGTTCTAGGATCATCATCAGTTATAGTTAAGGAAAAACCTGAACAAAAAGTAGATGGACTATACCTTTATGGTTGCCTTCTTTCACGATTTGATCTTCTCAAAGCTGGAGTTTGTGGCTCTTCCTCTTCTGAGTATTCTTCTATTGTAGAGTCTGATTCATCCTCCTTTAGCTAAAACTCTATCTTCTTAGGTTCCTTTGGTAGGAATTCATGTGTAACAACATCTTTCACCTCTCTAAACACCACATCTCGGCTGTACACAACCTTCCTTGTTTCTGGGTTCCAAATCTTGTAACCCTTTAAACCATCCTTATACCCAATAAAGATGCACCTTTCAGATTTATTATCCAACTTGGTCCTTTTCTCCTTTGGAAAATGTACATATGCATCACATCCAAATACCCTTAGATGTGAAAGAGAGGGTTTCTTACCATTCCATACCTCATGTGGAGTCTTATCCTCCAACGCTGATGAAGGTGATCTCTTAACTAAGTAACATGCAGTCTCCACTGCCTCTGCCCAGAATTCTTGTCCTAACCCGGTACCACTGAGCATGCTTCTTGCCTTTTCCATCAGTGTTCTATTCATTCTTTCTGCAACTCCATTTTGCTGAGGTGTGTATGGAGTAGTCTTCTGTCGTGCTATACCACACTTCTTACAAAACTCTTCAAATTCCTTCTTGCAAAACTCCCCACCATTATTTGTCCTCAGCGCCTTTATCTTCTTCTCTGTCTGGTTTTCCACCAAAGCCTTAAATTCTTTAAATATGTCAAAGACTTGAAATTTCTTCCTCAAGAAATATATCCATGTATTCCTTGAGAAGTCATCTATGAATGAAACACAGTACACAGACTTTCCCAGTGATGGAACTGACACAGGTCCAAACACATCACTGTGCACAAGTTCTAATATCTTATTCACCCTCTTAGCACTAGAAGGAAAACCCGATTCTACTTCCCATATACACAATATTCACAGAAATCGAAATCCAAAGAGCAATTAGACATACCTTCTACCATACCATTTATATGTAGTATCCGAAGGCCCTTCTCTCCAATATGTCCAAGCCTTTGATGCCAGAGCATGGTATTTTCTCCAGAGACAGCTAGGATTTCCGCTCCACTTTCAGGAACCACATAACTATTACACCCATCAATAACAGTGCTACCTTGTAGCTTGTATAGAGTTACAGTCTGAACTCCCCGCATTAATACCAGTGCTCCCCAAACCATCTTGCAAACATCTTTCTCCAACACTGTTTTTACACCTGCATCATCCATCTTGCTTATAGAAATCAGATTTCTGGCCAATGCAGGAATATGCAGAACACCAGGAAGTGTTCTAATCCTTCCACCTTGCAGCTTCAGCTTGACCTTTCCATGTCCGATGATTCTAGCCTTCCTATCATCCCCTAGGAAGACATCACCACCATCATATTTCTCATACTCGCAGAACCACTCCCAATGGGGAGTGAAGTGAAAGGATGCACCTGATTCAATCAACCATGACTCATGATCTACATGTGTATTTGAAGAAGAAGCCAAATACACATCCCCACCTTCATCCGAGGTGGTTTTTGCCTCTGCAGAAGGAGCATAATCAGATCCATTTCCTTTCTCAGGAGCTTTAGATCTGCACTCCTTTTTGTAGTGCCCTTCCTTTCCGCATTTCCAGCATACCTTTACAAAATTTCCAAAAGATTTAGATCTCCCTCTAGATTTGGATCTCCCACTCGAAACCTTATTCTTGTTTCCGTTTTGGGACCTTCCTTGTACAGATAAGGCATCTCCATTCTGGCCCTCCATATTTCTCCGTCTCATTTCCTTCGACAACAAGGCTGAGACAATGTCATCAAAATTCAAGGTAGTTGTATTGCTACCTATTGCAATAACCAGACTATCCCACGAGTCTGGTAGAGAACAAAACAAACTGATGCACTTATCTTCATCTAAGATTTTGATATCAACAGATGACAGTTGACTTACCACAATATTGAAGGCATTCAGATGCTCTGTCAGCGAGTCTCCATCCTTCATCCTCAGGTTATACAACTTTTTCTGCAGGAACAACTTATTCACCAGTGACTTAGATTGCTACAAAGTCCCAAGTTTTTCCCATAAATTCTTCGTCGTAGCTTCCCTAGATACATTCAACAATACTGAATCTAAGACACACAACCGTATTGTGCTCTTAGCCTTCCGATATAGTTTCTTCCAGTCTTCATCTAACATTGTCGTTGGTTTAGTACCTAGATCTACCGCGATCCACTAATCTTTATCCACCAGCAGATCCTCCATCTTGAGCTTCCACAAATCAAAAATATGACCATTAAATTTCTCGATCTCTATCTTTCCGCAGCTCGCCATCTTCTTTCACTGCAAGAATCGATCCCGCAGATCTCCCACTGAACAGGGTCTACCTCAGGCCTGAGAAAAAAACCCTTAGCAACAAAGGCGTCTCCTTGAAGCCAAAACAGCTTTGATACCAAATGTAGGTTTTAACCCTAAACATAAATTATCTACACACGAATCTTATAACATAAAATAGACAATAGCGAGAGAATAAACATAAAATAGATAAACACAGAGATTTTCCCCTGGATCCAAAATTGGGACGACCAGCTTGATTTTTCATTATATTTCTTTTAGTGTTACAACACATATATATACATGTCGAAGCATACATAAACCCCAATCCATTAACCCTATATTAGAACATAACCATAGTTCCCTTGACCGGATCTACAAAATACCAGGGGCCGAACACCATCGTACCCGAAAACCATGTGCAAACTCATGCACAAAACATGGGTGGGTCCACCTATGAGTGGGTCTGCACACCAAACAAATTTTCGTCGGGGCGCTGCCTCGGACCCCAACAGTGGGGGTTGCCTCCCCCCTTGTGACCCCCCTGCTGCGCTCGGTGCAATGTACAACGCGTGGGGCTAGTCATGGAAAGAATATAACACATGCCCAACACTCTGCAGCTTGTGCGTGTTACCCAAAATCTGTTAGTGTTTAACGGAGGAACCAATCAACTTTTAGGGATCCTTCCTAACTTGCCTACTACTTTACGAGGGAATATTTTCTATATAGACATGATGGTTTTACAAGTCCCTTTAGATTTTAACTTTCTCCTTGGGCGTGACTATACTTATGTCATGGGAGCTCTTGTCTCTTCTCTCTTTCATGTGATGTGTTTCCAACATGAAGGAAGAATTGTGACCATTGGTCATATGTCATTCATTGGACCTAATTTGGCTCCCAATCAACCATCATCCCTTAATGGTTTTTACATGCAAGTGGTATCTTCTCCGTCACAGGTTAATTATCTGAACACCTATTCCATTACCACGTTTATTGATGATATAGTTAGTGATATAGTGCATCATGTGCTGGGGGAATTAGACCCTGATTTCCACAGTGTTGTTCTCCTATTTGATGAGAACATCCTGGAAGACATGACCTTTTATGGGCCATAATCAATGTTCGAAGTAGAGTTTCTTGTCTTGTGTCAAGCTCCTTAAAAAATGAAACAAGGTATCTAGAGCAGAGTTCCTTTTCTTGTGTCAAACTCCTTAAAAGATGAACCAAGGTATCTCAGAGCAAAGTTCCTTGTCTTGTGTCAATCTCTTTAAAAAATGAAACAAAGTCTCCCCAGTAGATTCCCTTTTCTTGTGTCAAGCCCCTTAAAAAATGAAGCAATCTCTTCAAATCATAGTTCATTTTCTTGTGTCAAGCTTGTTAAAATATGAAACAAGGTGTCATGAGCATAGTTCTTTTACTGTGTCAAGCTTGTTAAAAAATGGAACAAATCCCCTTTCAATTCGAGTCTTTAACTAGATCTCGTAAAATACCAGTCGATTGTTTCACTTGATCTCATAAATGAACCTTCATTCCATCCACCTGTTAGTAACCAGTAGTATACTTAGGTGAATGAAATGCAGCTTAAGGGGCTTGTACCTCGAATTGAGTCACCATGTTGGGGGCATGAAAAATTATTCCAAGCATAGTTTGTCTTTGTTTCAAGCTTATGTAAAAATGAAACCAACTTCAACCAGAGTTTACCATGTTCCAAGGTTGTGTAAAAATGAAACCATTTTGATTTTACCTCTCGTGATTGCCATTTTTTTAGCCTCTTTTCCAGATGAGCCTTGGTTTTCTCGTTCCATCATCACCATATGATTGGCCAATCTTACACTTTAACTTGGTTTTTTTACCCTTTTCTGAGGAATGGCCACGATGAGTGGTATTTTTACCCAACCTCTTGACCTTTGCATGATTTGAGCAGTTCCATCATGACCAGAACTAGTTGCTACCTTTTATACCACTCTTACTCTAGGAGGAGTCAAGTTTAAGCTCTTTTATAACTGTCAAAATATGAAAATATTTTCGAGTACTTGTCTTTTCGAACTCGTTAAAGTAAATGAATTGACGTGGTCTTAGTAGACGTTTACCTCTTTTTTGGGTTGAGATTAACTATTTATGAAAAATGAATACCTTGATTGAACATGGTCAAGAGGTTCTCTCGAATATTATTTTCTACCTTTTTTAATTCGAGGGATGATTTACGAAAAAGGACATGATGAAGTTTTCTTTTCTATTTCCTTTTCAGACTCCTTAAATATGAAAAGGGCATCGAGTTACTCTTACTTTGGACTCATTAAATGTTAAACGATGAAATACTTGTCACCATGAAGAGACCGAGTTCCTCTTTTGTAGGGATCGTTAAAATTACTAGGATGGATTAATTTGAAGAATGAAATTACATGCTCAACATATGCTATCTTCTTCATGCTGGCTATCAAAAATAAAGAGGTACTCGTTAGCAATAATGGGGTAAAATTGAAAGTGGAACATCTGATGTGTTTTGGGAAGCTTGTCACTCTTGAACATGACACTCATCCGGAGTTCGTGTTGTGTTGGGATATCCTTCATTCGTCATTTTTCCTTCCTAGGTTTTGGAAATCCATATGTCTCCTATTTGATCACCATTTTTTTCATCATGACCTTTGATCCCATTTGAGTCGAATGCTCCCTCACTTTGGAGTCGAGTCACCGATATGTTCAAGAGAAGTCCTTTTTATCTAAATCAAACATCCTCTGATTGTTTGACCTTCTCTATTATAATCATGAATCACTCCTATCAGATTGAGATATCCATTCTTTCATGTCAATGATGTGGGAAACATTATGGCCCTCATTCTAAGAATCACTTCCTGTTGACCTCAACTCATTATCTAGGAAGATGATTTAGAAAATCCTTTTCAGTACCTTGCAGCTTGCATGCCTCAATGGAAAGTTCTTCGTGTTCAATGATAGGTTCACATCACTGATCTTCAATCGAATGATTCTACAAGTGTTTGACTTCAACACATTTATTTAAACTTGTGGATTGTGTTTTTGTACCTTGAGGGCCATCGTCATCATTGGTGGTTTCTCTCGTGACTGTTAATTATTCTTATCTTTGATCGGTAATCAGGTAGTTTCTACAATGTTCAACATCAGCTCGTGTATTAACATGGTTAGATTCATATTCAGTGTAATTTGAGATCAAAACAAAGACCTTGGATCAAATTTGTTATTAGCCAGGCTATGTGGAGATTTGAGTATTCATGATTTTACACATGATCTTTTCTATACAGATGACTGCGACCATATCATGGATCCATTTCCATGATCTCCTTCAGAAGGATGGCTATGACCATGACGTGGGTTCATGTATTATTTTATGCCTGTGTTGGTGGATTTGGTGCACGATTGTACCAATCCACACTTGCTTAGTTGTTTCCTCTTAAGTTCCTGGTCATAGCCAGATAAACAAGAGAGTTATCAGGTTATTGAGCATGCCATAAAATAAAACATACTAGATAATGAAATAGCATGCATATGTAGAGAGAAAATAAAAGCTAAACTAAACAAATAACACAAATCTCATATAGAGTCAAAGAACACAATAATACCAATGATGGCATCTATGTCCCCTCTTATTGTGTGCTAGTAGGAATAAAATGTAGAATGTTTACGCACTTGCCAAGGGGCCCTTAGAAATAGGGAGTTCTAAGACCCAATGCAAGGAAGTTTTTACATCTGAGTTGCCTTGGTGCAAGGTCCCTCTCTTTATTCCAAAGGATTGGAATTTTTGGCTGGCCAACAACTGAATCCCCTCTCTACTTCTACTCCAGATCACACATTGCTAGATTTCCTGAAGTACTTTTGGCCAACATAACAATGTGCTCTCCATTTGTTCATCTCTTGGTGGCCTTTATATATGAATTCAAACTCTCCTTCCCTCTCTTGGTACATTAATGGATGGTGACCTAAGAGAGGGGGATTGTTGAGATTCAACAAGATGATGAGCTTAGTGAAAATTAAACACATTCACTAAGTGGGGCCCACAGGCTATTTTTAGGTGTATGTCTATTTTTAGACTTGGTGAGCATATTCTATAAGTTGCAGGATGCTATTTGTAGATGGTTGGTCAAATGTGAAAAATATATGAGATTCTATTTTTAGAGTATTTGGTGAAGTCTATTTATATATCATCAATCTAAAAATAGATACATGTCGATTATTATTAGCCCTTAATAATAATCCGACAATAAATATCAAATTATTCTCCTGGAGCACTTTATTTCAGTGAACGGATTTGGAAAATCAGTGGGCTGAAGCAATTACACAATTCCTAGGGTGGTTGGTGACTCATGCATGGAGGAATCAGTTAGAACTGAAGTGGCAAAGTTATGATAGAGTTGGAAGAGTAGTTATGGGAGTTTTTATTCAGTTTAACTCAGTTGTGATAGTTGCATCTAGTTCTAACTAAAAATACAATAGTGAGATTTTAGTGAATTAATTATTTAATTAATTCATAACTAGAGACTCACTCGCAACTGAACAAATACATCAATTAACTACTTGTATGTCAGTTCTAGTGGAGATCAAGTGGAGATATAGGTGAAAGGGTGAGATGGACTATCTGTTGTGACTATAATGATGCATTCAATGCATCTAACACACATTGGAGATGCCAATGAGGATTTCGTAGTCAAGGCAAGGCCAATTTGAATTCATTTATGGGTCATATTTATCAGGGATTGCACAGTGGAGGCAGGCTGTCAGGAGGCAAGAAATTGGTGCATAGATATGCAAAAGTTTCTGCATGACAATGTGTAATGATTGTTGATTGTACTGAGAGCTTGATGTACTAAGCTTTGTATGAGATTATTATATGATCCATTGATATACATAATATATGATAGTTAGGTTTTTCATCTTTAATCTTTCCCGTTAAATAACTATGTTTATTTGCGATTGATTTTCTTCATATGTGTTTGCAATTGGCGATTTAATTTCTGCAAAGAATTAAGTGGAAGGATTATATATTTAACATAAGATTAATTTTTTAGATCAGGAGAATCTAGTAATAATACCAGTATTAATAAATTTCTACATGGTATCATAGCAGTGTTAATCACTGGAGATTGCAATCTTGAAGAGGCGTTGATTTTTGTGCTAGTTGACAATTCGAATTTGCCGCTGAAATTTCTTGGTGCGATAGTTGAGTATTCATTGAAATGGATTTCAATAGGTTGTGGTTGGAGTATGCCCTTGAGGGTAGCTTAAAATACATAGCCTGGAAGGACAGGATGGAGGAAATGCTTGAAGACAATGTTCTAAAGGAGTTCATCGATAGCAATGTTCCTAAGCCTACTTCTAGCGATGTTGCATTACCTGACGCATGGCAAAAGAAGGTAGCGAAGACAAGAAGAATTATGTTGGAAGGTGTGAAAGACCATATTGTATCAAGCCTTCACAGTAAATACACTCCATTTTCAATGTGGAAGGCTTTGAAAGATCATTTCCAAAGCAACAACGACCATAGGAAGTTGGAATTGAAAGATAAGCTCAGAAAAATCAAAATGGAGAAGGGCGACAGTATTCCAAAATATCTCACAAAGTTTGTCCAATGTAGGGATGAGCTGGGGAGTGTGGGAATTATAGTTGCAGATGATGAATTGATGCGCTTGGCTCTCCTTGGGCTTCTGAAGAGTTAGCACAGTTACGAATACTTTGTTAATGGATGAGAGAAATTGTCATATTGGGAGCGAATTTGGTTGGATCTTGTGCAGGAGGAGATAAGGAGGAATACCGGGGATGGCTATTCATCAAAGAATTATGATGAAGAGAATGTAGCTTTAGCTACAAAATCAAAGAAATGGAAGGGGAATAAATCCCATCCAAAATCCGAGGCTAAAGGAAAGAAGCTGGATTTGTCCAAGGTGAAGTGTTTTCACTGTTACGAACATGGGAATCTCGCCACTAACTACCCACAGAAAAAGAAGAACAAGAAGGTTGTTGGAGCTACAGCGGGTGAGGCCTTAGCCTCGCAATTTAAACTTGATTTCACTTTGATCGCATGCTTGGTTTCAAGTGCAATGGGATCGGTGTGGTATCTTGATAGTGGTGCTTCCTTCCATATCACGGGAGACAAGGAGTTGTTTAGTGACTTGGAGGAGAAGGATCTCCAAGTGCATATAGAGATGGGCGATGATGGTAGATACAGTGCGACCAAAATTGGAACCATTTCCTTTAAGAGGGAGTCAGATAAACCACTTATGTTGAAAGATGTTATGCATGTGCCAGGTCTGAAGAAGAACTTGGTATCGATTTCTATGTCATAGGACAAAGGTTATGATGTTGTTTTCAATGAGGGAAAATATTTCTTGTGACATAAAACAATAGGTCAAACCAAGAGGATAGGGATTCGAGTTAAGAATATCTACAAGCTGGAGGTAGATGGATGCGCTGCAATGATGGGCAAAGCAGAAGAAGTGGTGAGCTAGGATGAGGGCGAATTATGGCACAGGAGATTGGGCCATCTTCACCATGGTGCCTTGAAGATTTTGCAACATCTTTCTACCGGACTTCCCAAGAGTACTCTTGTGTAGTCATATCAGTGCAAGGGATGTACTATGGGTAAGTTTGTGAAGACCACCTTTCATGAGAAGGAGAACCGTGCTTCGATGATCCTGGAGAGAATTCACATAGACATGTGTGGACCTTTCTCGGTTGCTTCAACAGAAAAACACAAGTATTATGTTATATTTGTTGATGACTATTCTCATAGATGTTGGATCTTCTTCATGCAGAAGAAGAGTGAAACATTCTCAAAGTTCTGTGAGTTTAAAGCATTAGTGGAGAAGGAGTCGGGGAAGCAAGTGAAGGCTCTGTGGAGCGATAATGGTGGTGAATATATCTCGAATGAATTCAAATACTTCTGTAGCAAAGAAGGAATTCGAAGAGAACTCATAGTGCCTCATAAACCATAGTATAATGGGGTCACAGAGAGGAATAACAGATCGATCATCGGTTCTGCATGACTAGGGCCTACCAATGCACTTGTGGGTGGAAGAATGCAACACTACGGTTTATGGGCAAAACCATTGTCCTAAAAAATTACTTGGCATGAGTACACCTGAAGAATATTTTACTAGTAAGAAGCCTGATATATCTCATTTGAAGATCTTTGGCTCATCTATTTACATTCATGTGACAAAGGATGCTAGGAAGAAGCTGGAGTCGACTACAGAAGTTAGGATATTTGTGGGGTACATAGAAACACCCCATAATTATCGTGTGTATTTTCCAAACAGTCAGATGAATGTGGTGTGACGGGATATAAAATTCAATGAGGTGAAAGCCATGAAGTTGTCACTTGAGAGGGAGCTACACTTGCATGCAGAGGAGGAATTTTTTGTTCCCAAAGATGAGCCTCTAGACGTGTATCAACCACAGGAGGAGATTCATGGAGTGGAGGAGTCCACTCATGCAGAATCAAACATCAGAACATGCAGAAAGCGTACCATAGAAGCTGAGAGATTGAAGCTTGATGCAGCATAGAATTTAGGAGTCCCTACATCACAGCGCAGACAGAGACAGTCACCTGACCGATTCACTGGATACATGGCTCTCATGATCAAGTGTATCATGACAGAGCCATATTCTTTTGAAGAAGTAGTGTAGGAGCCCACATGGGTAGATGCCATGGTGGAGGAGTATGACTCCATTGTCAAAAACAATGCTTGGGAGATTGTTCCAAGGTTGGTTGGTAAATCAGTGGTAGGATCAAGATGGATCTACAAGTTAAAACAAGCAACTGATGGGAGCGTTGAGAATTATAAGGAAAGATTTTTTTATCGGGGCTTATCATAGATCGATGGGATTGATTATGAAGAAACCTTTGCGCCTATTGCACGGTATTCTTCCATAAGGACCATCCTTTCTCTCTCAGTGCAGATGGGTTGGAACATTCATCAGATGAATGTGAAGACTGCATTCGTTAATGGGATCATTGAGGAAGAAGTGTACATTGAGCAGCCTAAAGGATTTGAGATCTTCAGCAGCAAGTCACATGTGTGTAGACTCAAAAGAGCATCATATGGGTTGAAGCAAGCCCCTCGTGCTTGGTACACATGGATCAACAACTATTTCACTGGACTTGGCTTCACCAAGAGTGAGGCAGATGCAAACCTATAAAAAATTGTGGTGGAGGGTAAGATTTTAACCATTTTTATTTATGTTGATGATCTAATACTAATGGGTGATGAGCAGTTGATACACTCATGCAAGGCAGATCTTGAAAAGGATTTTGAGATGAAGGGTTTGGGCCTCCTTCATTATTTCCTTGGATTGGAAATATGGTAGCAAGAAGGTGAACTCTTTGTGTCTTAGGGAAAGTATGCTCAGGAGATACTTGGTAAGTTTCACATGGAAGATTGCAAGCCCATAGATACTCCTCTTCCAGGAAATTGGAGGAAAGAGGATGGTACAATGACAAAGGTAGTGGATGCTGCTGTTTATCAACAGTTGGTGGGTTCGCTCATGTATTTAGTTAGTACAAGACCAAACATATGCTATGCGGTGAACCAGATTAGTCAAGCAATGGTTAAGCCTACCAAGCTCTTTTGGAAGGCAGACAAGCATGTCCTGAGATATCTCAGGGGAACATTTGAGTATGGTTTATGGTACAGATAGACGGATGAGGTGAAGTTGCATGGCTTCACGGATGCAGATTGGGCAGGCATCCCAATGGACAGAAAGAGCACATCAAGAGGGGTTTTATGTATCGGTTCTACAACAATTTCTTGGTACAGCAGGAAACAAAGATATGTGGCACTCAGTTCAATGAAAGCAGAATACATGGTAGCAAGTCAAGATGCATGTGAGGCTATCTAGATGAGGAAGATCCTAATTGGTTTGTTTGGTTCTCATTTAGATCCTACAACGATACATTTTGATAATCAGAGTTGCATTAAACTCTTAATTAATCCTGTGTTTCATGATATATCTAAGCATACAGATATTCGATATCATCATATCAGAGATTGTGTGCAGCAGAAGATCATGTTGCTTCAGTACATTCTTACGGAAGATCGGGATGTAGATATTCTGACGGAGGCACTCAGCAAGAGAAAATTCGAATACCATAGAGGTAGGATCTGGGTGAAGGATAATCCCTATCTTGTTGAGAGGGAGTGTTGAGATTCAACAAGATGATGAGCTTATTGAAAATTAAGCACCTTCACTAAGTGGGGCCCACAGGCTCTTTTTAGGTGTATGTCTATTTTTAGACTTGATGAGCATATTCTATAAGTTGCAGGATGTTATTTGTAGATTTTTGGTCAAATCTGAAAAATAGATGAGATTCTATTTTTAAAATATTGGGCGAAGTCTATATATAGATCGTCAATCTAAAAATAGATGCATGTAAATTATTATTAGCCCTTAATAATAATCCAACAATAAGTATCAACTTATTCTCTTGGAGCACTTTATTTCAGTGAACATATTTGGAAAATCAGTGGGCTGAGGGAATTATGCAATTTCTAGGGTGGTTGGTGACTCATGCATGGAGGACTCAGTTAGAACTGAAGTGGCAAAGTTGTGACATAGTTGGAAGAGTAGTTATGGGAGTTCTTATTCAATTTAACTCAGTTAAGTGAGTTAAACTTAGTTGTGCTAGTTGTATCTAGTTCTAATTGAAGATACACTACTGAGAGCTTAGTGAATTAATTATTTAATTAATTCATAACTATAGAATCACTTTCAACTGAACAAAGACAACAGTTAACTACTTTCATGTCAGTTCCAGTGGAGACCAAGTGGAGAGATAGGTGAAAGGGTGAGATGGACTATCTGTTGTGACTATAGTGATGCATTCAATGCATCAGACACACATTGGATATGCCAATGAGTATTGCATAGTCAAGGCAAGGACAATTTGAATTCATTCAGGGGTTTTCCTCAGCAGGGATTGCGCAGTGGAGGCAGGCTGTCAGGAGGCAAGAAATTGGTGCATAGATATGCAAACATTTTTGCATGAGAGGGTGTAATGATTGTTGATTGTAATGAGAGCTTGATGTACTAAGCTTTGTATGAGATTATTACATGATCCATTGATATACATAATATATGATAGTTGGGTTTTTCAGCTTTAAGATTTCCCGTTAAACAACTATGTTTATGTGTGATTGATTTTCTTCATATGCGTTTGCAATTGGCGATTTTTTTTTTTTTCCGCAAAGAATTAAGTGGAAGGATTATGTATTTAACATAATTTTAATTTGTTAGATCAAGAGAATCTAGTAATACTATTAGTATTAATAATTTTTTACAGGGCTGATTCCATTGTGTGCCACATTATTTCATTATGTGCCCCCTTGAGGTCCTAAGGAGGCTTGGGTGGCTATCCTTGGATGGCCTTAAATGTGGGATCAATTTCCTAGAGAGTGCCTTGTGGCCTTGGAAATTTACTTCCTCCACTCTCAGGTTTCTGTGGATTTTTGAGTGAAAGCCATGCAAAGGCGTGCCTATTGAAAAAAATATGCGCGAAGGCGCATTCTGCTGGCTTCTTGAGTGCGCAATTTGATTTTTCTTCTGGACCTTAGAGATTTTTTAGATTCTTAAGATTCTCTAATGTGCCTCAGCCCTGTAAATCCTTCTGCCTGAAATTTACTAATGTCATATTTTCTTGTGTGATTTTCCAGTGATAATAGTTTCCCCCTAATGTGTGAGGTCTAGGAAGAACTGCATATCCAAAATACATTATAATTTATTTTTTGTGTACTGTGCGAAGAGAGAGAGAGAGAGAGAGAGAGAGAGAGAGAGATAGATGCATGTAACAAGTAATTGGAAACTCCTTACAATGGGTTGAAGAGTGACCATGTACTATGGGAATCCTGCAAGAAATGGTATGATACAATAAATACAATTTTTCTATGAGGCAGGCAAGTCCCATGCTCCCGATGCTTTGGCTAGTTAAACAAATATATTTGATAGATTCAAATTCTGTTTGTGTCACTATTATGGTAGTGATCTGCTGGTTGATGAGGACGATGGATGATTCCATTAGGGGTGTTTTTTATTTGACAATAGGTGGAATGTGGAACCCATATGCGTAAAATTGGTATGGTATATAAATGTGCATCGTATGCATGCGTATATGACTGGGACCTTCCCATGTAATAATTGCTGAAAGAGATGCTTATAAAGGCACGAGTCTTTGACAAATTTGATAAAAGTGCAATGGTTGTAAGGTACGACACCATCTTGACATGAAAGTTTGTGTTGTAGTCGAATGCTAAGAGGATCGATGACATTTGTGGGCAATGACGTCTCCCATAGTGCCACTCGAGGATGTCCCTTTTGTGGTGAGGGGTGATCCAAGGTACCACTTCCTTTTTGGAAAATATGTGTTGACCTCGAAAAAAAGGAAGCCTCAACTGAATGAGAGAGTCACTGATGAAAGGGATCAGGATCTTGGATGTGATAGTTTTAACATAGGCATGCTGGCGAGGGGTGACTGAAAACTAATGATGGGGATTTAGTGGCCCAAGATCGGAGTATAAAAAGCAGCTTAGCGGCAGTCATAACTATTTCTGATGGGGAAATCCCTAAATTCAGTAGGACGTCCAGGGTGGGTATATATTCGTTATGAATGTCATGGTGGCTTATGTGTGAAGGGTGTGATACTTTGAACAAGGGTGACTAGGGACTGTTGCCATGGGAGAAAAAATGGATGGATGAGTGGGGGACATGGTTCACCGTTTTCAGTCTCTGTACATTTACCAAAATAATGAAATAATGGGGTTTGGATTGTACAAAATACAGAGACGAGTGCCCTAAAACATGAAAGTGTTCACTCACTGATGATGTGAGGAAGGTATTTTTTTGAGGGTTGGGGCCCCATTGGTTGGTCTCATGTGTGGGGTTGATGAAGCAGATGGAAAATGTCATAGATGGGCTATGCTGATGGAGGTATGGTAGGCCAAATGAGAGGCATGGTGGTTTGCTTTCAATCTGCTTGTAAAAATTGGTAGTCCGGGAAAGGGGTTTTATTTTGATATGGTAAAACTTTACCTGATGCATAGTGGGTGAATGGGCATGAGGTGCTTTTTGGACTAAAGTGGTATGGCCATGGCGTCATGATTTTTATGATATATGATCTACTATGAATGACAAGTGCTATGGAGGGGAGGCTCTACCGACTAACGAGGATGTTTATCCTGTGCAAGGTGGGGTGATGATAAACATGGTTGGGTGCTTGGAACCTATGGTTAATTCTTATGGTGTAATGATGTCAAGATATGCAGATGTTTTATGGGACTCTATCATGCTGAGGGTAGAATGATACCTACTTTGGAAATTTCAGTGGATGGAGAAATGGATGGTTTGCACAATACCTGCAACAAGAATACCCCCAGTGAAAGGATTTTCTTTATTCAAATATTATTAAAAGGCATGTGCTAAAAAAGAAGATGAGAGAGGGCATACCTGTCGGCACTGAAAAATTATTTTTTTGGAGGCATGAATGTGTGGCACCTCCTTTGAGCATTATGAAGTGTTGATCATAGTGTTGCTTTCGGTTCTATAATTGGGCATTCTGAGCTCTCGTTATGGTCCTCCAAATATTCCAAAAAGGGCAACATATAGGCGAATATGGCTCAATTCAGTTAATTTGTGTCATTTGAGTGTGTGAGGTTTTGAGATTTCAGAGGCTTTTGCGGAGTTGTTCTTGTCGTTGCGGTCAGCTTGAGTACCTAGGACTTGCGATTCTTAAGGCAGGTAGGCCCTATGACATCTTGAATTTTAATTTTTTTAGTGTGTCAATGTTAGGGTCTGTACAAGATGGGCTTGTACGGATCCCAGGTCAGCTTTTGCCTTGACTGCGCGAGTGATCAAGGCACATGCGTGCAAGTTTCGCACAAAATTAAGGGCTTTGCGGGAAATTATCGCCCCTGTACTAGATTTTGGCGTGCCCTTTCCACATCTGTGATAAAAAAAAGACGTACTACTCTCGTGCCTCTCTGTGGAACAAGCATGCGAAGGGGAAAAGAAAATTTTTGATTTTTTTTTTTTTGGAAATTTTATCAATTTTTTGGTGCTTTTAGTGTCACCAATGTGTGCCTGTTTGATGACAGGATGTTGTGGAGGGAGAGGGATTGGCCTCATCTCTGGGCTAATTTGGCCATTGATGCTCATGCATGTCAGCAGTTGGCACGGTGGGGTCTTCTCAAATTTATGGAGAATGACCTCTTACGATCACAAGATCATCTTCTGCGTTACCTGATCTGATGATGGAACATGCGACACAAGGTCATGGTGTTGCGGGGGTGTGACCTTACTATCTATCCGGAGATGGATTACTACTTTCTAATCGGGCTGCTGCCTCATGGTGAGGCACTTCCTTATCCGCTTCCCCCTGGGAGAGTGGATCTTGAGCAGTTTCGAGCGGGCCATTGTGACGAGGCACCCCTTACGAAGGGGTGCATATTGATAGCTTCTATGAATGACCTGGACAAGCAGTGTGCTCTAGCTTCTATTGTGCGACTAGTGGGGTTGTCTGTGCCCAATCAGGCATTGGGCCCACATATTGGTGTTTTGCGCCGGCTGAGGGCCAATTTTTTTTTTTATTTTTCCCATTTTTGTTATGATGGGATGCTAGGTCATCTTTCCAAGGTCCAGGATGGATCTAAGCTCTTTAAATATGCTAGCATTCTGTGTAGCATCATGTGTGAGTGGGTGGTGTTGCTGAGACCTACGATGGTTGTACATGTTGGGGGCCTCAAGAGCCTCGTATGAGGAGGTGGGCCCTATGATGCCTCGTGGAGCTGGAGGTAGGGAATTATTGGAATGCCACCATGAAGGCTTGGTTTGAGGCCAATCCTCAAGTTTTTTTGTCATTCCCTTATGCGGGGACGGACTTCTGAGGAGACCCAGACATGGGTCTTCCTGCAGGGTACGCGTGGGGGCCAGTAGGTATGTTTTTGTGTTTTTATTCTACATTTACTTGAGTATTTACGTTTTTATGTGTATTATGATGACACTAACATAGTTTTGTTACTCCTGTAGATGTTGGAGAGGTCAGACGCCCTGTGGATTGGTTGGTGGGACATCAACTGATTTATAGGCCTCGAGGTGTTCCTCGCATAGGCGAGGGACAGGGAGGAGCTATGGTATAGCCTCAGGGTGGAGCACCTGGAAGGGAGACTGGTCCTTCAGGGTAGGGTAGCAGCTTGGTTTCTTCCGAGAGTGCTGCTGAGCAGGCTTGTACTAAGGTGGTAGAGGCTCGCGTTGTAGAGTTGACTGAGTAGGTGGTAGCTCTAGAAGTCAGAGCCTAGGTTTTAGAGGATGCATGGGGTCGAGTGGACTGCTTGACCCAGGGGATGCCTACTTGAGTCTTCATGGATGACCTCAAATATGCATGAATAGAGACTCTGATGGCCCAGGAGAGGGGCTATCAGTTGACTTTGCACTGAGTGGCGATCTCTATTATGAAAATGGTGCCAGTTTTGGTACCGGGGTTGGCTGTGGGTCCAGGTGCCCCACCTAGGGGAGCACTGCCCTAGAGTCTTATTGTACATAGGGAAAGCACCCATTATGAGGATGCTTTCCTTATTTTTGTCGACTTGTATATTTTTATATTTGGGCTGACGTACGGGTCAGAGAAACTATATTTTTGTACTCACACACAAATTGTTTGGTATATATGAGAGAGATATATTTTGCGGCTCTACATGGTGTCCCTTGTTTGGTGTTTTTTTATGGATTATTTTATGCTGATGGATATCTATGTTTTCTATGTTTTTTATTTTATTTTATGTATGATGGTTTATTCGATATGCATTCCAATTTAGAATATTGTTAGCTATGCGATCAACTGTTTGGTTTTGAATTCTTAGTACATGTGTGAATGTAATGTGATCAAACTATCAGTTTAATATTTTTACACGCAAATATTTTCTAAACATATGTGAATCTCGTACCTCAAATTCTTGGTTTAACTGTAATACCACTAATAGGGAATCGAGGTAGATATGCATATGGCATATGCCCTGATTGAGGGCGTCATATTCTTCCTAATGCTTTGTGACTGAGCCGATGCATACACCATTAGTGCAGAATAGCGATCAGTCAGGTTGGTAGATGACCTAGGCAGCTGTTGCTAAACTTTGAGACCATCACGATGCTCCATCGACGAATTGAATGTAATGGTCGGGTTGTTAATCCATTGTGACACTGGAGCATGGTTTGTGACAAGTATTTTGGTCAAAAATTTAAATTTTTTGTTTTGTGTACTTTGACTCTAGGGGTGGGAATTCTTGGCCCTTATGGGTAGAATTTCTTGAGGTAAATGTTGTTCACGGGGTTGTTGAGGCATGTTCCGTTCATATCTATCAAGATTTATGCCCCCTTTAAGAGACAATGTTCTATGATGTAGGGTCCTTTCCACAAATTTTCAAACTTTCCTGGCCCTAGAGCTTCTTTTGCGACATCGTAGCGGAGGACAAACTCTCCCTTAGTGAATGAATGAGGGTTGATGTGGTGGTCGAATGATGCTTTTACCCACTTCTTGTGGGCCTCATTGTGTTGCAGCGATTTCTGCCAACTTTCATCGGTGTAATATAGTTGTACTAGACACTTTTCTAGGGGTTGGGTATCATTGAGAAGTTCGATGGTGGCATGTAAATTCAGGATCTCGCGTTCTATGGGAATCACAGCTTCGACTCTGTATACCAAGTGGAAGGGTGTGAAACTAGTCGATGTTTTCACGGTCATGTAGTATTCCCATAGGGTGGAGAAAAGAAAGTGTTGCCAATTTGTTTTTTGGTTATTCACCATAAGCTATAACATAGTTTTGGGGAATTTATTCATAGCTTCTACCTATCCATTGGATTCAGGGTAGTATGGTGATGCGAATTAATGGGTGAATTAGAGATGGTGAGATAGATCTTAGAAAAATTCATTTTCAAAGTGTTTCCCATGGTCAGAGACTAACTCCTTGGGAACAAAAAACCAAGCAATGACATGGTTAAACAAAAATTGTGCGGCGGTTTCTGCGGTGTTGTCATATATGGGCATAGCCTCTGCTCACTTGGTGAAATAACCGACAACCACGATGATGTATTTGTGATTTCTCGACGATGGAGGGTTGCAAGTCATGAAGTCGATCCCGCATTTGCAAAAGGGATTAGCAACGATGACAGTGTGCAGGGGCGCGGGAGGGGCTCTTGCCTTATGAGCGAAGTGCTGACATCATTCGCACCTCTTGACTGCTGAAATATAGTCACAAAATAACATGGGCTAGAAATATCCTACTCGTAGGAATTTTTGTGTGGTGGCCATTCCGAAAAGGTGGCTACTGCAAGTTCCATTATGGAAGTCATTAAGGGCTTGTTTCGCTTGGTCGTAGGTAAGGCATCGACATAAAATGGTGTCAATGAGAGAGGGAATACCTATCGATACTGAAAATTTATTTTTTCAGAGGTCTGAATGTGTGGAACCTCCTTTGAGCGTTATGAAGTGCTGATCACAGTTTTTCTTTTCGGTTATGTAATTAGGGCTCCTATGCTCTCGTTATGGTCCTCCAAAGATTCTGAAAAGGGTGACATATAGGCGAATATGGCCCAATTCATTTCATTTGTGTCATCTGAGTGTGTGAGGTTTTGAGAGGTCAGAGAATTTCGCAGATTTTTTCTTGTTGTTGCGGTTAGTCTGAGTATGTGGGACTTGTGACTCTTGGGTCAGTCTGAGTACCCTAACTTCTGCCAGAGGTTCTTGGACATGATGCATGTGGATGCACCTTCGTCAATAATACATTGGTGGATGGTGATGTTCTGAAATGACACTAGTATTTGGAAGGTGACCATCGAAGGAAGCCTAGGTGTGGCTTTATCTAAATCGAAAGCCATTAGGCATGAATCGACAGGGTTGATGGAACCTAATGTGGAAAGTAGGGATTTGTTTTGTTTTGGGCATGATTGTAATACCTCCAAAGCTGACATGGAAGCATGAGATTGGGCTCAATCATCCACAATGCTATAGTTATGGGCCACTTTGGAATGGTTTCATGCTCGCCTAGTTGGTTCCTTAGCCATTTTTGGCATAAGTTCAATAGGCATCTTTGATATGGTCAAAGGTGTCATTGGTGCACTTGTACTAGCCCCTGATGAATTGGTGTTTGGTGGGGTATTATAATTTCAGTTCCAAGTCTGAAAAAACATTTCTTCGCCACTCATGTATATTTCATGGTTGTTTTTTCCGGAATCGTAGAGAGTTTTTTGCCACTGCTAAGTCCTAACTATCTCTTGATGGGGGAAAGGATCTTGCATGACGATTGTCTGCTGTGAGGATCCCCCTTGTCCGTGGTTACCTTGAAGCTTCTTTAGCTCAAGGAGATTAGGACAATGGTGAGTTTAATGAGTGTACTCACCACGAATTGAATAAGAGTGGTTGGTTTGAAGATTCTACATCTTGTTTTGACCTTGGGAGTTTCTTGGCTCCTGGTTTTGATTTCAATTGGAGTTACCTCCAACTTGAGATCGCGGAGGGTGTTTTTGGTTGTTGCCCCCCTATCCAGGATTTCCCTTTGGCTTGTTTTTTCCTTTTTTCCTTTCTGTATTAAGATGATATCTTGTATTCTCCTGATTGTATGGTCGGTGCGGTTGTGGTTGGGAAGGTTACACAAAGTTGAACTGTGCATTATTTTTCATGGTTGGGTTTGGTGTTGGGGAATGGGCGTATTGTAGTCCTTTTCATTGTTTTATGAATGTATGTTGGGGTAGAGCTCTTCCGTCAGCATGTATAGCTGCGTATTAGGTCTCCTGAGCCAAAGGATATGGACCTCCCTATTGATGGTGGTACGATGACGCCCTATTGGTCATGTTTTGAGAAGGTTCATGATGACTCTGATAGCTGGGTTGCGATATTTTTTGGTTAGAATCATATTCATAACCTAGGTACTAAACCCTGTTGCTTAGGTGATTTTGGGCCAATGACCTGATCAAACTATTTGCGGAGTTCAACGTGCCTGTAAATTTTTTGTAAGTTTGCAGGCATGGGGCATTAGGTAAGATATTGTAAATATATCCTGACTGCATATAGATCAGCTTGACCTCTTGAGCCTTGCTGATGGCGTCCTCTTCGGATATGGGATTTTGTTTTTCCACGTCCTTTGAAATCTCTGCAGTGAGATTTTTTAGGAACAGGTCTAACAAAACTTGATCGTTGACTTCGGATTTTCACAAACTATGACGTCGCTGCCATTCATGGAGATGGTCCGAGATATGGAAAATGGGTGTCTACCTAAAATGGGTCAAAAATTCCATCCCTGAATCGTGGTGGATGGGTAACTGAAAATAGGTAAGGAACATAGTAGCAAGGGCGCTAAAATTTCCATGTGTAGTAGCTAGTTTCTCCACATACCATTTCGCATTTACCCCAGTTAGGGTGCGTTGAAATAGTCTCATTTAAATAGTATCGTCAATGATGCTATTAGATGAACACCATAGGTGGAAATTAATAACATGATTTCCACGGTCTTCCGCTTGCTTCCCTTATAACTTTGGAATGTCCGAAGGGAGCTTTGTGGGCTTGACTGGCAATGTATGGTTGTGTGCAATATGGTCGTTTGTTAGTTTGGTTAAATATGGTAAGTTTAACGAAGCTAATAAAGGTGACTGCGAGTTGGTAGCCATTGCACACTGTGAAGACACAATGTTCTGGTTGGATATAGGGTTTTTCTGTGACATACCCAGGTGTGAATTCACCTGGCTTCTCAAATGGGTAGCACTCCTCTTCCCCCTAGGGGTTTTGGGAGGAGTGGAATGTGGCGACCCTGTGGGGGTGCCCACTGGTGTGGCGTTGGGTGACCAATGAGGGTTCCTAAGTAATGATGCCCCAATAAAAGATGAACCAATAAGGGTGGCAGTGTTCCATCTTTGACGCCTAAATAGCGAAAGACCTGTAACCCCTCTTGGTAATGGGGGGAGGTCCAAAAGACGTCTAGATCGATGTGGTCCCATTGGGTTTGTTCTGGTATTGAATAGGTATGGTTTTGGAAATATTAGAGAGGATAGAGATTATAATCAAAGAAAAAATCTGCATACATAAAACAAAGTGAAAAAGATAATTTTCCATTTAGATTAATCCTATGTGACCAATCGATCAATACATATGGTTTTTTGATGTTTTTTACGTATGATACTCAAATCCTATAAGACCTAATCATCCTCACATGCTCAAATGTAACTAGGCCTTGAGAAGATATCTTGCGAATGCTGGCACAACGTCCCGAAAGAATTGACGACACCCCCAGTCAACAGAAGAAAATCGACCAAGGAAAGGATAAAGGATCTAGTGCTGCATGCACCATCACCTATAGGGAAGGATGCCCTAGTTTTGGCCACTAAGTACTATTGTCCCACGTGAGCATTCAAGTCTTGAGCTTCTTGGTAATTCAGCTACCAATACTGAGTATTAGACAGGTCAGGTAGCCCAGGATAATACCGCACACACTCGGCCTAAGATTAACCCCCTCTAAATCGGGTCTCTATAGCACTCGAGTTTTCCTTTCCGTGGGTGGATAGATGAATTTAAAAGTTCCCTATAAAGTCAACTAATATGTTTCAAGATGTAAACTAACCAAGGAAACTTATTGGATGCATACCCCCTTGGTCCTAACTTAAACTATAAATTCTCTTGTGGCCCCTGTGGGGAGAGTTTAATGATTTTAGTTAAGTTAGTTTTAAGGTGGCTTTGATTCACTTAGAGTGTGAAAGTGTGTGAAGAAGAGGTGAAAAATCAAATAGTTTTAACATATGGATATGCGGTGATCCTTTTCAAATCCCCTATTAAGGTGTGTTTGGTTTTTCCTTTCTCAAAAGCAAAACATGTGTGGATATGGGCCGCTTACAATGTCGCCTAGTTAATCTAAATGATCAACTAAAGGGAGATGGAAAATTATCAGCAGAGAGTGTTCATATGCTTTCCTAGGGTCACCCAAGGGTGAAAAGGAAGCATAGATTACTTTTTCTCTAAGGATAATTAAATCCTAGTCTCGAATCCTAGTGTCAAAAATTGAACTAAAATTAATGGCTTTAAACTAGGAAAATGAAAAAAATTTAGCTAAGCATGTGTGAACTAGGGCCATTTACTTTGGCTAATTACCTATATGTTTTTGGTGTCTAAATTCACTAAACATAAATTATTTCAGAATGCAAGTTAATTTACCCCTACTTAAACTATGTGTTTACTTTGCAAAAATAAACTTTGAAATTTTAAAACTAACACCTAAAACTATTGAAATGCAGCCAAGAGTGAGTTTTAACAAGTCATGGGACACCTCACATAGTGCTAGCCTATTTCTTATGGGCTTCCAGTCAACTTACAAATAGGAAATGAAGGGAAATAGTAGAAATTTTTTAACTTTAGTTTCCGCGCGCAAAAGACTCACACAGGCGTGCAGTCTACGTGCAGGTCACTACTAAACACACGTGGTCGGGTGCGTCTGTATGTGTAAAAGGCACGTGAATTTCATGCAAATTTTTTTTTGGAGCTTCTGAGCTTCAACCTCTCGCTGAGTGTGAACAAACAGAGAAGAAGAGAAAAGGGTTTGTTCAAGCCAAAATCTAGAGCAAAGAAAGATGTATATGCAAAAGGCACAACCACATTAACTAGGAAGTAAAATTAGTGGAGTTGCTAATCCTGTGTTGGTGGATTTGGTGCACGAGTGTACTAATCCACACTTTCTTAAGAGGAGTGGTTTTTTCCTCTTAAGATCCTGGTCACAGGCAGATAAACAAGAGAGTTAGCAGGTTAGTGGACATGCCATAAAATAAAACATACTAGATAATGAAATAGCATGCATATGTAGAGAGAAAAAAAAATATACTAAACAAATAACACAAAGCTCGTATAGAGTCAAACAACACAATAATACCAATGATGGATTCTATGTCCCCTCTTATTGTGTGCTAGTAGGAATAAAAGGTAAAACTTTTACACACTTGCTAAGGGGCCCTTATAACTAGGGATTTCTGAGACCCCATGCAAGGATGTGTTTACCTCCAAGTTGCCTTGGTGAATTGTCCCTCTCTCTACTCCAAAGGATTGGATTTGTTGATTGGCCAAAAACTGAATCCCCTCTCTACTTCTGCTCCGGATCACACACTACTGGATTGCTTGAAGAAATTTTTGCAAGCATAACAATGTGCTCTCCCTTTGTTCATCTCTTGGTGGCATTTTATAGATGAATTCAAACTCTCCTTCCCTCTCTTGGTACATTGATGGATGGTGACCGAAGAGAGGGGGATGATTCCATTCTGTGCCACATTATTCCATTGTGTGCTCCCTTGAGGTCTTAAGGAGGCTTGGGTGGCTATCCTTGGGTAGTCTCAAGTGTGGGATCAATTTCCTGGAGTGTGCCTTTTGGTCGACGGAAAGTGACTTATGCCACTCTGAAGTCCGCGCAGCTTTTTGAGGGAAATCCACGCAAAGGCACACGTATCAGAGAAAAATGCATGTGAAGGTGCATTCTGTTAATTTCTTGAGTGCGCAATTTGATTTTTCTTCTGCACCTTAGAGATTTTTTAAATTCTCTAGATTCTCTAATGTGCCTCAGCACTGTAAATCCTTCCGCTTGACATTTAATAAGTGATATTTTCTTGTACGATTTTCTTGTGATAACAATTCCTATTGAGAAATGTCATTTATTGTATTTTTTTTATTTGGTAAGTTTCCTAGCGGTAATCCGAGTTATTTGACTTGGTTCGTAAATCATTTCACCCATCACTCTTCATTCTGACTTCATGCTTTAGGGGGCATCTATTACACAGTAATTTGTCACCCTGACCACTTCCCGTCCCTGATCCTAAATTTCCCCATGACAGGTCTTGTGCAGTATATCCACCTGGGAAAATACACAAAGATATCCCCTAAAGAATCAGAGAAAGATTACTTGAAGGATCACTGGAGAAATTTGGTCAAAAACCTAAATTTCTAGGTCAGCACACTTCTCTAGTGGCATGCTCATGCTGACGGCATGTTGATAGTTCTGGCTTAGCACTGTCTACACCCTTTTTTCTGGAAAAACCATGCTGATCCCTTTCTGGCAGTGTTTCCTCAAAATGAAGGAGAAGCTTCGAACTATAGAAGCTCTAGGGCAGCGATTTGGTTGTTGTTCGATGGTGATAGGGCCGAGCTCTCTAATTTTAGAGATTTTATCTTATCAATGGGGGTTTATCCCTTGGAAAGTGGGCCTTCCTCCTTCTTTCATGAGCTCCCAACCTCTTCTCCTTTCCTATAAATTGATCCCCATCCTTCTACTATTGGTTGGTCATTGTTGGGCTAGTTTGATCATTCATTCCCTTTACACTCATGTATTGTGATAAATCCTAAGCTATTTAGGAGAAGGAATGCTTTAGAGATTCGGTGAAGATCTCTGACATCACCAATGGGAGGCCTCTGACATCAAGTCCTAGGTTGTAAGATCTCTCTTTTATATTCATTAATAAAAAATCTAATGTTTTCTTTCTATATTTGTATAATCATTTGCGCAAATAGTCTAATGTTCCTTGATATGTTAGATATCTTATGTTCATGAATGTTATGTATTGGATTACATTTGATGTTGCCTCTTAATCTCCTGCAGGTAATAGTATGCCACTAGTAGCGAGGAATGAGCTTGAGGGGTCGTGGATCAAGGCCACCATCAAAGTTTTCAAGCATAGAATCCAGAAAAGGTAACCCTATCTACTTTCTTGTCTCAGTTTTAATATTATCCAAGGAAGCTTGCATTAGAAAGTCTCACAAGATGCTAGACCAACTCTAGGGCTAGAGATATCACCTTTATCCGCACAAGGACTTTATATTCACAATACAAAGAGGGCCCTAGCTATCTTTTTCCCAATATGCACTAGGAGACACCGTAGGAATGAATTCCCAATGAATTTAATAAAAGTATGCTTATTCTATGATGAAAACCATGAAGAAAACAAATTCCCTTCTTTACTAGGACTAAAAAATGTACACCAAGGCATAGAAGGTGGGCTAGATAAACTATGCTTCATGATTCAATTAAAGGAGGCCTCAAGGACCTCTGCCATACCAAAATGGCATGCAAGGTGCACCTTATTATTAAAATTCTAATAATAATGAAGCTTTTCATCCATCATACTCTTCCACTCATCCTTCATATCTCACACCTCCTTCTTGGCCTTATGCTCTTACATATCCTCCTCAACCTATCAACCATCCTTTTAAGTCATATCCTCCCCAACCTCATCAATGGAGAAACCCATCACAAGGATTGAGGCCTCAACTAAATGTACCTCATTGGTTTACTACTTGCACCCAACCTCAACCACAACTCACTCTTCCTGGTCCACCTAAGAAAACTTAGATTTCTGTTCCACCAAATCTGAACCCAGATAAAAAAACATGCACAACAAGTCTACAATGGAGAGATGTCTTATCCTACCTATGCTGTGGATATCCAAGAGATCAACCTTTGGTATAGGAGAGTAATTCCAAATAACCATCCACATATTCTACCTGAACATCTCGAAGAGGAAAAGTAAGAGAGTTCCCCTCGAGTAAATCCACCTCCTCTTCCTAAAATATTGATCCACCCTAGCCAGCACACCCTAGAAGAGATTGAACTTCTAGGATAATTGAAGAATTTGTGTGTTAATATATCCCTTATCGAGGCTATTATGGATGTTCCCATCTATAATAAGCTTATAAAGGAGAAATTTTAAAAAGAGCCTGGGAGAAAGAAGAGAGACACCCCCACCATCAATGTTGTTGAAAAATTATCTAATCTAATGGTTGGGAGAGTGATTTTTCTAAAATACCTAGATCGTGGAAGGCCAATAGTGGATATTCACATGGATGGCATCATTGTCCCTCATACCCTTATTGATATTGGGGTTTCTGTAAATTTGATGACGAGATAAACCATGATCAAGCTAGATATCCAAGGCATTATGAGGAATACCACCACATTGCTGCAACTCGTAGAAAAATTCATAGTAGCTCTTGGGGGATTTGTTGAGGATGTCATGGCCTCCATCGAATATTGGGAGTATCCTAGTGATTTACTGGTTATCCAACCCAAAGCCATGTTTAATGGTTACCCTATTATCATACGAATATCTTAGTTGGGCACTGATAATGCCTACATTAGTTGTAGGGTTGGGAAGATGACCATCAAGAATGGACCCTTCTCAAAGAAACTGATATTGTATCCTCCTGCTTAGCCTTCTATTAAGCATGATATACCTTTGTGGCTAGAGGATGAGGAAGAAGATGAAGTGTACCATACAACACCTTACCCAATCTGTACCCTAGATTTTGTTATAGGAGGGGGGAAACCTGATGAAGAAGACCTCATTTACCATATCCTTTAGAACCAACTCCCCACTACCATTCTAGTTGATGAACTTGTGAGAGAATCTGGAAGAAATACTTGGATTGAGTTATACTCAGTTGAATTAAGTCTTGAGCATGTCAAAAATATAGTGTTTGTTCCATCCAAAACCTTAAATATCAACTCCTATCTCTTGGCCAAATAAGAAGAACAATTGTTCAAGATACTAAGAGAACACTTAAATTATTTTCCTTGGGACTATAAAGAAATGAAATGGGTGCATCCCTAAGTTTGTACTCATCATATTTGCATTAGAAAATGATGCAAGTCTGTGTGCGAACCCCAAAGGAGAATAAACCCAAACCTTAAGGACATAGTGAAGGAATAATTACAAAATTTTTTGGATGCAGGGTTCATATACCCCATCTTAGATAGTGAATGGGTGTCACCTCTAGTATTAGTAACACTGTTACCGATGAAATAGGTAACCACACTGTTACCTACTTTTTTTTGGTAGCATTAAAAACACCCGATTTTGAAAAGTGGTGATGCAGAGTCACCTTTTTTTTTTTAGCGCATTTTTGACACTCTAATATTTTTATTTATGAAGTATGAATATTTGTTTTAAAATGTTAGTGATTTTCATGCTAATTTTGAAACGTATTGATGCAACATCAACTTTTTTTTTTTAGAGCGATGATTTTCATGCTAATTTTGAAACATATTGATGCAAAATCGACCTCTTTTTTTAGAGTGGTTATTTTCATGTTGGTAATAAAACACAAAACTTAGATAAAATATATATATATATATATATATATATATATATATATATATATATATATATATATATATATATATATATATATATATATATAAACAATAAAAAAAACCAATAAAAATGTAAAAAAAAACAAAATTAACTCAAAAATAAAAAATTTAAACAAAAATAAATTTAAAAAACAAAAAAAAACAAAAATAGTCGAAAATTATATCAAAAGAAATGACAAAATTTGAAAAAAAACACATAATTTAAAGAAAAAAAACAAAAAATAAGTAAAAAAATAAAAAATAAAAACATCAAAAACATTTTTTTCTAAGTTATTAAAAAAAACCACATAATTAAAAAAAAATTTAAAATAGAAAATTTAAAAATAATTTAAATTACAAAATTAAAATTTAGATAAAAAAATAAAATACAAAAAAGAAAAAATTAAATTTAAAAATTTAAATTAAAAAAATAATAATAATAATAAGAAAAAAAATAAAATTTTAAAATTAACCAAAAAAACAAATTAAAAAAAAAAAACAAAATTTAAAATTGAAAAAGAAAATTAAAATAAAAGAATTTAAATAAAAAAAACTATCATTAAAAAACAAAAAAAATGAAAAAAACCACGTGCAAATAATTAAAAAACAAATATCCATAAATTTAATGTTTTTTTTTTTTAAATGAAACAATTTATAAATTTTAAAAATGAAAAACTAAATAAACTAAAAGATTAAAAAAAAAAAATTAAATTAAAATTTAATAAATTTAATAAATAAATTTTAAATTTTAAAAAATAATTAATCTAAAATATTAAATTAAAAAAAAAAATTTAAATTAAATTTAAAATAAAAAATTTGAATTAAAAAAAAAAAATTAAATTTTTTGAATTAAAAAAAAAAATATTAAAAATAAAAAAAAAAGGAATTTTTTGATCGTGGTGGCGCCACCAATCGGCCTCCCGCCCAGGTGGCGGCGGAGGCCGGCCGTTGGGCGGGTAGGGGGCTGCATGCAGCCCCCCGCCCGCCTAGCGGTCGGCCTGTGATGCTACATGGGCGGGAGGGCGATTCCCGGAATCGGCCTCCCACCGTGGGAGGGCGATTTCTGGAATCGACCTCCCGCCGTGGGAGGGCGTTTCCCAGAATCGGCCTCAGGCCAATTCCCGAAACCGGCCTCCCCCGCCGCGGGAGGACGATTCCTGAAATTGGCCTCCCCCGCCGCGGGAGGACGATTCCCGGAATCGGCCTCTCGCCGCGGCAGGTCGATTCTCGGAATCGGCCCCCGCCTAGCCGCCGGCCTCCACCGCCACCTGGGCAGGAGGCCGATTGGCGGTGCCACCACGATCAATTTTTTTTTTATTTTTTATTTTTAATATATATTTTTTTAATTTGATTTTTTATTTATTTATTATTATTTTATATTTAAATTCAAAAAATTTAAAATTATATTTTTTTTAATTTAATTTTTATATTTGAAATTTAATATGTTTTAATTTGTTTTGTTTTTTTTTTAATTTTTTTAATTTTATTCAATTTGTTTGTTTTTAATTTTTTTTTTCTAAATTTTGTTAATAATTTTTATTAAATTTTGTATTTTTATTTATTTAATTGATTTTTTATTTTTTTTTCATATTTTTTTTAATTATTAAATTTTATGTTTAGTTTTTTTCATTTAATTTTTTAAAATTTAGTAAATTTTGTATTTTTCTCTTAATTTATTTGAATTTAATATTTTTTTAAAATTTTTTATTTTTTTATTATTATTTTTTTAATTACATAAAATTTTTATATTTTTTTTTATTTCAATTAAAATTGTGTATTTAAAATTAGATTTTTTTTTAATTAAACTTAATATTTTCAAATTAGTTTGTTTTTTATTTTATTTTTTATTTAATATATATTTTTTTAATTTATTTTTTTCAAATTTTCAATTGTTTTTTCACTTTTTATTATAACAATGTTTTTTTTTTTTTTCTCTTTATATTTAAAATTTATTTGTTTATTTATTAAAATTTAATATTTTTTTTTTTAATTTAATTTGCTATTTTAATATTAACTTTTTTTTTTTAAATTTAATAAAATCTAATATATATATATATTTTTAATTTAATTATATATATATATATATATATATATATATATATATATATATTTTTAATTTAATTATATATATATATATTATTTTTAATAATTTAAATTTAATTTATTTTTTAAAATCTATTTGTTTTTTTAATATATATTTTTTTAAATTTAATATTTTTATTGTATTTTATTTTTCATTTTTTATTTTTAATTCATTTTTCATTTTTTTACTTTTAATTTTAATAATGTTTTTTTTTTTAGTTTTTATTTCAAAGTTTTAAATTTATTAAAATATAATATATTTCTTTAAATTTAATTTTTTGTTTTAAAATTTAGTTTAATTATTTTTTTAATATAATAAATATTTTCTTTTTCTTTTTTAATTTTAATTTCTATATTTTATTTTTTATAATTTCTTTCTTTTTTTAACTTGTTTTTTTTTTTAAATGTTTTTTTTTTTTTTTTTTTAATTAAATATATTTTTAAATTTTAATATTTAATTTTTTTTTATTTTTATTTTTTATTTTTTATTTTTTTCTTAAATTTTAGGTTTTTTTTAATGTTTGAATTAAAAATTTTATTTTGTTTCTATTTTTATTTTTTTATTCCTATATATTTTTAAATTTTAAGCTTTAAAATTGATTTTTATTTTTTAAATTGATTTTTTTCTCAAATTTTAGGTTTTTTTTAATGTTTGAATTTTAAAATTTAAAAAATGTTATTTCTATTTTTTAAAATGTCAAAAATATGATACCATTTTGTTTTTGTTATTCCAGTATCAAGTGGTTTTGTTTTGAGGGTGTTTTTTCAATCCTTTTTTCAAGAAACAATTTTGTTTTTAGCATAATTTTATAAAATGTTTAAATTTGACCTTCAAAAAAAACCAAGTGTGTTTTGGAATACACTTTTTTTGTTTTTGGGGTGTTTTTTCATGTTTTTTGAGTCTTTTTGGGCTAGATTTCCTGTTTTGAGGTCAGGTTACCTATTTCATCGGTAACAGTGTTTAGTCCCAAAGAAGAATTGGAAGTGGAGGACCTGTGATGATTACAGATAACTGAGTAAGGCCACATAGAAATACCATTTCCCTTTTCCCTTCATTAACCAAGTCCTAGATGGTATTGCAGGGAAGACGCTCTTCTCTTTCCTGGATGGATTTAGTGGTTACAATCGGATCCAGAGAAACCCCGAAGACCAAGAAGAACCCAAATTTACATGTCCTTGGGGTACTTTTTCATATAGAGTCCTCCCATTCGGCCTATGCAATGCCCCTTCCACTTTTCGAAGGGACGTTTTGAGTATATTTCGTAAAAAATTTCATGACTCTTTGGAGATCTACATGGATGATTTCAGTTCCTATGGTTGTGATTTTCAGGAAGATCTCTCTAATATATGTAAATTACTAAGAAAGTGTATTTTAATGAACCTCTAATTGAGCCATGATAAATGTGAATTTTTAATGAAGGCAGGGACTATCCCTGCCCATTCCATATCTCAGGAAGGGATACAAGTGGACTCAAACAACATTGTTCTCATAAAAAGGGTCCCTCACCCTAAGAAGAAGAGATATGTTAGGAGTATACTAGGCTTAGCTAGTTATTATAGAATGTTTATTAAATATTTTAGTAAAGTGGTTGCACCATTGTTTGGATTTTTGGCCAAGGATTCAAATTTATATTGGACAAGTAGCTCCCAAAAGGCCCTGAAAATATGAAAAGAAAAATTGACCACGCCACCCATACTTAGGGGTCCCACTAGGCTCTGCATTGCCATATCCATACTGATGCATCAGAAAAGGCTATGGGGTAAACCTTGGGACAATTATATGATAAGTTTCCCTATGTCATTTATTTCATTATTGAAAATTTTTCTAAGATTTAATTGAGCTACACTGTCACTGAAAAATAAATCTTAGTCGTTGTACACTCCCTGAAAATTTTTAGGAACTATATCATTGGATACAAAAATTTTGTGCATACTAATCATGAAAATACTAAATATTTGATGAATAAACCTGATGTGAATTCTATAATAATAATATGGTTTTTATTATTACAAAATTTTGATTTGACTATCATGGAAAAGCGAGGGAAAGAAAATGTAGTTGTAGATTTTTTATCTAGGCTTACACTTCCTGCAGGTAATAAAGAGATGGTTGATGATCAACTTCTAGATGAGCACCTATTTTCTATGTTAGTGCTCTCTCCATAGTTTTCAGGCATACAAAACTACCTAGCTACTGGGAGGTTTCCTCCAAATATTTCATCCGGGAAGAAGAGAAGAATTGTGAGGAATATCACCCCTTTCACTAGGATTGGGGAAAAAAATTCAAAATGGGACCCTGGTCAAATTTTGAGGAATTGTGTAAGGGAAGAAGAAGTATTTGACATTCTCTCAAATTGCCATGACGGACCCTGTGGGGGTCATTTTGTTGCTAAGAGGTCAAATTTTAAATTTCTACAAGTTGGCTACTATTGGCCCACTCTCCATCAAGATGCAAGAACGTATATCAAAAGATGTGATCAGTGCCAGAGGATGGGGAAACCCACACCCACTGATGAGATTCCTTTACAACCTTAAGTGGCCTTAGAGCCATTTTAAAAATGGGGCATCGACTACATTGGGACAATAGATACACCACTATGATAGAGGAAATACATTATTGTGTGCGTTGAATATTTGACAAAGTGGGAAGAGACAAAGGTTGTCAAAGAAACAACAAAGCCGAAAGTGGGTGATTTTTTAAGGGAAAAAATTTTCTACAAATTTGAGTATCCAAGGGAGATAGTCACCGATTAAGGAGCTTAATTCACATCACATTTGATTGAGAATATCCTGAGGCAACAAAATATCAACCACATAAAATATACTGCTTATCACCCTCAAGCAAATTCATAAGCAGAGGTCACTAATAGTGCATTGGAGAGAAACCTCACCAATTTTTTTAGCAACAACATGAGAGATTGGGAATATATATTAGTGCAGGTAACTTGGGCCTATAACACCACTTGGAAGACAACCACTGGGTTCGCTTCATATGATTTAGTTTATGGGAAGAAAGCTCCACTTTCTATTGAGTTTGAATATAACACTTTGAGAATGTTAGCCCAATTGGACTTAGATATCACAAGAGCACAACAAGAAAGGTTTCGTCAACTGAATGGCTTGGATGAGTTTAGAATGTAGGCTCTCCTCCACATCGAAGTAATGAAACTGTAAAGGAAGGTCTGGCATGACAAACATATCAAGGTAAATGATTTTCAAGAAGACGATTCAACCTTGTTATATGATTCTAAGTTAAAATATTTTAAAGCGAAAGTAATGAAAATATGGTTGGGTCCATACCTAGTGGAAAAATATCATGGAAATGGATATGCCCATATTATAACCATTGATGAGGAAGGGATACCCTAGCTTGTCAATGGTTATAAGCTGAATCTATAAAGAAGTCCTCTTCCCAAGACAAAATTCATCGAAAACATTAGCAGAGAAGTCAATGTCAATTGGATTTTACTGGATTCCAGTCCATAACACTCCTAGAAGTTTGAAAAAGAAAAGAAAAATAATAATAAATAGGATTGGATTAAAACCTCTATGAGGCATCTGAGGTGAACTCCAGATTTGAAAACCTCTCTGAGATAGGTCAAGAACAAAAAAGAGAAAGAAAAAATAATAAATTTCCCTAGGTGAAAACCTCCTCTTAGGTCCCTAGGGCAGGCATGTAGGTTAACAACCTCCTCAGAGTCATCCTGCTTGTCCCAAGGAAAAAAAAATACAAAAATAAAGAAAAACACACTTGAAGGAGCTTATACCATGTCTATCCACTTTTCTTTTATTTTACAGGATTATGCAAAGCGGAAAATTTCATGGCTACATACCCACAATTTGCAAGATTTAATCCCTTATTCCATCCATCCACCACATATCCATAATATTCCCTCATGTGACCATGTCTCTCCACCATCCCATCATCATTAAAATAAAATCTCACCTCCACTCTATGATGCTACAGGAAGGACATGCGTTGCTATAGGAAGGTCCTCTAGTGCTACGGGAGGGAGATACAAGGAGGAGGACAAACCAAGTAACATCATGGCTCCAAGAAATTATTAAGAAGGTCCTTCAATGTTTTTCCATCATCCATCCATCACCCATCCACTCTATTTCACAAAACGTTTTCTCAAATTATCCACTTTTTTCTACTTTTTTTTAAATATAGAAGCCATAATTTTTAATATACAAGGGTATATGCTACTCCTTCATGCCCCTAACACTATCCTCAAGACCTGTCATCATCTCCCCCATCACACTCATGCAAAAATGAAGACTCCAGAGGAAAATAAAAGGATGGATATAGGAAGAAAATGCCTCCTGTAGCAACTTATGCAAACACCAAAAAGATGATTGATGTTGTTTTTTCTCTTTCAGAAGGGTGGATGAAACCTTTATTGAAACTATGAAGAAGAGATATCACTCTCATGAAGTTTTTCGACCAACAGCAACAACTTGGATTAAGAAGAGACACTTGTGCACAAAAAAAAAAAAACCACAGTCAAAGCATCATAAGAAAAAATGAAGATATGCACAGGAGATAGGTCAAAGAGTTAAATCCCTTGATGTTGATGTTATGGTCCAGCTAAAACATGAAAAAATCTATAGTAGTTCGATCCTCGAGTAGGATAAGGAATGGAAAACCCTTACCTCCTCCCTATGTGTAAATAACTAAATTGTGTAAATGTCGGGAAGGAATGTTTTAATAAGCTCAAGGTGGCTAGTTAACTTGACCACCCTTGGCTAGTGAAATAAATTCGTATTTTCAACTCATGCAACGTGGAGATGTCACATCGAATAATTTAGAATCACAAATATTGGGTGGTGATTATGAGGGAAGGAGGAATAATTACTCTGAGTGGGGACAATGGTCCAAAATAAGAAACCCTTTGTAATTTCCATGTCACCACATTGCTCCAAGCTAACACTAAAAAATGGAATAGTATGTACTCAAGATCTAATTATTTTGCATGTTTTCGCATTTCAAAAATAGTTAGAGAGAGGACACGTTATGGTGCCACCGATGAGTTTCGAACTCCGTTCTGTAATTTCAACAGGAGGGAGCTACAAGAAAGCCTACAATTTCTACAGGAGGGAGCTATAAGAAAGCCTGCAATTTGTACAGGAGGGTTAAGAGACTGCTATAGGAGGAATGAAAAGGTGAAAAGGGGCCACAGTGGTTCAAATTGGTCTCCGAATTTCCATATACATCTAAGGCTACATAAATAGAAGTAAGAGTCACCATCTCCCTAATCCTTACATCCAAATTTCATGCAAATTATACTAATATTATATAGCCTATGGAAGTTTAATTGTGCAAGTAGGAGGTCTCTTTGAGCATTATAGTGGTTAGAGAAGAAGATATTTTGTTGACAAGGAGTTCTAAGCATCAGTTGCACTCATTGATACTGGAAAATTAAAAAATTTCTCACATTTGAAGCTATAAAGGAAAAAACCATCTCCCTTACCTAATTGGCTCTACGGAGATGCAACAGAAGATATGGGGGGATTATTCGACATGATGGAACCCACCGAATATAAAAGGATCCACCTACACACTCCTGTGGTAAAGATATTTAGAAGACACCAATGGCTAGGATTCTTTGAGTTGCTAAAGGGGTATGATGATGACCTTGCCCTTGAATTTTCCATCGCATTGAATTCCCAAATAGAGGATAGAGCCACCACTGTTATAAGAGGGTTATCTTTCTCTCTCATCTATGAAATTATTGGAAGAGTAACATCCCTACCTCTAGTGATCAAGTGGAACAAGGAAGACAAAGCAATGAGTGTCACTGCTAGGAATAATTTATTCATTTCAAAAGAGAAACTTGTTGAGGATAAGAATGGGGTATGAAGATAAAGATTACCTTATCCTTGGGATGAGGTGGCCTACCATATCCTTAGGTACATATCGTGTGAAGGAAGAATGAGTGTTGTGTATACTAACCACTTCAGGTTAATTTATGAATTGAGATTCATGAATACTATGTATTGGATTACGTTTGCTATTACCTATGAAAATAAAATATAGAATGAAGAAATAAAAAGTAGACACTAATATATGTGGTTCACCCAATTTTGGCTACATCCATAAAGAAATAGCTAGTCCTTCCTTTTATTCCATCCAATCAAATGCACAGATACCACTTGCACCACATATACTACAACATTTGATTCATTCTTAGTATCTACCCTCTTAATTATAATTCTCTCTTACTAATGCATAATTTTAATACATTTCCATTAGAAAATGAGGGTTATAGTCTATGGGAAAAATACCTTAACATAATTTATTCTATTGTATTTGTTTCCTAATGATGAATGGTATATATTGAGTATGAAATTACAATATTATACAAGGAAAATTTAGCAAAATATTCTCTTCAAGGGTGTTTCCCTCAAACCCCTACAAGGGGGCATGGAAAAGTTGTTATCGCATCCCCTATAACCACTAGTGATAATACTTAGGAGGTAACGCCCCTCACAACCCCTAATTAGGAACTGGGATCTAAACATGGCTAAAAATATGGCCTTTGAATAAAGAATATAATTAGAATCCTTCAACAAACAACACTTAAGAGAACATTATGTATATCTATTCTATGCTTTGACACCTTCTAGATGTCAAAAATACCAAAAAAAATATTTCATTCGTCCACAATAATGACATATTAGAGTCAAAAATCACTATCCTTGGTGATTTTAGTGTCCTATTATTATTTTTGATGTAGTATTTTCATAATATTCAAAACCAACTTCTTAGTAATCACATAACACCATCATTTACCTCTTAATATTTTTCCATTATGTCAAAAATCATTCATATGTTGATTTGAACACAATTACATAATCAATAGGGAAAGGTTCCAAGCAAAAAAAAAAAAGTGACATGATAATAATGGATTTACCCACATTATACGAAGATTCATAAATAAAAATTTTTGAGGAAGAGGGGTGGTTGGTCAAGTTGTTTTTGTGGCCTCATTAACTAGGAACACACTAGGAGAACCAATTATTTATGCTAAACGTGATCTACATCCTTTACTTCATTTCCAAACACTAAAGGTAAATTCAAGGGTTGAAAGGGTTCTCAAATAGTCATGGGTACCATAGCGATGCTTATTTTTCTAAAATATATGAAAACATATGAATGTACTTTGTAGCTTATCATGTCATTTTTAATGAGAAGAATTAGTGAGCTTAATTTCTTTAGCTAATAATCAGCTTCCACTTGGATTTTGTATTGATCATATGACCTTCATTTTTATAATAAAATAACGTTTTCATAAGTTTGTTTCTCACTAGTTGGAATTCCTTCACTTCCATGGAACTCCCATAGTCCAGACAAAGTTACTTGTACTTCCCACACTATTCACAATGTTATGGTCATATTACTCAATTAAACAACCTTTTAAACTGATATTATAATTATATATTGCATATGTAATGCGTGAAGGAGGTGGATGGGTGATATAAGAGTTTCTTTAATGTGATTAGAATATTATTTTCATTTTCATTTTTGTCCATGAGCCCGCCTTATTTCCAACATGAACAATGGAACTTTATAAGTGTGAACTACATGAAGATCATAAGAAAATGATAGATTATCATTTTCCTTTCCACCTAGGTTTCCATTATATTTCTTGGAAGGGATGCGAGTTTAACCATGATCTATAGGTTTCTATGTAGGTAGCCAAGAAATTCATGAGAATGCTTCAAATAGAAAATACCTTGGTTACTTACGACTTGAAATAAGATCTCTAGTGTGTCAATAGTGTTAGGACTACCTTGATAATCAAGATAATAGAAGCTCAAAAAATATTACAATTGTAGTATAAAAAAAAATCAAAAAGATATTAAAATTCAAAAAAGTGAGTAAAAACCAAAATTCATAACTTGAGAGACAGTAAATGTCACATACCTAGATTTCACACATATTTTTTTTTCCATGCTAAATTTAGTGTCTAGTAGCACTTTTCATGTATACTATTTTTCCTTAAACATGCATATGGAAATCTGTCACCTTAACTTACATAATCCCATTTTTCGGTGTAAAATATGGTGTTCCGTTTTGCAACATTACTTGGAACTTTATCCTTATTTAATTTTATATTTTCTTTGTATCAACTTTATGTGTATGAACATTTTATTTCATGTTAACCAAGGTACAACTATGGGGTCGATAACTCATGGCACACATACAAATTACACTTTACCTATGTCTAAGTGCATATGATAGAATAAATTTGGGTGATTCATTAGAATATGTATCGTATGATTTAGTTCCTAGTATTTTATAGTTTGATCTCTTAATAAAACATGTATATGTGGGATAAAGATAATGTGCCTAAGGTTTATTGTTCGCATGTGATTACACTTTGCGATTCCAGAATGGCCACATGATTCTTACCCATGTGATTACCATGTGACGTTGTTACTTCGTCCTTTTCAAAGATGGAGATAAATTTGGTTTCAACCAAGGGATGCAGTTTGATTGGGACAAACCCTAACCATATATCCTTGTTTCTTGTGGTTCATTCGACCCTTTTTCTACTTTTCTCATTTCACAAAGTTACGCCTTTGGATTTGATGGTATCTCTGCATATGTTTTTTTTAAGAGTGGTCACTTGGCCCTCCCTACGCCTGTATCATTTCTACCATAACGCTCATATTCGGGGGAAAAAAATTGGCTCCCAAAGGTATACGTTAGTATTTATTCAGTACATGATTTTCATTTCTTGTCCCATTTAGTTCCTAGTTTTCCTAAGATTAAATTTTCCTTAGTGTCTTGCAAGTTTTGAGATGGGTTATTAGTTGCATGGCAAATCTCCTTAAATCATTGTGCCCCATATTGTAACTTCATTCCAATTATTGAATCAATAGTTTATAAACCCTAATTTGAATCTCGCCACCCTTTAATTTATTTTATATTTCTATTGAGGGTCCACTTGAAGTATGGATTCAACATGAATGCAGGTAAAAAGAGGCTTTAAAACCATTTTTTTTTGTTGGTTTATTTAGTTATGACTTCGGTATGAATGTATCCTCCATATAATGTCTGAGGGTTTTATGGAATCAACCCACATATGGCTTTAACCAGTTCACTTGGTGAAGTTTCCTTTTATCCTTCTTTGCAATATTGGTTTTAAATTTGGTGTTTGGGGCTTTTGAGTACTTTTTGAGTAGATGTTGTAATTGGAATTTTTGGGTTTCTTTAAGATCCCTAGTTCTTTCTTGCAATGACTCCATTAAAGGTATTATTATTTTTTGGATGTAGGGTTGGAGTGCTGGTCTTTTAGGCTTGTAGCATTTATATCCCACGTCTCTCTTTATATTCGCACTATGTACATTTCATGTTCTACCGTTGGGGATTTCTAACCCCAATCAAAATCTGTAGTTGCAGGTATGTTGGCTGGTTCACAAGGGTGAATTTTTGTTGGATATTTGGTTCATTCCAAAAACTATAACTGCTTCTCACTATGCCATAGGTTGGTTACTTCCAGTTTTCATCCCATGGGTACATAAGTTAAGATTCGATGAATTTTTATAATTCTTTTTTCCCACCCTAATCAAGGTTCTTCAAATTTAGATGAGCACACCCTAAGAGGGTTTGAATGATAATTGTGTTGTAGATATGCTTTCCACCATTTTTAATCTGATGGCCCTAGGACTATGCTTTTGTGGCACAATTATCACTAAATTGGAAATTATAAATGTATACAAGTTCGTTTCAATTCCATGGTTACTATGTTCTGCATGAAAATTTTGTGTATCTATTCCTTTTGATTTATCATATAAGGTGCTGAGGATTTATGACCTCAGACTTTTTTCCCTGTAAGTTACCATGCATTATAAGGAAAACATGGGAACTTACCATATTATATTACTTTTACATATAACATATATACTTTTATTATGGTATAAGGGCACCTCATTTCGATAAAACCATGACTATATTTTTGGTTCAGTTTCACGATCGTTAGGAATTTTATTTTGTTGATTATTTATGACTCAATTTCTTTATTGAGTTTATGTATGTCAATATTTAGGTATGATTACTACAATATTTCTATTCTTATTTGTATATAAGTTCGTGCATTCATGCAATCTCCACACATTACTATTATATAAATGTCTTATATAACTTGCACAATTGAACATTCACAGGAAAGATGGTTAATGAACAAGATTTGGTAGATTTAGGCTCGATGCTAGAAGACCTGTTAGCTATTTGGGGACATGAAGTGTTGGCGAAGAACCTGGAGCGGTATATTCTGGCATTCTATGAAGCAAGCCTGAATATCAAAGATCCAGAAGGGGCCTGGGGCATTTCGAATGATGCACCACTCTTAGAAGAAATCTTACAGAGAAATTTCAACTGTGCCTGGAAGGGGAGCGCGATCCAAGGATTTTTCAGCAATCGACAATCCATCGGAAGGAAGGAACCATGCAAGCCTCGACAAACCTATTAAACCCTCTACTACCAGGTATTTCCTTGATCCTGTTTTTCTCTACGGGGCTAGAAGACATAGTAGCTAGCTATGGCATTCAGAGCATTGTAGGCCAGAAGGATTTCTTGGGAGAGAGCCAAATATTTCAGGATCTAGGAAGAGGAGCCCATTTGGATGCTCCTAGTGCTCAAAAAAACCCTCATCAGTGGTAGGGAATAATTTTTCTCAAAAATATCCTCTTCCCATAGGGGAGTGAAGCGGCGGGTTCGTGGCTGGAGATAGGTAAAGGTTTGTTGAAAAACCCTAGTCTCTTGTGGAAAACTACGTTGAGACCTGCAGGAGTTAGGCAACCTGATCCTCTAGTCGAGGAGCAGGGAAGGTGTTCAGGAACCCACAGAGGTGAGGAGTTGAAGGAGGTAGTTGGGGCGGCCAGAATACAAGAAGAAGGAGGCCCTACACGAGAGACTACACAATAGGTTTCAGAAGGGTGACTTGGGTCGCCCATTCTTGAAGGATCAAATGTTATCGAAAGGCCATTGGAGGGCGAGGAAGGTGGAAGGAGTGGGGTCGAAGGAAAAAAGAGAAAGGAGACCAAGTTGATTAGAAAGAAGGAAGAGAGTCCATGTTGTGTCTTTGTAGTGGAAATTTGCATTGATGAAGTAATGGAAACAACATAAATTATTCTAGTAGGCAGAGTTAGATGAAGGAAATACTCTGTCAATTACATTTCAGACTAGGCAGTTTCGACATGGGTTGATGCCCCTAGGATTCCTACGGAAATCAAAAGTTTAGCTCGGGGTTGGTTTATGATCAAGTTTGAGAAAAAAGAACATCTAGAATGGGTAATAGAACAAAACTGGAATTTTGGGAAAAGACCTATTCTATTTAGGAAATGGATGTCGTTGTTTGATGCATAGACGGAAAAAATTGAAGAAACTCCAGTATGGGTTAAGCTTCCAGGGTTACCAATCCCTTTATAGATGGATTCGACTTTCAGATCTATTGGGAACACTTTGGGACAGTTCCTAGAAGCATATTAGTCTTTCCAACAGACTAAGGACATGAGTGCTGTCAGAATATTCGTCAATTTAAACCCAAAAGGACTAGCAGAAGAAATGCGCATCAAATATAAGGAATTAGAGTTCACTCAGATAGTGGAATATGAACACATGCCCTTTCAATCCCACTGATGCCATAAATATGGTCATCTGGCAAAGGATTGTTCATTTGGAAACCAAAGGAGAAGGAAACATAAAAGGATAAATCGAGGGTCATTTAGCCGCCCGGTTACAGAGGAGCCCAGAGCATCTAAGGGGGAGATGATGGAAGGGGTCGAAGAAGTAGGAAAAAACCTAACAGAAACAAATCCTACTAAAATTATGGCCAAGAAAAATAGTCCTATAGCAATGGAGCAATATCTAGAGCGACCTCTAGCATCCTCTCCCTTACATGAAGCCGATATTTTAATATATTTTCAGGAGGGTACAATACTGGTCTCTTCTTCCCCACTTTCTCCTCTTTATGTACTTCTTTTTTTTTCTAGTTCAAGGCCTGGTCCTTCCAATGCATATCAAATGGAATCTATGCAAATGCATGACATTATAAAGTCTTTGGACAATATCATGACCAATATCCCTGATATCTCCTTGGAAGCCCCCTCTATACCAGGACATGGATTGCCCCCTCCTTAGCCCAGTATCCCTAAAAAACCCCCATATAATTTAAGATATTTGATGAAGAAACCCATGAAGGAGGAGGTAATTGGAGGTTTGGAGTCTAATCCAATTTCAGTAGGTCTTAGAAAGACAAGGGGTAGGAAATCCAATCTCTCTAAGGCATAGGTTAGGGCCATAATTGACATTGCAGATGGGAAGCAACATTCCCTATCTAGGGTGTTTAGAGCAGCCTAGACCCCCTCCCTGGGTTATCAATGATCATCCTCTCTTTCAATTGCAGGGATTTTGCTAGTCAACCCAAAAAATTAGCACTTAGAGCTCTGATGAATTCCTACGAGCCGGAGGTCCTTATGTTACAGGAGACTTTGGGGATGGGGGAGGAAGTGGTTGGAACACTGTCTAGGATGTTCATGGTGTGGAATTTTCAGGCTCTGGATGCTCAAGGAAGGTCCAGGGGTTTGGTGATTGGTATAAAATCTGGAAGGCTGAAGGAAATCTCCTATTGGGGCTTTGAAAATGCTTTAACCATCGAGGTCTATTCAAATGATCTCTGTCACCCTCTTCTAATTTTAAATTTTTATGGGCCTTGTATGGATAGGGTGTCGTACTGGAACAATCTCTTCGCATAATCCTACATGAAAAACTCTAAACTCATTCTGGGAGGAGACCTAAATTTTTCCTTGGGGATATCTAAATCCTGGGGCCCTTCTGCTCATGCAGACCCCCTCACTTATTTTTTTCTTAACAAGCTGTACCCTCTCACCTAGTCGATGCAAACTTGATTTAACCCAGGCCTACTTAGAGGAACAAAAGAATTGGTGAGGATAGTGTGGCAAAGAAGCTCAATCGTTTTCTCCTTAATGAAGAGATGGTTGCAATATCCTCTTTTTTTAGGCATTGGGTTCGGGAAGGAGGCATATCTGACCACCTGCCCATCCTCCTAGAGATCAAAGGTCCTTATAAGAAACTGGGGGAACCCTTCAAGTTCAACTCTTCCTGGCTCAAAGATGAATCTTTCAAACTTTTGTTCCATGATACCTGGAGGAAGGGAGGGACAGATGAGCCGGGTAGTATGAGCTTGATATTTATGGAGAACCTCAAGGGAATGAAAAAAGTTACATTGGAATGGGAAAAGGCCAAAAAAATCAAGGAGGAGAAAGATTTAAGAAAGATAAATGAAGAACTTGACTTCCTTGAAAGACCAGAGGGTGCAAGTTATGCCTCCATTGAATTGAGGGACAGAGTGAAGAGTCTTGAAACACCAAGAAATAAAATTTTACTGGAAAGGGAAGAAAGTTGGCAACTCAAAAGCAGGGCCATTTGGTTAATAGCAGGGGATGAAAATACGAATTATTTCTAGAACTATGCCAAAGGAAGGAAAAATATTAATACTATTTGGGGGATGCAAATGAAGGAATGAAGTACTCTATGATTCCCATTCAAAGGAAGGAAGTGCTGTCTGATAACATAGTTTTGGGGAATTTATTCACAGCTTCTATCTGTCCATTGGATTTGGGGTAGTATGGTGATGTGAATTCATGGGTGAATCCGAGATGGTGAGATAGCTCTTGGAAAACTTCATTTTCAAAGTGTTTCCCATGGTTGGAGACTAATTGCTTGGGAACGCTGAACTAGGAAATGACATGGTTAAACATAAATCGTGTGGCGGTTTCTGTAGTGTTGTCATATGTGGGCATAACCTCTGCCCACTTGGTGAAATAATAGACATCCACGATGATGTATTTGTGATTTCCCGACGATCCAAGGTTTCAAGTCATGAAGTCGATCCCTCATTCGCAAAAGGGACCAGCGATGATGACAAGGTGCAGGGGAGTAGGAGGGGCTCTTTCCTTATGAGCGAAGCGCTAACATCGTTCGCACCTCTTAACTATTGAAATATAGTCACGAAATAACGTGGGCCAGAAATATCTTGCTCGTAGGAATTTTTGGGCAGTGGTCATTCCAGAAAGGTGGCCACGGAAAGCTCCATTGTGGAAGTCATTAAGGGCTTTTTCTGCTTGGTCGTGGGTAAGGCATCAACGTAAGATGGTGACGATGAGAGAGGGCATACCTTTCGGCATTGGAAATTTATTTTTTCAGAGGTGTGAATGTGTGGAACCTCCTTTGAGCATTATGAAGTGCTGATCACAGTTTTTCTTTTCGGTTATGCAATTGGGGCTTCTATGCTCTCGTTATGGTCCTCCAAATATTCTGAAAAGGGAGACATATAGGTGAATATGGCTCAATTCAATTCATTTGTGTCATCTGAGTGTGTGAGGTTTTGAGAGGTCAGAGAATTTTGCGGAGTTATTCTTGCCATTGTGGTCAGTCTGAGTACCCTAACTTCTGCCAGATGTTCTTGGACATGATTCATGTGGATGCACCTTCGTCGATGATACATCAGTGGATGGTGATGTTTTGAACTGACACCGGTATCTGGAAGGTGACCATCGAAGGAAGCCTAGGGGTGGATTGATCTAAATCGAAAGCCATTAGGCACAAATCGACAGGGTTTATGGTGCCTAATTTGGAAAGTAGGGATTTGTATTGTTTTGGGAATGATTGTAATACCTCCAAAGCTGACATGGTGGTGGTAGATTGGGCTAAATCATCCACAATGTATAGTTATGGGCCACTTTGGAATGGTTTCCTGCTCGCCTAGTTGGTCCTTTAGCCATTTTTGGCAAAGGTTCAATAGGCATCTTTGATATGGTCAAAGGTGCCTTTAGTGCACTTGTACTAGCGCCTGATGAATTGGTGTGTGGTGGGGTATCGTAATTTCAGTTCCAATTCTAAAAAAAAAATTCTTCGCCAATCATGGAGATTTCATGGTTGTTTTTTCCAGAATCATTGAGAGTTGTTTGATGCTGCTGAGTGCTAACTGTCCCTTGATGGGGGAAAGTCTCTTGCATGACGGTTGTCTATTGTGAGGATCCCCCTTGTCTGCAGTTACCTTGAAGCTTCTTCAGCTCAGGGATATCAGGACAATGGTGAGTGCAATAACTATACTCAACACAAATTGAACAAGAGTGGGTGGTCCGAAGATTTGAGCTCTTGTTTTGACCTTGGGAGTTTCTTGGATCCTGGTTTTGATTTCGATTGGAGTTGCCTCAAACTTAAGATTGCGGAGGGCATTGTTGGTTGTTTCCTGCCTATCCAGGTTTTCCCTTTGGCTTGTTTTCTCCTTTTTTCCTTACCGCATTAAGAGGATAGCTCGTATTCTCCTGATTGTATGGTTGGCGTGGTTGTGGTTGGGAAGGTTACACTAAGTTGACCTCTGCATTATTCTGCATGGTTGGGTTTGGTGCTAGGGACTAGGCATATTGCGGTCCCTGTCCATGTTTTATGAATGGATGTTGGGGGGAGCTCTTCCGTCAGTGTGTCTAGTTGCGTACTCGGTCCCTTGAGCTAGAGGATATGGACCTCCCTGCTGATGGTGGTACGATGATGCCCTATTGGTCATGTTTTGAGAAGGTGCATGATGACTTTGATAGCTGGGTTGTGGTATGTTCTGGCTAGAATAATATTTATAATCTAGGTACTGAACCTTGCCACTCAGGTTATTTTAAGCCAATGACTCGATCAAATTATTTATAGAGTTCAACACGCCTGTAAATTATTTGTAAGTCTGCAAGCACGGGGTGTTAGGAAAGATATTATAAATATATCCTGTCTACGTATAGATCAACTCGAGCTGTTGAGCCTTGCTGATGGCATCCTCTTTGGATATGGGATTTTGTGTTTCCACATAATTTGAAATCTCTGGGATGAGATATTTTAGGAACAAGTCTAATAAACTTGATCGTCAGGTTTGGCTTTGCACAAACTGTGATGTCACAACCATTCATGGAGATGGTCAAAGATATGGACGACGGTTGTCTGCCTAAAGTGGGTCAACAATTCCATCCCAGAATCGTGGTGGATGGGTAATTGAAAATAGGTAAGGAACGCAGTAGAAAGGGAAATAAAATTTCCATGTGTAGCAGATGGTTTCTCCACATACCATTTCGTAGCTACCTCGGTTAGGGTGCATTGAAATAGTCTCATTTAAATAGTATCGTCAATGATGCTATTAGAGGAACACCATAGGTGGAAATTCATAACATGATTTCCAGGGTCTTCTGCTTGCTTCCCTTCGAACTTTGGAATGTCCGAAGGGAGCTTCATGGGCATGGGTGGACATGTAGAGTTGTGTGCAATAGGGTCGTTTTTTAGCTTGGTTAAACATGGTAAGTTTAAGGAAGCTAAGAAAGGTGATTGTGAGTTGGTAGCCATTGCACACTATGAAGACACATTGTTATGGTTAGTTATAGGGTTTTTCTACGACATAACCGGCTGTGAATTCACCTGGCTTCTCAAATGGGTAGCGCTCCTTTCCCCCCTAGGGGTTTTGGGAGGAGTGGAATGTGGCGACCATGTGGGGGTGCCCACTGGTGTGGCGTTGGGTGACCGGTGAGGGTTCCAAACTAATGATGACCTAATAAAGGATGAACCAATAAGGGCAGTAGTGTTCCGTCTTTGACACCTAAATGACGAAAGACTTGGAACCCCTCTCGGTAATGGGGGGGGGTCCAAAATATGTCCATGTCAACAAGGTCCCGTAGGGTCCATTCTAGAATTGAATAGGTATGGTTTTGGAAATATTTGAGAGGATAGAGATTATAATCAAAGAAAAATATGATCGCATACATAAAACAAAGTGAAAAAGATAATTTCCCTTTAGATTAATCCTATGTGACCAATCGATCAATACATATGGTTTTTTGATGTTTTTTATGTATGATACTCAAATCCTAGAAGACCTAATCATCCTCACATGCTCCAATGTAACTGGGCCTTGAGAAGATATCTTGCGAATGCTGGCACAATGACCTGAAAGAACTGACGATGCCCCCAGTCAACCAAAGAAAATTGACCAAGGTAAGGATAGAGGATATAGTGGTGCCTGCACCATCACCTATAAGGAAGGATGCCCTAGTTTTGGCCACTAAGTACTGTCATCCCACGTGAGCATTTGAGTCTTGAGCTTGTTGGTAATTTAGCTACCAGTACCAAGTATTAGACGGGTCAGGTAGCCCCGAATAATACTGCACATACTCGGCCTAATATTAACCCCCTCTGAATCAGGTCTCTGTGGCACTCGAGTTTTCCTTTCTGTGGGTGGATAGACAGATTTAAAAGTTCCCTAGAAATTCAACTTCTATGTTTCAAGGTGTAAACTGACCAAGGCAACTTATTGGATGCCTACCCTCTTGGTCCTAACTTAAAATATAAATTCTCTTGTGGCTCTTGCGGGGAGAGTTTAATGATTTTAGTTAAGTTATTTTTAAGGTGGATTTGATTCACTTAGAGTGTAAAGTGTGTGAGCAAGAGGTGAAAAATTGCCTAGTTTTAACATGTGGATATGCGGTGATCCTTTTCAAATCCCCTATTAAGCTGTGTTTGGTTTTTCCTTTCTCAAAAGAAAAATGTGTGTGGATATGGGCTGCTTACAATGTCACCTAGTTAATATAAATGATCAACTAGAGGGAGATGGAAAATTATCAGCAGAGAGTGTTAATATGCTTTCCTAGGGTCACCCAAAGGTGAAAAGGAAGCAGATATTACTTTCTCTCTAAGGATAATGAAATCCTAGTCTCGAATCCTAGTGTCAAAATTGAACAAAAATTAATGACTTTAAACTAGGAAAATGAAAAAACGTTAGCTAAGCATGTGTGGACTAGGGCCACTTAATTTGGCTAATTACCTATGTGTTTTTGGTGTCTAAATTCACAAAACATAAATTATTTCAGAATTCAAGTTAATTTCCCCCAACTTAAACTATGTGTTTACTTTGCGAAATAAACTTTGAAATTTTAAAACTAACACCTAAAACTACTGAAATGCAGCCAAGAGTGAGTTTTAACAAGTCATGGGACACCTCACATAGTTCTAGCCTATTTCTTATGGGCTTCCGGTCACCTTACAAATAGAAAATGAAGGGAAATAGCAAAAAAAATTTGCCTCTAGTTTTCATGTGCAAAAGACTCACACAGGTGCACAGTATGCGCGCAGGTCACTGATAAATGCACACAATCGGGTGTGTCTGTATGTGTAGAAGGCACGCGAATTTCCTGTAACAATTTTTTTGGAGCTTTTGAGCTTTGACCTCTCACTGAGGGTGAACAAACAGAGAAGAAGAGAAAAGGGGCTATTCAAGCCAAAATCCAGAGCAAAGAAAAAGGTATCTGCAAAATGCAAAACCAAATTAACTAGGAAGTAAAATTAGTGGAGTCATCAATCCTGTGTTGGTGGATTTGGTGCATTAGTGTACCAATCCACACTTGCTTAAGAGGAGTGGTTGTTTCCTCTTAATTCTTGGTCATAGGCAGATAAACAAGAGAGTTAGTACGTTAGTGAACTTGCCATAAACTAAAACATACTAGATAATGAAATAGCATGCATATGTAGAGAGAAAGAAAAGATAAACTAAACAAATAACACAAAGCTCATATAGAGTCAAAAAACAAAATAATACCAATGGTGGATTCTATGTCCCCTCTTATTGTGTGCTAGTAGGAATAACAGGAAAAATGTTTACACACTTGCTAAGGGGCCTTTATAACTAGGGAGTTCTGAGACCCCATGCAAGGACGTTTTTACCTCCAAGTTGCCTTGGTGCAAGCTCCCTCTCTCTACTCCAAAGGATTGGATTTTTTGGTTGGCCAGAAACTGAATCCCCTCTCTACTTCTGGTCCAGATCACACACTACTGGACTTCTTGAAGCAATTTTGGTGAGCATAACAGTGTGATCTCCCTTTTTTCATCTCTTGGTGCCATTTTATAGATGAATTCAAACTCTCCTTCCCTCTCTTGGTACATTGATGGATGGTGACGCAAGAGAGGGGGATGATTCGATTCTTTTCCACATTATTCCATTGTGTGCTCCCTTGAGGTCTTAAGGAGGCTTGGGCAGCTATCCTTAGGCACCCTCAAGTGTAGGATCAATATCCTGGAGTGTGTCTTTTGGTAGGCGGAAAGTGACTTCCACCACGCTCAGGTCTGCACAGCTTTTTGAGCGAAATCTATGCAAAGGCATGCATATCAAAGAAAAATTCATGCGAGGGTGCATTCTGCTGGTTTCTTTAGTGTGCAATTTGATTTTTCTTCTGCACCGTAGAGATTTTTTAAATTCTTTAGATTCTTTAATGTGCCTCAGCCTTGTAAATCCTTCTGCCTGACATTTAATAAGTCATATTTTCTTGTCCCATTTTCTAGTGATAACAATTCCTATTCAGAAATGTCATATATTGTATTTTGTTTTATTTGGTAGGTTTCCTAGTGGTAATCCAAGTTATTTGACTTGGTTCGTAAATCAGTTCACCCATCACTCTTCATTCCAATTTCATGCTTTAGGGGGCATCTATTACATAATAATTTTTCACCCTGATCACTTCCCATCCCCGATCCTAAATTTCCTTGTGATAGGTCCTGTGCAGTATATCCACCTGGGAAAAATACACAAAGATATCCCCTGAAGAATCAAAGAAAGATTCCTTGAAGGATCACTGGAGAAATTTGGTCAAAAACCTAAATTTCTGGGTCAATATGCTTCTCTAGTGGCATGCTCGTGCTGATGGCATGTTGACAGTTCTGGCTTAGCACTATCTGCACACTTTTTTATAGAAAAACCACGCTGATCCCTTTCTGGCAGTGTTTCCTCAAAATGAAGGAGAAGCTTCGAACTCTAGAAGCTCTAGGGTGGCGAGTTAGTTGTTGTTCAGTGGTGATAGGGACGAGCTCTATGATTTTAGAGATTTTATCTTATCAATGGGGGTTTATCCCTTGGAAAGTGGGCCTTCCTCCTCTCATGGGCTCCCAACCTCTTTTCCCTTTCTATAAATTGATCCCCATCCTTCCACTATTGGTTGGTCATTGTTGGGCTAGTTTGATCATTCATTCCCTTTACACTCATGTATTGTGATAACTCATAAGCTATTCAAGAGAAGGAATAATTTAGAGCTTCAGTGAAGGACTCTAACATCACCAATGGGAGGCCTCCGACATCAAGGCCTGGGTTGTAAGATCTCTCTTTTATATTCATTAATAAAACATCTGATGTTTTCTTTCTATATTTGTATAATCATTTCCACAAATAGTCTAATGTTCCTTGATATGTTAGATAGCTTGCGTTCATGAATGTTATGTACTATATTATGTTTGATGTTTCCTCTTGATCTCTTGTAGGTAATAGTATGCCACTATTAGCCAAGAAGGAGCTTGAGGGGTCATGGATCAAGGCCACCATAAAAGTGTTCAAGCATAGCATTAGGAAAAGGTAACCCTATCTACTTTCTTGTCTCAGTTTGAATATTATCCAAGGAAGCTTGCATTAGAAAGTCTCACAAGTTGCTAGACCCACTCTAGGGCTAGAGAGATCACCTTTATCCACACAGGGACTTTATATTCACAATAACAGAGAGGGCCCTAGCTATTTTTTTCCCAATATGCACTAGGAGACACCGTAGGAATGAATGCCCAATGAATTTCATAAAATTATGCTCAGTCTGTGATGAAAACCATGAAGAAAACAAATTTCCTTCTTTACTAGGACTAAAAAATGTACACCAAGGCATAGAAGGTGGGCTAGATAAACTATGCTTCATGATTCAATTAAAGGAGGCCTCAAGGACCTCTGCCATGCCAAAAGGGCATGCAAGGTGCACCTTATTCTTATTAAAATTCCAATAAGAATGAAGCTTTTCATCCTTCATACTCTTCCACTCATCCATCATCTCTCACACCTCCTTCTTGGCCTTATGCTCTTACATATCCTCCTCAACCTATCAACCATCCTTTTAAGTCATATCCTCCCCAACCTCATAAATGGAGAAACCCATCACAAGGGTTGAGGACTCAACTAAACGTACCTCCTTGCTTTACTTTCTGCACCCCAACCTCAACCACAACTCACTCTTCCTGGTCCACCTAAGAAAACTTAGATGTCTGTTCAACCAAATCTAAACCTAGATAAAAAAACATGCACAACAAGTCTACAATGGAGAGACGTCTTATCTTGCCTATGATGTGGAGATCCAAGAGATCAACCTTTAGTATAGGAGAGTAATTCCAAATAACCATCCACATTTTCAACCTGAACATCTCGAAGAGGAAAATTAAGAGACTTCCCCTCGAGTAAATCCACCTCCTTTTCCTAAAATATTGATCCACACTAGCCAACACACCCCAGAAGAGATTGAACTTCTAGGATAATTGAAGAATTTGTGTGTTAAGATACCCCTTATCCAGGCTATTATGAATGTTCCCATATATAATAAGCTTATAAAGGATAAAATTTTCAAAGATCTTGGGAGAAAGAAGAGAGACACCCCCACCATCAATGTTGTTAAAAATTTATCTAATCTAATGGTGGGGAGAGTGATTTTTCTAAAATACCTAGACCGTGGAAGGCCAATAGTGGATATGCATACTGATGGCATCATTGTCCCTCATACCCTTATTGATATTGGCGTTTCCATAAATTTGATGACTAGATAAACCATGATCAAGCTAAATATCCAAGGTACTATGAGGAATACTACCACATTGCTGCAACTCGCAGACAAATCCATAGTAGCTCTTGGGGGATTTGTTGAGCATGTCATGGTCTCCATTGACTCTTGGGAGTATCCTAGCGATTTCCTGGTTATCCAGCCCAAAATGAAGTTTAATGGTTACCCTCTTATCATAGGAATATCTTTTTTAGCCATTGATAATGCCTACATTAGTTGTAGGGTTGGGAAGATGACCATCAAGAATGGACCCTTCTCAAAGAAACTGATATTGTTTCCTCCTTCTTAGCCTTCTATTAAGCATGATATACCTTTGTGGCTAGAGGATGAGGAATAAGATGAAGTGTACCATACAACAGCTTACCCAATCTGTACCCTGGATTTTGTTACAGGAGAGGGGAAACTTGATGAAGATGACCTCATTTACCATATCCTTCAGAACCAACACCTCATTACCATTCCACTTGATGAACTTGTGAAAGAATCTGGAAGAAATATTTGGATTGAGTTAGACTCAGTTGAATTAAGTCCTGAGCATGTCAAAATTATAGAGTTTGGTCCATCCAAAACCTTAAATATCAACTCCTATCTCTTAGCCAAATAAGAAGAACAATTGTTCAAGATACTAAGAGAACACTTAAATTCTTTTCCTTGGGACTATAAAGAAATGAAACGGATGCATCCCTAATTTTGTACTCATCATATTTACATTAGAAAAGGATGAAAGTCTGTTTGCAAACCCCAAAGGAGAATAAACCCAAACCTTAAGGACATAGTGAAGGAAGAATTAATTTTTTTTTTGGATACAAGATTCATATACCCCATCTCCGATAGTGAATGGGTGTCACCTCTAGTATTAGTTCCAAAGAAAAGTGGGAAGTGGAGGACCTTTGACGATTACAGATAACTGAGTAAGGCCACATAGACATACCATTTCCCTTTTCCCTTCATTGACCAAGTCCTAGATGGTATTGTAGGGAAGACATTATTCCCTTTCTTGCATGGATTTAGTGGTTACAATCGGATCCAGATAAACCCCTAAGACCAAGAAAAACCCAAATTTACATGTCCTTGGGGTACCTTTGCAAATAGATTCCTCTCATTTGGCCTATGCAATTCCCTTGCCACTTTTCGAAGGGACATTTTGAGTATCTTTTCTAAACATTTTCTTGACTATGTGGAGATCTACATGGATGATTTCACTCCCTATGGTAGCAATTTTCAGGAAGATCACTCTAATATATGTAAATTCCTAAGAAAGTGTACTGAAATGAACCTCTCACTAAGCCCTGATAAATGTGATTTTTTAATGAAGGCAGTGACTTTCCTTATCCATTCCATATCTCTGGAAGGGATACAAGTGGACTCAAACAAGATCGTTATCATAAAAAGGGTCCCTCACCCTAAGAAGCAGAGAGATGTTAGGGGTATACTAGGCTTAGCTAGTTATTATAGAAGGTTTATTAAATATTTTAGTAAAGTGGTTGCACCATAGTTTGGATTTTTGGCCAAGGATTCAAATTTATATTGGAAAAGTGGCTCCCAAAAGGCCCTGAAAATATCAAAAGAAAAATTTACCACCGCACGCATATTTAGGGGTCCCAATAGGCTTTGCATTTCCACATCCATACTGATGCATCAGAAAAGGCTATGGGGGAAACCTTGGGACAATTATATGATAAGTTTCCCTATGCCGTTTATTTAATTAGTAATTTTTTTTTAAGGTTTAATTGAGCTACACTATCACTGAAAAATAACTCTTAGTCATTGTACACTCCCTGAAAAAATTTAGGAACTATATCAATAGATACCAAAAATTTGAGCATACTAATCATGAAAATATTAAATATTTGATGAATAAGTCTGATGTGAATTCTATAATAATTATATTCTTGTTATTATTACAAAATTTTGATTTTACTATCATGGAAAAGCGAGGGAAATAAAATGTAGTTGTAGATTTTTGTCTAGGCTTACACTTCTTGCAGGTAATAAAGAGATGGTTGATGATCAACTTCTAGATGAGCACCTATTTTCTATGTTAGTTCTCTTTCCATGGTTTTATGGCATAGAAAAATACGTAGTTGCTAGGAGGTTTCCTCCAAATCTTTCATCCAGGAAGAAGAGAAGGATTGTGAGGAAAAGCACCCCTTTCACTAAGATTGGGGAAAAAAATTCAAAATGGGACCTGGTCAAGTTTTGAGGAAATGTGTAAGGGAAAAGGAAGTATTTGACATCCTCTCAAATTTCCTTGATGGACCCTGTGGGGGTCATTTTTCTGCTAAGAGGTCAAATTTTAAATTTCTACAAGTTGGCTACTATTGGCCCACTCCATCAAGATGCAAGAAGTTATACCAAAATATGTGATCAGTGCCAGAGGACGGGGAAACCCACACCCGCGGATGGTATTCCTTTACAACCTCATGTGACCTTAGAGCAATTTTATAAATGGGGCATCAAATTCATTGGGACAATTGATCCACCACTAGGATAGAAGAAATACATTATTGTATGCACTGAATATTTTGACAAAGTGCGCAAAGACAAAGGTTGTCAAAGAAACAATAAAGCCGAAAGTGGCTTATTTTTTAAGGGAAAAAAGTTTCTACAAATTTGAGTATCCAAGGGAGATAGTCACCGAGTAAGGAGCTTAATTCTCATCACATTTGATTGAGAATCTCCTAAGGAAACAAAATATCAACCACATAAAATATACTGCTTATCACCCTCAAGAAAATTCACAAGTAGAGATCACTAATAGTGCGTTGGAGAGAAACCTCACCAAGTTTGTTAGCAACTACATGAGAGATAGGGAATATATATTAGTGCAGGTAACTTGGGCCTACAACACCACTTGGAAGAAAACCACTGGGTTCACTCCATATGATTTAGTTTATGGGAAGAAAGCTCTGATTTCTATTGAGTTTGAATATAACACTTTAAGAATGTCAGCCCAATTGGACATAGATATCAAAAGAGCACAAAAAGAAAGTTTTTTGCAATTGAATGGCTTGGATGAGTTCATAATGTAGTCTCTTCTCCACATTGAAGTTATGCAACTATAAAGGAATGTCCGGCATGACATACATGTCAAGGAAAATGATTGTCAAGAAGGGGATTCAACCTTGTTATATGATTCTAAGTTAAAATATTTTAAAGGGAAACTAATGAAAAGATGGTTGGGTCCATACCTAGTTGAAAAATATCATGAAAATGGAGATGTCCATATTATAACCATTGATGAGGAAGGGATACCCTTGCTTTTCAATGGTTATAGGCTGAATCTATAAAGAAGACCTCTTCCCAAGGCAAAATTCTTTAGAAACATTAGAAGAGAATTCAATGTGAATTGGATTTTTATGGATTCTAGTCCACACCACTCCTAGAAATTTGGAAAAGAAAAGAAAAAAATAATAAATGGGATTGGATTAAAACCTATATGAGGCATATGAGGTGAACTCTAGGTTTGAAAACCTCTCTGAGACAGGCCGGGAACAAAAAAGAGAAAGAAAAAATAATAAATTTCTTTAGGTGAAAACCTCCTTTTAGGTCCCTAGGGTAGGCATGTAGGTTAAAAAACTCCTTAGAGTCAGCTGCTTGTCCCAAGGAAAAAAAATACAAAAATAAAGAAAAACACACTTGAAGGAGCTTATACCATGTCTATCAACTTTTATTTTATTTTACAAGATTATGAAAAGTGATAGATTTCATGGCTACATACCCACAATTTGCAAGATATAATCCATTATTCTATCCATCCGCCACATATCCACAATCTTCCCTCATGTGACCATGTCTCTCCACCATCCCATCATCATTAAAATAAAATCTCACCTCCTCTCTTTGATGCTACAAGAAGGACCTGCATTGCTATAGGAGGGAGATATAAGGAGGAGGACAACCCAAAATAACATCATGGCTCCAAGAAATGATTAATAAGGTCCTACAATGATTTTCCATCATTCATCCATCACCCATGCACTCTATTTCACAAAACGTTTTCTCAAATTATCCACTTTGTTCTAATTTTTTTAAAACATAGAAGCCATAATTTTTAATATATAAGGGTATATGCTACTCCTTCATGCCCCTAACACTATCCTCAATACCTATCATCATATCCCCCATCACCTTCATGCAAAAATGAAGACTCTAGAGGAAAATAAAAGGACTTATATAGGAAGAAGCCGTCTCCTGTAGCATCTTATGCAAACACCAAAAAGATGATTGATGTTGTTTTTTCTCTTTCAAAACGTGGATGAAACCTTTCTTGCAACTATGAAGAAGAGATATCACTCTCATGAAGGTTTTCGACCAACAATGACAACTTGGATTAAGAAGAGACGCCTATGCACACACAACAAAAACCACAGTCAAAGCATCATAAGAAAAAATGAATATATGCAAAGGAGATATGTCAAAGAGTTAAATCCCTTGATGTCTATGATATGGTCTAGCTCGAACATGAAAAAATCTGTAGCAGTTCAATCCTCGAGTAGGATCAGGAATGGAAAACCCTTACCTCCTTGCTATGTGTAAATAACTAAATTGTGTAAATTTTGAGAAGCAATGTTTTCATAAGCTCGAGGTGGCCAGTTAACCTGGCCACCCTTGGCTAGTGAAATAAAGTTATATTTTCAACTCATGCAACGTGGAGATGTCACATCAAAGAAGTTAGAATCGAAAATATTGGGTGGTGATTATGAGGGAAGGAGGAATAATTACTCTGAGTGGGGACAACGGTCCAAAATAGAAAACCTTGTGCAATTTCCATGTCACCACATTGCTCCAAGCTAACACTAAAAAATGGAATAGTATGTACTCAAGATCTAATTCTTTTGCACATTTTTTCATTTCAAAAATAGTTAGAGAGAGGACATGTTATGGTGCCACCAAGGAGTTTCGAACTCCGTTCAATAATTTCAACAGGAGGGAGCTACAAGAAAGCCTGCAATTTCTACAGGGGGGTCAAGAGACTGCTATAGGAGGAATGAAAAGGTGAAAATGGGCCACAATGGTTCAAATTGGTCTCCAAATTTCCATATACATGCAAGGCTACATAACTAGAAGTAAGTGTCACCATCTTCCTAATCCTTACATCCAAATTGCATGAAAATTATACTAATATTCTATCGCCTATGGAAGTTTAATTGTGGAAGTAGGAGGTCTCTTTCAGCATTATAGTGGTTAGAGAAGAAGAGATTTTGTTTACAAGGAGTTCTAAGCATCAGTTGCACTCATTGATACCAGAAAATTAAAAATTGTCTCACATTTGAAGCTATAAAATAAAAAACCATCTCCTTTACCTAATTGGCTCTAAGGAGATGCAACATAAGATATGGGGGGAGTATTCAACATTATGGAACCCACCGAATATAAAAGGATCAACCGACACACTCCTTTGGTAAATATATTTAGAAGACACCAATGGCTAGGATTCTTCGAGTTGCTAAAGGGGTATGATGATGACCTTCCCCTTGAATTTTCCATCGCATTGAATTCCCAAATAGAGGACAGAGCCACCACTATTATAAGAGGGTTATCTATCTCTCTCATCCATGAAATTATTAGAAGAGTAACATCCCTACCTCTAGGGATCAAGTGGAACAAGGAAGACAAAGCAATGAATGTCACTGCTAGGAATAATTTATTCATTTCAAAAGAGAAACTTGTTGAGGATAAGAATGGGGTTACGAAGAGAAATATTACCTTATCGTTGGGATGAGGTGGCTTACCATATCCTTAAGTACCTATCCTGTCAAGGAATAATGAGTGTTGTGTATACTAACCACTTCAGATTAATTCATGAATTGAGATTCATGAATATTATGTATTGGATTACATTTGCTATTTCCTATAGAAATAAAATATAGAATGAAGAAATAAAAAGGAGACACTAATATATGTGGTTCACCCAATTTGGGCTACATCCATAAAGAAATAGCTAGTCCTTCCTTTTATTCCATTCAATCAAATGCACAGATACCACTTGTACCATATCTACTACAACATTGGATTCATTCTCTCATAGTATCTACCCTCTTAATTATAATTCTCTCTTACTAATGCATAATTTTAATGCATTTCCGTTAGAAAATGAGGGTTATAGTCTACGGGAAAAATACTTTAACATAATTTATTCTATTGTATTTGTTTCCTAATGATGAATGGTATATATTAACTATGAAATTACAATATTATACAAGGGAAATTTACCAAAATATTCTCTTCAAGGGTGTTTCCCTCCAACCCCTACAAGGGGGCATGGAAAAGTTGTTATCACATCCCCTATAACCACTAGTGATAATACTTAGGAGGTAACGCCCCTCACAACCCCTAATCAGGAACTGGGATCTAAACATGGCTAAAAATATGGCCTTTGAATCAAGAATATAATTAGAGTCCTTCAACAAAAAACACTTAAGAGAACATTATGTATATCTATTCTATGTTTTGACACCTTCTAGATGTCAAAAACACCAAACAAATATTTCATTTATCCACAATAATGACATATTAGCATCAACAATCACTATCCTTGGTGATTTTAGTGTCCTATTTTTTTTTTGATGTAGTTATTTTCATCATATTCAAAACCAACTTCTTAGTAATCATATAACACCATCATTTACCTCTTAATATTTTTCCATTATGTCAAAAATCATTCATATGTTGATTTGAACACAATTACATAATCAATAGGGAAAGGTTCCAAGAAAGAAAAAGTGACATGATAATAATGGATTTACCCACATTCTAAGAAGATTCATGAATAAAAAAATTTGAGGCAGATGGATGGTTGGTCAAGTTGTTTTTGTGGCCTCATTAACTAGGAACGCACTAGGAGAACCAATTATTTATGCTAAAATTGATCTACATCCTTTAATTCATATCCAAACACTAAAGGTAAATTCAAGGGTTGAAAGGGTTCTCAAATAGTCATGGTTACCATAATGATGCTTATTTTTCTAAAATATATGAAAACATATGAATGTACTTTGTAGCTTATCATGTCATTTTTAATGAGAAGAATTAGTGAGGTTAATTTCTTTATCTAATAATCAACTTCCACTTGGATTTGTATTGATCACATGGCCTTCATTTTTATAATAAAATAACATTTTCATATGTTTGTTTCTCACTTCTTGGAATTCCTTCACTTCCATCGAACTTCCATAGTCCAGAAAAAGCTACTTGTACTTCCCACACTATTCACAATGTTATGGTCATATTACTCAACTAAACAACCTTTTAAACTGATATTATAATGATATATTGCATATGCAATTCATGAAGGAGGTGGATGGGTGATATAAGAGTTTCTTTAATGTGATTAGAATATTATTTTCATTTTAATTTTAATCCATGAGCCCCCCTTATTTCCAACATGGAAAATGGAACTTTATGAGTGTGAATTACATGAAGATCATAAGAAAATGATAGATTATCACTTTCCTTTCCACCCAGGTTTCCATTATATTTCTTGAAAGGGATGTGAGTTTAACCATGATCTGCTTTCTATCGAGGTAGCCAAGAAATTCATGAGAGTGCTTCAAATAGAATATACCTTGGTTACTTATGAATTGAAATAAGATCTCCAGTGTGTCAATAGTGTTAGGACTACCTTGATAATCAAGATAATAGGAGCTCAAATAATATTACAATTGTACTATAAAAAAAAATCAAAAGGATATTAAAATTCAAAAAAAGAGTAGAAACCAAATTTCATAACTTGACGGAAAGTAAATGTCACATAACTAGATTTCACGCATATTTTTTTCCATGCTAAATTTAGTTTCTAGTAGCACTTTTCATGTATACTATTTTTCCTTAAACAAGCATATGTCCTCAATTAGTGAAAGATGGAAATGTGTCACCTCAACTTAGATAGTCTATTTATTTGGTGTAAAATATGGTGTTTCGTTTTGCAACATTATGTTATCCTTATTTAATGTTATATTTTCTTTGTATCAAATTTATGTGTATGAACATTTTATTTCAGGTTAACCAAATTAAGACTATGGGGTCAATAACTCATGGCGCACATACAAATTACACTTTACCTATGTCTAACTGCATATGATAGAATAATTTTGGGTCTTTCTTTGATGATTCATTAGAATATGTATTGTTTAATTTAGTTCCTAGTATTTTATTGTTTGAGCACTTAAGAAAACATGTATATGTGGGATAAAGAGACTGTGCCTAAGGTTTATTATTGGCATGTGATTACACTTTACGATTCCAAAATGGCCACATGATTCTTACCCATGTGATTACCATGTGACGCTGGTACTTGGTCCTTTTCAATGATGGAGATAAATTTGGTTTCAACCAAGGGATGTAGTTTGATGGGGACAAACCCTAACCATATATTCTTGTTTCTTGTGGTTCAGTCGACCCTTTTTCTACTTTTCTCATTCCACAAATTTATGCCTTGGGATTTGAAGGTATCTCTGCATATGTTATTTTTTAGAGTGGCCATTTGGCCCTCCCTACGCCTGCATCATTTCTACCATAATGCTCGTCGTCTACAGGGGAAGAAAATAGGCTCCCACAGGTATACATTAGTATTTATTCAATACATGATTTTCATTTCTTGTCCCATTTAGTTCCTAGTTTTCCTAAGATTAATTTTTCCTTGGTGTCTTACAAGTTTTGAGATGGGTTACTAGTCGCATGGTAGAATATAGAAATGAATTACAACCCCTTGGTGGATTGAGGGTTCAAGTTAAAATTTTGGATTTTCCTCTGATGAATACAAACATAAATCTCCTGAAATCATTGTGTCCCATATTGTAACTTCATTCCAATTATTGAATCAATAGTTTATAAACCCTAATTTGAATCTCGCCGCTCTTAAATTTATTTTATATTTCTATTGAGGGTTCACTTGAAGTATGGATTCAACATGAATGCAAGTAAAAAGAGGCTTTAACACCATTTTTTTTCTTTTGGTTTATTTAGTTATGACTTCTGTATGAATGTACGCTCCATATAATGTCTGAGGGTTTTATGGAATCAACCCACATATGGCTTTGACCGTTCACTTAGTGAAGTGTTCTTTTATCCTTCCTTGCAATATTGGTTTTAAATTTGGTGTTTTGGGTTTTTGAGTACTTGTTGAGTAGATGTTGTAGTTGGAATTTTTGGGTTTCTTTAAGATCCCTATTTCTTTATTTCAATGACTCCATTAAAGGTATTATTATTTGTTGGATGTAGGGTTGGTGTGCTGGTCTTTTAGGCTTGCAACGTGTATATCCCACCTCTCTCTTTATAATCGCACTGTGTAAATTTCATGTTCTACCATTGGGGATTTCTAACCCCAATCAAAATTTGTAGTTGCAGGTACGTTGCACTACAAGGAAAAGACCCTCTAGTGGAGGTTATAAAGGAGGTTTTTAGTGTTATAAAATTGGCCAAAATTGTCAAAAAAACATATGCTACCACATCTGTTTTTGGTAACGAAGGTTTTGGCAGATCTTTTAACAGAAATTCAACACAACTAAAAAAAAAATGGGTGGCCAGAGGTTATTAGGGATGTTTTTTCATCGGTGCTCTTATCAGGTTTTAACGCACCGGTGTGTATCGGTAGACAGCGCACCGGGGTGGTCGAAGGAGAATGCACTGGACCATTAAGGAAAATAACAGCACCGAGCTTGGTGTTGGTGATACAACGCATGGGGCCATTCTAATTGGTCTTGTGATTTGAACGGTGCCCATAGGTCATATCAACACGTCGATGCGTATGCTTATATAAATGCCCTGGTGCATCGTATCACAAAAATGCACCGAGGTTTACAATCGGTATGGGTATTCGTGTGGTGCAAATATGTCATACAAATGCATCGGCGCTTATCGACACATAAACGCCTAGTGCGTACTATCACACAAATGCACCGAGATTTGTAATTGGTATCGGTATTCGTGTGGTGCCTATTGGTCACCCAAATGCACCGGTGCGTATAGACATAAAAAATGCCCTGGTGCATAGTATCACATAGACGCACCACAATTTATAATTGGTATCGGTATTCATGCGGTGCTCATAGGTGGTAAAACGACACCGGTGCGTAGAGATACATAAATGCACCGGAGCATCGTATCACACAAACGCCTCAATATTTTTAACTGGTTTTCGTATTTGTGCAGTCTCGATAGGAAGTAAAAATGCACCGATGTGCTTAATAATACAATCGCACCGGTTTTCATTTTGTATTTTTTAGAAACATCGACCTATGGCAGTGCAATTATTGTGATTGTTTTAAATTCATTATTCATCAAAAGTCGACACATATTATAACAATATTCATATTAATTAATTTTTTATTAATGGATTTGAATGTGATGTTTAGATTAATTTGTTATATCATATCATAATTATTGTGGTTTTTTAAAATTCATTATTCATAAAAATTCGACACATATATATGTTATAACAATATTCATATCGAAATTTTTATTACTGCATTTGAAAACGACAATGGAGAACGCAATAACGACAATAGAGAACGCAATAGAATAAATTAAAACATATATATATATATATATATAGATAAGAAATTCTTTGTCATACAAAATGGGACAGTTATTGGTATCCCTTTATCTTTCAATTGGGACACTATGTCCATTACATTAAAGAAAATGTCTGATTTCACAGACATTTTTCCAAAAATAGTACAATGCCTTGCTTTTATATCCAAACATAGTGATCATCATTCTTTGCTTGAACTGTTATCACTGCTAGAGCTACTTCCATGACTTAGGTTATTTTCAAAAAAAAATTGTTCACGGCATTGATTGTTTTCTTCTTCTTCACCTTCTTCCATCTACAAACATAAAAATAAACAATAATGAGTGTATATACATTGGTGAGAATAATGAAAATTTCAATATTAAATAATATACATCAATGTAAATCGAAAATAAATGACACACTAATGCAACAATTGACTCATAAACTATACACATAATTTCAAAACCATGTAACATGTTATCTTTCAAGATTTTATCTGTTGGCATAGTGCCATACTTTGTTTCCTGCAAGTTTTATACCCCATAATGAATCATATATTTAATATAAAAGATTTATTTTTTCTATTAATTATAGACAGAGCTAAGTAAAACAAGATCGATAGATGCTTAAAAATTCCACAATTAAGTTCTGATATGCCAACATATACGCACAACCCATATTTAAACCAATTTCAATCAATTCCTTTGATGGTTCTTTATTGTATGTTAGCACCTGTTTGGAGACATTCAATGACGATTTTTGTAAAAAAACTTAAAAATAAAAAAATGAAATCTATTTAAGTTGTTATAAGGAAGTAACAATTACTCACAAAATTAGATATCAATCCTTTTCTTCCTTGTCGTCCTGTTTTATGTGTTGAATGGGTTCCATTTTCTTTCTTTTTTTTTCTGCAAGAAAATACCTGAAAATTAATATTTAATGCTAAATTGTTTATTTATTTTACCCAATGATAAAAAAATTCAATGATTACATATTACATTTGAAGCACGTTTTTGTTGAGATGGCTCCTCCCACGATGCAATTTTGTCCATTTCTTTGACCATCTCCTTGTACACCTTTTTGGACATTCCTACTGGCATATTTCTAACATTAGCTTGTTCATCTTTTGATATTTTCATAATCTTCCTGAAAATGTAACATGAAAATAAACTATTTAATTTTTATATTGATATATCAAAAGTAAGTATAACAAAAGTGATATTTATTATAATTCTAGACAAACATCTAAAGGAATATTACTTTTTCATTCCTTCTTTTTTGTTGTTGTACGTTTCTTCTATTAAAAGTTTGACATGTCTCATTGACCAATTCTCTGGAAACTCTTCCTGTAGTTTACATAAAATTTTGTTCTTGGAATCATTGGATTGGTTTTTTTATTGTAAGTGGAAATAACATCTATACATTCGTTCCACTAGATCCCTCAAACATTTGTAAAATATTTTCCCCCTTACGTTAATCTTCAACACCACTCCAGATGAGCTAAGGAGAAATTCATTTTCATTTGCATGTTCTATTGTTTTTATTTTCTTAGAACATTCCTTTTCTGAGTTTTTGGTCCCTGTAGAACATTAAACAGAGGTGAATTAATAGAATTTTTCACACATGTTATCTAATAATTTTGACTATATTATTAATGAAAACTAAAAAAGAAACTCATATTGGATCAATAGTATTTTTTCATTCACCTGATTCATCCTTTTGCAATTTTTCTATCAAGCTTATACGTTCTTCTGGTCCTAGATTAGAAATAATCTTATTGAGCTTCATCATTTTGTGGCTCTGCATGATACACATTAAACAATACATATTATTAAACTTACATATAGTTCAAAAATATTTTTTTTGTAAAAAATGTACAAAGAACTTGCCTTTTTTGCTTTTCTTGATGTGTTATCATAATTTTGTTACTTGATCTCTTGTCAGTCATTTATTTAACAATATCAAACCTATATCATATCAATTAATAATATATTTTTAAATAAACTATCAACTTCTCAATTAAAAAAAAAATCTCAAAAAATCGGTGCGCCATTCATGGTGAACGCACTGACGTCGATGCATGTATGTCTTTCCCACGCACCGCAAAAAAAGTATAATACACCGTACAGTGCTCTATGTCAACAAGAAGCCTCGGTGCATTACATGTCAGTGACTGCACCGGTTAAACATCATAAAAATAATAAAAATCGACCAGTGTTAATTTTTTTAGCATAAATCCGTGCTATATTTTACATATGGCGCACCGTTAAAAAAAAATTATTTTTCACATTACTTATCCGGTGCTCTTGTAAACAACAGAGCATCGGTGTGCTACCTTACATAAGGTGCACCGATAAAAATTCTATTTTTTTTTTAAATCATTCCAAGGCTCAAAAAATAGAGCACGAGTGTGCTATGTTACGAAGGGGGCACTGACGAAAAAAATGTCTTTTTTTAAGATTGAAGCAAGTGTCGACATGGATTGAGATCTGACTATGTAGATCCTTTGGTTGGTTGCATATATTAGGATTATATTTAGCAATACAAACCCTATAAATATAAATTGAGAAACCCTAATTCTGAAATCATAGCAAGTGGGAGAAGAAAGGGCAGAAACAAAAATAATGTAGGGTATGTTTGTAAAATGGTTTTTTTTTCAAAACAACACGTTTTGTGGCGCTCCATAATGTAATAGTGCACCAGTGCCATATGTCACAAATGGCGCACTGATAAAAACATATTTATTTTTTTATTTTTTATCATTTTACTTCAGCGGTGCGCTAGTATAGCCAAGCGCACCGGTGGGCAACGTTACGCGGGGCGCACCGGCGAAAAAAAATCTGTCTTTTTTTTTAAGATTGACGCAAGGGCCAACATGGATTGGGATCCGACTATGCAAGTCGTCCCATGGGTTGGATTTATTATGATTATAGAAACCCTATAAATCTAAATTGAAAATAAAGAGGGAGAAAAAATGGCACAAATAAAAAAAATCTAGGGTTTTGTTTCTAAAAATTGATTTCTTTTTTAATTTTTGTTTCTGAAAACTGCAGAAATTATTTTACTTCATAAAAAAATAGAGAAAAAATAAAATAAAACAATAGACTTTGATTTCTTATTTCACTGCATGAAAAAAACTGCAGAAAAAAGTACAAAAAAACAATAAACTTTACTCACGTCGTTTAAAATTCTATGGTACAGGGTTTGAATTACTAGAGGTTTGGAATTTAGATTGTCTAAATAATTTTGTTCAAATGTATTTCCTTGCTCCACAGTGCTCTCGTGCTTTGTTTGCTCCAGGTATGTATCCTGCAAATCTCTGGCTGAATTTTTTTGCAAAAATAGTGAAATAATGAAAAGTGTTTAGTATTTAAAGAAATGTTTTATGAAATTAGATTTTCGAAAATATTTTGCCACCCAATTTTCAATTTACTGTTTTTTTTTTCACTTAAAGAAAATAGGGTTGCACTTTTTTTTATTGCAATTATTCATTTACCGGTGCATCATTTAATTGAACCGCACCGGTGCTACTTGTTACAAAAATGCACCGGTGCGCAAAATAAAGAACTGACCGATGCGGTTATCTGAAAAATATGCACCGGAATTAAATTTATGTTTGTGCACCAAATTTTATTGTTGTTTTGCTCAAATGTAGGGAGAAAATATCATATATTATATGAAATGGACAATTATTCAAAATCCACCTCGTTCCATAATATTTCTCAAAGTCCATCACGGAGTTCTCCCTATCCATGTGGAGATGTAACATTTAATTCAGATTTGTTTTATTTTTTCACTATCTAATTGAATTTATGTATGTTTTTTATCCATGTAGTCAATCATGCATAACTTAATTAAATTTATAATGTATACAAATTTGCAGGTTCATACAGAGTCATCATCGAGTTCAGATGCAAAAAATTATATTCAAAGTACTGCTCCAAAACATCAAAGTTCTTATCAAGAGCTGCATATCGCAAGACAAATTTGGTAGATGAAAATGGACAACCGCTTCACCCTGCCAATTGTAACAATATTGCGTCTTCTAGCTACAATACCGTGACAATGATGGTAATTATAATTATAATTGTTTGGTATATAAATTGATTAATATGTAATTATTTCAACATAAAACCGATTTATAATCATGCAATATTGTCAACGTGGTTACTAAGTGATATCATAATATTTTGTACTAATCATGTTCAAATTTTTTTTTTAATTATTAGGATTCTAGTGATGATGAAGGACCTACCTACCATCTTCTGTTGCACCCCATGACAATGTCAAATCGAAAGAATACTGAATTAAGAGAAAAAATCAGAGAGGAACGATACCAAGAATGGTTGAATCAACAACCGATTCAATTCCTGCTACGTCCAGATTCACAAATTAAGAATGACTACAACAATAGTACTTCTTCACAAGCTGGCAATGGAGACAATCAAATAGAGGTTGGTATGGATGATTGCTTATGGGATACGACTGCCATGGAGAAAATTTTGTTAGATGCATTCCAAAATGATGATCATCTAGGGGATGATGCTCATATCGCTGACATCTTTTTCGAAAGCCTTAAATTTTCTTCCACCACCCCTCTATTTGGACACAGCGTTTAGTCAAAGTCTACCCAATTGGGGACAACGATGTTACTGTACAACTTGAAAGAAAAGTTTGGCTTGTCAAATGCATGTTTCTCGGAACTTTTGAGGTAAGTTACCACAAAGTACTTCCCTTATATAAAAATTTAAAATATAATCAGTACACAACAATGAACATTACAAATGCTAAATTTTATGAACATTAATAATTATATCGACATTAATGTACATTTATTAATATAGTTTTCCATGATCACAAACTATGGGTTATTCAAAGATAAGGTTCTTCTAAGTGATAATTTCTTTCCCGGTAGCTACGAAGAGGCAAACAAATTGTTGGAAACGTTGGGTGTTGAGTACATATCATATCATGCATGTCCAAATGATTGTATTCTATATAGAGGAGAATATGCAGACAAAGAGATGTGTTCGAAATGTTGGCATGACAGGTATGATAAATCACAAAAGAAGGGTAAATCACGTATTGGTCCTCCTTTTAAGATATTGAGGCACATGCCTATAGTCCCAAGGATTCAAAGGCTCTTTTGTTGCAAAGAATTAGCTATGTTGCAGGGATGGCATGCGTCACACAGAAGTGAGTTGGGATTTATGTGAATACCAACTGATTCAATAGCCATAAAGCATATAGAGGATACATGGCCTGAAAAATTCAAGAATGAAGTATGAAGTCTATGACTTAACATAGCCATGGATGGCGTCAACCAATATTCCCTCCAGAACACCAACCATTCTGTTTGGCTAGTAGTAGTGATCAATAACAATATCCCCCCATGGTTGTCCATGAAGAATGAACATCTTATGTTGGCTCTCATAGTCCCTAGTAGAAGACAAGTGAAGAATATGGATGTCTACTTACAACCACTGGTAGATTAATTGATGGAATTATGGGATGGGATAAATGTATACGATGTATCAAGACCCATCACAGCAGAGAGGAGGTTTACATTGTATGGCATATGTGCTTACACGACACATGATTATCCAGGATTAGGATTTTTCTCTGGTAAATTACATGTTTAATCTATTGATTTGTTTACATATAATGTAACAATATTATTTCACATATTAGTTATTTATGTCGTTGTAACATTATTTGTTTTGATATTCATGATATTCTTTAACATCCCATGCATATTAAATAATGTATACAAATATAGTATGACAGGTCCTGTAAAAAAATGATATTTTGGATGTAAATGTTGTGGAACTTCTCTGAAAGCTAGATGGTCCAAGGACCTACGAAAGCCAGTGTATGATTGCTGCAGGATATTCCTACCAGAACAAAACCCTTACAGAAGAGCAGCATCCGCTTTCAATGGTAAACGAGAAAGAACCCAAAGGCCTCCAATAATGACACCAGATGAATGGCTTAGAGCATATGAGAGAGAGAAGGAGAAGGAGTTCACAGAAATGTTCAATTCAAATGGGGAGCCTAAGTTCGATGAGCCAGATTTCTTCAACACCTATGTTGAGAAGTTGCCTATTGGGATGAAAAGGAAATCTATCTCTTATGACCTCCCATATTGGGAGCATCTTAAGATTACCCAATTATTAGATCCCATGCATATATTTAAAAAATTTTCATCTTTATGGAGGCACATATCATCGAAACAAAGTGACACATTGGCAGTTAGGAAAGATCTTATTACTTCAAAAACTAGAAAGAAATATTGGCAAGACGATTAGAAAGTACGGGATCAGAGGTAGGCGCTGGTCCCTCCAATTCATTTTTTTTCAAAGAAGGTGATGTCCCATGGATTTAAAAAATATATGATATATCTTTGGCAAAGGAAGTTATAATGGATGTGAGGGTGCCAACTTCATATGGGTCTTCACTACGACACTGCTTCACCGTGGATAACCATTTTTTGAGGTTGAAGTCGCATGACCATTTGAATCTTATAAGAGTACATATAATGTCAAAAGAATGATTTTATTATTTTTTATATTAATAAATTTTATCCCATGCGGTGATCATAAAACATAACTAATTTTGTATATTATTGCACGTTTTTATAACTTTGCAGTGTCATTATCCTTTGTTTGTGTGTGTGTGTGTGAAACATGAATTCCCTCAAGACGTAGGACATGCCATATCTAAATTATCTGCATTTGTACGTTGGATCACATCAAAGGAGATTCATGTGGCTAGAATTCCACGGTGGCATCAAGAGATAGTTGAGATTGTTTGTATGTTTTAGAAGGAACTGCCGACGAGTTTCATGGACTTACAGGTTCATATTCTAATCCACCTGGTAGATGAGGTTGAATTAGTTAGGGTTTTTTCTTATTGTTGGATGTTCTTCTTAGAGAGGTACACGAATAAATTGAAAGGTTTTGTTTGACAAAGGGCAAAACCCGAGGGGTCTATGGCAGAGGGGTACATATCATATGAGTCTTTCTACTATGCCAGTGAGTACATCAAGCAGATCGAGAACAAACCAGATGTGGTGATTTGGGGCAATGAATTGGATGAAGACAAAAGAGAAGGAGATTTTCTCAAAACAAGTGGAAAAAAGCGCTTGATAAAGAGTAAGCGACTTATAATTTTTCAAATTTACAAAAAGTAATTAATATTCATGTTGAACTTCGATATAATGTATATTTTGATCTCTAAGTACTATATAATGTTGGTTTGATTTCATCAGTGAATGCAGAAATTGAAGCAATCAATAAATTCATTCTTTACAATTCTGAAGCGACACAAATGTGGGTCACATTGTACGAACAAAAAGGAATGAAATGGGATAGTGACATGAAAGAATTTAGATGGTTGAATGGCAAAAGTGTGCCTTATCCCGATCATTTAAAAGAAAATATGCCAAAAATATGCCCCAACAGTTGGGTTGCTGACCAAGTCAGAAAGAAATATGATGCTACTAATCATTACCCGCATGCTGAAGAGGATGCGCTAAACGTAGCGATTGGGTGCAGCAACTCGTTAATAATTTATATGTAAATTTGAAACATATATTAAGACATCTACATTTCATATTTTAATTTTTGGATTATTATTTATAAGACACATGACACTTATATGATTTTTTAAACTTTTTTATAATAGGTGAATTTGTTCCCATCTATGTGGGCATATGGACACCATTTTCGCACAGAAAATGCCGATGCTGGAAACATCACACAAGATTGTGGAGTGGAAGTCAAGTTTGATCAATCTAGTCGATATAGCCACCGTCATCAATAAATAGTAAGAGGGACGTTAGGTTACATCAGAAAGATACAAGAGATCATTGAAGTGGATTTTTCCTCTTTCCAATGTGTTATTTTTAGGTGCAAGTGGTGGGACACCTTTGATCAGAATATTGTAAAGGAATATCGTGATAGTAGGCTGATATGTATCAACTCTAGAAAGATGTGGGATGAAGCTATGGAGCCCTATGTTTTCCCTAAACGCTACAACCAGGTGTTTTTCTACCCATATGTGTCGGATAGGGATTGGTGGTTCGTATTGACACATGACCCTAGATCAAAACATATTTTTGAGAATAATAGTGTTATCATGCCATGTGAGCTAGAAGATAATGAGGGTGATCATGAGAACCGAGAGTGATATGGTACAATATGTGTTATTTCATCAAGATTTATACTTTTTAAGATGAGTTTTTCGAAATATTAATGTAATATGTAAATTGAATTAATTGGTAATTTGCATTGTGTTAATGTTAAAATCAATAATTCACTTGATAATTTGGTATTATGTACTTTATCTCAAAAACAATGGCGTACTGTATAAATTAATTATTTTTAGTATCTAAGATCATAATAAAATAATGATAATTCTAATTAAGTACAGGAATTTATTTGCATTATTTTCTAAATTTCCTTATGTTACAATAAATCATATTATTCTATATTTATTATTTTACATTTATTTAATATTTACAAATTTACAAATTTAAAAATTTTAATAAATTCATTTCACGTTAATACAATTACAATTTTACAAATTAAAAAATTACAAATACAATTACAATTTTATAAATTTACATATATATCATTACAATTACAATTTTAGAGTTTTAAATACAATTAGAAATACAAATATTAAAAATTTACAATATCATGATAATTTGGTATTTATAAATTAATTAATAAACATCACGTTCATGATAAGCATTGTACAAACATCATATTTGACTAAAAAAAACATTCAAAATCGCTAACTGCATCATCATGATCATGATCATCTAACAAAACACAATTAACATTATATATTAACATCATCAGTACAACACAAACATCAAATATACATCTCATGCTATCACATACACATCTATCTGCAAGTTGCACATTAAATGAACATATCTAACATGACCTAACAACATAAACATAATGATGATCACCAACATGTAAATTAAATACAACTGCAAAATGAACATAAAATACATGGCCCATATAATATATATAACTGAATAATGTTAAAAATATACAACTATAATATAAATATCATGGATCAGCCGATGATCGAGCCTCATCTCCATGATGACTGCTGGTAGATGTTACTGGAGGCACATGAAAATCTAGCGTGGTGCGAGGCCGTGAATGATCATGAGATGTCGATGGTACGTTGTGCCTCGTAGACTGTCCATCATGTGCTGCAGCTCGCTCGTAACGTGCGACAATCCTCGTCAGTCGCGTAAAAGTTGTCGTAACTCTTACGACATGTCGCATCAGGATATTCATGTCACGCAGCATGCCTCTCCACATCTACAAGAGCCTATCATCGGCCTCTATATCTCTGAAATCAGTGGGGCGGATTACTACCTCAACAAACAATGCAATGAGTTGGTCGCCCAACTCCATCCTATATCTAGCATCACTCAGACGTCGACCATGGGCCGGCGCACCAGCAGGAGTAGGTCTCTAATCTGCATTGACCTCCTGCTGATCCTCGGCAATATCTGGCACCATGCCCTTTGCATCCTCATCAAGATCCACAACTAGATCAGGTGGTGGTGGCGGCATCTCCTCGCCATCATAAGAGCCAATGTCTGCAAAATATATACAAGTACACAACAATAATTAGACAATTTCATTACATAATTTAATAAAAACAAGTTAAATAAAATGTTAGAATAAATTTAAATAAAACAGTAATATTACCTCTATCATCTGGTGGCTCATCATCTGTGAAGAGGATGTTGGAACACCCTCGCCAATCCAACCCTGCATAAGGACAGGGGACCATAATGAAGGAATGCTCAAAAACACTGGCTAGCAACCCCAGTGCATCATCTGATATCCTCGCTGGAAACATAGTCTTCTCCCCCTTGGGCATCATCTGCCCACACATATGCATACATGCCTCAGTAATCGCCCTATGAGGCTGCCGAAGAAAAGAAGGCCTCGTCTCTGAAAACCTATCAAAAAAAAAAAAAAATCTCTGAAGAAAAAGAGAAGTTGACCCTCCCTTGTGCACGAGCACGACATCTATCTAATGCTATACAGAACTGCCGTAAAAAAATGGTAGACCACTTGACAAGTCGTGGCTGCTGTAGTAAAGAATCAACATAATATAAAATTTGGAAACTAATGCATTTCCCATCACTGGTGTTGTGTGAAATGGTCGAAATGATAAGTGAGAGACACTGGACCTCCTCACGACCAAACACACCAATACGTAACTATCCTCCGGAGACCTAAAAATCTAAAGGAGACAATCTATCTGCTCCAATGTATCTCTGGCAGTAAACTAACTGACTCCTTACTACACAGCCATCTAGAACCTCGGGGAACGAGGGAAAATATACACCTCTCCTCAAAATCCCTATAATAAAATATACATCCTGCTCAGTGGGCGTGTACCACTAGTCGATGCCAACTCGGAAAACCTATTGCTGGGCATTCCACCTTTGGATATGATGTCTCGAAAAACCACTATAGGAATTTATGGAAGTAGCCTCCTCATAGAACTTGAGGTGGCCTGCCTGCCTTACGAGCCCTATGTCATTATTTTAATAGGGCGAGGGTACAAATCTCTCTCCCTCTCTCTTGCCTCCCATAGGCGAACCATGTTATATTGTTCTGCTTTTTGTTGTTGTTGTTGCTCCTCTCTCTCCTTTCAACTCTCTGAATGATTGACATATTAAACACTATTTTTTAATTAAATGACACATGTATTTAAAAATATACGTATATAAATATTTTATGAAAAATAAATAAAACAAGAGTCAGTGCACAAAAAACACAGTCACGCACCGGTAACGGTGCATCCCTCCATAGAGATGCACTAGCGACGGTGCACATAATGATATAAAAAGCACCAGGAGCGGTGCTCCAAAAACTATTTTTAGCACACCGTTCACCAAATGCGGTGTTAGGAGGCCAGTGTGCTAACTTCACTATACGCCCTGGGGCTTATAGCTAAGTCAGCACACTACCCTCTTGCCACCATACATAGTCATACGATGCGGCCAAGTATCCGAGCGCACCACTCTTTGTCGTAAAATTTACAATTACACGGTGCGCTTTTTGAATCTGCCTCGGAACTGGTGCGGATACACTTAGCACTAGTTTACCAACCTGAACCGTTGACAATGTAAATTTGCAGTTCCAGTGCACCAAAAAACTTACGTGCCCCAGGGCAGATAATTTGGTCAACACACTGGGTGGCCACGATTCAACATTGTCAATGGTGTGGCCTGGAAAATGACTGCACCGCACTTTAAAAAAAAATTAAAATAACACTGTGCACCTCGCAGTACTGCCCCAAAACTAGTGTGGACTTCTTTAGCACCGGGTATGGTGCAACCTGTAAATTTATAGGCAGCATCGCAAACCGGTGCAAGCTGAACGACTCGAGAGCATTACTCGACAAATTTTTTTTTTTTAATGGTTAATTTTAAGGTTTTTTCAAATTCTAATCCGCTAAAAGGTTTAATTATGGAAAAACAAGAAAAATACCTGTACATTTACCCGTCGAGGAGGCATATTGGCTATACAATTTAAAAAATAAAATTTGTCCACTATTTATAAAATTCAAGCTAGAGATTGGTGGAAATGTACAGTAGTAATGCATGAAATAAGTGAAATGGGAGCACGGATGTCAGTGCGGCCTCAAGCAAGGATAACTTGCATCGGTGCTTAAGAGCTTTGTAGCACTGACAAAAGTGAAAAATGCAGTTTTTTGGCCGTAATTTTCTTTTTTTATTTAACCTTGTTCCGGTGCCCCAGGTTTTACTGGAGTACCGATGCGTTGTCGTAATGGCACATCAGGCTCTTTCTGTTTTCGTGCACTTTTAGGAGGCACTGGGGCGGCGTAACTTTAACGCACCTGTGTGCTACAATAACGCACCGGTGACGATTTTCGGTGAAGCAATGATTTTTGTGGTTTTTTGGCCATAATTTTTTTATTTAACCCTATTCCAGTGCAAGCGCTTTTTACTGCAGTACCAATTTGTTTCCTGTATGCCGTGCCAGGCTTTTTCTATTTTCGCGCACTTTTAGGAGGTACCAGGGTGGCATAATGTTATCACACCAGTGCTCTATAGTAATATCACGCACTGGTAACGGTGTCTGGTGAACCAATGATTTCTGTTGTTTTTTGGCTGTAAATTTTTTTTTATTTAGCCTTATTCTAGTGCACGGGGTTTTTACTGGAGTACCAGTGCGTTTCTTGTATGCCACGCCGGGCTCTTTCGGTTTTCGCGTGCCTTTAGGAGGCACCGGGGAGGCATATTTTTAAAACACCGATGCTCTACAGTAATATGATGCAGCGGTAACAGTGTACAGTGAACCAACGATTTCTGCGGTTATTTGGCCATAATTTATTTTTATTTAACCGTATTCCAGTGCGTGGGATTTTTGCTGGAGTACCAGTGCGTTGTCTGTATGCTGCACTGGGCTCTTTATGTTTTCGCGCGCTTTTAGGAGGCACTGGGGCGGCATAGTTTTAAAGCAGTGGTGCTCTACAATATCATGATGCACTGGTAACAGTGTCTAGTGAGCCAATGATTTCTGCAATTTTTTGGGTGTACTTTTTTTTATTTAACCCTATTCTGGTGTGCGGCATTTATGGGGACCCTGGTGCATTTCCATCATTCCTCCCTATGAATTTTATGTTCCGCTCGCTTTTATGATGCACCAGGGCATGGGGATGTGATGCACTGGGGCTCTACAGTAACCTGACACACTGGTAACGGTGCCTGGTGAACTAATGAATTCTGTTGTTTTTTGGCCTTAATTTTGTTTGTTTTAAACCCTTTTCCAGTGCGCGGTATTTACGTGGATCTCGGTGCGTTTCAGTCATTCAGCACCAAGACGTTTGTGTTCCACGTGCTTTTTATGAGGCACCGAGGATGAAGATATAACACGCACTGGCATGGTTGCTAAATTAAAAGCACCAGGAGGGTGTGTACGAAGCACACTGTTTCCGTTGTGCCAATGTTTTATGTGGTTTTTTTGCCGTAAATTTTTTTATTTAACCATCCACCAGTGTACACTATTTGTGGGAGCCCCAGTGCATTTCATTTATTCCACACTGGGCGGTATCTATGCGGTCGACATGTAAAGCACCAGTGCTCTACAGAAATAAAACGCACCGGGCATGTGCGTACGGAGTGCATGGTGTCTGGTGTGCCAATTTTTGTAATGTGCCGGTGCTCTGTCATATTGAACGCACCGGTGCATTTTAGGTTGATAAGAGCACTAGAAGAAATACATCCAAAAAACCTCTTCCTGCCAACCTCCTCTAGGATCCTCCGCTAGAAACGGATGTCTCGGGTATTTTTCTGTGGGGTTCCTCAAAAACATCCACTAGAGGGCCTTTTCCTTGTAGTGTTGGCTGGTTCACAAGGGTGAATTTTGTTGGATATTTGGTTCATTCCCAATCCTCTAACCATTTCTCACTATGCGACAGGTTGGTTACTTCTAGTTTTCATCCCATGGGTACATAAGTTAAGGTTCGACGAATTTTTATAATTATATTTTCCCACCCTAATCAGGGTTCTTCAAATTTAGATGAGCACACCCTAACAGGGTTTGAATGATAATTGTGTTGTAGATATGCTTTCCACCATTTTTAATTTTATGGCCCTAGGACTATGCTTCTGTGGCACAATTCTCACTAAATTCGAAATTATAAATGTATACAAGTTCATTTCAATTCCATGGCTACTATGTTATGCTTGAAAATTTTGTGTATTTATTCCTTTTGATTTATCATATAAGGTGTTGATAATTTATGACCTCAGAATTTTTTCCCTATAAGTTACCATGCATTTTAAGTAAAACATGGGAACTTACCATATTCTGTTACTTTAACATATAACATATATACTTTTATTATGGTAGAAGGGCACCTCAATTTGATAAAACCATGACTATATTTTTGGTTCAGTTTCATGATTGTTAGTAATGTTATTTTTATTATTATTTATGACTCGGTTTCTTTATTGAGTTTATGTATGTCAATGTTTAGGTATGCTTACTACACTATTTATATTCTTATTTGTATATATGTTCGTGCATTCATGCAATCTCCACACATTACTATTATATAAATGTATTATATAACTTGCACAATTGAACGTTCACAAGAAAGATGGTTAATGAACAATATTTGGTAGATATAGACTCGATGCCGGAAGACCTGTTAGTTTTTTGGGGACATGAAGTGTCGGCAAAGAACCAGGAGCGGTATATTGCGGTATTATGTGAAGCATGCCTGAAAATCAAAGATCCAGAAGGGGCCTGGGGAATTTTGAATGGTGCACCACTCTTATAATAAATATTATATAGCACTTTCAACTATTCTTGGAAGAAGGAGCACAATCCAAGGTTTTTTCAGCAATCGATAAACCCTCGGAAGGAAGGAACCATGAAAGCCTCGAAAAACTTGTTAAACCCTTTGCTGCCAGGTATTTCCTTGATCCCGTTTTTCTCTAGGGGGCTGGAAGACATAGTATTTAGCTGTGGAATTCAAAGCACTGTAGGTATCAAGGGTTTCTTGGGAAAGAGCAAAATATTTCAGGATCTAGGCAGAGGAGCCTATTTGGATGCTCCTAGTCCTCAAAAAAATCCTCATCAGTGGCAGGGAATAATTTTTCTAGAAAATATCCTCTTCTCGTAGGGGAGTAAAGCAATGGGTTCGTGGCCAGAGGTAGGTAAGGGTTTGTTGAAAAACCCTAGTCTCTTGCGGAAGACTACGTTGAGACCTATAGGATTTAAGCAAACTGAGCCTCTAGTCGAGGAGCAGGGAAGGTGTTCAGGAACCCACAGAGGTGAGGAGTTGTAGGAGGTAGCTGGTGCGGCCAGAATATAAGAAGAAGGAGGCCCTACATGAGAGACTACACAACAGGTTTCGGAAGGGCAACTTGGGTGGCCTGTTATTGAAGGAAAAAATGCTATCGAAAGGCTGTTGGAGGGCGAGGAAGGTGGAAGGAGTGGGGTTATAGAAAAAAAAGAGAAAGAAGACCAAGCTGATCAAAAAGAAGGAAGAGAGTCAATGTTGTGTCTTTGTAGTGGAAATTTGCATTGATGAAGTAACGAAAGCAACATAAATTATTCTAGTAGGCGGAGTTAGATGAAGGAAATAGTCTGTCAATTACATCTTAGACAGGGTAGACTCGGCATGGCTGGACGCCCCTGAGAGTCCTACGAAAATCAAAACTTTAGCTCGGGGTTGGTTTATGATCAATTTTGATAAAAAGGAGCATCTAGAATGGGTAATAGAACAAAACTGGAATTTTGGGAAAACACCTATTCTATTCAGGAAATGGACATCGTTGTTTGATGCACAGATGAAAAAAATTGAAGAAACTCTGGTATGGGTTAAGCTTCCTAGGTTACCAATCCCTTTCTAGACGGATTCAATTTTCAGATCTATTGGGAACACTATGGGACAGTTCCTACAAGAAGATTAGTCTTTCCAACATACTAAGGACATGATTGCTGCTAGAATATTGGTCAATTTAAACCCAAAAGAAGGAATAGTAGAAGAAATGCACCTCAAATATAAGGAATTAGAGTTCATTCAGACACTGGAATATGAACACATGTCCTTTCGATGCCACTGATGCCATAAGTATGGCCATGTTGCAAAGGATTTTCCACTTGGACACCGAAGGAGAAGGAAACATAAAAGGATAAATTGAGGGCCATTTAGGCCCCCGGTTACAGAGGAGCCAGAGCATATGAGGGGGAGATGATGGAAGGGGTCAAAGGAGCAAGAGGAAACCTAACAAAAACAACTCCTACTGAAATTATGGATGAGAAAAAAAGTCCTATAACAATGGAGAAAGATCCAGAGTGGCCTCCAGCATTCTCTCCCTTCTATGAAGCTGAGATTTCAACATATTTTCAGGAGGGTACGATACTGGTATCTTCTTCCCCACTTTATCTTGTTTATTTAATTCTATTTCTTCTAGTTCAAGGCCTGGTCCTTCCAAGCCATATAAAATGGAATATATACAAGTGCACGACGTTATAAAGCCTTTAGACAGTACCATAACCTCCATCCCTGATATCTCCTTGGAAGCCCCCTCTGTACCAAGACATGGATTTCCCCCTCCTCAGGCCAGTATTGCTAAAAAACTCCCATATAATTTAAGATCTTTGATGAAGAAACCCATGAAGGAGGAGGTTATTGGAGGTTTGGAGTCTAATCCAATTTTGGTAGGTCCTAGAAAGACAAGGGTAGAAAATCCAAACTCTCCAAGGCACAGGTTAGGGCCAAAATTAACATTGCAAATGGGAAGAAAGATTTTGTATCTCAGGTGCTTAGAGCAGCCCATATCCCCTCCCTGGGTTATCAACGATCATCCTCTCTTTCAATTGCATGGGTTTTGCTAATCAACCCAAAAAATTAGCACTTAGGGCTCTGATCAAGTCCTACGAGCTGGAGGTCCTTATGTTACAGGAGAATTTAGGGATGGGGGAGGAAGTGGTTGGAACACTATCTAGGATGTTCTCAGTGTGGATTTTTTAGCCTCTGGATGCTCAAGGAAGGTCTGGGGGTTTGGCGATTGGAACAAAATCTAGAAGGCTCAAGGAAATGTCCTCTTGGGGCTTTGAAAATGCTTTAGCCATCGAGTTCTGTTCAAATGATCTCTGTCACCCTCTTCTAATTTTAAATGTTTATGGCCCTTGTATGGATAGGGTGTCATACTAGAATAATCTCTTCAAAAAGTACTACATGAAAAACTCTAATCTCATTATGGGAGGAGACCTAAATTTTTCCTTGGGGATATCTGAATCCTGGGGCCCTTCTGCTGATGTAAACCCCCTCACTTATTTTTTCGTTAACAAGCTCATATCCTCTCACCTGCTCGATGCAAACCTGATTAAACCCGGGCCTACTTGGAGGAATAGAAGAATTGGTGAGGATAAGGTGGTGAAGAAGCTCGACCGTTTTCTCCTTAATGAAGAGTTGGTTGCAATATCCTCTATTTTTAGGCATTGGGTTGGGGAAGGGGGCATATTTTACCACCTGCACATCCTCCTAGAGATCAAAGGTCCTTATAAGAAACTGCGGGCACCCTTCAAGTTCAACTCTTCCTAGCTCAAAGATGAATCTTTCAACCTTTTGTTCCATGATACCTGGAGGAAGGGAGGGACAGATGAGCTGGGTAGTATGATCTCGCTATTTATGGAGAACCTAAAGAATGAAAAAAGCTACATTGGAATCATAAAAGATGAAAAAATCGAGGAGAAATATTTACGGAAGATAAATGAAGAACTTGACTTCTTTGAAAGACCGGAGGGTGTGGGTTTTGCCTCCATTGAATCGAGGGATAGAGTAAAGAGTCTTGAAACATCAAGAAATAAAATTTTACTGGAAAGGGAAGAAATTTGGCAACTCAAAAGTAGGGCCATTTGGTTGACAACATAGGATGAAAATAAAAAAAAAATCAAGAGCTATGCCAAAGGAAGGAAAAATATTAATACTATTTGGGGGATGCAGATGAAGGAAGGAAGTACCGTATGATATTTTGAGGACTTATCTTCTTTGGGATGTAAGCATTTCAAAACCCTTTTCAAAGCCCCTGTGGAGGTTTCTATAGCTGAAGTGATCAGGGTAGCTCAGTTTTTTCCCAGATTTATAGAAGAAGATGAGAATGACAGTATAATGGAGTTTGTATCGAAAGATGAGGTGGAGGGGATCCTCAAGGAAATATAGAAGGACAAGAGCCCAGGGACTGACGGATGGATGGTGGAATTCTTCCAACACTTTTTTGAATCTTTGGGAGAGGACCTGCTAGTAGTGGTTGAAGACTCAAGGTGCACAGGCACCATCTATCAACCATTCAACTTGACTTTTCTCACCCTCATCCCCAACAAGGAGGATCTGAAATCCTTCGATGATTTCAGACCTATCTCTCTTTGTACCTGCATATATAAAATCATTGAAAAGGTGATAACAACCCTTCTAAAATATTTCCTCTCTCGAAACATCTCCTTGGAACAATTCGGCTTCCTGGATGGAAGGCAAATACATGAGGTAGTAGGGGTGGCACAGGAAACTATTCACAGTCTGTAAAGAAGCCGGAAAAAAGGAGCCATTGTAAAAATTGATCTATCCAAGGAATATGAACAAATCAATTGGATGCATATCTGTCTACTCCTAACTCTTCTTGGATTCAGGATTTACTTCATCAACTGGGAGATGGGTTGTATCACATCCACCAGTATTGCCATCTTGATCAATGGAGTTGCTACTCCCTTTTTTCAAATCGAAAGAGGCCTTCGTCAGGGATTCCCTTTATCCCCCCTCCTCTTCCTATTTGTTGCAAAAGGGATCAATTTGATGATTCATGATGCAAAAAGAAGGGAAGTGTTAAAAGGCATTGAGGTAGTTTTCAACCTCTCCATAACCCACCTTCTCTTTGTAGATTATATTCTCCTGTTCGGTAATGGAAGCATAGAAGATGTCCGAAGGATTAGAGAGGTGTTGAACCTCTTCTTAAACGGTATCATCTTAAGCATAAACATACATAAATTCTCCATTACCATGGAAGGCCTATCCCGAGCTGAAGTGGGTAGAATATTAGATGTGCTACCTTTTGAAGCAAAATCCCTACATGACAGTTTCAAATATCTGGGTTTCCATCTAAAGCCGGACTCTTATCGAATATAGGATTGGCACTCGCTTGTGAAAAAATTGAGTCAAGGATGAAGCACTGGAGTTTTAAATGGCTCTCTCAAGCATAGAGTCTTGTTCTAATCAAATCCATTACTATGGCTATCTCAGTGTACTGGGCAACCCTTTCATGGGTTCCAAAAACCATCCTTTCTTCTATTAACAAACTCTACAACGGGTTGTTATGGTCAGGGTCAAAGGAAGAACAAGTAATGCCATGGGTGTAATGGGAGAAAATAGTGCGACCAAAGGCTTGGGGAGGTTGGAGAATCAAGGAGCTCCCTTCTTTCACCCTCTCTCTGGTAGCAAAACTGTGCTGAAGACTCATCACCTTGGAAAATCTATGGATGTCAGTAATAAAAAGGAAATATATCGACCTGATTCTAATAAATGAATGGCTACATCTCCCCACTAAGAAATTGAAAAATGCTTTGATTTTCTGGAAAGGAACGCTGGTGTTGATCATGTCAGCCCCCCTTTAATATTTTGGCCATTAACCCTGCTTAAACCTTTCAAATTTCCTACCATGGCCTAAGAAATCCTTTTTCTGCTTACTGTTGCCTTCCTCCACCTCCAAATCGCATAGTAGAAGACCGAAAAACTCACTTTTGAAATATTTAAATCCTGGCTTTTTCGGCCCCAACTCCCTTGCCTTTTCCTCCACATAATCTTGAGCCAGAAACCAAATGGTAAATCTTAAAGGCGCTTACCATATATGGCTATCAAGAGCGCTCCGAGCCGTCCGATTAAACACAAATCAATGCACCGCAGCCAATCACTCTTGTGGTCCTCGCCCCGTGTTCACTACTAAAAAACTGGCCCGTTTTCCCTGCACCGCCTTTGCAGGGAAGGCGGTATTCCTCAAAATGCAGCGATCCCATTCAGCACTTGCCAAGTGTCCTCGAGTATGCCCTCAATACCACCCTCTCCCGTGCATTAATGCTCGAACCAGGACGCGCAGCGAAATTAACGTGAACCGCCACATCCGAGGGTCTTCATCCAACAGAGATCGCTTTTCAAAGTTGCATGGATATTAATCTAGGTGTACAGTGCCCCGGGCCCGCCATTCCATCGCCCTCGGTGAAGTTTCGACCGTTAATTTCATTTGTGGATCATATGATCCAGAACCGTTTACACGTTGCGCTGATTGACCAAGTCCACCTCCACATCACCCTTTTTATATAATTTGTCGTACATGCACCCACCAATAATCTACGTGTTTGTAATATTCTCCTCAGTCCTTTATATGCTTTTTTTTGGGTCTGATTATAAGGTTCACGATTAAAAACACTCACCCGTCGACCCAACATTACTGCGTTGAGTTTTTCACCACCACTCTGTATCGTTCTGTCATCCCACTCGTCTATACAACCATCTCCATTCAGCCCTACCACATTCACCATCCCTGTGTCTGGTTTTCTTTAACAGTTTTGTGGGTTTTTCTGGTTTATGGTGATGGAAAGAGGTCCATTATTCACCGCCTCCATTACAGAAGCCAAGGCCGCTTTAAAGGACTATTTTTCAGCGGTTGAATTGATGGAAAAAAGCTTGGGTAGCCGCTGAGACATGACTTCTATTAAAAGAAGCACGAGTGGTAATCTATCAAACCTGCCAGAGTAACTCAAAAGGTAGATTTCGCAGATGGAGATTTTAATGTTACAACAAAGGATATCCATAGGAAATCAAGAACTGTAGCATCATGCACTACCCTGCACAGAAAACAATGCCCTCAAGGTTTTATTTCAGCCGAATTTTCTTCAGGAAAGTACAGGATGTTGTCATAGTTTATTCTCTACATTTTGTTCTTGAAAAGATTTCCATCCAAAGCATTTACTTCAGAGAACCGGCCTCGGAGTACCTACAACATAGCATATTAATTGAGCAGTATGGGTGCGAATGTTTCCGCCATTTTGTTTGAATTGAGCAATTTCAATGTGTATCACCTACCTCATTTTCTAGAGTCTTTGGTTTCTCCTATAAAAACCGGGAAGAAAGACATTGTAGAGGTTCCACATTTTTATCAGAGAATTGTGCAGTGAAAGGCATTTTTTGTATACATCTTGTAAAAACTCTTGTATGAAGACTCAGAGCCCGTAGGGTTTCAGTGAGGAGGAGTTCTATCTGTATTAGAGGATTCTGGTCTTTGGTATCCCACAGTATGTAACTTCCTTTTATGTGTTTAATACAACATTTCATTTCATCCATCTTCTTGTATCATGTACTGGAATGTGAGTGGCTTACTGATTTTAGGCAAGGATTTATCCTAGTTGATACCCATACTTGGATCAGTCAAGCGCTTTAAATATGGCTCAGGCATGATATACTATTTCATGTTGATCTCATTCGTCTTTCTGCTATATTAATTGCTTTGGGAGGGTGATTTTAAAACGCAATTGTCATGTATGGATTCTTAGATTGATAAGCCCATATATGGTTCTGTTGTGTATCTGGGTATCAGACCAACGATAACTGATATCTTCTCATATTTTTTTCACCGCATGCACCTTCTGATATTTGATTTCTATGGAATATTACTTGAATCGGCCCACTTTACAGTAAATTGTCTCTTAAATATCTGATGCTTTTGTATTAGAACTTTGCATCTTGTCTCTACAACAATACTTTCCCCGTGGCATTTTCTGTAAGTTTTTGTCGCATTTAAATCAATTTCCTTGTTTTCAAGAGATAGCAGGAGAGCCTTTGGATTGACACCCAAGTTTATTATATGCTCCTTGCTATGATAAGATGTCCTAGGCACTGGTCTATGGCAACTGTAGGCTATCTCTAGGAGTGACAACATCTGTCGACAACATCTTTCTGGCGCTGTTTTCAGGGATCGAAGCTAAGAAAATCATTATCCCTGGGCCTCGACCAATCATATTCACTCTCTAATGAGGTGAGCACAGAGAGTTGAAGAGTTGCATATCTCTCACCTTGGTGACTCCACTGTTGTTTATTTGATAAATCTATTTGTAGTCCTAGCTCCCCGCAAGCCACAGCTGAGGTCAGATACATCACAGTAAAAGACACCTTCTGTGTCTAATCCAGAGAATATCATACATAGAAGAATTTGGAAAGAAAAGAAATCAGTTCATGCTGAAATTCCTGAGTTTTTCGTAGAAGATTACCCATCTTCTTCTTCTCATGAAGTTCTAGTAGAAAATCTCGACTCCACTGTGGGAGACATAGACTATTATTCAGATAACCCACCCAGGGGAGGTGCTAGAATTAAAGCTAATCTTCCCCCTACTCCTGAGGTTGAAGAGGTTAAAGAAGTCACCGAAGTAGCTACTGTTAATCGTGAACTGTTCCCATCTACGCCTCAGGCTGCTGTACAGTATATTCCTATTGTTATTCATACTCCACTTCCACCTCCGCCTCTTCCTCCATTTGTACACCAGATTGCTGCACAACCCCCACCTCCTCCAATGGCTAATGTTCTAGCTTTTTTGTTAAACAAATATGCGCCCCTAGCATTTCCTCAAGTGTTAAATGATATGCCACAGGATTATTTGAAGATCTTGCCTAGATTCACTGGGGAAAATGAAATTGATGCTCAGAAATATCTTGAGACCTTTTTCTCTTTCGCAGAGAACTTTAATGTAGAAAATTTGGATGTAGTCTTAAGATTATTTGTGCAATATCTGGACGGTGAAGCCAGAAAATGGTTCAAAACATTAGGAAACCGTTTCATAACCACTTGGGACGATATGGAAAATACCTTTCTCAGGAAATGGGGAGAAAAGAAAGATCATGGACAGTGTCTTACTGAGTTCAATACACTCAAGAAGAAACATAATGAAGGGGTGTCAAAATTTATCAAAAGATTTAACAAGTTATATCCAAACCTTCCTGCCGATATGAAGCCTCATCAAAATGCTGCCAAGGTTGTTTTCATAGTAGCCTTTGACTCAGATTTTGGTTTCTCTCTTAGGGAAAGAAAGCCTGCCACCCTAGATGATGCTCAGTCAGATGCTCTTGAGTTGGAAGCAAATTTTGCTTCCACTGAAAAATTAAAAGGGAAAGCTGAACAAGATACCAGAAGAAGAGGCAAGGAGGAAGTATCTACTTCTAATCAAGATAAGGATTCAGATAGAATTGAAGAAATGAACAAAATTATTAAGAATCTTTCTAACAAATTGGTCAAGCTTGAATTGGAGACCAAGAACTCAGCTTCCAAGAACTTCCAGAATGCTCCAAACAGGGGTTACAACCCTCAGTATAGAAAGCCACCCCTGCAAATATTTCCAAGGGAAGCAAAAGAGCAACAAGATCAGGTACCACACCCATTGTACCTGGAAGGCCCAGCTGATGATTCTGCTGAAGATGCTGCCTATGAACTGCAAGATGCAAACCTTGCTTTCTCAAACAATGATGAAGTAGAATTCCCATTACAAGAAGAAGAAGAGATCAAAGACATAGAAGATGCAGAAATTGGTCATTATTGCAAATAGTTTAATGACTTCATGCAAGCACATTTCAATAGAAGATACGATCTCAGGTCTTCAAGGAAGAGGACTGGAGCTCAGGATCAAGAAGAAGAGCCTCTCCAGAAGGAAGTGTCTGCTCAAAAGGAGTCAACAGTGAAGAAAGTTACAAACAAAGGTAAGAGTCATCTAAACAAACCTTTGCAGTCTAATGATCAAATCCCTTCTTCTTCAAAAGTAGTCACTCCTAATGCTAAGTCTGTATCAAAAGAAGTTAAAACTTCAGCTGAAAATAAAGAGTCAAAGGAAGTTGTAATAGAAAAGTCCCTTCCTGCTTTCAATCTGCAAAAGGAACTTGAGAAAGTCGAAATCCCATTTCCCCTGACTGAACTGTTGAAACAACCTGTATATCAATCTCAAGTCACTTCTTTATTGTCCCCTCCTGAAGCACCAGTCATTCCAGATAACCTCAACGTCCAAGAAGAAATACCCATGGTTGTTTTTGGCCCACATGTCGAGGAGATAGACCCCTCTACTCCTCCATTTTATGTGTCTCTAGTGATTCATGACCTGCTGTTACACAATTGTATGTTAGATTCTGGAGCTTCCCATAATCTTATGCCTCTATCAGTCATGGAACAACTAGGACTACAGATCACTCGCCCATATAAAGACCTCTATTCATTTGATTCCAAAAGAGTTAAATGTCTAGGGATGATTAAGGATTTAGTGGTCAACCTGGCCCAAATTCCGACAAAAAGTGTAGTAATGGACATCGTGGTGGCTGATATCCTAGCTCGCTTTGGCATGCTATTGTCAAGGTCCTGGGGAACAAAAATTGGTGGGTCACTTAAACTAGACTTAACATACGTCACCATCCCGATTTTTGGCAGCCAGGAGAGGAGGTTGTACAAAGAAACCAGATTTGTGAAAATGGTTACTAAGGCTGACAGCTCAGAGAATTCACCAGTCTACAACAAAGAAGGAGATTTCTCTTGTTTCATGTTAGAAGAAGATCAAAATTATGCTCATGAACCTTCCTTCTGTCAAATCAAGACTGAGTAGCCTTTAGAAGACCATGAAGCAGGAGTATGGACTCTACATTTTGATGGAAAAAATGAAGAGATTCCTGGAAACAGTGGGAGAATTCTCTAATATGGAGATTGATGATGGTGAAGAAGATGAGGCTGAGAAAGTTTCAAAAAATAAATGGGAGGAGAAAATGGTAGGAAGTAAAGTGTTGCAGCTGAAAGGAAATGTCATTCCTAGAGGTCTGGTGCCTCTAGAAAGACTATTTGATAAGAATGATGTCCCATTGCAGCCTAGTAAGGTGGTAGAAGAAAATCAGGTAGAAGATCTAAATCTGGGTAATAATGTTGAGCCCAAAATTGTCAAAATATCTAAAAAGGTCCCAAAAGAATACAAGCAGAAATACCTGAAATTATTTCAGTCATACAGAGATGTGTTTGCATGGTCCTATCAGGACCTTAAAACTTTTGATATTAGTATAATGCAGCATAAAATTTCTCTGAGGGAAGATGCAAAATCTTATAAACAGAAGCTTAGACAGATAAATCCTCTACTGCTTCCCTCCATTGAAAAAGAAATCAAGAAGCTGCTAAAGGCTAAAATAATTGTGCCACTGAGGTATTTTGAATGGGTGGCGAACCTTGTCCCTGTCCGAAAGAAGAATGGAGAAATAAGGTTGTGTGTGGATTTCAGGAATTTAAACAGAGCATCTTTAAAAGATAATTATCCACTGCCCAAGATGGACCACATCTTGCAGAAAGTGGTTGGAGCCTCTAGAATGTCGATTATGGATGGTTTCTCTGGTTATAATCAGGTAGCTGTACTTCCAGAGGATCAGAAGAAAACTGCTTTCACCACACCATGGGGCACATTTATGTATGCCAGGATGCCTTTTGGATTGATTAATGCAGGGGCCACTTTCCGAAAGGATATGGATATTTCTTTTTTTGGTGAGAAGGATAAATTCTTAGCGGTCTACCTTGATGATATTACAATGTTCTCAAAAAATGATGCTGAACACATTGAGCACTTACGAAGAACTTTTGAAAAATGCAGAAGGTATGGTCTTTCTCTTAATCCACAAAAGTCGTTATTTGCATTAGAGGAAGGAAAAATTTTGGGTCATATTGTAACTAAAGATGGGGTAAGGATAGATCCCAAAAGAGTAGAGGTTATAAATAACATCTCTCTCCCCAGAAATAAGAAGGAAGTGCAGGTATTTTTAGGCCGGACAAATTTCCTGAGAAGATTTATTCCTAACTATGCTGAGATAGTTAGGCATATAACATATATGCTAAAGAAGAATAATGAGGTGAAATGGTCACAAAAATCACGGGAGGCCTTTGCCAGAATTAAAGTTACATTAGCTGAAGCCCCTGTACTAGCTGGGCCAGATTATACTAAACCATTTATGATCTTTTCTTTTGCATCACCTCATACAATAGCTAGATTGTTATTACAGAAAAATGAAGAAGGATATGAGCAGCCTATTGCCTTCTTCAGTTAGGTTCTCCATGATGCAGAACTGAAATATAATATATTGGAGAAGCAGGCCTATGCCCTGGTGAAATCTCTCAAAGCTTTTCGCATATATATTTTGCAGTCTCACATCACTGCATTCGTACCTACTGCAGCTGTAAAGGATATCCTTGTTTAGGGAGACAGTGAAGGAAAAAGGGAAAGGTGGATTTCTAAAATACAAGAATATGATCTAGATATCCGCCCTACCAAGCTGATCAAGGGACAAGGGCTTGAAAAAATTATATCTGAATCAAACTATCAAGCTCTGGGCATAAATCTGTCTATCCTTTCAAGTGAAGAGTCTGAGAGTGAAATGGAGCAGCAAGGGTTGGAAGTTACTTCTTAGAAAACACATATAAAATACCTCACCAGCCCATGGTACAAAGAAATAGTTGAATATCTTTTGACACTCAACTGTCCTCCCAGTTGTGATAAAGCAAAATACAGAGCTTTAAGATTGAAATCACAGAAGTACATAGTTACAAATGGGCAGCTGTATTGGAGAGATCCTTCTGGAATCTTACTCCTATGCCTCACAGAGGAAGAAGTAGAGAGTATAATGATGGAATTTCATGAGGGAATCTGCGGAGGACATTATAGCTGGAGGGCTACAACTCATAAAATCCTGAAGGCCGACTTCTACTGGCCAAAATTATTCAGAGATGTTTTTACCTGGATCAGAGCATGTGATAAGTGTCATAAACTTGCTGAGAGACAGAAGTTGGCAGATCTGCCCCTGATTCCGGTTCATGTGAATGAGCCATTTCAACAATTGGGAATAGATTTTATAGTTGAGATACATCCACCCTCAAGTGGCCAACATAGGTGGATATTGACTGCCACATATTATTTTACAAAATGGGTGGAAGCCATACCTGCGAGGAATGCTACTGACACTGTCATCATAAAGTTCATGGAGGAAAACATCATATCTAGGTTTGGATGTCCTACTAAAATAGTGACTGATAATGCACAGGCCTTCAAATCTACAAAATTTATGAATTTCTGTCAACAGTATAATATTGCACTTAATCACTCCACAGCTTTTTATCCACGGGGAAATGGTTTGGCAGAATCTTCTAATAAACCTTTAGTGAGGGCCTTGAAGAAAAATATAAATGAAGATTAGAAAAATTGGGATTCCCAATTGAAATTTTCTCTATGGGCTAATAGAATCACTAGCAAGAGAGCAACTAGGAAATCTCCATACGAATTGGTATATGGACGAGCAGCAGTGTTTCCTGTGCAGTTGGCTTTACCAGTGGTACGTTTCATGCAAGAAAGTCAAGAGGAACCGGATGATATGATCAGGAGAATCAATCAATTGGTGGAATTAGAGGAAACACGGGACCAGGTGAATCAGAGATTAGCTGAATATCAGGAGAAAATGAAAACATTTTTTATCGGCATGCAAAAGACAAAAAATTGCAGATTGGAGATCTAGTGCTCATATGGGATGTACGAAGAGCCGAAAAAGGGAAAACATGGTAAATTCGATCCACTTTGGTTTGGTCCCTTCAAAATTGTGGAGCAGGGAGGTAATAATGCGTTCATATTGGAGAATTTGCAGGGTGATTTGGTTGACGCCCCTGTAAATGGTCAATTTCTTAAGTCTTATTTCTAATTCTGATTCAAGCAAAGAGCCTGATGTACCATATTGTATATTAGTCTTTGTTTTACCTTTGTTGGAATAATGTGGGAGCCATGATGAATGGTAAAGTGAAATGCAGAGGGGCTGAAGAGAAAAGTCCACTTATTAGATGATTAGGTGGTCTGCGAAGTTCTCGACACGTTTAGGAATGAACGTGCCGTCCCCAGATGGAGCCGATGTTGATCATGTCAGCCCCCTTTTAATATTTTGGCCATTAACCCTGCTTAAACCTTTCAAATTTCCTACCATGGCCTAAGAAATCCTTTTTCTGCTTACCGTTTCCTTCCTCCGCCTCCAAATCACATAGTAGAAGACCGAAAAACTCACTTTTGAAATATTTAAATCCTAGATTTTTCGGCCCCAACTCCTTTGCATGTTCCTCCACATGATCTTGAGCCGGAAACCAAATGGTAAATCTTAAAGGCGCTTACCGTATATGGCTATAGAGTGCACTCCGAGCCGTCCAATTAAACACAGATCAACGCACCGCAGCCAATCACTCTTGTGGTCCCTGCCCCGTGTTCACTGCTCAAAAATCGGCCCGTTTTCCCCGCACCGCCTTTGCAGGGAAGGCAGTATTCCTCAAAACGCAGCGATCCCATTCAGCACTTGCCAAGTGTCCCTGAGTATGGCCTCAATACCACCCTCTCCCGTGCATTAATGCTCGACCCAGGACGTGTAGTGAAATTAACGTGAACCGCCAGATCCGAGGGTCTTCATCCAATGAAGATCGCTTTTCAAAGTTGCACGGATATTAATCTAGGTGTACAGTACCCCGGGCCCACCATTCCATCGCCCCTGGTGAATTTTCGACCGTCGATTTCATTTTTGGATTGTATGATCTAGAACTGTTTACACGTTGCGCTGATTGACCAAGTCCGCCTCCACGTCACCCTTTTTATACAATCTGTCGTACGTGCACCCACCAATAATCTACGTGTTTGTCATATTCTCCTCAGTCCTTTATATGATTTTTTTTGGGTATGATTATAAGGTTCACGATTAAAAACGCTCACCCGTCGACCCAACATTACTACGTTGAGTTTTTCACCACCACTCTGTATTGTTCCGTCATCCCACTCATCTGTACAACCATCTCCATTCAGCCCCGCCACATTCACCATCCCTGTGTCTGGTTTTATTTAACAGTTTTGTGGGTTTTGTAGGTTTATGGCGATGGAAAGAGGTCCATTATTCACCGCCTCCATTATAGAAGCCAAGGCCGCTTTAAAGGACTATTTTTCAGCGGTTGAATTTATGGAAAAAAGCTTGGGTAGCTGCTGAGACATGACTTCTATTAAAAGAAGCACGAGTGGTAATCTACCAAACCCGCCACAGTAACTCAAAAGGTAGATTTTGCAGATGGAGATTTTAATGTTACAACAAAGGATATCCATAGGAAATCAAGAACTGCAGCATCCTGCAATAAAGATCTTGGATTCTAATTCAAATATTAGAAGGCAGAGGGTACCCTGCACAGAAAACAATGGCCTCAAGGTTTTATTTCAGTCGAATTTTCTTCAGGAAAGGGCAGGATGTTGGCATAGTTTATTCTCTACATTTTTTTCCTGAAAATATTTCCATCCAAAGCATTTACTTCAAAGAACCGGCCTCAGAGTACCTACAACACAACATATTAATTAAGCAGCATGGGCGCGAATGTTTCCGCCATTTTTTTTGAATTGAGCAATTTCAATGTGTATCACCTACCTCATTTTCTAGAGTCTTCGGTTTCTCCTATAAAAACCAGGAAGAAAGAAATTGTATAGGTTCCAGATTTTTATCAGAGAATTGTGCAGTGAAAGGCATTTTTTGTATACATCTTGTAAAAACTCTTGTATGAAGACTCAAAGCCCATAGGGTTTCAGTGAGGAGGAGTTCTATCTGTATTAGAGGATTCTGGTCTTTGGTATCCCACAATATGTAACTTCCTTTTATGTGTTTAATACAACATTTCATTTCATCCATGTTCTTGTATCATGTACTGGAATGCGAGTGGCTTACTAATTTTAGGCAAGGATTTATCCTAGTTGATACCCATACTTGGATCAGTCAAGCGCTTTAAATATGGCTCAGGCATGATATACTGTTTCATGTTCATCTCATTCGTCTTTCTACTATATTAGTTGCTTTGGGAGGGTGCTTTTAAAATTCCATTGTCATGTATGGATTCTTAGATTGATAAGCCCATATATGGTTCTGTTGTGTATCTGGGTATCAGACCAAAGATAACTGATATCTTCTCATATTTATTTCACCGCATGCACCTTCTGATATTTGATTTCTGTGGCATATTACTTGAATTGACCCTCTTTACAGTAAATTGTATCTTAACTATCTGATGCTTTTGTATTAGAACTTTGCATCTTGTATCTGCAAAAATACTTTCCCCGTGGCAGTTTCTGTAAGTTCTGGTCCCATTTAAATGAATTTCCTTGTTTTCAAGAGATAGCAGGAGAGCCTTTGGATTGACACCCAAGTTTATTATATGCTCCTTGCTATGATAAGATGTCCTAAGCACTGGTCTATGGCAACTCTAGGCTGTCTCTAGGAGCAGCAACATCTGTCGACAACAGCTGGCATCAGTCAAGATCATTGAATAGGGACTGACTTGGCATGTTTTGAATGGTGCTAAGGTAAGGCTGGGTCATGATCCATTGGTGGGGTGCAATGGGGGCTATGCTCTCTCTAGAAAAAAAATTGAGCATATGGATCAACGGGGCTTCAGAATTCTGAGCCATATTTCCCAACATGTTCATAAAACTATGTGGAGACAAGCATGGATGATAGGAGAGGCCCTTCAACTTGAAGACAAGTGAAAATAGGAGTGGCAAGGGTTCATTAGTGAGTTACATAGATCAAATGCCAGAATTCAAGAGAGGTCGAATGAGCTTAGATGGGTTCACTCCCCCTCGGGTGAGTACACATCGAAATTCAACTACAAATGGATAATATCTCAAAAGGGCCAGGAGGAGCCGGAGTGGTGGTTTAAACCTTTATGGGAGCTAAAAGGTCAGGCAAAATCAAAACTATTTTTCTGGTGCATTCTACAGAACAAATTTCCCTCCTGGGATGTCCTACAACAGAGGGGAAAGATTGGTCTTGGTTGGTGCTCATTTTTCAAGTCTATCCAAGAGTCTATACACCATCTATTTCTCACTTGTACATTTAATATCAGTCTTTGGACCAAAACCTTGAGGTTCCTTAAGTTTCCTCAGAAATAGGAAAGTCAAACTATCTTGGAAGCATTGCAGAGATGGTGGCAGGAATCACCAAACGACAGGGTGAGGAACATCCCTCTCATTGTAGCCTGGGGAACCTGGATTGCAAGAAATCAAGTCATTTTTAAAGACACCATGTTTCCCATCAACCTAATAGCTGCAGAAGGGGTATATATTTTTGAATTCATTCCCATTCCAACGTAATCCCAACATGTCAGAGTCATACAAGTGGAACAAATTAGGGGAGACATCCTGTGGGCATATTTTGATGGGGCATCTGACCCATAAAAGAGGTGTGGAGCAGGCCTCACCATACACTTTCCCTCTGGGAAAGTGTACAAATCTTCGATTGGCCTTAGGCCTAGTAAAAATAACTTTGCAGATCTTAAATCTCTTCATCTCATTCTATGTTGGCTCTCCTCTTTTGAGCTGAGAGAAGCCCAGATTTTTGGCGATTCTATGAAAATCATAAAATAGTTTAATGGATCTCAAAGATGCCTAAATTACATTCTAACTCCTTTATTAGATGAGGTTTTGGTTTTAAAATCCTATTTTAATCAAATATATTTTTGTCACATTTATAGGGAACGAAACTGTGAAGCATATCTCCTATCTAAGCTGGGTGTTCAACAAGATATGGGTCTTTGGGTAGAAAAATAGGTTGATGGAGAGCTAGTTCGAATCATGGAACAACCTCCTTTCACCCGCTAAAATCTTACATCCAGTTACTTTACTTTTTTTTTCTTGTTTAACATGGAAACTATCCCAAACTTTTGTTTTCAATGTTTTTTCTATATTTTCACAACAACACTAAACGTTACTCTAAAAATCCCACCGTCTCTATTTCAGATTTTTTTCCTCTTAAGAGGAGATTCGAGAGACTGGTGTGATTCTTCTTTTTTGTTTTTTGGATTGTAAAACTCAATATCTGGTAAGGTGTCTACCAACCAAATTTTGTTTTGTGGGAAACAAACAGCAACAAGTCTGTTTTCCACCCCTATTTTGGGCGTGTTTTCCTAATGTTAGGGAAACCCAGGGGCTAGAAGCAGATGCTCTTCATATGAAATTTTTGAAAGGGCTGGGAGGGATGGTAAAAAAATTCTTTCTCCTAATCAGCGACAACTCCATATTTTTTTCCTTTTTAAAAAAAGGGAGAAAACATGCAGTTCATCGAATTTGATCTGCATATACTATGTAACCTTCTATATACTCAATATAATGTTCAATTTTTTCATTGGAAAAAAAAACTTGCACAATTTATTAAGGGTAGTTGAAAGAACAATCTACAAGATATTTCATGTTAACTTTAATTATAATGCTATTAGAATGCTTTCCTTTCCTTTCACTTTTTTAGTTTCTTTTGTTTATTCTTGACTTCTGGACTCATTCTATATTTCTAAGACCACTCTATATCCATTTGAATTTAAAGCATGTTTATGTACTTTATTTCTCAAAACATGAGTTTAAATTATGATATAAAATGTATGTATATGAATCCACTAAATGGATTTGTTTTTTCTGATTCCTATATACATTATTTATTGAATATATCATATTTCTCCATTGTTATTTTCTAGAACATTAAACTTCATGGATTTACATTTATCACTCTTATCGAATTCCAAGGAATCCTTGAGTCATGTATAAAGGATATTCATATGTTAATGGTATTTCGAGGAGTTATAAAACCAGTCAACCATACACAGTTATGTCAAATGGCTTAGCTAACAAATAAGAGGGCATTGTGCAGAATATTGTATAATTACAAGGTTAATATAAGGTTGAGCTATCCTTCATTTATCTCCAGACCTAATTTACTCACAAAGATGTTCCAGCTTTATACATAAAAGAAACATAAGAATTTTGTAGATTATCTTTCAGTTAGAACTATACATGTGCTCCATAAATCACACATTATCATAATGATACTTCAACATTCCTTCTATAAATTTTGTAATGATAACCTTTCCTAAAATTGAATACATAACTTGCATGCATATAGGTTTAATATGAACGAAAATGTTACAAAATTATACACATCTATGCCTACAAATATGGTTTTATTCACACATACATACATATAGGGTTTTATCAACACATATATCCATTGAATAAAAGAGAACCTAAATATGCATGCGCAATATACTCTCTTTTTATTCTTATAATTTTGTATGTGGTACTAAACTCTCGAATCTACTTTATGGATATAAGATGATATTTTATGCATATTTACTCATACAAGACACCAGTATTTTCGTGATTCCTTACTTGCATGCATAAATAATTTCATATTTAAATAATTTTTATATGATTCACTTTCCATGCATGCATAAAGAAATTCACATACAATTGTCATTAACAGAACAAGGAATATTTATACTAGGAAGACATAACTAAAATATAAACTGATGTATAAGGCATTCATTTCTTCCATTAATATAGAACCTGATTATCATTTACTACTCAACAACGATAATAGAACATAACCAAAACTCTACTTGGAATCACCGGTTGGAAAATAATTAGGACCTGAACACATACCTCTCAACGATGAACTTCCTCTTCTAGTTCCCCAAAAGCTTATATTTTCTTGCTGCAAGAATAAAAGAACTCTTTGATTCATAGGTAGTTTAATTTTATATTTTTCTTCCCAAAAAACATTTGTAGCATCTTCATTTAAGGTCTGACAAACATTTTCCCTAGTTTTTTTTTTTTTTCAAAAAATATTCTTTCCATTTTTCTTTAAAGCTTTCCTTTTCCTCCCACAGTGTTTTATTCCACCCTACTTAGTATATTTCTCCAACTAAGTGATTTAACATTTTTTTTCTCTCCCATCATGTTAAATTTACTTCTTTCAAATTATCTTCTCCTAGGGATTTTTAGGATATTTTAGGGAGGCTGGTACATCACATGGACTTGACCACGACCAAATTTTTTGAAGCTATAATTAAATATTTTAAATATAGTGGTATTTACGAAGTTTTCCCAAACAATATATTTATTATATCATAAATAATTAAAATAATTACACCATCACAAGGTTCTAACATGGCTTCCATAGTCATTCAATCAAATAATAGGTCCATGTATAAAACTAGTCAATATTAAAAAGCTGAAATGTAGGGGTGTTACATCTTCCCCCCCCCGTTTTAATTAAACATCATCCTCACTATTTTTCCTTAAGTTCTTTCCTTTTTGGAACAAGGTTGAAAAAATCCTTGCACATTTTCCTCCATATCATAGGTGGCCTCCTCTGAGGTAAAGTGCCTCCATTGCACCTTAACCTGGGTGATGGATCAATTCTGGACTAAGGTTTCCCTTTGCTATAATATTTGAAATGGTTATACCTAGAAATATCCTCCCGATAACTAATTCCAATCAATAACATGAGAGTTATAATGAACATTTTTCGTTATAAAATACACATGAAAAACATTGTGTACTTTTATATGGCTAGGAAACGCCACCTAGTATGCTACCAAGCTGTCTCTATCTAGGATTTTAAAAGGGCCACAAAATTGTCATACTAATTTTGTATGGGTTCGTAGTCTCAGGGTTCTCTTCCTTGGTTTAACATTTATGTACACATGTTATCCTACTTTAAATTCTTTGTTTGTTCTCTTTTGATCAACATAAATTTTATGTCTATGCTATGTAGTTGTTAGATAATGTCTAATTTTATTCACCACTTTCGTCGTTTCTGTATGGCATCTGGTCCTAGGAATAATATGTCTTCTAGATGACTCTAGATGATAGGCATATGGATTTTTCTTCCATACAGAGCTTCAAAAGGACTCATTTTGATAAAATTTTGGTAACTTTTGTTTTACACAAGCTATGCTATATCCAAGAAGTCTTCCCACTCAGTAGGTATGTCCATGACATGCATTATTAACATGTAGTATAGAATATGAAATTTTTTTTCTTGTCAATTTGGGGGTGACATGCAATACTAAAATTAAGCTAGGTTCCCATTCCTCCAAACAAGTTTTATGAAAACTTGGAGGTGAATTTAGCATCCCTATTAGATATTACCATTTTTTATATCCCATGCAACTGAAAAAATTCCCACATAAACATGTTTTCAATTTGTGTTGTTCCAAATGTAGACTATACTAGTATAAAATGTGCTTCCTTTCTTAGTTTTCCTACAACCACCATAGTGGAGTTGGGTTTCCTTCTTGTTCTTCATAGTCCTATAATAAAGTTTAAATAAATCACTTCCCATTTCCACTATAGAATGGCTAGTGGGTTTAATAGTCGAGTTGAGTGTTGATGTTCAACCTTCACCTATTGACACTCTTGACACTTCACAAAAATATTCTACCACTTCTTTCCTCATATCAGGCCAATAAAATTATCTTCTTAGTGTTGAGATCATTTTTTGGTACTTAAGATGTCCCGCATACAGTTTCTTGTGATGCTCATTTAGGATGGGTTGTTTCAAAGAATTTTCATTTGGAATATAAATTCTACTTTTGTATATCAATAATTTTTCTGCATCTGCTGAATTTCCTCATAATTTTCATCTTCATGTATCTAATTTCTGATTTGCTTCACAAAATTTGTTTTAGCACTGCTAAAATAAATTTTCATTAATGAATTTGGATGTGTAATTAAAATATATACCGTTTTATTTTATTTACCCTTAATATGTTTGATATCACATTCAAATTCACTAAGAAAAGCCATCCACCAAGCTTGTCTAGTGTTTAGATCTGATTTGATAAAAACATATTTCAAGCTAATGTGGTCGGTGAAAAGTGTGAATTTATTTCCCAGTAAGTAGTGCCTTCACATTTTTAAAGCATGTATGAAAAAAAATAACTCTAAATTAATATACTACATAATTCCTTTCACGTGTTTTCAATTTCCTCGACTCATAGGACACTAAACAATTGTCCTGCATTAGAACCCCACCTAGTCCTTCTAGAAATGTGTCAATACATACTACAAACTCATTTTTTGGGTCTGTAATATTCAAAATAGAATCTATCATTAATATATGTTTTGGCTTATCAAATATTTCCTTACGCCTATTTGTCCACTCAAATTTCCCCCCTTTTTCTATAAAGAAGTGATGGGATAGGAAAAAATTGGAAAACCCTCAATAAATATTTTGTAGTATCCTATAATTTCAATGAAGGATCTGACATCTAATTAGAATTAGGTTTTGGTCCTTTATTTCTAAGAACCTAAGTTTAGATTCTGATATAAAATGTAGGTATATGAATCTACTAAATGGTTTTTTTTGTCTAATTCCTTTGTACATTATTTATTGAATATATGATAGTTCCTTGCAGTTATTTTCTAGAACATTAAACTTAGTGGATTTACATTTATCACCCTTATCAAATTCCAAGGAATCACCCAATAATTTATAAAGTATATTCCTATTTTAATGATCTTTCGAGGAGTTATAAAACTAGTGACCATACACAGTTATGTCAAATAGATTAAATAACGAATAAAAGGCCCTTGTGTATAATATTGTATAATTATAGGATTAATTTAAGGTTGCGCTATCTGTTTTTTTATCTCTGTAGCTAGTTTATAGAAAAAATGTTCCATATTTATACATAAAAGAAACATAAGGATATTGTAGATTACATTTTTGTTAGATATATGCATGTGATCTATAAATCATACATGATCATAACTATACTTCAACATTCTTTCTATTACTTTGATAAAGATAAACTTTCCTAAAATTGAATACATCTCTTGCATGCATATATGTTTAATATTGAGGGACAATGTTAGAAAAGGATACAAATCTATGCCTGAAAATTTGGTCTTATCAACACATATATCCATTGAATAAAATAGAATGTAAATATGCATGTGAAATAAACTCTTTTCTGATTCTCATAACTGCGTATGCAACCCTAAAATCTCGAATCTAGTTTATGAATATAAGATGATATTTTATGCAGATTTACTCATGGGTAAACCCATGAAGGTGGGTTACAATTTTGTGAGAATTGGGGGAGAAAAACTCATTTTCCCAACAGTTCGGCCGAAATTTTATAAAATTTCGTCTGAATGTTTTAGAGTTCAACCGAACTTTAGAAATTAGTTCGGCTGAACTCATTCTGACATTTACATTGATGACGTATTGGCGGCGTGTCCAAATTTTTTTTTGTCAGAGATTAGAAAATCGGAAACTAAAGTTTGACCGAACTTTTAAAATAATCCAACCGAACTTTAGTTTATAAATATGCCAGCCCATAAACATGAAGATATTTCAAGCTTATCAACATTGTCGCAACTTTGTCTGTTGAACTCTGTCTGTTGCGTTTTCTGAGGTTGTTGTGGTTGTTGCGTTGCCGCAACTCTATCTGCTACATTTTCTGAGGTTGTTGTGTTTGTTGTTTGTTGTTGCAGAGTCTTGGTGTTGCGCAGGGGCAAGGAGGTCAGAAATTTGTTTGTTTTCTGCTGTTTATTTTCTTTGTGAATTTTTTTATTACTTTTCTACTGTTTTAATTTTATTGTTGTGTTTTTTTTTTTTTTGCAGGTAATCTGGAATCCATGTCCTCCACGACGTCCTCATTGATCTCCTGCTTGTGTTCTCATTGTGGCCTCGTCTCCGAATTTCCAGGTTGGTCATGAATTTTGACTTTTTCTTACCTTCATGTTTTTATGTTCATGATCGATCATCTCCAGGCATGTCCCTATTTCATTGCTCGCTTGGTTGCATATTTCAGATTTAGTAGGCTTATTTTATTAAAAATATTTCAATTTATTCACTTATAGTGAGACGACTTTCCCATTTGTTGAAGCAACCTCTTGATTGTTGAGCTATTTTCTATAGATATACATATATAAAAAATGAACATACAAGTAGATGCTTAACCTCATAGAAGGTGAAGGTGATGCATACATTTTACCCACATCTAATGAATACTTCATTTCATGGTTGGAAAAGTGTATGAATTAAAGGTTTTTACTCTTTCATTCCATCATCCATTTAATGGATGTCTCAACAACTGTGATTTTTCAATTTTTTTGTTGCTTGAAGAAATTTTACAAAATTGTGTAGCTTAAGTTTTCTCTGTTTTAAAATGACATGATTTAATTCAAGTAAAACAACCTTCAAAATTGATTCAAAATGTCTACCCCTTCGAGAATACCAAGTAAAACCAAGAAACAAATCCGCATATTGAAAACCATGCCATTCAGAAAATCCATTCTTTCTGTACAGTGAAATATACAGGGAAAGGAAGATAATAACATTTCAGGTAGAGAAGATAAAGATGTCATAAAAAAACTCTGATATATAAGCACAATCTTCAATTCCATTGTTTTGTAGGTAAAGTACTATCTTCACATTAAAGCATTGTATAAGGTTACTATACAGAACATCATCTACTTTTTACTTAAGCATATTTTTTTAAAGAAAAATAAAAAACATAGGCTAATATTTGAATCACATAGGAAATTCAAATAACCTCAAAAAAAAATATCGAAACACTTATTTATTCCTTCACAACCAGGTACATTTCATAAAAAATTTATATAATCTGTGGATTTTATTTCCTCTATAATGTTTTTTCAGGTTATCCAGTTTGTTAGAAATCACAAGTGGGTTGCAGAAGTAGATAACAGATCCAAACAAAGAGAGCTAGAGTTTAGAAGCACCCTTGTGACATTACACATCACAAGAGCAAGTTATTTACATAATATCTCATCATCATAGCTTTATTATATTTATACAATTAAGTCCATAACAATTTAGTTGGAAAAGGGTGTGAATCAAAGGTTTTTTCTCTTTCATTCTGTCATCTATTTAATGGATGTCTCAACAACTGTGATTTTTAAATTTTTTTGTTGCTTGAAGAAATTTTACAAAACAATGTAGCTTAAGTTTTCTCTGTTTCAAAACGACATGATCGAATTCAGATAAAAAAACTTCAAAATTGATTCGAAATGTCTAGCTCTTCGAGAATACCAAGTAAAACCAACAAACAACTCCACATATTAAAAACCATGCCATTCAGAAAATCCATTCTTTCAGTACAGTGACGATAAAGATGTCATAAAAGAACTCTGATATATAATCATAGTCTTCAATTCCATTGTTTTGTAGGTAAAGTACTATCTTCACATTAAAGCATTGTATAAGGTTACTCGACAGAACATCATCTATTTTTTTATTGAAGCATATTTTTTTAAAGAGAAATAACAAACAAAGGCTAATATTTGAATCGCATAGGAAATTCAAAGAACCTTAAAAATAGAGATTGAAATGCTTATTTATTCCTTCACAACCAAGTATATTTCATAAACAAATTATATAATCTATTGATTTTCTTTCCTCTATAGTGTTTTTCTAGGTAACCTAGTTTGTTACAAATCACAAGTGGGTTGCAGAAGTAGATAACAGATCCAAAAAAAAGAGAGATGGAGTTTAGAAGCACCCTTGTGACATTACACATCACAAGATCAAGTTATTCACATGATATCTCATCATCATAGCTTGATTATATTTATACAATTAATTCCATAACCATTATCCCTAAAATGGGATTGATTTGGTCAGGTTTGATCACTCAAGTCTACCCCAGAGCAGTTATACAATCCACATTTCCTGGCCCTTTCTACACCTATTTGGTTAAAATCAACTCAGATAGAAGACTTATTCAGTCCTATCCAACCCATTGAATCCCCTTAGTGTTGAAATTTAGGGCAGCTTTCGAATGAATTTCCCCAAGAGAATTCCTATTACCCCAAGGATAAGCCCATTTATCCCAAGGAGAATCCATGTTTCCTCAAAAGTGAATTTAAATTTGATAGAAGAAAATTATTATTATTGATGTGTTTAAATCGACTTGGTATTCCTCTTATTAAAAAATGTGAATCAAATTAACGTTGGGCAAGAACTCATGTTCATCAAGTCGGCCTCTCTACAAAGAAACCATGTACATGTCATTTCTCCCACAAACTCATCAAGGTGTGACTTTTGACATAACTTCATCAACAACTACCACTAGTTGTTTTAGTAAGTTCATAATATAATTTTTCAAACCATGTACATGTGTCATTTCTCCCACAAACTCATAAAGGTGTGGCCTTTGACATAACTTAATCAACCACTACCACTAGTTGTTTAAGTAAGTGAAAACCACTACCACTTTAAGGCGGACTGTGTACATGTGTCATTTATCCCATACAAGTGTCATTTCTCCCATAAAGGTTTAGGCAAACTTTAAGGCATATGTCATTTTTATGTCATTTCTCTGTCATTTCTATGTCATTTCTCCCATAAAATATAAGGCAATGCCATTTCTCCCATATATACTATAAGGAGAACTTGAAGGCAAACCATGTACATGTTATTTCTCTCCTAAACTCTAGGAAAGGAAAAATTTAAGGTGCATTTCATTTATAGATGTGATTTCTCCCATTAAATTTAAGGAAAACCTTAAGGAAAACCGTTCACATGCCATTTCTCCCACAAACTAAAGGATTTCTCCCATTAATTAAAGTCAAACTTTAAGGCCTAAAAACTGAACCTAAAGTGGTTGAAATTCCATAGGAATTTAGGATTTTAGTCTGTTTGTTGAGTGTTAACTTCTACAATTTCTAAAGGGAAAGTCTGTAAAGGGCCAGGTAGCCTCTGGATCTCATATTTTCGGAAAGGTGACATATCCAGTAAATTCCCTACAATCAATCTCTGGAACAGATCTAAATAGATTCTCTTCATTTTAATATCCATAAACCACAACCACTTTAAGGCAAATTGTGTAAATGTGTCATTTCTCCCATAAGCTTTTAAGGTAGACTTTAAAGCATGTGTTATTAGCTTTTTCCCATTAACTTTAAAGCATCTGTCATTTCTCAAGGCTTTCTCCAATTAATTCAAGGCAAAATTTAAGGCCTAAAAACTGAAACTAAAGTAGTTGAACTACCATATGATAGGATCCCCCAAACTCAAGGCTTTCTTCCATTAATTCAAGGCAAAATTTAAGGCCAAAAAACCGAACCTAAATTGGTTGAACTTCCATTTGATTTTAGTTTGTTTGAACTTCCATAGGATTTTAGTCTGTTTGTTGAGTGTTAAATTCTACAAGTTCTAAAGGCAGAGTCTGTAAAGGGCCAGATAGCCTCTAGATCTCATCTTTTTTGAAAGGTGGCATATCCAGTAAATCACCATACATTCAATCTCTGGAACATATCTAAATAGAAGTTCTTAATTTTAATATCCATAAACCACTACCAGATCTAAATAAAATCTCTTCATTTTAATATCCATAAACCACTACCACTTTAAGTCAAACCATGTAAATGTGTCATTTATCACAGACATGTGTCATTTCTCCCATGAAATCTTAGGAAAAATTTAAAATCTAAATAGAAGCTCTTCATTTTAATATCCTTAAACCACTACCAGATCTAAATAGAAGTTCTTCATTTTAATATCCATAAATCACCACTACTTTAAGGCAAATTGTGTACATGTGTCATTTCTCCCATACGTGTGTCATTTCTCCCATGAAATCTTAGGCAAACTTTAAATCATGTGTCATTGGGTTTTGCCCATTAACTTTAAAGCATGTATCATTTCTCAATGCTTTCTCCTATTAATTCAAGATAAACTTTAAGGGCTAAAAATTGAACCTAAGGTAGCTGAACTTCAATAGGATAGGATCCCCCAAACTCAAGGCTTTCTCCCATTAATTCAAGGCAAACTTTAAGGCCTAAAAACTAAACCTAGTTTGTTTAAACTTCCATTGGATTTTAGTTTGTTTGAACTTCCATAGGATTTTAGTTTGTTTGAACTTCGATAGGATTTTAGTCTGTCTGTTGAGTGTTAACTTCTACAAGTTCTAAAGGAAGAGTTTGTAAAGGGCCAGGTAGCCTCTGGATCTCATCTTTTCTGAAAGGTGACATATCTAGTAAATGCCCCTACAGTCAATCTCTAGAACTAATCTAAATAGAAGTTCTCAAGGGTTTCTCCCATTAACTTTAAATCATGTGTCATTTCTCAAGGCTTTCTCCCATTAATTCAAGGAAAAATTTAAGGCCTAAAAAGTGAACCTAAAGTAGCTAAGCTTCCATAGGATAGGATCCCCAAAACTCAAGGCTTCCTCCATTTAATTCGAGGAAAAATTTAAGGCCTAAAAACTGAACCTAAAGTAGCTAAACTTCCATAGGATAGGATCCCCCAAATTGAAGGCTTTCCCCCATTAATTCTAGGGAAAATTTAAGGCCTAAAAACGGAACCTAAAGTGGTTGAACTTCCATAGGATTTTAGTTTGTTTGTTGAGTCTTAACTTCTACAAGTTATAAAGTATTCTGTAAAGGGCCAGGTAGCCTCTGGATCTCATCCTTTCTTAAGGCATGTCATTTCTAGATGTGATTTCTGCCATAAAATTTAAGGTAAAATTTAAGGCAAACCATGCACGAACCATGTATATGTGTCATAAATCTCTGTTAAACTCTAGGAAATGCAATCTTTAATGCATCTCATTTCTAGATATGAATTCTACCATAAAATTTCAGTCAAACTTTAAGATAAATTATTCAAATGTTATTTATCTCATGCACATATGTCATTTCTCCCATGCATTTGCAATAAATGTTAATTTAATATATTTTATTAAATTTTATTTTTTCAGGGACAAAATAACCCACTAAATATGGTTGAAAAATGGACATTATGCATAGATGTTTCTTGCTATCCCAATCCAGGGAAAGCAATGATTACATATGTTCTTTGCAATATTGCAACTAGCAAGGTCATCCAAAATAAAATGAATATATAGGGAACAACAAAAAAAATGAGGAATATTATACTGCATTGATAGAAGGCTTTGGAACAGCTAGGGAGTATGGATCAATTGGAATTGTAGTTTTCACCAATTCCGAACTTGTGTGAAAGCAGATGAAAGGCGTGTACCAAGTTAAGAAGGAGAGGCTAAAACAACTGCATGGAAAAGAAAACAATATTGTTAGCCAATTTGAGTTTTTTAGTATAAGACATTATACAAATGTTAATAAGATCTCTACTGATCTATTGCGTGGCGTAATTCCAACTCAGGATTCATCTATAAAATATGAATTAATAGATGAATTAGAATTATACGGGGCAATGCCAATGCAAGATTCATCTCTCAAAGATGAATTAGTTTTGAGACACTCTTCTTCAAAAATTCAAGATTCATCTCTCAAAGATGAATTAGTGTTGAGATGCTCTCCTTCAAAATTTATTGATAAACATTGTAACATATCTTGGATATGTGTGTGTTTTGTACTTATAAATGCATATTTTTTAATGACCATGTGTTTTTTTCAATTATATACCAAGTGTGCTCCCACCTTGTAAAATTCAACTTGGTGAACTTTACATTTGAAACAAGTGGCGAACTTCACATTTATATAAAAATAAAATGTGAGCACTTCAACAAATTTTTGTTTAAATGAAGTTTCACGCTTCTTTCTTAATGACCGTGTGTTTTTTTCAATTTTATACCAAGTGTGCTCCCACCATGTTTTCAACTATATACCAAGGGTGCTCCCACCATGTAAAGCACAATTTGGTGAACTTAACATTTTTATAATTTTTTTTCTTAAATTGAGTTTCACACATCAACTAGTGCTTTGAAAGTTGTGTTTTACATAATTTGTGTACACTAAACTGCATTAATATTTAGAAATTTACTTTGAATTTATTTTAAATAGTAATTTAAAAAAATAATTGTAAATTTCCACTGTAGATATATATATATATATATATATATATATCATGGAGGATGATGGACGAAGATCAACAGAATCCCATATCTCTACGAGAGAGGGGGATCAGGGATCGAGGGATGTTCATGGTATTTAAATATAATCTTAAATCTCCATACATATACATACATGCGTGTACATGTGGAATTGATTTTTTGTCAATTTTGTGAGTTAAATTAGTTGTTAATAAGTTTCATTTTTTATTTTTAGGATCTAGGAGGACAAGGGTGTCTACTCCATCAATGGAGCATGCCCATGGTTCACGTAATCATGTTATGGTTCACACAATGTAGTCAATGAATATGTACATGTATTTATATGTATGAATGTATTTTTGAATTGATTATAAATTCATATTTTTTTATGAAGCTTCCCTCTCGTCTTGTGAGGTTGGTGGTGGTACACATTCCCTTAGAGGGCCATCAATAGGTGGTGGTGAATTGCATGAAGGTGGTGATATGTATTCCCCTAGAGGCCAATTAATGGATGGTAATGTTAGTTCTCAATCAATCGGTGGTCGTTTCTGTTCTCAACAAGGTCGTTCTGGTTCTCGATAGTCTCAGGGTGGGCAATATGCTAGCCAACCATATTGAGGTGGCCATAAATTTGAATATTATTTTCATTCAATTTGTACAAATTTTTTACATGTGTTTTTTTAATATACAAAATTTTATATATTGATGCAAAGGCTTAAAATGCTGCTCCAAATTTTGCTTGAAAAAGACGTAAGGCACAATGCATCATTCAAGAATAAGGTTGTACACTAACCATGACTTATTCATCCGACATTATCGATATACTTTGGGAATCAAACATGAAGAAATGCACCTTAAGAAGGTGTCAACATATTCATGCAAAATTGAAGAGAGATCTCGTGGCTTTGACTCTCCCTGCTGAGAGTCAACAAATCTTGGAAATAGTTACTCACTCTTTAAGCGAACTAGTATATGTGTGCCTAAAGCTTGGGCCAACCACCAATACTTTTATAGAAGTGATGAGAAAAATAAAGGAAACAATTATGGGTTCTAATACATGGGAGGTTGTTAAACAAAGAGTTACAACAGAAATGGCCAAGTATATGTTTAATTTCAAAGAAGGGCTGAAAAGAAAATGTTAAAGGTGCAATATTTCAAGCACCCTCCTGTAGCTCAGTATTTGTATGATAAACACCTTGCAGCCTACGGAAGACTCCCATGGAATGATGAGGTTCTACTTTATTTTGCAAAATTATTTTATGCAGAATTAATTTTTCAAATGAAACCCAATTACAATGACCTTCCCTCTGAATTTTTTGGTCCGAGGAAAGGTCTATAGTGTGACTGTAGAGGCGCTAGGCATGATGTTGAGTTGCCTCGCCCTGGGCCACCATTGGTTAGTCAAACTCTTCCTGTCAAAACTTTGCGATCAGATATGGATGCCACTTCTCAAATTAGTCAAGAATCAAGGGATGCCATCATTGACAATGTTCACATTGGATTAGGTGGAGTTGATGTTTTTCTGAATCGACAAAGAGCACGTGAAAATGCATGCACGAATTTTGTGCATTATACAGATGAAAGGATTGACAATATGAGTGTTGAAGATCTCAAAAAATATGAAAATAATTGTCGCAATGGTTGGCAGGACCTAATTTTTCATGAGCAAGAGAGCATGGCAACGATATGTGTTAATGGTTAAGGTGATTATTTTAACACATGTACAATTTGTAATAAATACATATATACATACATTTATTTGTATACATTAATCTAACAAAAATGTCTCATTATATGTTAACAACATTTTCAGTTGTCACGCTTGATGAATGAAGAAAATGTTAATATCACGGTCAGAGCTTTAGGTTCAAACAATCAAGATGGGTCTCACCAAAAATCACACAATCATTATGGTTCTCACCATCAAGATATGTTGGAAAATGTTAGTGTTTTTTAAGTGAGCATGATGATGTAAAATTATGTTTTATCTATTATTATATATATCAAAACATGACGAGATATTTTTAAAATAAATAATTGTGCACACATGTACATGAATATATATAATAAAATGTTTTAACATATTCCGATTCCGTCTGATGTTTTTAGGATGGTGGTACCTTCTTCTTCCTTGGGAGATGTGCCAAATCCACCATCACAAATATGAACAATTTTTCACTTTTAAATAATTTTTTAAGTTAGATATTCCACCTCAAAAAGTTTCATTAAAAAAATGAAATATGTAGATCTTGAGTTATTTTAAATTTTTTGAATTTTAGGTTTTTGGAGATTTTATTTCCCAGCCACTCTTAGGAGATGTGCCAAATCCACCAACATAATTATTCAATTTTTCACTTAAATATATATGTTTTTAAGTTATAAGTTATAAATTGAAGTTCAAAAGTTTTATTATAAATTGAGATCTAGAGATCTTGAGTTATTTTAAACTTTTTGAATTTTAGGTTTTTGGAGAATTTCTTTTGGAGCCTCTCTTAGAAGATATGCCAAATCCACCAGCACAAGAATTCAATTTTTCACTTAAATATATATATTTTTAAGTTATAAGTTAAAAATTGAAGTTCATTTAAGTTTTATTATAAATTGAGATCTAGATCTTGAGTTATTTTATACTTCTAAATTTTTTGAATTTTAGGTTCCTAGAGAGGATTTCTTTTCTCCATGGACTCTAGCGATGGAGTGTATGATGGAGATAGGAACATCCACACCATTTCAACCATTTGAACAAGTTTTCTAACTATTTTTTTAATATTATTGAAAATAAGCTTATATATGCATTTTAATTTGAATTTTTTAATATATATATATATATATATATATATATATATATATATATATTGTACAATTTACTGTTGAATATGTTCCAGTGGGTGAAGTTTTAGTAGATGAGCAACAAATAGAGAGGGAACCTCATGAGGTATTTCATGATTTTTTTTACATTTTGTTTTTTTACATGAAGTTCTATATATTCTCATTCAATTTTAAGACATTAAATTTTAATGTTTGTACACATTGTGTATAGGTTCCCCATGCTTCCACTTCACAGGATAGCTCAAGGATCGTAACTTTGTTGGGAGAGACACTACATCCATCTATATTTGATGGATGATGCAAATGCACGTGCAACATTATATTTTCAATAGATTTAGTCTTAAATTTATTTTTATATATATAATATTATCTAGATGCAGTCATATAACTTGATACTTGATACTTGTGAGATACAATTTTTGGACATATTTTATGTGAACTACATTCGATACATGTGAATGTGATATAATGAAATTGGATAGTTGAACTACATTTGGCATGTGAAGTAATGTTGTGATACAATTTGTTTTGTGTTTAAAACTCAAGTTTTGGATGGTTGAACTACATTTGGCATGTGATTGTGATATTCAATGTTTTCTTTTTATTGGATAGTTGAACTAGATTTGGCATGTTTAGTAATGTTGTGATATAATGTTTGGTTTTTAAAACTAAAGTTTTGGATGGTTGAACTACATTTCGCATGTGAAGTAATGTTGTGATATATTGTTTTGTTTTTAAAACTCAAGTTTTGGATGGTTGAACTACATTTAGCATGTGAAGTAATGCTATGAACTATAACTTGTTTTGTTTTTAAAACTCAAGTTTTCTATGGGTGAACTACATTTGGCATGTGATTGCACGATATAATGTTTTGTTTTTATTGGATAGTTGAACTACATTTGGTATGTGAAGTAATGTTGTGATATAATGTTTTGTTTTTAAAACTCAAGTTTTGGATGGTTGGACTACATTTGGCATGTGAAGTAGTGTTGTGAACTATAATTTGTTTTGTTTTTAAAACTCAAGTTTTGGATGGTTGAACTACATTTTCCATGTTATTGCACGATATAATGTTTTGTTTTTATTGGATAGTTGAACTATATTTGGCATGTGAAGTAATGAACTCTAATATAATGTTTTGTTTTTAAAACTCAAGTTTTGGATGGTTGAACTACATTTGGCCTGTGATCATGATATAATGTTTTCTTTTTTAAATTCAAGTTGCCATTTTCCAAAAAAAAAAAAAATCACATGAATATATGTACATGTAGAAATGATTTAAGCACATGTTTGAATATATATATCTAAAAACAATCATAAGATTCTAGGTCTTGTTAGATGTTTCAAACAATCATAAAATTTTAAAATTGCATAATGTATATTATCCAGTACGTGCAACATTTTTCATCATTGCATGTACAGAAAAACTACTTTCAGTTAATTTCATTCTAGAACATATATATCTAGTACGTGCAACATTTTTCATCAATGCACATAGAAAATCCACTTTCAGTTAATTTCATTCTAGAACATATATATCCAGTACGTGCAACATTTTTCATCAATGCATATAGAAAAGCTAATTTCAGTTAATTGCATTCTAGAACATATATATTATCCAATACTTGCAAAAAATTTCGTCAATGCAAATAGAAAAGCTACTTTCAGTTAATTACACTCTAGAAAATATATACGTGCAAAATTTTTCATCAATGCACATAGAAAAGCTACTTTCAGTTAATTACATTCTAGAACATATATATTCAGTACTTGCAACATTTTTCATCAATGTAAATAGAAAAGCTACTCTCATTTAATTGCATTCTAGAACATATATATCCAGTACGTGAAACATTTTTCATCAATGCACATAGTAAATCTACTTTCAATTAATTGCATTCTAGAACATATATATATTCAATACGTGCAACATTTTTCATCAATGCACATATAAAAGCTAATTTCAGTTAATTGAATTATAGAACATGTATATATCCAGTACATGCAACATTTTTCATCAATGCAGGTATAGAAAGCTACTTTCAATTAATTGCATTCTAGAACTTATGTATCCAGTATGTGTAACATTTTTCATCAATGCACATAGAAAAGATACTTTTATTTAATTGCATTCTACAACATATATATCCATTATGTGCAACATTTTTCATCAATGCACATGTAGAAAAGCTAGTTTCAGCTGATACTATTGTTGATGTACCAAAACAATGTGAATGTGCAAACATTTGCACAGATAACATAACAAGGCAGTTCAATTTTTAGTTGAGTTCTGGAAGTTCTAAAACATGAATCCAAAGAGAAGAAATTGTTGGGAAGTTCAATCAAAAAAATTCCAATGGAATGCCATCTTCAATGATCCATTCATTCTTAGATTTTGACATTTTGCATTTTTTAATTTTGTTTTTTTTCTTTGATTGAACCTCTATCAACTTTATGCGTGTTGCACACACCGAGTGACTATATTGGAAACTTATGACATCAGGTTCATAGTCTTCAAAGTAAACAAAATCCACACTTTGATTAGTTTGTTTGAAAAAATAACCTTTCACTATAATAGACCCTCTCTCATATTGAAACCCGTGATCATTATAGTTTTCTAATAATTTCATCTTTCATTTAGTGCAACGCATCAAATAATACTTCACATTTTCATCTTTGATAGTAGGTGCAGTTACAACAAAAACATCTCCTTCATAATAAAACAAACTTATAAGTATTTAAATTTAGATCATAATTAACATGAAAAATTAACTTTAAAATAATTTTAGTATCTTTTTATAGATTTATATCATTTGAAAGAAATTCAAATGTTACTGTCTCTAGCAATATCATAAACTAGATCACCATCAGATGATATTGTAGTCTCCTCTGATTGCATTTCTTCAAACGTTTCAACGAACATTTTCCCCTTTGTATTTAGCTCTGTATATTTCCAATCTTTTACATACATTTTGTTTTCACAATCATCATCGGATTTTGTGTATTCTGTGCAAACATGACAAAAAAAGGAATATTTTCTTTTATCCAATGAAAAAACATTTGTGTACGTATTTTTTTAAATTGAATTAAATTTTCTAGTGCCTTTTATTGATTCAACGTCATTTCCAATTGATCTATCCACATCTTTGACCCCAATATGCCAAAAAAACCTATATGGAAAATTCAAAGAAGAATTTAAATATGATATCAAAATACCATCAAAGATAATCATCGTTATAAATGTACAATGTTTAAAATTGGATATCCAATAAAAATAAAATTTAATATACCTTCTCACTTCCCTTGATCGGTTAGTCTCATGGCTTAGTGTAGTGATGCACCATTGAAAAACTTCTTTAGCGTCCACAAGTCGGTTTGAAAATGGTTCCATTTGATATCTTCGAAGTGCTCATTTTATACATGCCCCTGCAGCGCCATGTTCTCCTTTTCCATGACCAGTCTCAAAGAAATTCCAACAATGTTTAATGTAGGTTTTCATATGAAGACAACACAACCAAAGAATGATCGTGAAGATTTGAATTGACCTGCACATCCAGCTGACCATATCCAATGTTCATTAAATTTTATTCCATGACTTTTCAAGGCGTCATAAATATTTCCAAAATAGTGTTGTACAAAATATGTATCATGTGTACGATCGTCACTGATATAATAGTGATATTCTTTAATAGCATGCAGATTTTCACTGGTGCTTTCTATATGATCAACGTTTTGTTCAACATGTCTATATATAATATGGACAAGCATGGAGACTTGGTCAGAATGATAGTATTCACTATGAATTTCTTTTGTGGAAAAAATGTGTATTTTTTTGCAAAATCAATTACTGACAAAATGGTCCCTGGTGGAAAAAATTCATGGGATTTTTTGAATTGAAATTCCTACCATTGAGCTCTATCGGAATGCTTGGTGTATTTATAAATTTATGCTTCAAACTTTCTCAAAAATCTATCACAAAAATTTCTTCTTCTTGTAATTCAATTCGTTTAGCACTATTTGAACCTTGAATCGATGTATGGATATGTTCATATCTCTTCAATTTTGGACAATTATTGGTCATTTATATCAGTATGATATTTGTTTTGAAATTTAGTCATATTTCCACAATCATCATATTTTTTACCACCAACACATTTCTTTTAGTAAAATAATTCACCGCTTTCTCTTCCACAGAGAATTTGAGATATGAAATCACGGATAGTAGAAGGAGGAGGTGAATCTTTATAAAATGTTCTACCAAAATTAAGGAATGTGTCATAATATAACTGAAATTCCACATGATAATGACAACAGCAAGTGCCACATACGGTGATAGGTTTTACATTCCCTGGTTTTTGTTCCACAAAAGTACTGATTGAGACGTCAATTTCACGATTCTCTTCTTTGAACTTTTTGAACAACTCTATCTGAGTGGTGTCCAAGAAATTTTTTGCATGTGTTTTGTATTGATTTCATGCTATTCTTGTCGCATCACATCCCTTACATTTGGATAAACACCTGAATTTTTCTTCCAATATTCATATATTATTTTTTAAACATTTTCTCCAAGTCTATATTTGTATGGTTGCCTACAAATAGCTTTCCAACAAGTGAGTTAATCATTAACATCTATTTTCAACCAAAATTTTCGATGTTTGTGCAAAGTTTTTCGTGAGGTTCGTAATGCTCGTGCCATAGATTTTACCAAGCGATTCTCTTTAGTACTTGATGAAACCACTGCCATATGTATTTCTCTCCGTGCAACTGAAACATTTTTCTGTCTAGATCATCTAATTGAATTTATAACACTATTTATATTTTGTATCACATCTTCCTTCATTTTTTTTTTTTAATCTTTTGTTGATTTTCAAATACCCAATAAAGTCGTAGCTTCTTTTAATTTCCTTAATGATAGGAGACCTTTCAAAATTTGGGCTTGAACTGCCACATTTTCCTTTATGAAGTACGTATCAAAAATGCGACTAATACGATATCGTATACCATGGTCAGTTCTTTTATCTCCATATGTGTGAGTGTCAACATTTTCTAACATCTCATTATCGACATTGATTTCATCTGTACATATTCGAATTAATAGTACATAATAAGTTTACATATTCAATAAATAACTAAATTAATAAATATGTATAATTTCAATAATGCATGCATTTGTTTGACATATATTTATATATATATACACCTTGTGATTCAATTTCTTCACTTGAATTTCTTTCAACATTTTCACCATCTTCAATCATTGGTTCAATATCTCTTTCACTTTCTCTTTCTAAATTTTGTATCTCATCATCAATGTTTTGAGGAATATCTCTCTCTATTTACATTGCAAAATGTTTTTCAAATTAGTTCATCAAATAAAAATTAAGCTTCAAATTTTACACTAGAAAAATTTTAAATATCAAATTCATAATATTTACATTTACATACCTGCTTCAATTTCTAGTTGAGGTTGATTCTCCCTTTCAATATTTGAGAGTGTTGCTCTTTATTTTGCGATATTCTCTCCCTTGTTCTCTACGTTCCTTAGGGTCTCTTGTTCAATCATATTTTCTCGTCCAATTCCTTCTATTTCTCATGATAATAGAGTATGAAGTTCAAAAAATTTCCTTCAAAAATTTAGAAAAAACTCAATTAAAAAAAACATCAGAAAAGATTTAATTTTAAAAAAAGCTCATTTTAAAAATTTTGCAAAAAATACGTACTTCAATCCAAAACACTTACTTTAAAAAATCCGAGAAAAAAATGTCTTATAAAAATGAAATGAAGCTCAAAATATTTCCTTCCAAGTCCTGCAAAAAAATTTCATTTAAAAAGTTAGACAAAAAATCATTTTAAAAAATTATTATAAAAGATTTACTTAACCCCAAAACACATACTCTAAAAAAATGTCACTTCAAAAAATACCTCCAGAAAATGTCGATTGAAAATTAAGCCCAACTTCTTAAAGGAGGCCACTTTAAAAAATATCTCGAAAAAGCCTCTAAAAAAATATCACTTTAAAAAATACCTCCAAAAAATTTCCTTTGAATATTATGCCTAAAAAGAGTCTTTTGAAATTAAGTCCAAAAACATTTTTTGGAAGTTAAGCCCAAAACCAAAAAGATGTCCTTTGAAAATTAAGCCCAAAACCTCTAAAAACAATTAAAATTAAGCCCAATACTTCTAAAAACAAAATACCTTAAAAAAACATTAAAATTAAGCCCAAAACTTGTAAAAACAAAATACCTTAAAGAAAACAATGAAAATGAAGCCCAAAACCTCTAAAAACAAAATAACTTCAAAAAAAATGAAGCCCAAAAAATATCCAAAAAATGTATCACATACCTCCAAGAAAATTCCTTCTCCAAGAAATGTCATTTGAATGTTATGCCAAAAAGAGTCCTTAAACCCAAAAAAATCCTTTGCAAAATCATACCTTTGTAAAATAAATAAAAAAATAACTTCAAAAAAAAATGAAGCCCGAAAAACATCCAAGGAATGTCCTTCTCCAAGAAATGTTCTTTGAATGTTATGCCAAAAAGAGTCCTTAAACCCAAAAAAATCCTTTGCAAAATCAGACCAAATGAAGAAATGTGCGAAATTATGAAAAAATAATGAATGTGTTTATGTCAATTTATATTGCCGTGAATTTTTTTTTGGAGGGGTTTCGTTGAATATTCCGGTTGACGGAAAGTCAATGAAATGTTTGGCTGAACTTTTGTAAGAAATTCGACCAAAATTTTGTGTCGTTAGACTTGACAGGCCGTCGGGGAAAAAAGCAATTTGACCAAAATTTTTTAAAGTTTGGCCGAACTAACACATTTACAATTACGTAGAGCCGAGATATGAACACATTTCTTCAACTTTGGACTAATTAAAATACATGAAACTTTTTGAATTAATTGTCGGAACCAAGACAATCATTTGCAAAATTCAATCTACTTTCAGGAAATATAACTTTTATGTAATTTCATAAATATTTACTAATTTTAATTAATTTTGTAATAAAAAGGGCGCAAACAATTTCTGAAGGTCATTATGATTCAATGAAATCAATATTTTGTATCTTCCAAAATACTCTGTAAAAAGAATTGAAAAAATTATGGTGCATTACATTGGTCTGCATCTGCAATGGATAGTTTTTAAATTTTTAGTTTATAACTTATATGTTGAGAAATTTCGTTCGTCCTGAAACATATTCAAAATATGTAGTTTTTTCATATTGGATCAGTTCAAAAAAATCTAGTAATTATGATATGCATCAGTTGGTTTCGTAAATATAATGAAACCGAAGTAGACTCTGTCTAGATTGTTGTAACACATTTTGTTTCTCAAAAACACAAAGTTTTCAAAGAATACACCAGCACATATTAACATGACTTTTTATGAATCCTTTGATTGTTAAAAAACACACACTCAAAGAAACGCTAAGTTGACATATCAAATATGTATAAACAAATTCCAAAAAATAAGTAATAGAAATCTAATAAAATTTTTGACAACTTTTATTTTTATCACAAAATGAAATTCTAAACAAAAAAATTGTTTTGGCTTGCAGAAAGTTGAAGAACAGAAAAAAATGAAATTTGTTTCTCAAAAAAGGGAAAAAAGTGTAACCCAACATCACATTTTAATTTATGTGATTTTGGATCAAACAATTTATATGTTTTTTTTTATCATCACAATAACCAATAAATATGCATTTAACTGATTTTGCATCAAGATTCATTCTTTCATATTTTGGAATATGAGAAAATTCTTTGCAAGAAAAGACTCTTAAATGACTCACTTTTGGTGTGTATCCAATACAATCTAAACTTTTGGTAGGACTCCTATATTTCAAGAAAACAATTGTTTTAATAACCTCTACCTAGAAACAATTAGAAATGGTTTTACCTTTAAATATTTTGTGACCACATTATAACAATGTTCTAGTATTTCTCTTAGAAACACCATTTTCATGAGGTGTATTAGGCACTACAAATTGTTGTTGGATTCCATGTCTTTTATAGTAGTTAATTAAATCTCATTATTTGTATTTTCCCCTTGATCTGATATGAGGATTTTGATGTATTTAATTGATTCATTTTCTACCGTGGCCTTGAATTATTTTAAATATTCAATTAAATCACTCTTTCTTCTAATGAAATAAACTCAAGTGTACCTAGATTTATCATCAACAAAAGTAAGAAAGTACCATGCACCTCAAAGTGACCTTGTTTTCATTCGACCATAAAAATCAGTATGAATTAGCTCAAGTATATTTGTTTGTATTTTTTTACTATGTATACATAATTCATCTCTATGTTGTTTTCCTAAAGAACACGCTTCACATTCCAAATGTTCATTTTAAAAAATAGACAATTCTTCAACCATTGATTTATTTTGAATTAACACCAAGTACTTTTGATTAAGATGTCTATACCTCTAATTCCATAATTATTTTATTGACATTGTTGTATCTCCTAACGTTTGATGTCATGCTTTGATCACATTCAAATTATATAATCCTTCAGTACTTGTACCTGTGGTAACAACGTTGTAGTTATTTATGATATCATTGACAACACATCGAAACTTAACAATTCCACTTTTAAATATTGGTTAGTGACAACATATATATATATATATATATATATATATAAGTTTACACTTATTACTCCATGATATTGTACTTTGAGGGAGTTATTGTCTCCTAAATCAACATATATTCCATTAAGTTTTTCATAATACTTATCAAAATAATCCCTATTACAGGACATATGAGCTGAGTCACTTGAATCAACAAACCATTCATTGACATCATCATTTTTTGTAAACAAAGAAGCTTCTGAAATAAAAAAAATTAAGATCTTAATTCCTTCATTGATTGAGGTATAATTTTTCACAAAATTTTTCTTTTTTTGGACTCATTGTATTTTATTTTATAACAATATTTATCATGATGCCCAATTTTCCACGATAAAATAATTTATCCTTCTTCTTAACTTGAGACTCAAATTTAGATGGATTTATACCTTTTTTATTTTCTTGGAATATGTCACCTTTATTTTTGTCCCATGACTTACCTCTATATAGTTGTTTCCCTTTTGCAACCAATGGAAAATATGAACTGGAAAATCCCAAATCAAAGTTATTCATCCTCTATTCCTCTTGAAGAGGAATCCCTGACAATTCATCAAATGTAGGGGGATTCTCTCTTGCTGAGAGACTTGAAATAAATTTTTGATAATCCGGTACTAAATATTTTAAAGTGATTGTTACCAAATCTATATTAGATACTTTTTTCCCAATGTCAACTATTTTTTCACTTAAATATTCTACACGAGAAATAAATTTTCTTATACTTTCATGCTGATCCATATTGAGAGACAATAAATTACTCTTTAGAAATGAAATCTGATTTGAATTTTTTGTTTCATACAATGTTTTGAGCACATACCATGTCTCCTAGGATGATTTTCAATCTCTTATATGAGGAATCGTATTTCCTTTGAAAAACTTGCACAGCAACACCTTCGCTTTCAGCTTGTGTTTATCCCAATTTGAGACAACAACAATAGCGGTGGGTTTGTCTTTATTTCCACTCACTATGGTCCACAAATTATATGTGTTGAAGTCCATAATTGTATTTTTTTTATAACTCTTTTACTTTCCTTTCCATCCTTTTCATGATAGTTTTTCTACATTTCCAAGTTGAAAGAACACCTCAAATATTCTCAAACATAACAAAAGGTATCAACATTTCATGGTTTATAATCTATTGTTTATTTATAAAATTTAATCAAAACATTCCTATAGTTATCAAATTGCACTCATTCTGCAAGTAACCAAATATTTTGCAGCTACATCCATGGTTAGATAGGTTTTAGCACACTTGATAAGGTATAAAGGATTTATCCAGATGTAAAATGATCAACATATGGAAATCCATCTATCACAATTATCTGGAAATTCACCCAATTCGAGAGATCTAATGGTCAACAAGAAGTCAACTATAGTTATAATTTTTCAATTGTGCACAGGATTTGAAGAAGGAACGTGGAATTATCAATAAAGCATGGAATTAGATGAGAAGAATTTGGAATCATAAGTTACGATATGTCAAATCAAAATATTCTTATGATTTTCTCTTCTAGTAGAAAATCATGAGAAGAAAGATTCCAATTTTGGTTTAATTTATTAGTTCTCAAAGTTAAAACTTTCTTCTTGGATTATAACTCTTAAGATTGTTATTTAACACATGATTATAAAATGAACTCAGGAAAATTAATAGAACTAATTACTCTTTTTAAACTTGTAGCCATTTGTTACTGAAAACCTTGGAATTTAATACAAATTACCCTTTTCCTTTGGTGATACTCAACATGAGGCCCCCCTTGAGAGTTGTAAGTTAGTTTAGTTTTTTTTAATGTTAATCTTAACTTATTTCATGAATAGTCTCTTCGTCGTTGAAATTAGGTGATGTTTTCGACTAGTATTTTGTTCATTAATTTCTAGTTTAACCTTTAGTAGTTTAAACAAGTCGAGCACTCATAAAAGATAAAAATATTTCATTTTCATATTATTTTACTCAATTTTTTTATTTCAATTTCATGATCATTGGACAAAGAAATTATAATCATAATTGCACACATTTATAATATTTCAGAGTTACATTTTAGCTTGTTATTTTGCAATTAGATTTTGATTTCCTCTTCTATTTAATAGAATAGATATTTTGATTTGCAAGAGAATTTAGAATAATATTTCAATTTCCTAAAAGTAGAATTAAAATTTCAATTCTTCGCAATAGAATAGATATTTCAATTCAGTTCAAATAGAGTAACTTTTAATTCTCTTTGTAGTGGATTAAATTTATATTCAGTTTGATAGTTAGAATTTTCAATTGATTTCTCCTTGATATTTGATTTTCTTTTAAACGAGTAATTTTTATGGAAAAAACATATGCATAGGAATTATTTGAGTTAATCTAGAACCATTTATATTTAACTCAATTTCATCTTTTAAAATGAAAAATAGAACTCCTAGCATATATTGTGCACATGCATTTCACAAGTACACGAACCTTGGTTGAATTTTAATGAAGTAATTTAACCATCAGCTAAATAACCTGACATTTTGATGTAATTATCGAGGAAGTGTATATAGGACTTTATTTTTAGTTTTCACATAATATTACATGCATTCACACTATAGATTCATAATTGAAGAATGTTAAAATAATTTATAATGCTAAATAGAGAACAATATTCTAGGGGTATATTTGTAAGTAGAGGTATAGGACTGAGTTCAATACCAACATCACGAGTCACCTACACTAGACCACATAGTGGCACACCATCCACTAACACTAACATTACATCTATAGTAGGCAGACACCGACTTCTTGAGGTACATAGGTCTGAAATTCAACCCAGGGACTCACCAAATTCTTCCACTAAAGTTGTATTTTAAGAGCTTATAGCCCCTAATGAAGGATTTATATTTCTCTCTTCAACATGAGAATAACTCTTAGGAAAAGAGTTATAAGTTCCTAGTGAGGAGGGGGGAGAGTATATCTTTAAATACCACTAGTAAAAGAATTAGAGGAAGAGCTAAATAATCCTATTGTCGAACCTTATCTTAGCTCTAAAGAGTCTACAATGGTAGGAGAAGGGGAAGGAGAAGTATACAATGTAAATGATGAAATTGGAATTGGAGGTGGAAGAGGCTGAGGGGTAAATACAAGAGGTGGTGGAGGATGAGGTGGTAGAGGAGGTATGGGAGAACTAGATCCTTATGGATTTCCTATCTTTGATGAAGACACCACAAACCAAAATGACAAATATCTCACCTTCTATTCTTCCCAATTTTCATGGCTTAACAATTGTGTATCTAGAGAGATTTATTTTATAGTATGAAATATTATGTATATCTTATGAATATTTACTTGATAGTCAAAATTTGAAATTATTTCCACCTACTCTAAAATATGTAACACTTAAATGGTTTAGGAGTATAGGAATAAATATTATTAGAACACGGGAAGAAATGAAGAGCATGTTCCTAGAAAAATATTAATATTATTGTATGCTCCATAACCTCAAATATGGATTCTTTAAGATGATGAAAAATGAGGATGAAAGCCTTGTCGATCTAGTGGAGATATTTTTCTACAATATTAGAAGGGATAGGATGCACGATTTAGATGAGGAAACATTGAAATCTCTTATGTTAAAAGCTATAATATATGAGTGGATTGACCTCCTCAACTTAATGGGAAAATGAGATGTTCCCAAACTTTCATTTGGTGAAATATGTGAGTTATGAAAAAATATTTCTATAGGTAATTCTAGATCTAGTAAGAATCCAAGAGATTTGGCCATGTCAAGAGTTAGTGAATTTACATCTCAAATAGTGAGTAGAGAAAAATTAGGCAATTTTCTTGATAACTTCAAAATATACACTCTTGGGAATATTAGTGAAAAACTAGATACTCTCAAAATACAAAATAAGAAAAAAGATGAGAATGTTACATTATCTATCTTTTGTCTTAGGTGCAAGAAAAAGCATTCTCCGAGAGAATTCCCCCTAGTTAGTATAGAAATTTGTCTCATATGTGCTGAAAATCATGTTACAAGGGAATTTCCTTCAATACCTGGGCCTAAATTTCTCTTTCATAATGAAGCTAGATCAAGCCAGGTTGAACCACTTTAATTTATTTCTAAAATTCCATGGAAATCCATAAAACCAGACATGAAATAAGGTATTAACACTCAGTATCAATCATATGCAGAACCACAAAATAATTGGACTGCACCTATGCCTTGGAAACCTTAGCAAACCTAACTTCAAAACCCATCTTGGGTACAAGGGTGGCACAATTATTACAGTAGAAATCCCAAATATCATCAATTCCAACAACCTTACTCCCGTTATCCTCTTGAATACTACCCTCCCCAACCCACTCAACCTCCTCAACTTCCAAGACCAAAAACCAAATAAACCACTTTCATTAGCATGCAATTCATTTCCTCATAAATCCAATAAACTACCTACTCAAGCACTCCCAAACCCAAATAATGAAAACCAAGAACTTATCTACAATGTAGAAGTTCAAAATTTCAAGCTTGTATGATAACACCATTAGGTCTAAATGATGTCCAACTTAGAATTTGTAAGGTTTTGCAAAAAAACTCACTACCAGTTGTCATCCAGAAATCTAAAGAGGATGAGATTATTGAAAAAGAAACACTTATTGGTCAAGAAAATACTCCTCCAAAGGAATATCTTCCTACACATTTAGATGATATCCAAATAAACCTATATTCTACAATTCCTCTAGTAGAACAACCTTCTATTTCCCTACCAAATCCACCTTTCTTAAATTTATTAAAATCGATAAGGGAATAAAAGGGAAAATTGTTTTTATCAAAATATGATGTGCTAGATGAATTGAAAAATATTTGCATCCCAATTTGTTTACTCCAAGCTATAAAGGAAATACTAGTATTTACAAAAACAATTAAGGAGTTATGCATTAAAAAACTAGGAAGAAAAAGAAAAGATGTCAAAAAATTCCAATTGGTACGAAATAGATGGGTAAACCAATAATTAAAAAATATCTACATACAGGTAGCCCTATTTTAAACATTCACATTAATGGTAATGAAATTCCAAAAACCCTATTTGATTTAAGAGAAACCAAAAATATTATGAGAAAACAAATTATGGATCAATTGAAGCTTCCCAATCTTCAATATACCCAAACATTACTACAATTAGCAGATATATATGTTATCAAACCAGATGGTATATTAGAATATCTGTATGTCTCTTTGGATTCGTGGGAGTATCGTATGGAGTTTATGATTTTAATTCCCAAGAATAATTTAGGAGGTTATCCATTGATCCTTGGTGGACCCTAGCTAGCTGGATTTGATGCCTTCATAAGTTGTATATTTGGTGATATTTATATCTATGATGGTAGCTATATTGATAAATTCACATTGTACCCATATGCAAAAGAAAAAATTAAAGTAGAGTGCAAAGTTTGAATAGATGATGAAAATGAAGACTTTGATGATATTCAACCAGTATTTACTCTTTCACAAATGGATGATAAAGATAAATTAATAAATTCGATGAATAATAATGATCCTTCTTCATATTGTGATCAAGATCAAAGTTTTCAAGAACAATTTAATATTGAATATTTATCATCTCATCAATTGGATTTACATTCAATGGAAAATTTTGACAACTCTTTAGTAGAAATATTTCCAGGTAAAACATTAGACATCAATAAAAACCTACAATAATTCCAAAAGAGAAAATTGACAAAGATTTTATGACAAAGATGCTACAAAACCATTCTTCTATATATGCATGGGCATACACTAATATGAAGGTAATTGATCCTAAAACATGTATGCATCATACTTATATTTAAGAAAATTCCCAACCATCTAGAAAATCTCAGAGAATAGTGAACCTTAATCTAAGATAAATTATTAAGGAGGATTTACAAAAGTTACTTAATGCAATTTTGATTTATCCAATATCAACTAGTCAATGAGTTTCACGTTTAGTGATTTTTCTAAAGAAGAATGAAAAATGGAGAGTGTGCATTTATTATATGGAATTGAATACAACTACTTTGAAAGATCATTTCCCACTATCTTTTATAGATTAAGTATTAGATACTTTAGCAGGGAATAAATATTTTTCATTTCGTGATGGTTTCAATGGATATAACCAAATCCAATTCGCACTAGAAGATCAAGACAAAACAACATTTACATTCCCATGGGGTACATATGCCCATAGTTTATTTCCTTTTGGGTTATGTGACGCACTTGCAACATTTCAAAGAGTAGTTTTGGGTATATTTTCTGATATAATTCATGATTGTGTGGAAGTTTGCATTGATGATTTTACTATCTATGGAAATAATTTTGAAGAAGATCTTGATAAATTATAAAATTTTCTCATTAAGTGTAAATAAGAAAATCTTTCATTAATTCATTTTTTTTTTATGATTTTTAATGAGGGAAGTGTTTTAGACCACTATATTTCAAGTGATCGAATTAAAGTGGATACATCTAAGGTAGAATTAATTTTTGAAATTTCAATTCCTACTTGTCAAAGGGATGTTAGAAGTTTTCTTGGTTTTACTTGTTACTATAGAAGATTCATATAAAAATTTAGAAAAATAACTTCTCCACTTTATAAAATTCTTAAAAAAGGTTATTATTTTTTTTGGAACTATGACTCCCGTAAAGGATTTGAATCATTAAAGCATCGAAGCACCAATTTTAAGAGGATCTAATTGATCTCTTCCTTTTCATATTTAACTGATACTTCATATACAATTTGAGGAGTTGTGTTGGGACAAAAATATCTAATTCCTTATGCTATTTATTAGACAAGAAAAATTTTGACTTTTGCAAGGTTAAATTATACTATAACGGAAAAGGATTTTTTGGTTGTTGTACATGCCATTAATAAGTTTCGACATTATATCACTGGTTATGAAAATTTCATTCATACATATCATTCTGATATTATATATTTAATGAATAAACCAATTACTAATTTCAATACTACAAGACGGTTGTTATTGTTGCAGGAAGTCAATATTACTATTCTTGACAGACTAGGAAAGTAAAACACAATTGTTTATTTCTTTTATAGAATTCAGAATGATAATAATGATGTCCCTATGAAAGATAATTTTCTTGACAATTATCATTTCACAATATCTATTAAAACTCCTTGATTTGTATATATTTCTAACTATTTGGCTATATGAAAGTTACCCCCACAATTATGAGCCAAAGAGAAGCAGAGAGTTATCAAATCTAGTGCACATTATTCTTGGATAGAGGGAGAATTATATAGAATTAGACTTCACTTAATCATATCAAGATATGTTTAAGAATATGGCACACCAAAAATATTGAAAGTTTGTCATGATGAACTATGTGGAGGACACTTTGTTGATAAAATAACTACTTGCACAGTCCTTATTTTGGGATATTATTAGCCTTCTCTTTTTAAATATGCCAAGGAATAGTTAAAGAGATGTGATAGATCTCATAGAATGGGAAAACCCATTCCATCAGATGAAATTCCCTTACAACCACAAGTACCTGTAGTGCCTTTTAAAAAATGGGATCTATCTTTCATTGATCCAATAAATCCTTCTTCTAACTAGGATAGGTATATACTTGTTTGTAAAAATTATGTTACAAAATGGGTAGACTAGCACAATCACATTTACCAATGTGGTTGATATACGCCAATAGGCATATATGAAATAGATTTACAACCACATTCACCAATGTGGTTGATATATGCTGATAGGCCTATATCCACCACCCACCACATGTATTCTACCAAAATAATCATTATATATTTATCAATATAATTACCAATATATTTTATATATCATCTTAAAATATATTAATAATATTAACTATATGAATACTATATATATATATGTGTGTGTGTGTGTGTGTGTGTGTGTTACTAATATCCCAAGGGATTATTAATATTATAAGCCAAAAGAAATAATAAAATAGAGGAATTGGTGAACCCAAGAGGAAAATATTAAAAACCTAAGAGATCAAGAAGCCCAAGGTATCCATATTAAAAAGAGGAGATTAATAAAGGCTAAGAGTTTATATTTTAAATACAAATGAATGATAAAGTCACATGATAAATAAAGATAAGAGATCAATATTAAAAACATAAGATATTAATAAACCTTAAGAATAAAGATTTCAAAATAAAAAACATGAGAAATTAATAAACCATAATAATAATTGATATTTTAAATTCAAGATATAAATAAACCCAAGAGATTATAAATATTATAAATAATTTAAAGAAGTAATAAACCCAATGGTTTAATATTATAAACCAAAGGAATTAGTGAACCCAAGGAATAAATATTAATATTATAAACCAAAATAACTAATAAAACCAAGGGTTTAATATTACAACCCAAAGGAATTGGTGAACCCAAGGGATAAATATTAAATACCTAAGGGATAAATAAGGCCAAGGGATCAAGATTAAGAACACAAGATATTAATAAACCCTACGAATTAATATTTTAAACCCAAAAACCTAAAATTAATAAACGCTAAGAATTAATATTTTTAACTCAAGAGATTTTAAAACCAAATGGATTATTAATATTATAAACCAAAATAACTAATATAAACCCAAGGGTTTTATATTTCAAACCCAAGGAATTGGTGAACCCAAGGGATAAATATTAAAAACCTAAGGGATCAATAAGTGAAAGGGATAAATATTATAAACAAAAGAGATTAACAAAGCCTACAAATTAATATCTTAAATAGAAAGGATTGCTAAAATCACATTATTATTAATATTACAAACTCAAGGGAATAATATTAAAGCTAATAGATTAATATTATAAACCTCAAGTATATAAAAATCTTTACATAAATACTATAAACTGTAAAATAAACATGGTTGAGCATGCTCGATTTAAACATTCAGACAATTTTTGTCACAATGCGACGTTGGACGAAGAATGACGATGGTTGGCCATGGTTGATTTTCATATTGAGACAATCTTTGTCACAATGTGACATTCGACCATGGAAGACCTTTATCAAAAACGAATAACGATGATTAACAATGGTCTCCCATGGTTATTTTCATATTCACACAATGTTTTTCATAATATGACATTGGACCATGCATTAATATTAAAGCGTATGACAAATATTTAACTCCTAATATTACCAACCCAAATATTTAGAAAAATCAAACATTATTAAACCCTAAGAATCAATATTTTAAACTCAAAAGCATAAGAAGTTAATAAACCCTAATAATTAATAATTTAAACTCAAGAGGTTAATAAACCAAAGGGATTATAAATATTTTAAACCAAAAAAACTAATAAAACCAAGTGTTTAATATTATAAACTAAAGGAATTGGTGAACCCAAGGGATAAATATTAAAAAATTAAGGGATCAATAAGGCCAATGGTTTAATATTAAAAACACAAGAGATTAATAAACCCTAAGAATTAATATTTTAAACAAAAAAACCTAAAAAATTAATATACCATAATGTAATCAATATATTAAACTCAAGAGATTAATAAACCCAAGGAATTATTAATATTATAAACCAAAATAACTAATAAACCAAAGGGTATAATATTATAAACTAAAGGAATTGGTGAACCTAAGGGATAAATATTAAAAACCTAAGTGATCAATAAGGCTTAGGGTTCCCCGGATGCGAGTGGTACCTAGCCTTGCAAGACTACATGGGGCGGCCATGTGGATCACCACACGACGCACCCATGTGCCCCAGCCTTGGGATGCATAGTGCCTTCAATTCTCGTTTGGCTTGGGCTTTAAAGTCCCATGCACCACCTTATTTTCGACGTACTCAATGTGTTTGGTATTAACTCCTTCCGACACCATGTTGTTCACTTCTCCTGCTCCTTCTCTGGCTCTTCAGCCCACTATGATCACTCTCCCTCTGTTCTTCTTACTTTAGCCCTCCCCTGCTCAGGCGAGAAGCTTCTAGGCTTAGGCCTCTGCAGCGACCCCTCTGCAGTATCGCGCCCTGTCCAAGCCTGTCGTGATGCTATGACGACACTGGAAACGGTGCAGACGAGCTGGGGGCAGGGGCCTCTCGTTGCATCCCCCTCTGCCCCATGCCATCCCCCAGGACTTAAATATTCTGGTCTCTTGGGACATGGCAGACTTGTCACCCTCTACCTTCATGCCTGCAAAGCCATCCAACTCCTTTGTTCCTCCCGCGCAGCTCCTGGACCCCTCCGCTCCCCCCTCCTCCTCCGGCGGTAAGAAGAGAGCCCGTAAGTCCACCATCCCTGCGGAGCCTACTTTCATCCCCTGTAAACTCAAATCCCTCCCTGTGTAGCCGGCCTCTAGCTCTAATTCCGATGACAGCGACTTTGAGCTGGCTGAAGAGAAGCATCCACCAGGTTTGCGTCTCTCGGGATCCTCCAAGAGGAAAGAAGACCACAATTCGACTGACGCCATGGATATTATAGCATCTATGTATGATAACGCCACTCAGGACACTCCGATGGAGTGCCTCGGGCTTCCTGAATCCCCATGCGAGCAACTTGAAGACTATGACCCTGGGCTTGATTCACTGGACTACAGCTACATCTGTCGCATCCTCGAAGAGGAGCCTCCCTCCAGCGACAAGCATGAAGGTTCTCCATAGCACTCTCTCTTCGGGTTTCTTAGTTTGTTGGTTCTGGTTGTTTCCTATGCTAGCTCTTTCGGTCTCTTTTTGCATTGTTTTAAAGGTTGGTTTCCCGCTATGAGCAACTCGTTCTATCTGGATAATTAAGGTTGGTTTCCCCTCTAGGGGCAGTCTAGTTTTGGGTAGCAGTATTTTGTCTATTCCCTCCATCATGGATCTTTACATTTTTGAGGATGAGAAATGTAACCTCTGGTTGACGAATTAATAGAATTAGTATTACTTAGAAAAAAAATAAGGCCCAAGGTTTAATATTAAAAACAAAATAGATTAATAAACCCTAAGAATTAATATTTTAAACATAAAAACCTAAAAAATTAATATACCATAATCTAATCAATATTTTAAACCCAAGAGATTAATAAACCCAATTGATTATTAATATTATAAACCAAAAAAATTAATAAACAAAAGGGTTTAATATTATAAGCTAAAGGAATCGGTGAACCCAAGAGATAAATATTAATATTATAAACCAAGAAATTAATAAACCTTAAGAATTAATATTTTAAACTCAAGGGATTAATAAAGCATAATAATTAATACTTTAAACTCAAGATATTAATAAACCCAAGGAGTTATTAATATTATAAACCAAAAGAACTAATAAAAACAAGGGTTTAATATTACAAACAAAAGGAATTGGTGAACCCATGGGATAAATATTAAAGACCTAAGGGATAAATAATGCCAAGGTATAAATATTAAGAACACAAGAGATTAATAAACCCAAAGAATTAATATTTTAAACACAAAAACCTAAAAAATTAATAAACTCTAAGGATTAATATTTTTAACTCAAGATATTTAAAACCAAAGGGATTATTAATATTATAAACCAAAATAACTAATAAACCAAAGGGTTTTATATTTCAAACCCAAGGAATTAGTGAACCCAAGGGATAAATATTAAAAACCTAAGGGATCAATAAGTGGAAGGGACCAATATTAAAAACAAAAGAGATTAACAAAGCCTACAAATTAATATCTTATCAGAAAGGATTGATAAAATCACATGATTATTCATATTATAAATCCAACGGAATAATATTAAAGCTAAAATATTGATATTATAAACCTCAAGTATATAAAAACCTTTAGATAAATAGTATAAACTGTAAAATAAACATGGTTGAGCATGCTTGATTCAAACACTGAGACAATTGTTGTCACAATGTGACGTTGGATGAAGAATGATGATGGTTTTCCATGGTTTATTTGCATATTGAGATAATGTTTTTCAAAATGTGACATTCAAACATGTAAGATCTTGATCAAATATGAAAAATGATGATTAACAATGGTCTCCCATGGTTGGCTTTCATATTCACACAATGTTTTTCATAATATGACATTGGACCATGCATTAATATTAAAGTGTATGACTAATATTTAATGCCTAATATTACCAACCCGAATATTTAGAAAACTCAAAGATTATTAGACCCTAAGAATTAATATTTTAAACTCGAAAGCCTAAGAATTTAATAAACCCTAATAATTAATAATTTAAACTCAAGAGTTTAATAAACCAAACGGATTATAAATATTATAAACCAAAAAACTAATAAACCCAAGGGTTTGATATTATAAACTAAAGGAATTGGTGAACCCAAGGGATAAATATTAAAAACTTAAGGGATCAATAAAGTGAACATTTTAATATTAAAAACAAAAGAGATTAATAAACCCTAAGAATTAATATTTTAAACACAAAAACCTATAAAAATAATATACCATAATCTAATCAATATCTTAAACTCAAGAGATTAGTAAACCCAAGGAATTATTAATATTATAAACCAAAAGAACTAACAAACCAAAGGGTTTAATATTATAAACTAAAGGAATTGGTGAACCCAAGGGATAAATATTAAAAACCTAAGGGATCAATAAGGCCAAGGGTTTAATACTAAAAACAAAAGAGATTAATAAACCCTAAGAAGTAGTATTTTAAACATAAAAACATAAAAAATTAATATACCCTAATCTAATCAAAATTTTAAACTTAAGAGATTAATAAACCCAAGGGATTAATAATATTATAAACCAAAACAACTAATAAACACAAGGGTTTAATATTATAAGCTAAAGGAATTGGTGAACCCAGGGAATAAATATTAATATTATAAACCAAGAAATTAATAAACCTTAAGAATTAATATTTTAAACTCAAGAGATTAATAAACCTAATGAGTGATTAATATTATAAACCAAAAAAACTAATAAAATCAAGGGTTTAATATTACAAACCAAAGGAATTGGTGAACCCAATGGATAAATATTAAATACCTAAGGGATAAATAAGGCCAAGGTATCAATATCAAGAACACAAGAGATTAATAAACCCTAAGAATTAATATTTTAAACACAAAAAGCTAAAAAAATAATAAACTCTAAGGATTAATATTTTTAACTCAAGAGATTTTAAAACCAAATGGATTGTTCATATTATAAACCAAAATAACTAATAAGCCAAAGGGTTTTATATCTCAACTCAAGGAATTGGTGAACCCAAGGGATAAATATTAAAAACCTTAGGGATCAATAAGTGGAAAGGATCAATATTAAAAACAAAAGAGATTAACAAAGCCTACAAATTAATATCTTAAACAAAAAGGATTGATAAAATCACATGATTATTAATATTATAAACCCAAGGGAATAATATTAAAGCTAAGAGATTAATATTATAAACCTCAAGTATATAAAAACCTTTAGATCAATACTATAAACCATGAAATAAACATGGTTGAGCATGCTTGATTTAAACATTGAGACAATTTTTGTCACAATGCGACGTTGGACGAAGAATGACGATGGTCGACCATGGTTGATTTTCATATTGAGACAATATTTGTCACAATGTGATATTCGACCATGGAAGACCTTAATCAAATACAAATAACGATGATTAATAATGGTCTCCCATGGCTGGTTTTCATATTCACACAATGTTTTTCATAATATGACATTTCACCATGCATTAATATTAAAGTGTATGACTAATATTTAACGCCTAATATTAACAAAACAAATTTTTAGAAAACTCAAATATTATTAAACCCTAAGAATTAATATTTTACTCAAAAGCCTAAGAAATTAATAAACCCTAATAATTAATAATTTAAAATCAAGAGGTTAATAAACTAAAGGGATTATAAATATTATAAACCAAAAAAAACTAATAAATCGAAGGGTTTAATAAACTAAAGGAATTGGTGAACTCAAGGGATAAATATTAAAAACTTAAGGGATCAATAAAACCAAGGGTTTAATATCTAAAACACAAGAGATTAATAAACCATAAGAATTAATATTTTAAACACAAAAACCTAAAATATTAATATACCATAATCTAATGAATATCTTAAACTAAAGATATTAATAAACCCAAGGAATTATTAATATTATAAACCAAAATAAGTAATAAACCAAAGGGTTTAATATTATAAACTAAAGGAATTGGTGAACCCAAGGGATAAATATTAAAAACATAAGGGTTCAATAATGCCAAGGGTTTAATATTAAAAACAAAAGAGATTAATAAACCCTAAGAATTAATATTGTAAACATAAAAACCTAAAAAATTAATATACCATAATCTAATTAATATTTCTAACTCAAGAGATTAATAAACCCGAGGGATTATTAATATTATAAACCAAAAAAACTAATAGTCCCAAGGGTTTAATATTATAAGCTAAAGGAATTGGTGAACCCAGGGGATAAATATTAATATTATAAACCATTAAATTAATAAACCCTAAGAATAAATTTTAAACTCAAGAGATTAATAAAGCATAAGAATTAACATTTTAAACTCAAGAGATTAATAAACACAAGGAGTTATTAATATTATAAACCAAAAGAACTAATAAAATGAAGGGTTTAATATTACAAACCAAAGGAATTATTGAACCCAAGGGATAAATATTAAAGACCTAAGGGATAAATAAGGACAAGGGATCAATATTAAGGACACATTAATAAACCCTAAGAATATTTTAAACACAAAAACCTAAAAAATAAATAAACACTAAGAATTAATATTTTTAACTCAAGAGATTTTAAAACCAAAGGGATTATTAATTTTATAAACCAAAATAGCTAATAAATCCAAGGGTTTTATATTTCAACCCCAAGGAATTGGTGAACCGAAGGGATAAATATTAAAATCTTGAGGGATCAATAAGGTGGAGGGATCAATATTAAAAACAAAAGAGATTAACAAAGCTTACAAATTAATACCTTAAACAGAAAGGATTGATAAACTCACATGATTATTAATATTATAAACACAACGGAATAATATTAAAGCTAATAAATTAATATTGTAAACCTCAAGTATATAAAAACCTTTAGATAAATACTATAAACTGTAAAGTAAACATGGTTGAGCATGCTTGATTTAAATATTGAGACAATTGTTGTCACAATGCGACGTTGGACAAAGAATGACGATGGTTGGCCATGGTTGATTTTCATATTGAGACAATCTTTGTCACAATGTGACATTCAACCATGGAATACCTTTATCAAATATGACTAAAGTTGATTAACAATGGTCTCCCATGGTTGTTTTTCATATTCAGACAATGTTTTTCATAATATGACATTGGACCATGCATTAATATTAAATTGTATGACTAATATTTAATTCCTAATAAAAAACAAATATTAGGAGAATAAGGATTGTGGCTCCATGGAAGGCTAAGCACTAGGATTTCTGATAGACCTCGTAATAGCATGGCTCTGGTGCAGTTGGATCCACCCGTGACAACCCATACATCTGCGGCTTTGAGATCGGTCTGCTACATGTCCTTACCTAATGGCTCTCCCAACGGGGGGGGGATAATATGCCTCCCCCTATAAGCAACCAAGCTCCTATTAGTCTTGACGCGGCACAGATGCCATCCTCTGTCGATACAGAGAACCAAAACGACTCCTCATATACGCAACAAGATAAGACTAAAGAGCCTCTGGACAAAATGACACTGCCAAAGGTGACCTCAGCTACCTGTTGGCCCATTGCAGCAGAGCATCCTAAGATAGATCTGCCAAGCCACCACATCAATGCCCAAATATAGTACATGAAAGATCATGCACTCATAGGCAAATTTGTCAACTTCTGGCCCACTGAGAAAGCTTTGCATTGCTGGATAGCCTCCAAATGGAAACCAAAAGGACATGTCACCCTTCGTTTAGGGCCAAAAGGTTCCTTCAACACCATTTTTAACTGCATTGAAGATAGAAATCGAATCTTAGATGGAGGCCCCTACTTTTTCAACTCAACAGGCCTTTATCTCAGAGACTAGGTTGAAAGATTCAACCCCAACAAAGAAGACTTCAGTTGGGTGCCTTTCTGGATCAGGATGTACTCCCTACCCTTGGAATACTGGGATGAAGAATCGCTAAAGGACATCAGCAATGGAATAGGAGAGTTCATCACGATTGAAGAGGAGACTACGCTCAGAAGATACACTTCATATGCTAGAATATGTGTAGATATATGCATCTGGCCAAGGCTCTCACGGATTCACTAAGTCTTTATCATGATGACTTTGAATGGATACAAACTATAGATTATGAACATGTTCCCTTCCACTGCAGAAAATGCCATGCACATGGACATATCTTCCGAGATTTCCCTCTAAACCTCTCCACCAAACCCAATGTCACCACGAAAACATCTGATGCAGAGGGGCTTAAAAAAGCTTCGACCCGTAAAAGACACCATAAGAAACCCTCTTCCGCCACCAAGATCCCCAGCCAAGCCTCCAACATCCCTTCTACTAGTAACAGCTTTGACATCCTTGTGAAGCAAACATAGCTTGACAGTGATCTTCCCAAACAACCTGAGCCTTCTTCAAAATCATCCTCCTCTGCTCTCTCAAATGATCCTCCCTTATCTCAAGATTCTGCAAACATTCCTCTATAATATTTACTTACCCCCACCAATATCGATATGAAAATAGATCTGGTCATCTAGAAACCTAACAATATGGACATATATGGCTCAGCTACTAAAGGTAGTCATCCTAGTGACATGGAAGAGGAACCTGAAAGTATTGACATAGACGAACTGGACATCTTTGGTCTCGAGCAAGCCTGCAAAAAGAAAGAACATGAAAAAATAACTGCCATATAGATAGAAAGCTTAGAGGTGGTTCTCTTTCGAGCATAATAACAAAGATCATTGGGCATACAACTAGGCAGTCATTGGGATGGGAAAAAAATCCTCAAAGAAACCAAGAAAAGAGGAAGAAAAACAAATCTGCAAAGAACTAATTAGGGAAATGCTGATGGAATTTGGAAGATATCCAAAGCTGACCAAGTTCTACTAGCCACTTGAACATAGTTCCCAATGAAGCTCACCTCTTGGAATATAAGAGGAATAAACAGTCCCACGAAGTAAAAAATGATTAAAAACATGATTCAACAAGAAATGCCTCAAATATTCTTCATACAAGAGACCAAATGTAATAGTAATAACCTCGGCTCCATTCTCTCCAGAGCTTGGCTAGGAATCCATTCAGTTGCTATAGATGCATCAGGTGCTTCGGGTGGCCTAGCCATAGCCTGCGACCCGCAAGATATCTCAATTACTGATGCTTATGCTGTGCATAATATTATTCATGCCACATGCCATCTCATTGGAACCAATATCCATGGGCACTTCACCAATGTATACTTCCCTCAAGACTCTCTGTAAAAAATAGTGTTGCTCAATACCATGGAAGCTCTCAATTCAAATCAAACTCACCCACTCTAGATTATGGGTGGGGACTTCAACATGATCACCAAAATAGAAGAAAAGAGAGGAGGACGTGACAAGTTAGAAATGGACAACACCCACTTCAAGGATTTCATTCAAAATAATTAGCTAGTAGAACTACCCTTCTCCAATGTTATGCACACTTGGAACAACAAACGTTCTGGCACTCAACAAATTGCCTCCAAGCTGAATTGTTTTCTTATCTTGGACAATTCCATCCACATAGGAGGAGATATTCATTAATCCATATTGCTTCTTTCAGGCTCTGATCATTGGCCTATCTCTCTACAATGGATGTGACCTGGGGACTCCACCAAAAGACCCTTCAGATTCGAATCCTTCTGGCTCACTCATCCTGATTTCAAAGATATGGTCACAAAAGCATGGAAAATCTTCACTCCTCCTGCTGGTTCCAAAATGTTTCAATTCCAACAACATATCAGAGATCTCAAAACACAAATCAAAAAAAGGAATCACACTAATTTTGGGAATATATTCCAACAACAAAAGATTCTAAAACAAAACATGTATGAGCTTCAGCATCATATAATTCATGAAGGAAGAAATGAGTCTTTGGCAACTCAGGAACAAGACCTCAATCAACTGGACAAAAGAAGAAAGCAAGAGGAGATCCTCTGGAGCAGAAATCCAGAACAAGATGGTTAAAAGAGGGGGAGAGAAACACCAAATTCTTTCATCGATCAACCATCCAAAGAAGAATGCACAACAAGATCACTCAGCTGCAAAACCAGAATGGAGAAAGGCTGGAAGAACATGGGGATATAGAGAGAGAGATACTAGCCCACTTCAAATATGTGCTTTAAGAGAACCAGGATAGTAGGCAACCAGCAATAAGCAAGGTTCTTCAACACATTCCCAAAATAATTAACGAAGAACACAATTAGATGCCTCTTCACCCCGTCTCTTCCCAGGAAGTCAAAAAAGTGATGGATCTATGAAAATATGGTAAAGCTCCAGGACTGAATGGCTTCACCTCCAAATTTTTCCATCACTTCTGGGATCTCATAAAAGCAGATGTTTGGAAAATAGTAGAGAAATCTCAGTCTATGCACTGGTTTCTCCCATCCCTCAATGCTACCTTCATATCTCTCATTCCTAAATAGGACCACTCCAATACTTCAGAAAAATTCAGGCCCATTTCTCTCTTCAACGTCAACTACAAATTAATCTCAAAGGTGATCGCCAATAGGCTCAAGACCCTGCTACCTTTGCTCATTTCCCCTAAACAAATAGGTTATGTGGAAGGCCGTCAGATTTTAGATGGAATCATTCTCACGCATGAAATCATTCATTCCCTGAAAAACAACAAAAAGGCAGGTATGCTCCTTAAAATTGATCTTTCCAAAGCTTTTAACAAGTTAAGTTGGAATTATATTCAGCAGATGCTTTCAGCCTTTGGCTTCAGTCCTACTTGGATAAGATCGGTTATGAATCTTATTTCCTCCTCCTTCTTCTCCATTCTAGTCAATGGCATTCCCTCCCACCCCTTTTCCCCCTCAAGAGGTATTCTCCAAGGAAAACCCCTTTCACCCTTACTTTTTTTTCTCATGGTAGAAGGGCTAGGTTTCCTTATCCAAAATGCTCTTCATACTCAGCAACTCCGAGGTATCTCTGTTCATGGCACTCCGGCTACTACCCACCAATATTTTTTTGATGATAACATGCTATTTGGGCACCCTTCAGTCCAATAATCCCTCTCTTTGAAATTCCTTCCCGACACCTTCTCGGAAGCCTCAGTCACCTCTGTCAATGTCACCAAATCTTAGATATTTTTTTTCAATACCCTTGTCACCACCCAACACAACATTTCTAGAATTCTTGGCTTTTCCATTGCCCATTTACCAGCCATGTACCTAGGTGCTCCTCTAATCGACTCTGCTATCAAACATGCTTCCTGGCAATTTCTGCTAGAAAAACTAGAATCTCGACTCTCCTCTTGGACATATCGCTCACTTAACTTGGCCAGTCGCCTCACCCTCATTAAAGTTGTTCTGCAATCAATGCCTCTGTATTTAGTCTCAGTTCTTGGAGCTCCAAAATGGGTTCTCAAATAGATCAAAGCCTTACAACGCAATTTTCTTTGGGGTTCCTCGGGGCAAAATAGAAAATGGGCACTGGTCAAATGGACGACTATATGCAAGCCAAAAAAGGATGAAGACCTTGGTCTTCAAGATCCTCATCATAGTAATGCAGTAATGGGAGCCAGAATCTAGTGGAAATGGATGTTAGCACCACACACACCTTGGGCTCTACTCTGGATGACCAAATATGCTAATAATAGACCACCTGAAGATCTCATTAGGTTGACAACGGTTGATGTAGGATCCATGATCTGGAATGCAGCTAAGCAACATCGAATCATGATACAAGAGCACAGCTTTTGGGAAGTCAGAGATGGGAGAACGACACGCTTCTGGGCTCACTCATGGAAACAAAGACCCAAATTAGTCAACATCATCAGACCTCAGCTACAACCGGATGTGATCAATCACCTGGCTGAAAATTTCAAACAATACTGGTCCTCAACAACAATCTAGCAGTATCAGCAATGGAAACAAGCAGCACACTTCTTAGACCACAAGCAGGAGGATACACACAAGGATATTGACACAGAGCTCAGTAGTAGGAAGATAAGATACTCAAAGAAGAAATATCTTCTTTGATGGGGATACACGCCTCATGGCACGTTCACCACCAAAGAAGCCTACATGCTAATGACATGTGGCCAAGAACCAAAAGACCCTCTATGGGATCACATTTGGTCTCCAAGTATATGGCCCAAAGTCTCCACCTTCTTATGGCTCATATGTCATAAAATAATACTTACCTGGGATAATCTCATTAAAAAGGGATTCATAGAGCCCTGAAGGTGCCCCAATTGCAAAAACCATAATGAGACCATTTAGCATCTTATGGAGAGTTGTTTATTAGCAAACAATTTATGGGAAAAAATCAGATTTAGATGCAAAAAAGTGGGCAGAATATCAGGGTACATAATCAATACCATACACAACTGGCCCTCAGCTCCTTACAAGATTAAGTTGTTAAACTCTCTTTGGATGCTCCTCCTAGGACTCATTCTGTGGACAATCTAGAAAGAAAGGAATAAAATAATCTTTAAGAATCAATTCACTCCCTTGGACACAATATGGAACAATTTCTATTGTAATATCCAAGAAATTATGGCTCTCCATCAATGGCAAAAGGAAGATCTTCCCAATCAAAATCTGGAAAGGTCCATCTGGGAGAACTTGCAACTCTCGCTACCTTCAGGTCTTCTCAGTGATCGCTCTCCCCCTACTCATTTGGATTCTCCTAGAAATTGGACCCCTCCTCCTATTGGTCTGCTAAAGATGAATTTTGATGGTGCTTCTAAGGGCAATCCAAGAGATGCGGGATATGGAGGCATATTCCGGGAGCATAAAGGAAATCCCCTCTTAATCTTCTATGGATCAATAGGGTGGGACTCCAACAATTCAGCAAAACTAGAAGCTTTATGGCAAGGTCTTTGTCTAGCACAACAAAACAAATATTTTCCTATTGAAATAGAAGGAGATTCCCAAATTCTCATCAATGCAGCCAACCAACTTCTCATGGGAGCTCCTGCTTCCAAAGTGGCTGAAATTTGGAGGCTAGAACCGAGACTGGAACTCATAGAACAATGGCTAAAGCATAAAAAATCCATCTCCTTTAAACATGTTAAAAGTTCTAGTAACAAGGTAGTGTATCTTCTAGAAAATACAGGAGTGGACAATCCTTAAATCCTAACTGTTGGACCCCTCACTATTCTTAATGATAGCACTCTTTTACAGGCATGTACCAATTTGGTGCACAAATATACAACGATCTAGGATGCGAGTGTTTATCAAGGCTGATAAGTGGGTAGGCTTTTAGGTCGGCAAGTGGCATAGCCACATGGCCACCCACAGGTCTTAGCGGCAGGCATTAAATTGCTCCAACCGCTCTCACACTCGCAACTTAATTCAACCCATTTGCCGATGCCATTGCCATTCCTTCAAAATGAATGCACAAGGTTGTATTCCTCTTCTTCCTGGTTGTTTTCCTCCTTCGCCTAGTCGTCTTCCTCCTTCACCTCAACCTCTGAGCTGTAATTTCCCCCCTGGAGTCGCGGAGCCGATCTCCCGCATGCCTGTAGGGTGGCGTTGTAGTCTCCTCTACTGCATTAAGGTGATCCCTAGCCTCCATTTCTCGCAGAGACTTCTTTTCCGTCTGAATTTCACCTCTATGGATAGCTTCACCTCTGCCTGAGCACCCTCGACCCCTTGGATCCATCATCTCATTGCTTCTTCGGCTCAGAGTACTCACCCTCCCCACTACTCCACCATGCCTCGTCTTCATCACCGCATGCGCTATAGATGCAGTAGAAGCAGAGGGAAGGTCCCTCACTCCTCTCCCTCATCCCACTCTCACACTACTCCCTCCTCTCTTGAGCATTCTCATGGATGCTATCCGGCCACTCGAAGTGGGTGTGGCCGTGCTGGATCTTCTGGCCAGTCCCATTCTCCTACTCTGGATACTCCTGCCACAACCATAACCCCACCATTGCCTCAGATGGAAATGACTACCTCTCTGTCATCCACCCATTTGTAGGAATTTATAGGGTAAGTTCCATAGATCAAGAACCAAAGGTCACCGCTCACAAACAGATCACAAATCAGTACACCATTATAATCACGTGGTTAAAACCCTCAAAGAGGGAAACAGTCCACGCCCTGAGCCAACATGGCCACTTCAGGGAATTTATTAATATAAAAGAAAAGTTGCATATGTTTCTCTCATAAACGGTTACCGGAAAAATGACCCTCCATGTTCTTCAAATAGATATCATGGACCAATTGGGTGTTAAGCCACAGATCAAGTGTCATTAATACCGAGGTGAGAGATAACCATCGGATCACTACAAATCATGACCATCAGATTATAAGTTACAAATATACATGGTAAAGAAACACACTTTACTTAATACTACACTATACTAAGTTATTCTTAACTATTTCCTATGTGTCAGAATATCCTAACATCCCCCTTAAGAACAACTCAGGATAGGATTGAACGATTTACAAAGGTGACACAAAAGGAGCCTATTTCCTATGTGTCGAAATATCCTAACATCCCCCCTTAAGAACAAATTGGGATAGGATTGAAGGATTTACAAAAGTGACACAATAGGAGAAGGAAGGAGGCATTAGAGGCTATCCCCCATTAATGACAACTTTCTTGAACTCCAAGCATGGATCGAAGTTTGATAAACTTCACTTCTATGAGAGCCTTCGTAAAGATATCGGCTACTTGATCATTGGTCGGACAATACTGCACTTCAAGAACACGATCATGAATGATATTTCTGATGAAGTGTATGTGGATTTCAATGTGTTTAATACGATGATGTTGAACTAGATCTTTACATAGCTGAATGGCACTCTGATTATCACACCAAAGTGTAGTTGGATGCTGCTAATGAAGACCAAATTCAGACAGGATCTAACAAAGCCACATGGCTTCCTTGCTGGCTTCAACTGCACCATGATACTCTGCTTCTACTGAAGAAGGGGAGATGGCACTTTGTTTCTTACAATACCAAGTAATAGGTCCTGAACCAAGAGTAAATACATATCCTACAGTGGACTTCCGATCCTCAGGGTCACCAGCCCAATCAGAATTAGTGAAACCAATCAACAAGGGAGATGCTCCTGCACTGTAATGAATCCCGACCTGAATTGTATCTCAAATATATCAAAGTATTATTTTAGCTGCTTTCCAGTGACTTTCATGAGGTTGGTGCATAAACCAAGTGACAAGACCAACAACAAAGGAAATGTCAGGATGGGTATGGGTTAGATACAAAATTTTACCAACAAGTTGACGGTATAAGGTAGCATCAACTTCAAGGGTAGTATAGTTGACTGAAAGCTTGACTCCAGACTGAAAGGGAGAAGGGGTAGGCTTACAGTCTTCCATGTGAAAGTGGTGTAGAAGATCACAGGCATACTTGGACTGAGAGAGGGTAATGCCTTCCTTGGATTGCAAGACTTGAAGACCAAGAAAATAATGCAAGTGTCCTGAGTCTATCATTTCAAACTTATTTTTGAGGCTATACTTCACATGGTTTATATGATTTGGATCACTACCAGTAAGGATAAGATCATCAACATAAAGAACAAGGATGGTGAAGGAATTACCCACCTTCTTAGTGTAGACAGTGTTGTCATAATGACACCTAGAAAATCCATTATCTAAGAGAAATATATCCATTTTGGCATACCAATCCCGAGGAGATTTTTTGAGACCATAGAGAGACTTCCCAAGGCGACAAACAAGGCTGGAGTCTTTTGGATAAATCCAGGAGGTTGTTCCATATAGATTTCTTCATGCAAATCTATATGTAAGAAGCCGGATTTAACATCCATCTGATGGACTTCCCATTTAAAGGAGGCAGCAAGGGAAAGAACAAGGTGGATAGAATTCATTTTGGCAACATGGGAGAAGGTTTTAGTATAGTAAATGCCTTCAACTTGTGAAAATCCTTTAGAAACAAGATGATATTTATGTTTATCCACTTTTCCATCTAGTCCAAACTTGGTTTTGTAAACCCTTCTGCATCTGACAAGTTTTCTTCCTTTTGGGAGAGGAACAAATCCCAAGTATCGCTTGCCAATAAGGAATGATACTCTTCATTCATAGCTTCATCCCAATCTGGATGACTGGATGCTTCTTCAAAGGTTTATGGATCAAGTTCTTATGGAACTTGAGACAATAAGGAAGAAGCTCTTTTGAACTGAGAACGTGTATGTCATCGATCGGCAGGGTCACCTGCAAGAGAACCTATTGTATCTTGAGTAGAGCGAACCCATCTTGGAAGTGGTGGAGTATAAGGAAAAAATTTACGTGCTGGAGGAGGATTTTCATCCTTTCTATCATCATCTAAACTAGAAGGAATGCTATTAAAAATAGAAGAGAGAGAGAGAGAGAGAGAGAGAGAGGTGACACATATGTCAAATCAGGCTCGCAGGCCAAAGGTGGCACACTTGTCAAACTAGGCTCATAGACTGATATATTTTCATCAAATTTTACATCTCTTCTAATGATAATATTTTTGGATTTTGGTTGAAGAAGTCTATATCCTTTGACATCTTCAGAATATCCAACAAAAATAGATTTTTCACTCTTAGGTTCTAAGGCTTTATGTTTCGCATATGGAATATGGGCCCAAGCATCACTTCCAAGAACACGAAAGTGACTTACATCTGGTTTGATTGAGCTCCAAGCTTCTTTTGGAGTTATATTCTTTAAAACCTTAGTAGGAGTGCGATTTACTATGTAATTTGCACATTTAATGGCTTCTACCCAAAAATTGAGACCAAGTCCTTTAGATTGAAGCATACAATTAGCCATTTATTTTAAGGTGTGATTCTTCCTTTTAGCTACACCATCTTGTTGTGGAGTATATGGAACAATATGTTGCAATTGAATGCCATTATCTGTGAAGAAGTTGATAAATTTTTTGTTAACATATTATCCACCATTATCTGATCTTAACTTAAGAATTTTATGTCCAGATTATTTCTCAACAAAGGCCTTAAAGGCCAAGAACATGTTAAAAACTTCACTCTTGAGTTTTAAGAAATATACCCAAGTGCGTCTAGAAAAATCATCAATGAAAGTTAAGAACTACTTGCAACCAGAGAAAGAAACAACAGGAAGTGGACCACATAAATCACTGTGCACAAGCTGCAAAGGGGTTGAAGTGTGCCAAGAGGAAAGTTTGTCAAAACTTTCCCAATGATTTTTTCCGAGTACACATCTAGAGCAAACACCATCTCGGCAAGATACCATAGGAAGGCCCATCACCATATTTTCCTTACATAGATTTTGAAGAGAGAGATAGTTTAAGTGACCAAATCGCTCATGCCAAAGTTTACTCACATCATCATTATGAGCAACAAAAATCGAGGGAAGAGATGATGACCCAAAGTTGTCAAAATTATACAACCTTGTGGAATCATCAGTAATGCCAGTAGCTAAAATATGTTTAGGATCTTTGAGGTCCTTGATTACAACATCATGAGGTGATAATTCTACTATTTTCCCTTCACCTGAATGAGTTATCTGATAAACAGATAGAATGTTGCATGACAAGGTAGGAACACATAGTACATCATTAAATTGACCATTATCTAGATAAAGGGTTCCAGATCCTACAACACTAAGAGATCTATCATCACCAACATAAATATGTTTGGTGTTACAATCATTTAAAGAAGAAAACATGGATTTATTTTTAGCCATGTGGTAAGAAGCTCCAGAATCAATGAGCCACTCATGAGAAGGAGAAGAAGAAGATACATTTAATGCATAACCAGATCTTGATGCTTGAAAACCACAAGAAAAAAGTGCCATGCTTGAAGATGAAGGTGAAGAGTGATCCAAATTAATGTTGTGCTTCTTCATTGTTGCTTCTAAGGCTTCCATCTTCTTAAAACATTTGGACTCTATATGGCCATCCCAATTGCAAAAGTTGCAATGTCTATTTGTCTTCTTCCCTTTGTTTTGATTTGCCTTATTATTTTGGTGATTTGATTTTTCAGTTTGCGGCTAAATTACTTAGGGCCCTTGTTTGGTTTAGGACCATATTTTTTAGGATACCGCTTCTTGGGATTCTTTTGATATGGTTGTTGTTGGGCTACTAAGGCTTTCTTAGAATCGTTTCCAGCAGTCATAAGACCAAGGTGTAAAATTTTTTCTTGTTCTCTTATCAAAGAATCACAAAAGGCATCAAAAGAGTGATTCATGGAGGTGGTTCCTGAAGAAATGATGGCTTCTCTGGTGGAATGGAAGGCGGAAACAAATACAGAGTATGCAGGACCAAGCTTAGCAAAAATGCAATATATGAGGCTACCATATTCCTTTTTTACCTTACATCCTTCTAAAATAAGTCTAAGGGTCTTGAATTTGGAAAAAAGTGTCTTCAATAGAGGAGAAATTATTAGGGTCCAAAGTAAGCAACTCATTTTCAAGCTGGTGGACCCTGATTTAATTTTGAATGCCAAAAACATTATTTAGTTTTTCTAGGGATTTATCAGGGATGTCAATGTCAAGGATGTGAAATCGAAGATCTTGAGCAATGGACATTCCTATCAACCCTCATGCTTGATCTTGTCTATTTCCCATTTAGGAACTTTATCATCATTGGAAGGTTTATTTTCTTGACCTGTGGCTATTTTATAAAGCCCTTTACTTCTAAGTATATCTACCATGTGAGGTACCCATTGGAAATGATTGGTGCTGTTAAGAATAACTGGGCATGAACTTTCCATTTTTTAAAAACATGAAGCTGAGAAAAGCTGAAAATAACTGCTCTAATGGAAATATCTCGAAAAATTAGGCCGTTTAAAGAAAAACGGCTCGAAAAATGGCTTCCAGATGAAGAAGTTATGCCTTTTGAAAAATCTGATTGGTAGATGCCGAATAGTTACGGGAACGGGATAAAGTGCAGCTTTTTTTTTAAAAATCTGCCCCTTTGAACAATTTTTTTTAACAAAAGAAGCTTGAGAAGGAGACTTGAACCCAAGACTTCTATTCTCATAAACTAACCCCTCACCAAGTGAGATAGTAAAAGGATCATGTTATTAAGAAAGGAGGAAGGGGGGATTATTATTGTTGTTGTTGTTGTTGTTATTTGGTGTGCGTGCCTTTTTCTGCACAAAAAACACAAAGAATGAGAAAAAAAATGAAATGCAAAGCCTTACAGCAGAATGTTAGATTCTCGGTTAGCCTTACCAGAAACTATCACTTTTTTCATTATTTCTGATTTCCCAAGATCGCACAAAGACGCGGGGAAAGAGCATACATAGCAAAAAAAATCCCTTTTTCCCGTTTCTGATTTGCTAAGATCACACAAAGCACACAACAAAGAGCATACATAGAGAAGAGGGTATAGATCCAGAAAATAAATAAAACCTTAATACAAAAAAAAACCAAAATAAGCAGAACTATTAACAAATATAACTGCAAAATAGATGTTGTATACCTCCAGATCTAAACTGACATAACTTGGGTAGTCGGAAACCTTTTCACATGAAACGAAAGGCGTTCCTCATTGTAACAGATGCTCCAGACACAACCGAGAAGTTCTCAAAGCCCAAAAAATGTTCATAAATAGTAGATATACAAAACGGAATTTGCATGCAGTCAAACCGGCTTCAGATTTTGATAAAAAATGGATGTGGCCCTCAAAATAGCTCTCATACCATGTAGGAATTTACAGGATAAGTTCCGTAGATCAAGAACCAAAGGTCACCACTCACAAACAGATCACAAATCAGTACACCAGTATAATCACATGGTTAAAACCCTCAAAGATGGAAATAGTCCATGCCCTAAGCCAACACGACCACTTCAGGGAATTTATTAATATAAAAGAAAAGTTACATATGTTTCTCTCATAAACAGTTACTAGAAAAATGACCCTCCATTCTCTTTAAATAGAGATTATGTACCAATCGAGTGTTAAGCCATGGATCAAGTGTCGTTAATACCGAGGTGAGAGATAACCATCAGATCACTACAAATCGTGATCGTCAGATTATAAGTTACAAATGTACATGGTAAAGAAACACACTTTACCTAAATCTACACTAGACTAAGTTATTATTAACTATTTCCTATGTGTCAGAATATCCTAACACCATTCTGCTCAATTTCACTTCCTGTACACTCTGGACTGCCCGCGCGTCAGTGCTACTATCACAGTTTCCTTCAAAGAGGAACCTACCAGTGCGGCTAGCGTCCGCCTTAGAAAATTGCAGAAATTATCCAACCAAAGCATTCCCTCTATAGCCGAGAAGAGTGACCCTGCTTCCAGCAGTCGCAGTAAAGGTTTCGATGGCAGCAATGATGAATGGAAGAGGGACAAAGATGTTCCTGGGAGAGCTCGGGATACCAAGGAGCCCCAGAATATAGAGGACACCACCCACGACAAGCAAGCAGATGACACCGATTAGTATAGGTGTCTAATTGTGGAAGAGACACCTCCCTCTCCAAATGACACCTAAGCACTCAGGTTCTTTTTGGATTATGGTTTTTGGTTCCAAAGTTTTTGGGCCTGTTTATCTAGTTTCTGGTTTCAATGTCTGTTTGAGGTATGCAAACAATTATCAGTTTTCCATGTGTAACACTAGTCTCCTCTCTGTAGGCAGCAAAAAAACTACTTATTGGACTGGTTTCCCCTTCGTGGGCAGTCCCAATTTTGATATTTTTGAGAATTATTCCTTCGAAATAGGTTAGGACTACAGAGGCCTGAGCCTCCTTGTATTTTTATGTTACATTAATATAAAGTAGTCTTATTTAGAAAAGAAAATATGTATTTAATGCCTAATATTACCAACACAAAGAGTTAGAAAACTCAAAGATTAATGAACCCTAAGAATTAATATTTTAAAAATCAAAATCCTAAGAAATTAATAAACCCTAATAATTAATAATTTAAACTCAAGGGAATAATAAACCAAAGGGATTATAAATATTTTAAACCAAAAAAACTAATAAACCCAAGGGTTTAATATTATAAAATAAAGGAATTGGTGAACCCAAGGGATAAATATTAAAAACCTAAGGGATCAATAAGGCCAAGGGTTTAATATTAAAAACACAAGAGATTAATAAACCCTAAAAATTAATATTTTAAACACAAAAACCTAAAAAATTAATATACCATAATCTAATCAATATTTTAAATTGAAGAGATTAATAAACCCAAGGAATTATTAATATTATAAACCAAAAGCACTAATAAACCAAAGGGTTTAATATTATACTAAAGGAATTGGCGAACCCAAGGGATAGATATTAAAAACCTAAGGGATCAATAAGGCCAATGGTTTAATATTAAAAATGCAAGAGATTAATAAACCCTAAGAATTTATATTTTAAACATAAAAACCTAAAAAATTAATATACCATAGTCTAATCAATATTTTAAACTTAAGAGATTAATAAACCAAAGGGATTATTAATATTATAAACTAAAAAAACTAATAAACCAAAGGGTTTAATATTATAAACTAAAGGAATTGGTGAACCCAAGGGATAAATATTAAAAACCTAAGGGATCAATAAGGCCAAGGGTTTAATATTAAAAACATAAGAGATTAATAAAACCAAAGAATTAATATTTTAAAAACAAAAACCTAAAAAATTAATATACCATAATCTAATCAATATTTTAAAATGAAGAGATTAATAAACACAAGGGATTATTAATATTATAAACCAAAAGAAATAATAAACCAAAGGGCTTTCTATGATAGATTATGGCTCCACATTTTAGCAATGGTAGACCACATTCAAGCATATTATCAACCGTAAGGATTAACATTATAAATCCTTGGGATTAGTATTATAAACCCAATATATTAATAATCTCAATGGTTTATTAAACACTAACGTTATAAACGCAATGGAATAATATTAAACCTTAGGGTTAGTATTATAAACCAAAGTATCATGAACCCTAGGGTTAATATTATAAACCAAAGTATTATAAACCATAAGATTAATATTATAAACGCAATGGGTTAACATTATAAAACCTTGGGTTTAATGTTATAAATCCAAAATATTAACAAACCCAAGGGTTTATTAAACCCTAACATTATAAACCCAAGGGAATAATATTAAACCCTAGGGTTAGTATTATAAATTCTGTGATTTGAATATTATAAACCCATGGGATTAATATTATAAATCCTTGATATTAATATTATAAACCCAAAATATTAATTAACCCAAGGGTTTATTGATATTAGAAAGTCAAGGGATTAATAAACCATGAGGATTATTAATATTATAAATCTAAGAAATTGATATTATAAACCAAATGGTTCAATAGACATAAAGGATTATCAATATTATAAACTCAAATAACTAATAAACCGAAGGGATTAATATTAGAAACCAAACATATGAAAACAACCAAGGGATATGTTTCATAGATATTATAAATGCTTGAGATTAATATTATAAACTCAAAATATTAATACACCCAAGAGTTTATTAAACCCTAACATTATAAACCCAATGGAATATTAATAACCCTCATATTAGTATTATAAACCAAAGTATTAAAAACCCTAGGATTAATATTATAAACCCAAGGGATTTACATTATAAATCCTTTGGATTAATAGTATAAACCCAAAATATTAATAAACCTCAGGGTTTATTAAACCCTAACATTACAAACCCAATGGAATAATATTAAACCTTAGGGTTATTATTATAAAGAATAGCCATGATTAAATATGGTTAAGTAATGTTGTGTATTGCGACAATGAGTAACAATAATTAACTATGTTGGAAAGGTTTGACCATGTATGACCATAGTTGAGTTTTTTTTACCATGTTTTATTAGAATGATTACAATGGTTGACCAAAGATGACCATAGGTTATTATGGTTGACCAAGGATGACCATAGGTTACTTGGTTGAGCAAGGTTGACAATAGACTACTATGGTTGACCATGTTTGACCATAGGCTACTATGGTTGAATACGGCTAAGTATGGTGGTGTATTTTCACGCATGAGTGACAATGATTAACTATGATAGCAATGTTTGACCATGTATGGACATGGTTAAGTTTGTTTTACCATATTTGATTTGAATGATTACAATGCAAATCTTAATATTGTTATTTATCACTAATAATCTTAATATTATTCATATTAATAGTACTAATCTTGGCATTAATAGTAATATCATTCATAATATTAATCATCATTTTTAGAGTGAATATAATTAGAAAAAAATATTAATAAAAAACATATTTATTATTATAAGGAAAACATTAGTAATATTATTTATCAATATTAATGTAATTAATCATATTAATATTATTAATAAAATGTTATTAATATTATTGTTATAATTTAAATGTTATTAATAATTTTAATAAACCTTAATTATGTTTGAAACTTATTGCTATTAATACAATTATGAACATTAATTTTAAATAAATATGGTGAATATTGTATTAATGATGTTTTTAATAATATTTTATTATTAATAATAATGTTACTAATAATATTGTTTTTAATAATAATTAAAATGTCATTTTCATTATTAATATAGTTTTTAGTATAAATCATAATCATCATTATTTAAATACTAATTATTAATATTATTTTTAGTGTATATTAAAATGTTAATATTATTAATGTCATTTTTATTATTGTAGGGTTTTTAATATTAAGTTTATAATATTGGGGTTATAAAAATATGAAAATTAAGATTTAGAAAAACTAAATATTACAAAGTATATATATATAAAATCATAAAATAACCTAAAATAAAAGAAATAAAAAAATAAAATATAGTTGGTTAATATACACTTTTACCCTAATACACTAAGAATATTAATAATATTAATGATAATTGATCACTATTAATACATTATCAATATTAATAATATTAATAAATAATTAATCAATATTAATAAAAATAATAATATTAATACTATTATTAATATTAACATCAATATTAATTAATACTAATTAATTAAAAATAATAATATTAATTATTAATGTTATTAATATTACTATTACTATTTTATTTTAAAATTAAAGAAATTATAAAACTAATTTATGGTTTAAAAACTATGAAAAACTAATATTATTATAAACTTAATAAACTTATTATTAATATTATAAAACTCTTAATAAAACATTATATTATTATAAAGAAAATATTATTTTTACTACATTAATCAAAACTTAATAATAATAATAATAGACTAAATCCAATAAAAAAACTAAATACCTAAATACAAATTTAATGATAAAATTTATCTTATTATATTAAAACCTAATAACAAAAAAAACAAACTACATACCAACATATTAAAAAAATACTGTTATAGTTACATTAAAATGTAAATGGGGAGGACTGCAATAATTCATAGGTCAACCTCTAGATCATGTTTTACTGGACATGCCAATATTTAAATTTTCAATGTACTTTTAATTCCACTCTTTAATATAAAATGTTTAATATAAATAAAACCTAACATAATTGTTTTAACTTGTAACACATAGCTTAATTAAGAGGAACACAACCACGTTTCAATATATTTTTTATTTCAATGTGTAATATAAATAAAACCTCCCTAAAAGTTAAATTTAAATCAAGAGCATTATAGCAGCTCTGGCCACCATAAAAGTAACGCATAATTTAGGTTATGGGACATGTTTTAGTTAACGACAACTAAGTGTCAATGTATTTTTATTTTTAATTTGATATTTATCTTTATTTTTCTCTAATCCTCATATGTGGTGATACATAAAAGGCACAGTAAAATTTTAATATGATTTGGTAAAAAAATATTTTATTCAAGGTTTAAACATTTGATTTAGATATCCAAGGAAGTTATGATTTCGATTTTCATTCATTGATATAGTGGCGACAACAAGAATATACTGACATCTTTCAATTTAGACTGTAATATCAAAAAAATTAATTATCAAAATAATTAAAGTGGTGAATTCCAACAGGGGGGACGCCTATCGGCATAAATATAAATGACTTCCCTTTGGTACTAAAATTTTTGTAGGTACATTTCCTTTTTAGGACATTTTTACTCATTTTGGTGTCTCAATGGAAATTTTGGTGGATCAAGGTCCTCAATTCACATCCAATTTGGCGCATAAAGTAATGGAGCAATACCAAGTCAAACATCCAAAGTCTACTCCATATCATACGCAAGAAACTGGAAAGTGAAATCTACTAATAAGGTACTTAAATAAATTTTAACCAAGATTGTACAATTGCATAGAAGATATTGGGAATAAAGGCTTTGAGAGGCACTATGGGAATATTATACCACAAGGAGAAATACAAATGGACATACTCCCTATGAGCTTGTCTATGGGAAACAAGTTTTTCTTCCTATTGAGTTCCGAGAGGAGACTTTTAGAAGAACAAAAAAATTAGGCCTTGATCTATCTAAAGCTCAAAAACAAAGGTTAGAAAAAATGAGTGAGCTTGATGATATTTGACAAGATGTTATCCAAATAACCATCATAGTCTAGCAGCAAAGATCTAGATGGCATGAAAAAATTATCAAAACTAAAAAGTTCAATCCGTGAGACTATGATATTCTTTTTAAGTCTAAATTAAAATATTTTCAAGGAAAATTTCAAACTCACCGGCTTGGTCCTTATGAGATAGATACTGCCTTTGATAATGGAGCAGTTACAATCAAAACCATTGATGAAGAAAAAATGACCTTAGTATTTAATAGTCATAGATTAAGGTTATATCATAAACCATTAACAAAATAAGAATTTATCAAATATTTGTATGATAATTATGATTTCAAGTTGGCTGAGAAATGATATTTTTCTCCTCATCCTCCAACCTAATTGTAGTTTTCTTTTCTTAAATTAAATATTAAAAAAAAGTAAAAAATATAAAGAAGAGAAATAATAAGTATAGAGATGGAAGCCAACATTCCTAGCATGTCTATACAGAAAATATTAACTTAAAAAAAAAAATTCTTCGCGGTTTAGATTTTCACAGTCCTTGTATCTTCCCCATTTTCTTGTTACAACTCCTTTTCTAATAAATTTACAATTCTAAAGCAACATTTTTCAGAGCTATTTTTCTTCAAATTTCATCAAGAAACAACAACAATAATATCCCACTCCATCAACAATATCAAATTCTTAGAAATAACAAGCTTTGAATCAGTGATATTCTACAGCCAACTTCAAATTTTGCAATCCAAATCAACCTCATTGAAAGATATATATAATTTCAAAAGGTATGTAATTAGGATGTTATATTATATTTCATTTAAGAGCATTAGGTTTTTAAAGTCATCAAATGATCATAATACATATACTATAAAAATTGAGCAAATCCTAAAACTTCTAACACCCCCTACCATTATACCTCTACAATCATACCTCGTTATAACCTTAGATTTTCATCATATCTCGATCTATCACCTCAAAATCTCTATAAAATTACATAAATTCTAATGATCCTGTAAAATTGGATCTAAGGATCATCGCAATCATTGACATAAAAGGAGAAATTTAACAATGAATTGAAAATTTCCATAAGAAAGCTATTTCATCTTCACTTGACACCATAAATCTATCTAGCCTTATTGACCATATTTCCATTATCTCTGCCACATTGATGAAGAGAAAAAATTCAGGATCAAAACCCCCCCTCACCATGGGTGTCATTGTCATATCAGATCCCAACGGAGTAAAATTATTCCAGGCATATCCTTGCGTCAAGGATCAATTGAAATATGTGGGATTGCTTTATTTATTTGATAAATTTAATGGGCATGAGAAATAGATTACAAAATGATTGCCATAGGATTTTGATGGAGTAGAGGCAGAGATTGGTGATATTAATCTCATACTCACAGAATCCATAATGGTAGAAAAAAAATACTTAGATAGGAACGAAGAAAGTTGGTTCAAAGTTAGGAGAACCAAAGGAAAAGAGTGGACAATCTTCCTCCTAGACCTAGGTATGGATACTTCTATTTTCAAAAAGGGGATACAAGTGTCAATATTGAAAAATAAGTGGAGTAATTTGTTAGTAGTCATTCAATAATTTTTAACCTATGAGAGGATACATGACACCAAGTTTTTCTACCATGTTCAATTCTTAATACAGTTCATTAACGTAAATGAATCGAATTTACCATACTTCCTACTTTTTAGTCTCAATAAAATCTGCTTCTAGTTTATACCGAGAGTAAAAACCCCTCAACAATGCACTATATCACCATGGAATAATTAAAGTCCTGATTGAAGATTATATAAATACCATGAGAGACAATTAGAAAAGTTTTTTGGTCCGCAATCATTTTGTAGAATCTTAGGAGGAAGAAATGGTTACAAAAAATATAAGGATTTGACACATAGTAGCTTCAAACACTAACCCTGAACCCATTAATGAAGAAGATGGTTTGAATATTAATGAAATAGAGTAAATGAAAACCTCTAGAGAAGTACTTGAAGATAGCACTATGTTTTTATTTTCCATATATGCCAATTTCTATAGCAGCCTAGTGCCACCCACACCAATTTCTACGACAAACAATTATCATCTCCACTTAACGAATTTACATGATTTTATATGCAACAATCCTACCAATAATTTAAGATAATTATGTAGTGAGATACCACGGATCTTCACAAATAAATCCACAAGCAAAAAACTTCTATCACCAAAAACTTCGACCCAAACACTTACCACATCTGCAATTCAAGCCTCCACAACTTCACAACACTCTTAAATATTAAATATTAAACATACAAGAGACATAATTGACACAATGTGAAATCACACTTTATTGATAACAATTTTTTTACAACCACTCAATTTATAGGCACTCATGATCCTTCTCTAGGACATTCAATATCCAAAAACCACTATTAACCTTATCCACTTGACAACTCAACAACCTTATCAACATTCTAGATTCTTCCGCCTATCCAAACTCTTCCTCATTTCCACCTTTTCACCTTTCCATTTATACATTATTATTAAAATCGAGATTGCTATTGTGCCACAATATGATAAAATTCACATATGAATGAATGGTTAAAGGGCCAAAAGTGCATGGGTATATAATTCAGTAAGTTATATCTATATTGTTGTCTCCATTTTTGAGATAATTCAAGTACTTGTTGTTATTGTGGAAATTTATGATAGAATTCACATGAATGAGTGGTTCAACGAGCCAAAAGTGCATGGGTATATAATTCAGTTAGGTATTTCTTTATTGTTGTCTCCATTTTCAGGATAATGCAAGTACTTCATACAAATAACAAGATTTGTGTGAACATGGTGAAAGTATTGATGCCACATGAGATTTTTATGTGGCAAGTAAAAATGTACTATAATAAAATTGTTGTGCTTTTAAAAAAAAAATATTTTCCGTGTCACAAAATAGTGGGGCAATCAAAATAATTGAAGCATTAATTCCTATAATAAAAGGAACCAAAACCACCTTTTTTCTAGTGATTAGAATGAAAGGTTCCATCATTAGTTCGAACTAAGGAAAAATAGTGGCCATTGAAGTGATATGAGATGTGGCCATTGAAGTGATATTAGATTGTTCACCCATGAAATGGTCGATAGAGGTAGCATTATAATCCATATTATGTAAATTTGAAAATATTAATGTCTTCCACAACTAATTCATTCCAACCTAATGCATTCAACATTGAAATGGTTGAGATATTTTTTGGGCTTTATTTATGGAAACATCTACATTTAATCAACATAATAGCCATCTATTATCTATTTAGAAAACCAATGTCTAAGGTTTCCAGTGATATCTAAGGTTCATAAATCATAACATTTGACATAATGTTTTTGAAATCCTATCTATTACTTTAGCAAAGTATACTGTGAGTGAATGCAAGAGTTGGTTGTGTCGCTGACCAAGTCTTATTACAAAAAAAATTTCTCTGAGTGTTAAAATAATTTATGGAATTTCTTCATATATATGCATGTCACACGTATAGCATCAAATAGTCAAAATGCATCCATAACTACTGGATAACTACTTTGTAATGCAAGTCTTATTTTTTTTAGAATTAAAACCATTGATGAAGAAAAAATTACCTTACTAATTAATAGACATAGATTAAGGTTATGTTATAAACCATTAACAAAAGAATAATTTATCAAATATTTGCAATAAAATTATGATTTCAATTTAGTTGAGAAATTATATTTTTCTCCTCATCCTCCAACCCAATTGTAATTTTCTTTACTTGAATAAAATTTAAAAAAGAAAAGAAAAGAAGAAGTAAAAAATATAAATAAGAAAAATAATAATTATAGAAATGGAAGCCTACATTGTTGGCATGTCTATATAGAAAAAAATAACTGAAAACCAAAAATTCTTCACCATTTATATTTTCACAGTCCTTGTATCTTTCCCATTTTCTTGTTATCTTCTTTTTCTAATAAATTTACAGGTCTAAAGAAACAATTTTCAGGCCTAGTTTTATTCAAGTTTGATCAAGAAAAAACAACAAAAATAATATCCCACTCCATCAACAACATCAAATTATTAGAAAAATCATGCACTCAATTAGTGATATTCTGCAGCCAACTTCAAATTTTGCAACCCAAATCAACCTACATTGAAAGAAGCATTAGAATATTCCAGACATGCAACAAAATAAAATATATCAAATATCAAAAGGTATGTGCTAAGGTATGTAAGTAAGATGTTATATTTTCTTTCATTTAAAAGAATTATATTTTTAAACTCACCGAATGATCATAATACATATATTATAAAAATTGAGTAAATCCTAAAACTTCTAACACCCTCTACCATTATACCTCTACACTCATACCTCATTATAGCCTTACATTGTCATCATATCTCGATCAGTCACATCAAAATATCTCTAAAATCACCTAAATTCTAATGATCCTATGAAATTGGATCTAAGGATCATCACAAGCATTGACATAAAAGGATAAATTTAACAATGAATTGAACATTTCGATGTTTTGAAACCAACTCAAAAAATATAAGAAAACATAGATCAACGACTTAGAAACAAACCTCTTTGAGGGGGAAACCTCCTTTACATTATACAAATGAACAATTCTTGGATGATACAAATGACAAAAACTCTATTCTATATATAGGAGTCTAAGGGGTCACAATATAATCCTAGCCGACCTAACAATGACAATGTAAGGACACAACAATAAAAATAGTGGGATTTTTGGGCACAATAATAACAATATGGGGACTACAAGGGTACAACAATAACAATAAGGGGGCTACACTAACAACAATAAGAGATTACACTAGTAATATAGGGACCTAACATGCCCATCTCCTTCAAAAAAGTGTTTTCCTCAATGCTTCAGTAGTTATGGATGCTTCTAGATAAAATTCTCATCCTCTCATGTGCAATCTTCAGGGGTAAGTTCTTCCACTTGACGAGATACTCCGAAATTGATAGATTTCGTAGCTATCAAGTTCTTGTTTCTGTGAATGCTTCACATTTGAATATTATTTTTCCTTCCTCACCAAGTTCTAGAAATATTATTTGAACTGGAATTTTGTCACCTGTAACCTTCTTTAAGCATGGAACATGGAAAATTGGGTGCACTCAAGAAGAAGCAGGAAGCTCCAATTTGTATGCCATAATACCAATATTTTGCACACCTTGTAAGGACCATAGTACTTTAGCCATAATTTATTATCCTTCTTAGCTTGCTTGAGGAACATTTTTTTGTATGGTTGCAGCCATAAAAATACCCAGTCACCTACATCAAAAATTCTCTTGTTGCGACGTTGATTTTTCTATTGTTTCATTTGATTTTGTGCCAAATTTAGCTTATCCTTTAAGAGTTGGAGAAATTTTTGTTGATGCTAGATGTGATATTCCACTACTTGAACCTTAGAATTTTCTCTTAAAGATGATGTGATGGACGGTGGATCATATTCATAAAGTGCCATAAATGTGGTCGTTTTTGCTGCATTGTGAAAGGAATTTTTATACCACCATTTAGCCAAAGGTAACCACTTGACCCATTATGTTTTTTTATCAGCTACAAAGCAATGAAAATATCGTTCCAAGAATTTGTTTACTATATTAGTTTTCCCATCAGATTGAGGATGATAATATGAGCTACGAGCTATTTGACTACCCAAACAAGAAAATAATTTCGTCCAAAAATTTCAAGTGAAAATGGGATATTTTTCACTTACAATAATATTTGGATTTCCATGTAGATTTTGAATTATTTCCATAAATGTAGTAGCAACTATACTCACTTTAAATGGATGAGATAATGCACAAAAGTTGCATACTTGGTAATTCTACAACTACAACCATGATGACACTCTTTCCTTCAGACTTAGGTAAACCTGTGATAAAATCCATTGAGACATCCTTCCAACGTTGACTTGGAATGGATAAAGGTTTTAGAAGACTCGAGGTCTTAATTGTCTCAACTTTATTTTGTTGGAAAACCAAACATTCTGCCATAAACTTTTGAATATCAAAATTAAGGCCATCCCAAAAAAAATCATTCTTAACCCTCTGGTAAGTTTTTAAAAATCCTAAGTATCCTCCTAAGGAAGAGGTGTGCAATTACAAAAGAATATTTTGTTTTAGTTGGGAATTCTTACAAATATATAAGCAATCTATGTACCATAAGCAATCATTTTCCCAACTAAATGTTTCATATGTACTAGGATCTTGCTCCAACTTTTGAATGAGTTTCCATACTTCTTCTTCATTCTTCCATTCCTCCCTTGCTTTGGTTATCCAATATAGTTGCATAATGGAAATGGCACAAAGCAATGCTTCCACGTCCTCATCCTTTCTTGAGAGTGCATCTGCAACAACATTTATCTTTCCTTTTTTGTAGATGATTTCAAAGTTATAACCCAACATCTTTGTGACCTATTTTTGCTGCTCTTGTAAATATAGTCTTCATTCCAAAAATTATTTAAGATTAACATAATCAATTTTTATCTTGAAGTGTCTTTCCATTAGGCAAGGTCGCCATTTCTTTAGTGCATGTAGTATTGCCAACATTTCCTTCTCATAAATTTCCTTTTGTAAACATTTTCCTTTGATTGGATGGATTTCAAAGGTAATGGGTCTTCCTTCTTCCATTAAAACAACACCAATTCCATTTCCTAAGGCATCACATTCCACAATAAAGGTTTTTGTGAAGTCTGGCGTAGCTAAGAGCAGTGCTTCTCACATTGCCTCTTTAATATGTTCAAAGGCCTTAGTTGCTTCAGGATTCCATGAAAATGTATCTTTCTTCAATAATGTTGTTAGAGGTGCTTCTATTTTCCCATAATTCTTAAAAAACTTGTGATAATAACCTGTTAACCTAAGAAATCCTTGCAAATTCTTTATGGCCATGGGGACTTTCCATTCCTTAATGGCTTTAATTTTGTTAGGATCTAACTTAACACCATCCTGAGATACAATATGATCAAGATATTCCACCTCTTGCGCTCTAAAGAAACATTTTGAGGCTTTTGCATATAATTGTTTCTCGTCCAATAGTTTGAGCACCCTGTCAACATGTTGAACATGATCTTTCTAAGACTTGTTGTAGATTAGTATATCATCAAAAAATACTGAGACACATTTTCTAAGGAATGGTTTGAAAATGGAATTCATCAAACCTCAAAATGTAGAAGGTGCATTAGTAAGCCAAAAAGGCATGACCAAAAATTAATAATGACCCTCATGAGTTTGAAATGTTGTTTTCAGAATGTTTTCTGTCTTCATTCTAATTTGATGATATCTTGAATGAAGATCCAACTTGGTGAAATAAATTTCTCCATGTAATTCATCCAATAATTCATCAATCACATGAATGGGAAATTTATCTTTAATAGTGAGCTTATTAATTTCCCTATAATCTAGACACATGCACCATGATCCATCCTTATTTTGCACCAATACTACTGGAGAAGAGAAATAACTTTGACTAGGTTGAATTATACCAGGCTCTAACATTTCTGCAATTATACATTCATTTTCACTCTTTTGGACATAAGGAAATTTGTAAGGTATGATGTTTAGGGGAATAAGGTATGATGTTTGGAGGAATAATTCCTGGAATCAAATGAATAACATGATCATGATCATGAATATGTGGAAGTCCTTTAGGAGTTTCAAACACCTTGGAATGATTGTCCAATACTTTTTAGAGATTTGGAGAAATAGATGATTTTGATGTTGGAACTTCCAGTGACCATAATTGTGCAACTGTGCCTTGTTGTTCTTTCTTCAAAATCTTTGTCATGAGATTAAATATTATCATATTTCCCGCCTTCTTTGTGATACCCTGTAATTCAACTTCCTTTCCTTCCAAAAAAAGAGATTCAAGAATATTTCTTGAAAATTAAAATCCACCGTCCCCTAAGATTGTAACCATTTTACTCATAGTACAACATCAACACCACCCATTGAAATGGAAATCATTGGACTATTCAATAAATATCCCCCCATGGTTAACTTGATATTATGTCACTTTCCAGATAAATTTATAGTTCCTGCATTTGCAACCATCACTTGACACTCTAGTGCTGGGCATAGGAAGTAATTCAATTCCATGTCTACCTTACAATGATTAAAATTATGGGTACTACCTAAACCAATCACACTATTACATGTTTCTTCTTGATATGTCATTCTATATTGAGGGTTTTAGGAGTGTTAATTCTTGCCAATGCATTATATGATATGGTCATATTCATTTCTTCTTTCTCTAGGGTTGGTTCCAGGTGTATATCCTCTTATTTTGAAGTCTTTTGTTCATTTTCTTCCTCCTCTTCACAATCTTTGTAAAACAATTTCTTCTCATCACACTTATGACCTTTATGTGTATTTGATATCACAACTATAGCAAATCCCTTTTTCTCTTTTCTATTCCAATTATTGTGGTGTCAACCTTGTAGGCTGTGGAATTCTAGGAGTAGCAACACTTCAATCTTTATAGATGTGAGTGGTAAGCTTCCTTGTTGCCATAATTTCACTTCCAATTTTTCTTGCCAACCTGAATGCAAATTTCTCCAATGTATGAGGTTCCCAAAGGTGAACCTCATGTTGGATGTTATCCTTTAAAGTCCCTATGGAAACATCAATCCTATGTTCCTCTGAAATATTATTTGCCCTTATATTCAATTTTTGGTAGCGGTATCCTCATAATGTGCTATCATTTCCTCTGTAAAAATTGACCACGTGACAATTTTTTAACGAGAGAAAATTCATCGATACCATACAAATGTATTTTTTTCTAACTATAAAGTTGCAATACGTACTTTTTGTGTTTTTTTCACATTATGGAGATCAAAATATTTCTCCATCTGTAGTATCCACATTATGGGATCCTTCCCATAAAAATTCCTCATATCAATATTTGGAATATGGTGGGTGTTCAATCAAATACTAGATTTTATGAAATCATGATTAACATTTACTTTTTTGCACTTATTCCTCTTCATGAGTCATAGTAGAGCCTTTTGAGGGCTTAATGGGTGTTGAATTCTTTTTAGGGGGCATTTTAAAACCCAATAAAGATATAGTGCTTCAATATGCCCTTGGAATTACCTCAAATTGAATTCTCAAACTTATGCAATTAAAAAAAAAAATACACACATTCTTCTAGCTATGAGGAACTCAGTATTGAAACTGAAGTATCTCTATAGATTTGGATCCCTAAGATTTTATCTTTGATCATTTGGTAGCCCTATGAATCTTCTTTCCAATGCCACGGGTCTGAAATAATTTGGATTCTTCAAGACAAAGTTATGCCTAATCTCCCACAATGACCTAATTATGGACTTATTTAGTAGAGTGAACTTGTACGTCATGCCACATGTCACTATTTCCTCTTTCGGCTCTGAAATCAATACACCAGAAACTAAAGTCCATTTAAGTTTGGCCACTTTTTACATAATTCTAATCCAATGCTCAGAGAGAGAGTTATGACGATTTTCCCAAAGTTACCGTTTGAGATGAAATTCGAGAGCTTGCAAAAACCGTAACTTCCATAAATCATATATGTAAAAATATTTCGAATCAAAATCTGAAAATTACCACAAAGTTCCTCCGGATTTTGGCGAAAATGAGTATTTTTTTAGCTTCTGAACCTTCGTAGAAAAAAAATTATAGAAAAAATGTCACAATGACATGTTTGAAGCAGTGAAACCCTAGAATCAAAAGTTCTAATACCAAATGTTATGAAACCAACTCACAAAATAGAAGAAAATATAGATCAACGACTTAGAAATAAGCCTCTTCAAGGGGGAAACCTCCTTTACATTACATAAATCAACAATTCTTAGATGATACAAATGAAAAAACCTTATTTCTATATATAGGAGTCCAAGGGGTTACAATATAATCTTAGCTGACCTATCAATAATAATGTAAGGACACAAAAATAACAATAGTGTGCTTTTATGTGCACAATAATAACAATATCGGGACTAGAGGGGTACAACAATAATAATAAAGGGGCTACATTAACAACAATAAGGGACTACACTAGTAACATAGGGACCTAATATGCCATAAGAAACCTACAGATTCGGATCCCCAAGATCGAAACTCCTCCCTCACCATGGGTGTTATTATCATATCAGAACCTAATGGAGTAAAATTATTTCAGACATATCCTCGCGTCAAGGATCATTTGCAGCAAGTGGGATGGCTCAATTTCTTTGATAAATTTAATGGGAACGAGAAAAAGATTACAAAATCATTTGCATATGAATTTTATGGAGTAGAGGTGGAGATTGGTGAAATCTCATACTCAGAGAATCCATAATGGCGAAAACAACAAACTTAGCTAGGAACGAAGAAAGCTGGTTCAAAAATAGGAAAATAAAAGTAAAAGAGTGGAGAATCTTCCTCCTTGACCTAGGTATGGATACTTTTATTTTCAAAAAGGGGATACGAGTGTCAGCATTGAAAAATAAGTGTAGTAATTGTTTGGTGGTCATTCAAGAATTTTTAACTTATGAGGGGATATATGGCACCAAGTCTTTCTACCATGTTCAACTCTTAATGCACTTCATTAATGGAAATGAATTGAATTTACCATACTTCCGACATTTTAGTTTGAATAAAATGGATTCTAGTGTATACTGAGAGTAAAAAACCCTCAAAAATACCTTATATCACCATGGATTATTTAAAATTTTGATTGAGACACATCTAAAGACCATGAGAGAAAATTGGAAAATCTTTTTGCTTCGCAATCATTTTGTAGAATCTTAGGAGGAAGAAATGGTTACAAAAACTATAAGGATTTGGCACATAGTAGCTTCCCACACTAACCCTGAATCCATTAATGAAGAAGATGGTTTGAATATTAATGAAGTAGAGTAAATAGAAACCTAAACAAAGGTACCTAAAGATAACACTACGTTTTTTTTTTTCCATACAGGCCCATTTCTACAACAGCCAAGTGCCATCCACACCAATTTCTACAATAACCAATTATGAGGCAACAACTCTACATGATTTTCTATGCAACAATCCTACCAAAAATCTAAAATAGTTCTATAATGAGCTACCATGGATCTTCATAGAGAAATACATAAGAAACAACGTTCTATCACAAAAAAATTCGGCCCAAACACCTTCCACAACTGCAATTCAAGCCTTCACAACTTCACACCAATCTTAAATATTAAATATTAAACATACAAGAGACACAATTAACACAATATGAAATCAAACTTTATTGATCAAAAATGTTTTACAACCACTCAATTTCTAGGCACTTATGATTCTTCTCTAGGACATTCGAGATTCGAGAACCACCATTAACCTTATCCACTTGACAACTCAACAACCTTATCACCATTTGGATTCTTCTACCTATCTAGCCTCTTCCTCCTTTTCACATTTCCATCTCTACATTATTATGACAATGAACATTTCTATTGTGCCACAATATGATAGAATGCACATATGCATTCAAATGGTTCAAGGGCCAAAAGTGCATGGGTATATAATTCAATAAGTTATATCTATTTTATTGTCTCCATTTTTGAGATAATACAAGTCCTTGATGTTATTGTGCCAAGATATAATAGAATGCACATGAATTCAGTTAGTCATTTCTATATTATTGTCTCCATTTTCAAGATTATGCAAGTTCTTATACAAACAAGGGGATTGGTGTGAACATGGAGAAAGTATTGATGCCACGTGAGGTTTTTATGTGACAAGTAAAAATCTATTATAATAAAATTGCTGTGCTTTTAAAACAAAAATGTTTTCCTGGTCACAAAATAGTGCGACAGTCAAAATAATTGAAGCATTAAATCCTATAATAAAAGGAACCAAAACCACCTTTGAAGCATTAAATCCTATCATTAGTTCGAAGCAAGGAAAAATAGTGGGCATTGAAGTGATATGAGATTGTTCACCAATGAAATGGTCAATAGAGGCAACATTCTAATCAATACTACGTATATTTAAAAATATTATTGTCTTCCACAACCAATTCATTCCAACCTAATGCATGCAACATTGAAAGGGTCGAGAGATTCTGTGGGTTTTATTTTTGGAAACATCTCATGATAGCCATCGATCAGCTATTGAGAAAATTGATGTCTAAGGTTTCCAGTGATATCTAAGGTTCATAAATCATAACGTTTGACATAATGCTTCCGAAATCCTATCTATTACTTTAGCACATTATACCGTGAGCGAATGCGAGAGTTGCCCATGTGGCCGACCAAGTCTTATTAAAAAACATTTTTCTCGGAGTGTTCAAACTATTTATGGAATTTCTTCATCAATATCCACGTCGCACATATAGCATCAAATAGCGAAAATGCATTCATAACTATTGGCTAACTAGTTCGTAATGCAGATCGTATTTTTTCCCATGGTGAAAATGTCATCCAAGGAGTTGTTTTCAGGTTTAATCATCCTTCCTTTAAAATGACATCTTAGTGCATGGAGATTTATTGCTTCAAAATCACAAATAAAAGATTATATCAAAGCAAAAAAATATTTTGGCAGGTAAAATAAATATAATCTATAACTTAGGATAGAATTGAAATTACTAAAAATATATTTATCGTATATGTTTAATTGGGAGGTAAATATATTAATCGTATATCATGAATTGTACAGCATATCATGTATTGTGTTTTTATTTTCTTTTACTGTGTCCATGCATGAAATCTCAGTTCCGAGCCAGGGATGTTGCCAGTGGATACTCAATATTATTTGAACCTGGAATCTCCAGAGGCAGTGACTCGTCATTGGTTTGTTATACCCTCATGTTTATCGGGTTTGAATGCCTTTATATTTATAGGGTTTGAAATTCTAGGGAGGTGTCGTTTCGGAATTCTTGGATAGAGCAAGTGGATCTATAATACCTTTACATTTAGTGGGTTTGAATTATGTGTTTGTTCTGCTACTTCACCTGATAATGGGAAATAAACAACCGGGAAGCAACCAGACGAGAAAATATAACATAGACTTTGGAGCTCGTCGAACGAGGTTCAATGTGGAAGAGAAGTACGAGTTTACGCATGTACTAGGGTGGGGAACATATGGATATGTGGGTGCATTCAACGACAAATCTCAGCCCCCAGGCAAAGATGAAGTTGCTATCAAGAAGATCAGTGGACTCTTCAGCCCCTCTAGGGTAATTGCTGAAAGACTAGTCCGCGAACTAAGAATTCTTCGTCAAATTAAACATCCATTCATTGTGCCGATTAAGGGTGCCCTCATACCCCCTGACAAGAAACGCTTCGACGAGGTGTATGTTGTGTACGAAAAGATGGACACCACCCTTTACGACATCCTCAAGGATCGCACTGCCGAATCAGGACCCGAACCCGCCTTCTACAAACGGGTCATGTATCAGGTAGTTACTTTTTTTACCAATACCCTTAAGGGTTGTTGAGCCACTCTCAATTCTGTTAGGTTTTCCAAAAACTATGTTCAGTTTTACAACTATGATTTTTTTGAATATTCAACATCCGATGAACATTAGTGAGGTCAAATAATTAGCCGAGCATGCTTGTCTGATAGTGAAATATTCTGTGAATATGCAATCTAGTTAAGCTCAAAGATATAAATCCGACTTCCTTTTCTACTAATAATAATTGAATTCAAATGGAATCAGGTGTTGAGTGCTGTGCAATACCTGCACCAGGCGAACGTGTTGCATCGAGACCTGAGTCCTTCAAACATTCTCTTGTCAAAATGCAGAAGGAATGCCAAGATATGCGACTTTGGTCTTGCTCGTACGTTTTCCAAGGAGATGACTCATCTGGTGGTGACGGCGCCATACCGATCCCCGGAGCTCTTTTGTTCGAATTTCACGAACAAAAATTGCAGCTACACCCCGGCTATTGACATATGGGCTCTCGGCTGCATTTTTGCGGAGATGCTGCGGCCAGTCACGGCAGGAAAACCTCTTTTCCAACTTTGTGATCACCCGGGAACTGAACTGTACCAGTTGCACAAGATTCTGAAGGTCATTCCTAAGCCTTCTCCAGATGATACTCTGGAGTTTATTGAAAATGAGAGTAACCGCCATTGTTTCAGAACGCTTTTCGGGAATGATCCCCCGCGAAATCCTTTGAGGTCACTCCTATCTGGGGCCGAAGACGATGCAGTTGAGTTAGTGGAGAGAATGCTTACATTCAACCCGTCCAAGAGAATTACGGCCGGAGAGGCTCTTGTGCATCCCTATTTTAAAGATGTCGCTGCCGAACATGACATGTTGTGCAGCGTGATTGACAATGTGACGATCGAAGACATCGATGAGGAAGAAATAAAGGGTAAAGATACAGACCAACTTCGGAAATTGCTGTACCAGGAAATAGTCTCCGTAAACGACCACTCAAGGCAGGTGCTAGGGTGAACACTAAAGCCCTTAGATGTACTTGTTTGTAAGGGAATTAAATGTTATGGATTTTTAAAAAAATTAAAATGTTAAGTTTAACTTTATTTTATTTATTTACTTTTAATTGGTTGATGACGTGGTTTTAAATTCAACTGCCACCTTATCAAATTATATTAAAAATTTAAAAAAAAAAAATCCAAAAAAGTTAAATGGGTGTAAATTAAATATACTCAAATGTCAAATAAAAAATTTAATAATTTATCATTCAAAAACCATACTTCATTTCAAAATTAAAATATTTTATCAACAAATTATTTTAATTTAATTTTATAACAATTTTTAAATTAAAACTTAATACTTACAATATCTTAAAACTTAATAATTACAATATCTTAACCATAAATATATATTATTAATATATAAATAGGTTTTGTTGCAATACTATAGCCACAATCATGGCCTATTAACACCACTAGTTTAAAAACTATAACTCATTTAAAAATCAAAATATTTTATAAATATTTAATTTTATTTTTTTCCAAAACTTTCAATTAAATTTAAAAAATTTAAACAAATTATAAATTTTATGAAGTTCATCAAGCTCTTATATTAATTTAAATCAAAACTAGATATGTAGAATATCTATGCCTTTTTAGACTTAATAGTCAAATAGAGTACCTATATCTTTTTAGACTTAACAATCAAATAACAAAGCTGACATAGATCTCTTGTCTCATAAACAAAAAAGTCTTATACACCAATAAAATTAGAGAAGAATAATAATAATAAAATTATTAATTATTTTAGACTTAAATTGTATTGATAATTTAAATTTACATAAATAATCACTTTTAAAAATAATATTTTTAATTATTAAATATATTTAACTTATTTTAAATATATTAAAAAATTAAATAATAAAAAATTTAAATTCAAAAAATTAATAAATTTCAAATAAATCTAAATTTAACTTTTGAAAATTTCAAACTAAAATATTTTCACTTATCACCAAACTTATTCACTTTAATAGAGATGTAAAATATATATATTATCTTATTATACTAAAAAATACACAGGCACATTTTGCAAGAAACACAAATATTTATAACTTTTTAAGTTTTAGAGAATATTTTCATATATATTTTTTTAAATGAAAATGGTTAGTTTGAACATGCCATGGAAATTATATTTTAATTTAGCTTTGTTATCATTTATAGGTGAAATATATAAATTAGTAAAAATTCTTTCGGTAATAATCACATGCAATGGAACATGGTCGACGTGTTTTGAACCAACCAGTGTGGTTCATCATCAAGACTATGTGATTATTACCAAAAGAAGTTTTACTAATTTATATGATGGATCACAGAAGCTTAGATTCCAAAAATAGGTGAAATATATGTTACGTTTCTTTCTCATACAAATAATTATTAATTTAAAATTTTTAGTGTTTTTTACGACGTATATGGTAAATATTTTAATGTTTAGCATTCGATTCAACCCGTTAGGGAGATACACATATTTTGTTCGAATTTGCATTTATATGAACATAATTGAGTTATTATATGAATTTTTCGAGAGCTGGAATACTGAGGTCAAGTGTGGCAACAATAACAATAATTGGACAATGAGCACATTTTGTTTCACTGCAGAGAGTGCCATGGATATGACCATTTGTATAAAGTCTGCCCTCTAAATAAAATGGAGATAGGAGAAACAAAAGGTTCATCAGAAGTTGGCCCATCTCAAGAGGATAGCAAGGGTTTCAAGGAAGTATCCTACAAAAAGAAAAATCAATGAAACCTACCTAGGTCAATGCACAGCCACATGCTCGGAGAAATATGGATACCCAGAATAGATTCAGAGTTTTGCAGGAGCAAGGTGAAACTTCAAAGGTGGTGGCGAAACAATTTGATTCGACGGCTAGGGCTCTTCCTAAAACAAACTCTAAGCCGAAACGAAAAGCGTAAGAGGATCCTGTAGAAAAAGAGGGACCATATCAAACTAGAGGGCAAATAACTATGGAGATTGTTGGATCAAAGAAGGATTTAAGCACATAAGAATAGGTCTTGAAAATATTTTTAAATGAATGGTGAAATTTGGATGAGTGATTCATACATGAGGATGAGAAAAAACTTTTCAGGGAGACATTCCAACAATATCAAGCCAAACAAAGCAAAAATCCACCAGATCTTCGATATTTGAAAACGAAAAGGAGCTAAAAAATGAGGAAGAAAGAATCTACAAGAGTTAATACAGACGGTGGGGAATTTTCTAGTAAACCAAGGAAGGGTGGTGCCACTCTCTCTGGTTTTCCAAGAACTCAACAAGTCTTCTCAATGATCGTTCTCTCATGGAATGCAAGAGGCTTAAAAATTAGAGGAAAACAAAGATACTTAAGAGACATATTAAAGAAGGAAAAGTCGAGCATCGTGATGCTTCATGAAACCAAGGTATCTTAGGCACAACTTAAGGAAATTACTAGTAGAATGAAACATGTGTATGAAGTAATGGCTCTTGATGTGTGGGGTGGTGTTAGAGGGGTGGTCGTTCTTTGGAACCCATCCAAGATAATCTTCGACTACTAGGTTAGTATGCCTCGAATAATTTGAGGTAGATTTTGACATATTGGTACTATAAACTAGGCTATAATTTTCGTTGTCTATGGTCGTAACATTCCAAAAGGGAAAATTGCCATCCATAATATAGTAAGGCTTAAGTAGATTTTTCAAGAAGATTTATGGTGTAGAAATTATATAGAAACTCTATACCAATGGACTCAATCCGATCAGGCAATGTATTAAATAAATATATTGAATCCTTCTACTATATTTTCAGAATATAAAACATGATCGCTCAATTACATGCAAGTAATAGAAAGGAAATTATCAATCACACAACACAAGATGTTCTTGGGGAAAGAACCTGTTCAAAACCCCTCTATCATATATTGTACATATTCAAAGTGTAGAAATTATACAACAAGCATGTATGTCTTGGATTCACCCAATCTAACAATGTACTAAAGTTAAATAATGAATCACTCCTACAAATATTTTGTGTAATTAAAAGCAAAATCGCTAATCACATGAACATGAAGAAAGATCAATCACACACAACATAGATAATTTCTTGGGGAAAGCTTGCAGTTAAAAACCCCACTACCTTCTATTATATATTAAGCATGGATCATGAAAAAATTACATACAAATCTCTTCTCACAAGAGCCCTCCAATACTCAAATAATTGTCTCACACTATCATATGCAAAAATGACCAACACATAACCAATTATTAGCCTCCAGATAGCCTCCCTGGCTTGTGTAATCCCTGATGGAAAATATCCCTAAAATATAGGAATTTATTTCTTTCCTTGACTACGCTAGTATCATGGGCATTGCAATGGGTGTTTTCCTGCATGTGTGCAAGCCAATAATCATACAACTGATTGTCAAATTCCCTTTCACCTAGAACTCAAGTGGGTCTCCATTGGATCTGACATACATGCAGCTAATAATAGTAAATCCTCAGTTGCATGTGACATCACTGATTGTGAATTAATTGATATTTAATTCACTTGATCTCTCCCTAGTGTATCTTCAGCTACAACTAGCACAAGTAAGTTTAACTCACTTAAATGAGTTAAACTATTTACAACTTGCACCAACTCATGCACCACTGCACTTCGAACTCTGTTACAAATAGAATTACTCTGCATGCCTCACCAACAACCTCTAACTTGAAATCCACTAGCTAACTGAATTTATGAATTTCAGTTAACTCATTCAAGTCCACATTGAGAATAGATTATAGTTTAATTTCCATCTTAATTAAGGGATAAGAAAAATAGACATGCACCCAAAAATAGCACCGTGGGCCCCGCCCTAGTTTGGGTGCTTAATACAACTAGGTGCTTAATGCACTAGGCGTGGGTGCTAAATATTCTTGTTGAATCTCAACACTCACTCTCAACAAGAAATGGATTATCCTTCACCTCGATCCAATCTCTATGGTATTCGAATTTGCTCTTGGTGAGTGCCTTCATCAAAATATATGCATTCTAATCTTTTGTGAGAATGTACTAAAGCAACATGATCCTTATCTACACACAATCTCTGAGATGATGGTACTAGAAATATATATGCTTGGACCTATCATGAAACATAGGATTAATCGAGAGTTTAACGTAACTCTGATTATCACAATGAATCACCGCCGGATCCATCTGAGAACCAAACAAACCAACCAAGATCTTTCTCATCTAGATAGCCTCACATGTAGCTTGACTTGATACCATGTATTCCGCTTCCAATGAATTGAGTGTCATAGATCGTTGCTTCCTATTGTACCAGGAAACTACTATTGATCCAATGCTAAAGATCCCCCCTGATGTTCTCTTTATGTCCGATGGACTGCTAGCCCAATCTGCATCTGTGAAGCCATGCATATTCACTCCATATATCTATCTATACCATAGAACATACTCTGATGTGCCCCTCAGGTATCTCAGGACATGCTTCCACACCTTCCAAAAGATCTTGGTAGGCTTAACCATAGCTTGACTCAGCTAGTTAACTATGTAGCAAATGTCTGGTCTCATGTTCACCAAATACATTAGCGAACCTACTAACTGTCAGTAAACAGTAGCATCCACTACCTCTCCAAAAGTAGCATCCTCTTTCCTCCAATTTCTTGGAAGAGGAGTATCCATGGGTTTTCAGCTCCCCGTGTTAAACTTACCCAGTATCTCCTTTGCATACTTGCCTTGAGACACAAAAATTTCACCATCCTGCTGCCATATTTCCAATCCAAGGAAATAATGAACGAGTCCCATGTCCTTCATTTCGAACTCCCTTGCAAGATCCTCCTTGCACGAGTGTATTAGCTACTCATCACCAGTAAAAATTAGATCATCAACATAAATAACAATTATTAGTAGCTTACCCTCAACCATAATTTGGTACATTTTTGCATATGGTTCACTTTTGTGAAACCCATTTTGGTAAAATAGTTGTCTATCTGAGTGTACCAAGCACGAGGTGCTTGCTTCAACCCATATAGTGCTCTTTTGAGTTTGCACACATGTGACTCACTGTTGAAGATCTAGAAACCTTCAGGCTACTCTATGTACACCTCTTCCTCAATGATCTCATTGAGAAACGCAGTTTTCACATCCATCTGATGAATGCACCAACCCATCTTCACTGAGAGGGAAAGGATGGATCTTATGGAAGAGTACCTTGCAATAGGTGAAAAAGTCTCATCATATTATATCCCCTCGATCTGTGAGAATCCCTGGGCCACAAATCTGGCCTTGTATTTCTCCACACTCCCATAAAGAACTTGCTTTACCATCTAGATCCATATCGATCCAACCACTGATTTTTTGACTGGCCTTGGGACTATCTCCCATGCAATGTTATTGACAATGGAGTCATACTCCACCATTGTATAAACCCAAGTTGGTTGTTGCACTTCTTCCTGAGAAGAAGATGTTTCAGTCACAATACATTTTCTCATAAGATCCATTTATCTAGTAAATCGGTCAGGAGACTATCTCTGTTTGCGTTGTGAATTAGGGGCTCCTACAATTTGTGGAACATCAAGTCTCAATCTATCAGCTTCTGTGGTGCACCTTCTACCATTTCTGATGGATGGCTCTGCATGAGTATTTTCCTCCACTCGATGAACTTCCTCATATGGCTAATCCATGTCTTGAGACTCATCCTTGGGAACCAGTAGTTCCTCTTCTGCATGCAAGTCTAGCTCCCTCTCAAGGGACAACCACATGGCTTTCTCCTCATCAAATTTGATATCCCGTCGCACAACAGTAATTCTTCTGTTTGAAAAATACACACGGTAATTATGGGGTGTTTCAATGTACCCCACAAAAGTCCCAACCTCGGTTGTTGGTTCCAACTTCTTCCTGGTGTCCTTGGTCACATGCACATAAACAAATGCACCAAAAATATTAAAGTGTGAAACATCAAGTTTCTTACCAGTGAAAGCCTCTTCAAGTGTACTCATGCCAAGTACTCTATGAGGACAATGATTTTTCACATGTACTGATGTATTGCATGCTTTCACCCACAGATGCATCGATAGGCATTGATCATTCAACATCGCTCGTGCTACACCCACAATAGTTCCATTATTCCTATCCGCGACCCCATTCTATTGTGGGTTATGAGGCGTTATGGGTTCTCTTCGAATTCCTTCTTTGCTACAGAATTTATTGAATGCATTAGAGATTTATTCTCCACCATTATCACTCCTAAGAGCCTTCACTTGCTTCCTCACCTCTTTCTCCACCAGTGCCTTAAACTCATAGAACTTAGAGAATGTTTGATCTTTCTTCTACATGAAGAATATCCAGCACTTATGATAAAATTCATCAACAAAGATTACATAGTACTTATGTTTTTATGTTGAAGCAACCAAGAAAGGACCACACACATCTGTGTGAAATCTTTCAAGGATCCCTGAAGCTTAGTTTTCCTTCTCATGAAAAGTGGCCTTTACATATTTTCCCATAGTACATCCCTTGCATGTGTCTAACTGTGCAAGTGTACCCTTGGGATGACCAGTAGAAATCTGTTGCATGACTTTCAAGGCTATATGGTGAATATGGCCCAATCGCTTGTACCATAATTCACCCCCATCCCGGCTCACCACTCGATCATCCTTGCACATCATTGCTGCGCAGCCATCTGCCTCTAGCTTGTAGAGATTCTTAACTCGAATCCCTATCCTCTTGGCTTGAATCATTGTTTTATGTCATAGGAAAGCTTTTCCATCACTAAAAACAATGTCATAGCCTCTATCCTCCAACATTGCGACTGAGACCAAATTTTTCTTCAGACCTGGTACATGCATTACATATTTTAATTGAAATGGTTTACCTGACTCCCTCTAAAAGTCAATGGTACCAATCCTGGTAGCACTGTACCATCCGTCGTTTCCCATTTCAATATGCATCTAGAGATATTTCTCCTCCAAGTCACTGAAAAGTTTCTTATCTCTCGTCATGTGAAAGGAAGTGCCACTATCCAAATATCACACAAATCCTAATGCACTGGACACCATGCATGCCATAAATGAGAAGTCAAGCTCAAATTGTGAGGCAAGGGCCTCACCAACTGCAGATCCAACAATATTCTTGTTCTTCTTCTTTTGTGGACAATTAGTAGCAAAATGCCCATGCTCGTGATAGTGAAAACACTTCACCTTGGAAATTTTCTGCTTATTGCCATTCTTGGACTCAGATTTAGAATGGAATTTCTTCCCATTCCCCTTCCTCGCCTTGGAAGCGAAAGCACAATCCTCTTCATCCTCATTCTTAGATGAAGATCCATCTCTGGTTTTCCATATGAACTCCTCCTACACCAAATCTGACCATAGTCGTTCCCAATCTAGAAAATTTTCCCTTCCATTGACAGATCCTTGATAACTTGCCAACTCTTAGGAAGTCCTAGGAGAGCCAAGCTCACAAAATCATCATCAGAAACTATTATTCCAACTCTCCCTAGTTCATCCTGACATTGGACAAACTTTGTTAGATATTTTGCAATGGTGTTGCCCTTTTCCATCTTGATCTTCCTGAGTTTATCTTTGAGTGCAAATTTCCTATGGTCGCTACTTCTTTGGAATAGATCCGTCAGATCCTTCCACATTGCATATGGTGAGGCTTTCCCATGGAGGCTTGAGACAATGTGGTCTCGTACTCCATCCAACATGATCCTCCTCGCCTTTGCCACTTTCTTTTGGCATGCATCAATATTTGCAACATCTGCAGCATCGGGTTTACGAACATTTTTGTCAATGAATTCCTTCAACCCATTGTCTTTGAGTACTGCCTTCATCCTGTCCTTCCAAGAAATATATTTCGAGCTACCCTCGAGTGCACACTATAACCTCAAACCATTGAAATCCATTTTGATCTTGAATTAGTTGTAGCACCAAGAAAGTCTTTCTACAAATTCGAATTCTATCCAGTCACAAACTTAGCTCCTGCTTCAGTTCTGAAATTTCTTGTGCTTTGATACCATGTAGAAATTATACAACAAGCATGTATATCTTGGATTCACCCGATATAAAAATGCACTAAATTTAAATACTGAATCACATCTAAAAATCTTTTGCAAAACTAAAAACACAATCGCTAATCACATGAACATGAAGAAACATCAATCACACACAACATAGATAATTTCCCAAGGAAAGCTTACAGCTAAAAACCCCACTATATTCTATTGTATATTAAGCATGGATCATGAAACAATTACATACAAAACTCTTCTCACAAGCGCCCTCCAGTACTCAACTAATTGTCTCACACTATCATATGCAAAACTGACCAACACATAGCTAATTTTGAGCCACCAGACAACCTTCCTTGCTTGCGCAATCCCTAATGGTAAATATCCCTAAAAGATAGGAATTATTTCCTTCCTTTAATATGCAAGTATCATGGGAAATCCAACGGGTTTTTTCCTGCATGTGTTCAAGCCAATAATCCTACAACTGATAGTCAACTTCCCTTTCACCTAGAACTCAATTGGGTCTCCATTGGATCTGACATGCATGTAGCTAATTGTAGTAAATCCTCAGTTTCATGTGAGATCACTGATTGTCAATTGATTAATATTTAATTCACTTGATCTCTCACTAGTATATCTTTCGTTACAACTAGCACAACTGATTTTAACTTACTTAACTGAGTTAAACTATTTACAACTTGCAGCAACTCATGCACCATTGCACTTCAAACTCTGTTACAACTAGAATTACTCTGCATGCCTCACCAACAACCTCTAACTCGAAATCCACTATTTAACTAAATTTATCACTTTTATTTAACTCATTCAAGTCCACATTGAGAATAGATTACATTTTAATGTCCATCCTAATTAAGGGATAATAAAAATATACATGCACCCAAAAATACCATTGTAGGCCATACCTAGTCTGGGTGCTTAATTCACTAGGCGTGGGTGTTGAATCTTCTTGATGAATCTCTACACAAAGTATCATGAAACAATACAATGCTTTCTCACACTGAGAAAATCCTTCACTCTACCGATCGTCTCACCCTGATCTTGATCAAAACTAACTAGCAATTCTCAGGCAGAATTGACCAACACTTAGCCAATTCTCATCCATTACTTAGCCCATTATTTCTCATGCAATCCCTAGGAATTAATCCCTATTAATTAGGATAATCAACCTTCCTTGACTGCGCAATACTTCATGAGCCTTCCTCTGACTTTATAATTGCCCCTAGGCAACTCGCTAATAATACAACTGATAGTTAACTTCCCTTTAACCTCTGTCTCAACTCGGTTGTCATCAGAATTGACATGCATGCAGTTGTTAATAGTGAATCATTAGTTACTTGGTAGATCACTACTTGTGAATTAAATCTAATTTAATTCAATTGACCTCCCACTAGCTCATCACTTAGTTAGAACTAGTTAACTAATTTTAACTCAATTAATTTCAGTTAACTTACTACACTCACACCACACTAGTGCTACAACTGCAACTAGACCCTGAAAATAATAGAATCACTCTACATGCCTCACCCTTGACCCTCAACTAGAAATTATTGACCTAACTAAGTCTATCACACTTAGTTAACTATTACAAGCTGATAATTAAATCAAAAGCCTCACATCGAAGCCATTTTTGGGTTCCATTTCTAGGATTTTTATTTTTTCTGGATGCCAATTTCATTGTTTCTTGTTGCAAATTTCCACACTCCCTCTCAAAAATAAAGGAATCAATCTATTCCGATCCGGTACCTTTAGTATGTTCTTGCATGCAACACTTCTCTAGTATTGTTTGCACATGAAACTCTCCTGAAAATGAATAGTCTCTAAAAAACTGAATTAGTATAATGCATCTGCCATGAGAGTCTTCAATCTGTTGGATCCTACAACACATGTATAATGGAATCTATGCATTGCTATTGACATCTACATCCATGCACTCTGCACTACTGACAACTTTGATTTGAGCTCCACTATCTACCATTTGTCACTCTGATTTATGTCCTCCTGACATATTATTGCATCAATATAACTCATCCTACTTGCTATTTTTGTAGTGTGGGCTCCTCATAGCCAAGTTAGATCCATGGGACACACCATCTTAATGGACCCTGCCCAAATTTACTCTTGGGATTATATATACACACTGCCCCACCTCACACATAGAGGTATAACTGCATTTACTCCCTCTGCCCATTTGGCTCGAAATTTCCCCCTCCTCGAGGTCTCTACTTGAGTGAACTCTTCCACTCGGTATCCTCTCTACTTCTTCAACTATGACTGCTCCACAACCTTCTGAGAGTGCTTCTGATGCTGATCCAAGTGGATTAATAAGGTACAGGTACAAATGGCTTGAGTACAAGGCTCAAAAATCAAAGTGTTCAAAAATATCTCAAACCAAGTTTAAGTTGTAGATATCTTAATTCTGAATCCAACAGTGCAGACGGCACTCAATTCCGAGTCCGTATGAAGAAGTTATAAGTGGTCAAAGTTCCAGGTTGACTTGGTGACTGGACAGCCTTAAGGAAGGCACGAATTGGACTTTTTCCGGACACCGGATTCCGGTAAGCTCAGGCCAGATTTCGGGTGAAATTGTGGCCTGTTTAAAATGACCCCTACGGTCCAAAACCAAATTCTAAAAAATGCCCAGTTTGTTTTAATAACAAATATTTATTTAAAAAAAAAAGGGGTGGGGGCCGTTACCCCCACCACCCCCGTCGGAACCACCATATCGCACCATATAATAATGGGCCGGCGGGAATCGAACCCGCCTGGCCACGTGGGCCGACCCAATCCACGGGCGGCCCAACACATATCAATACAAACCAACGGTCAACATTTAAATGGTGGGTTGTTGGGCGGGCCGCCCAAGGCGGACCCGACCCCTTCCAAAAAAGAACGTGCCCATTTATTTTAAACAAATATCATGCTAAGTTGGGAGGGGCGGGATTTGATCCTTCGACCTCCCTTAACAAATTACTAAGTTTTACCATTGCGCCCAACGGTGGGCTTGGTAAATTCCACCCAGCAATTTTTATTTAAACTCAGTATTTGCACAGTGCGCCCAAGGCCAAGGAGGACGAAGATGGAGCATGATTTTTCTGAGTTTTAATGCTAGTTTGCAGCCAAGCCTGGGCACGGAATCTGAGGAGATGTACATATTTCCAGAGTTATTATTTTTTTTATTGCAGGTGTAGGTGGAACCATGAGCCAGAGAAAAGGCAAGCGGAACCCTAATTGAGGCCAATTTTCAAGAGGGCGAAATTTTGACTTTGTCCAAATGGGACAAATTTTATGTCGTTTCAGCACTACTCGACATCATGAGTCTGATGGCATGCTCAGTTTCTGCATCCGAGTTTTTGTTTTTTCAGCCACTTTTGGAAGTGGGTTATGCCAGTGTCCTATTTTTGCATGTGAGCAGTCGTTTTCACCTTTTTCGACGCCACAAGAATGATGGTGTTTTTCAGATTCAGCCGCAAAGCAGCTCAGCCTTCAAAAAAGGGCAGCATGAGGTATATGATGTGGATTCCATGTACTTATTCATTTATTTCTCTTTGAGATGCATTATGTCTTGCAGATCCTGGTTGATACATGAGTTGTGGGATCTTGCTTTGTGTTGTTTTTTATGTACTTTCAGCTATGGATTTGTGTCATGTATGAGTCCCTTTTATGCCACATTGGCGGGATGATCCTTTTTCATATGAGTATTATTGAGATCCCTTTTTGCCTAGGATTGGCGGGATACTCTTATTTACTACATGTCAGCTATGGTCATACTGATAGGAGTCTTTCTTTATGTATGAGAGTTCCGCAGTAGAGCGTCTCTTAAAGAAGTCAAGCCACTCCTGCGTGAGGGAAATTTTTCCTTGTATGTCATAGGGAAACATATCCATGTACATCTCTTCTTACAACACATAATGCAGCGGCCTACACCATCTTGACACCGAGGCCCGGAGATGTAGTCCCTCCTGGACGAACTCCGTCATCAAACGACGTGTTCTTATGATTGTTGATCTTGTTCATTTATGTTCCTCTTATTTACAGCTACAATTGTTCATTTCAGTTCTTTAACATCTTAATTAAATGCAATTCTATTTATCAGCCGAATTAAAAGGTCTTGGTTAAGGGGTATCAAGATTTTACCCTGGATCAAGTGGTGTCAAAGCAGGTATTCTTGATGATTGGATTGTAGGCGTGAACATTGAACGTTCGCTGAGTTGAGCCATGGAGAGTGTCAAGGACATGTATGACACCATGCTCAGGGTTTCCGAGAAAGCGGACATACTGTACGAGGCTTAAGAAAAACAAGCAGCAGAGAACGAAGAATTGAAGACCCTCCTACAGAAAGAGAAGGAGGAAAAACAACAGTTGCAGCTTCAGTTGCAAGCCACAACAGAACCATTGGAAGATTGGAAGTGCAAAAATGAAATTTTGCAAGCAGAACATGATGCCTTGAAGGTATTCCTACATGAAGAGAAGGAAGAGAAGCAGCAGTTGCAGCTTCAGTTGCAAGCCACGACAGACGCGTGGGAAGATTTGAAAGGCAACAACGAAACTCTTGATCCAGGTGGACTAAGCAGGTACAAGTACAGGTACAGGTGGCCTAAGTAAAATGCTCAAAAATCAAAGTGTTTGAAAGATTCTCGAACCAAGTTGAAGTTGTAGATCTCGAAATTCTGAATCCAACGGCGCAGACGGAACTCAATTCTGAGTTCGTATGAAGGAGTTAGAAGCGGTCAAAGTTCCAGGTTGACTTGGTGACTGGACAGCCTTAAGGAAGGCACGAATTAGACCAAACCCGACCACCGGATTCCGGCACACTTAGGCCAGATTCCGGGCGAAATTGTCGCCTAGTTAAAATGCCTCCTACGGTCACAAACCGAATTTTCAAAAACGGCGAGTTTGTTTTATAAAACAAAAATTATTAAAAAAAAGGGGGTGGGGGCCGTGACCCCCGCCACCCCCGTTAGCATATATGGCACCATATTTAAATGGGCCGGCGGGAATCGAACCCGCCCGGCCACGTGGGCCGGCCCGCTCCACAAGCGGCCCAACTTAAAACAAAACACAACCAACATAACGTAACAAACAACAATAATGGTATTAAATGGGGGCGGGGGTTGTGAACCCCACCGCCACCCAAGCCACATGTAACAATGCGTATGCGGAGTTGGTTGGGCGGGCCGCCCAAGGCGAGCCCGACCCCAATTTAATTATTCGTTGGGTTTTTTAAAACAAAACGTATGCCAAGTTGGGAGGGGGGGGATTTGACCCCCCGACCTCTCCTCAACGATTTCCAATTCTTACCATTACACCAAACCACCTCATGTGGTTAAGTCCGCCCATGAAAATGTATATAAACTCGTCATTTTACAGTGCACCCAAGCATGGAGGAGCAGGGAGCGCGCACGTAGATCGAGAAATATTATTTTTTTTATTGCAGGTCATGTGGAACCATGAGCCCAGAAAGAGGCAGGCGGAACCCTGATTGAGGCTCAATTTTCAGGAGGGCAAAATTTTGACTTTGTCCAAATGGGACAAATTTTATGTCGTTTCAGCACTACTCGCCGCCACGATTCCGATGGCGTTGCCTGGGCCGCATCTGAGTTTTTGATTTTTCAGCGACTTTTGGAAGTGGACTTTGCCGGTGTCAGATTTTTGCATGTGAGCAGTCGTTTTCCACTTTCTCGACGCCACAAGATTGATGGTGTTTTCAGATTCAGCTGCGGAGAAGCTCAGCCTTCAGCAAAGGGCGGCATGAGGTATATGATGTGATTTCCATGTACTTCCTTATTTATTTCTCGTTGAGATGCATTATGTCTTGCAGATCCCGGTTGATATATGAGTTGAGGGATCTTGCTTTGTGTTATTTTGATGTACTTTCAGCTATGGATTTGTGTCATGTATGAGCCCCTTTTATGCCACATTGGCGGGATGCTCTTATTTGCTGTGTATTGTTGAGATCCCTTGTTTGCCAGGATTGGCGGGATACTCTTGTTTGCTACATGTCAGCTATGGTCATACTGATAGGAGTCTTTCTTTATGTATAAGAGTTCTGTAGTAGAACATCTCTTAAAGAAGTCAAGCCACTCCTGCGTGAGGGCGATTTTTCCTTGTATGTCATAGGAAAGCACATCCATGTACATCTCTTCTTACAACACATAATGCAGCGGCCTACACCATCTTGACACTGAGGCCTGGAGATGTAGTCCCTCCTGGACGAACTCCGTCATCAAACGACGTGTTCTTATGATTGCTGATCTTGTTCATTTATGTTCCTTTTATTTACAGCTACAGTTGTTCATTTAAGTTCTTTAACGTCTTTAAGTAAATGCAATTCTATTTATCAGCCGAATTAAAAGGTCTTGGTTAAGGGTATCAAGATTTTACCCCGGATCAAGTGGTATCGGAGCAGGTATTCTTGCTGATTGGATTGCAGGCGTGAACATTGAACGTTTGCTGAGTTGAGCCATGGAAAGTGTCAAGGACATGTACGAAACCATGCTCAGGGTGTCCGAGAAAGCGGACATGCTGTACGAGGCTTACGAAAAACAAGCAGCGGAGAACGAAGAATTGAAGACCCTCCTACACAAAGAGAAGGAGGAAAAACAACAATTGCAGCTTCAGTTGCAAACCACAACAGAAGAGTTGGAAGATTGGAAGCGCAACAATGAAATTCTGCAAGCAGATCATGATGCCTTGAAGGCATTCCTACATGAAGAGAAGGAGGAGAAGCAACAGTTGCAGCTTCAGTTGCAAGCCACGACAGAGGCGTGGGAAGATTTGAAACGCAACAACGAAACTCTTCAGAGAGATCATGATGCCTTAAAAGCATTCCTACAGAAAGAGAAGGAGGAGATGCAACAGATGCAGCTTCAGCTACAAGCCGTGTCAGAGGCAATGACAGAAGTGAAGCACGACGAAGGCTTACAACAGCTTTCTTCATCTGTTTCGCCATCAACACCTAAGGTAAACAGTGTTGATTTTTCTTCAGTTTCTTCACATGATATAATTTCAGTTGGAAGTGTGGAGATACCCATCACAGGTATCGGCATGAAACTCCTCACCAAAATGGGGTACAGAGGAGGAGGACTTGACATTCGTGGCCAAGGCATCACCGAACCTTTGGAGGTTGTGCAACGACCTCGTTATGCAGGTTTGGGGTACAATGGTGAAGGATGTTCGAAGGACATCAAAGGCAAACAGATAATGATGAACTCTCCAAGGAAGAGGAATGATAGTGACACTTCACCATCGTTCCACGGTAGTGCTCGTTGCAGTGAAGGAACCGAGGCGAGCTCCCATCATCATGATGGCACCGGAGACCACCGTAGAAGGTATACTAAGTCTCATTATTCCAGAGTGCATTTTGATTACCAGAATGTCGATAACCATGGTGATAAAATATGGCATCGTAAAACTTGTTTATTTTGTGGTTTAAATAACCATGTGATTTCTAAGTGCTGGAAGAGGATGGCAGCACAAAGGCGAAAGAGGCATGAAAAGCCCTCTCCCCAACAGGGAAGGAAATCAGTTAAGCAGGTTTGGAGGAAAAAGAAATTTTGCACCCATTGCGACCGAAGTGGCCACCAAAGAGCCACATGCTGGAAAATTCATCCAGAGCAGCGCCGTAAAGCCAAAGAGCTCGTGCATACACCAGTTGAAAGAGCTGATCGACAAGCAAGTTTGCCACAGGGAAATGATCCACTCGTTTTAATAAATGAGCAGTGGTTCTTCTAGATTGTTTTTTTTTCTAGAGATGTTAAGCTTGTCATGGCCATGCTTGTAAGTCATTTGTCGCATTTTTATTATGAAAGTGATGATGTGTTTCCATCACTCGTTTAAGCGACCATGATATTGTTTTTGGCCTTGTCGTATAAGTCGTGTGTTAGATCTCTTTCATGTAAAAGTGATGATATGTTTCCATCACTTAGAGATGCGACTTTTATGTTTTGTTCATGTGCTATGAGTCGTCCGATGCATTTCTTTCATGTAAAAGTGATGAGGATTTTTGCCATCACTTCGAAATGCGATGATGAGGTCTGGTCTTGTAATTTTGTTGATGTATGATTTCCATTTTGCTGTAAACTTGACCACTGAGTGCATGTTATAAACTCATGGCAAGTATGGAAACATTTGGGTCATTGTTGGTCACATTGAGAATGTAATGTTCATTGCAGCTTTAGGCAGGTGTTGGCATTCCGATTCCGAAGGACAGAAGTGAAGGAGTCTTTAAGGGATGCGCCTTTTCAGACATTTGCAGTTGCAGGTGTTGGCTTTGCATCGTGATTCCGAAGTACGCCAGGTGAAGGAGTCCTTTGGGGATGCGCCTTTTAACAACATTTGCAGACAGTCGATGATAGGTAAAGCTTGATGCTTTTGGAGGACCAAAATCTCCTCAGTGGGGAGGATTGATCCAGGTGGACTAAGCAGGTACAGGTACAGGTGGCCTAAGTAAAAGGCTCAAAAATCAAAGTGTTTGAAAGATTCTCGAACCAAGTTGAAGTTGTAGATCTCGAAATTCTGAATCCAACGGCGCAGACGGAACTCAATTCCGAGTTCGTATGAAGGAGTTAGAAGCGGTCAAAGTTCCAGGTTGACTTGGTGACTGGACAGCCTTAAGGAAGGCACGAATTGGACCAAACCCGACCACCGGATTCCGGCACACTCAGGCCAGATTCCGGGCGAAATTGTCGCCTAGTTAAAATGCCTCCTACGGTCACAAACCGAATTTTCAAAAACGGCGAGTTTGTTTTATAAAACAAAAATTATTAAAAAAAAGGGGGTGGGGGCCGTGACCCCCGCCACCCCCGTCAGCATATATGGCACCATATTTAAATGGGCCGGCGGGAATCGAACCCGCCCGGCCACGTGGGCCGGCCCGCTCCACAAGCGGCCCAACTTAAAACAAAACACAACCAACATAACGTAACAAACAACAATAATGGTATTAAATGGGGGCGGGGGTTGTGAACCCCACCGCCACCCAAGCCACATGTAACAATGCGTATGCGGAGTTGGTTGGGCGGGCCACCCAAGGCGGGCCCGACCCAAATTTAATTATTCGTTGGGTTTTTTAAAACAAAACGTATGCCAAGTTGGGAGGGGGGGGATTTGACCCCCCGACCTCTCCTCAACGATTTCCAATTCTTACCATTACACCAAACCACCTCATGTGGTTAAGTCCGCCCATGAAAATGTATATAAACTCGTCATTTTACAGTGCGCCCAAGCATGGAGGAGCAGGGAGCACGCACGTAGATCGAGAAATATTATTTTTTTCACTGCAGGTCATGTGGAACCATGAGCCCAGAAAGAGGCAGGCGGAACCCTGATTGAGGCTCAATTTTCAGGAGGGCAAAATTTTGACTTTGTCCAAATGGGACAAATTTTATGTCGTTTCAGCACTACTCAGCGCCACGAGTCTGATGGCGTGCTCAGTTTCTGCATCTGAGTTTTCGATTTTCTAGCCACTTTTGGAAATGGACTATGCCGGTGTCAGATTTGCACACGTGAGCAGTCGTTTTCCACTTTCTCGACGCCACAAGATTGATGGTGTTTTCAGATTTTGCCGCAGAGCAGTTCAGCCTTCAGCAAATGGCAGCACGAGGTATATGATGTGTATTCCATGTACTTCTTTATTTATTTCTCGTTGAGATGCATTATGTCTTGCAGATCCCGGTTGATACATGAGTCGTGGGATCTTGCTTTATGTTGCTTTGATGTACTTTCAGCTATGGATTTGTGTCATGTATGAGCCCCTTTTATGCCACATTGGCAGGATGCTCTTATTTGCGATGTGTATTGTTGAGATCCCTTGTTTGCCAGGATTGGCGGGGTACTCTTATTTGCTACATGTCAGCTATGGACATACTGATAGGATTCTTTCTTTATGTATGAGAGTTCCGCAGTGGAACATCTCTTAAAGAAGTCAAGCCACTCCTGCGTGAGGGCAATTTTTCCTTGTATGTCATAGGAAAGCACATCCATGTACATCTCTTCTTACAGCACATAATGCAGCGGCCTACACCATCTTGACACCGAGGCCCGGAGATGTAGTCCCTCCTGGACGAACTCCGTCATCAAACGACGTGTTCTTATGATTGCTGATCTTGTTCATTTATGTTCCTCTTATTTTCAGCTACAATCGTTCATTTAAGTTCTTTAACGTCTTTAATTAAATGCAATTCTATTTATCAGCCGAATTTAAAGGTCTTGGTTAAGGGGTTTCAAGATTTTACCCTGGATCAACTCTTCAGAGAGATCATGATGCCTTAAAAGAATTCCTACATAAGGAGAAGGAGGAGACGCAGCAGTTGCAGCTTCAGCTACAAGCCATGTCAGAGGCAGTGATGGAAGTGAAGCGCAACGAAGGCTTACAACAGCTTTCTTCATCTGTTTCGCAATCAACACCTAAGGTAAACAGTGTTGATTTTTCTTCAGTTTCTTCACATGATATAATTTCAGTTGGAAGTGTGGAGATACCTATCACAGGTACTAGCATGAGACTCCTCACCAAAATTGGGTACAAAGGAGGAGGACTTGGCATTCGTGGCCAAGGCATAACCGAACCTTTGGAGGTTGTGCAACGACCTCGTTATGCAGGTTTGGGGTACAATGGCGAAGGATGTTCGAAGGACATCAAAGGCAAACAGATAATGATGAACTCTCCAAGGAAGAGGAATGATAGGGACACTTCACCATCATTCCACAGCAGTGAACGCTGCAGTGAAGGAACCGAGGTGAGCTCCCATCATCATGATCGCACCAGAGACCACCCCAAAAGGTATACTAAGTCTCATTATTCCAGAGTGCATTTTGACTATAATAATGTTGATCACGGTCGTAAAATATGGCATCTAAAACTTGTTATTTTTGTGGTTTAAATAACCATGTGATTTCTAAGTGCTGGAAGAGGATGGCAGCACAAAGAAGGAAGAGGCACGAAAAGCCTTCTCCCCAACAGGAAAAGAAATCAGTTAAGCAGGTTTGGAGGAAAAGGAAATTTTGCACCCATTGCGACTGAAGTGGCCACCAAAGAGCCACATGCTGGAAACTTCATCCAGAGCAGCGCCATATGGCCAAAGAGCCCGTGCATACACAAGTCGAAAGAACTGATCGACAAGCAAGTTCGCCACAAGGAGATGATCCACTCGTTTTAATAAATGAGAAGTGGTTCTTCTAGATTGTTTTTTCTAGATATGTTAATCTTGTCATGGCCATGCTTGTAATTCATTTGTCGCACTTTTATTATGAAAGTGATGATGTTTTGCCATCACTCGTTTTAAGTGACCATGATATTGTTTTCGGCCTTGTTTTATGAGTCAAGTGTTAGATCTCTTTCATGTAAAAGTGATGATATGTTGCCATCACTTCGAGACGTGACAATTATGTTTTTGGTCATGTTGTATGAGTCGTCTGATGCATTTCTTTCATGTAAAAGTGATGAGGAGTTTTTCCATCACTTCGAAATGCGACGATGAGGTCTGGTCTTGTAATTTTGTTGATGTATGATTCCATTTTGCTGTAAAATTGACCACCGATTGCATGTTATAAACTCATGGCAAGTATGGAAATATCTGGGTCATTATTGGTCACATTGAGAATGTAATGTTCATTGCAGCTTTAGGCAGTTGTTGGCATTCCAATTCTGAAAGACAGAAGTGAAGGAGTCTTTAAGGGACGAGCCTTTTAGACATTTGCATTTCTACAGTTGCAGGTGTTGGCATTTCGATTCCAAAGGACAAAAGTAAAGGAGTCTTCAAGGGATGTGCCTTTTTAGACATTTGCATTTCAGCAGTTGCAAGTGTTGGCTTTACATTTTGATTCTGAAGTACGTGAGGTGAAGGAGTCTTCAAGGGATGTGCCTTTTCAGACATTTGCATTTCAGCAGTTGCAGGTGTTGGCTTTGCATCTCGATTCCGAAGTACGTGAGGTGAAGGAGTCTTCATGGGATGTGCCTTTTTAGACATTTGCATTTCGGCAGTTGCAGGTGTTGGCTTTACATCTTGATTGCGAAGTACGTGAGGTGAAGGAGTCTTCAAGGGATGTGCCTTTTCAGACATTTGCATTTTAGAAGTTGCAGCTGTTGGCTTTGCATCTCGATTTCGAAGTACGTGAGGTGAAGGAGTCTTCATGGGATGTGCCTTTTCAGAAATTTTCATTTCAGCAGTTGCAGGTGTTGGCTTTGCATCTTGATTCTGAAGTACGTAAGGTGAATGAGTCTTCAAGGGATGTGCATTTTTAGACATTTTCATTTCAGCAGTTTCAGGTGTTGGCTTTGCATCTTGATTTTGAAGTACGTAAGGTGAAGGAGTCTTCAAGGGATGTGCCTTTTCAGACATCACATTGTAGCAATTGTACATGGTGGCTTTGCATCTTGATTCCGAAGTACGCCAGGTGAAGGAGTCATGTGGGGACGCGCCTTTCAATGATAGTTGCAGATAGTTGATGATACGTAATGCTTGATGCTTTTGGAGGACCAAAAGCTCCTCAGTGGGGAGGATTGATCCAGGTGCATTAATCAGGTACAGGTACAAATGGCTTGAGTACAAGGCTCAAAAATAAAAGTGTTCAAAAATCTCTTGAACCAAGTTTAAGTTGTAGATCTCGTAATTTTAAATCCAACGGCGCAGACGGCACTCAATTCTGAGTCCGTATGAAGAAGTTATAAGCGGTCAAAGTTACAGGTTGAATTGGTGACTGGACAGCCTTAAGGAAGGCACGAATTGGACTTTTTCCGGCCACCGGATTCCGACAAGCTCAGGCCAGATTCCGGGCAAAATTGTGGCCTGTTTAAAATGACCCCTATGGTCCAAAACCGAATTCTAAAAAATGCCCAGTTTGTTTTAATAACAAATATTTATTTTTAAAAAAAGGGGGTGGGGGCCGTGACCCCCGCCACCCCCGTCGGAACCACCATATGGCACCATATAATAATGGGCCGGCGGGAATCGAACCCGCTCGACCACATGGGCTAACCCAATCCATGGGCGGCCCAACACATATCAATACAAACCAACAGTCAACATTTAAATGGTGGGTTGTTGGGTGGGCCACCCAAGGCGGACCCGACCCCTTCCAAAAAAGAACGCGCCCATTTATTTTAAACAAATCTCGTGCTAAGTTGGGAGGGGCAGGATTTGATCCCCTGACCTCCCTTAACAAATTACTAATTTTTACCATTGCGCCCAACGGTGGGCTTGGTAAATTCCGCCCAGCAATTTTTATTTAAACCCAGAATTTGCACAGTGAGCCCAAGGCCAAGGAGGACGAAGATGGAGCACGATTTTTCTGAGTTTTAATGCTAGTTTGCAGCCAAGCCTGGGCACGAAATCCGAGGAGATGCACGGATTTCCAGAGTTATTATTTTTTTTATTGCAGGTGTAGGTGGAACCATGAGCCAGAGAAAAGGCAGGCAGAACCCTGATTGAGGCCAATTTTCAAGAGGGCGAAATTTTGACTTTGTCCAAATGGGACAAATTTTATGTCATTTCAGCACTACTCGACGCCACTAGTCTGATGGCGTGCTCTGTTTCTGCATCTGAGTTTTCATTTTTTCAGCCACTTTTGGAAGTGGGTTATGCCGGTGTCCTATTTTTGCATGTGAGCAATCGTTTTCACCTTTTTCGACGCCACAAGAATGATGGTGTTTTTTAGATTTATCCGCAAAGAAGCTCAGCCTTCAAAAAAGGGCAGCATGAGGTATATGATGTGGATTCCATGTACTTCTTCATTTATTTCTCTTTGAGATGCATTATGTCTTGCAGATCCCGGTTGATACATGAGTTGTGGGATCTTGCTTTGTGTTGTTTTTGATGTACTTTCAGTTATGGATTTGTGTCATGTATAAGTCCCTTTTATGCCACATTGGCGGGATGCTCCTTTTTCATATGAGTATTATTGAGATCCCTTGTTTGCTAGGATTGGCAGGATACTCTTATTTACTACATGTCAGCTATGGTCATACTGATAGGAGTCTTTCTTTATGTATGAGAGTTCCGCAGTAGAACATCTCTTAAAGAAGTCAAGCCGCTCCTGCGTGAGGGAAATTTTTCCTTGCATGTCATAGGGAAACATATCCATGTACATCTCTTCTTACAACACATAATGCAGCGGCCTACACCATCTTGACACCGAGGCCCGGAGATGTAGTCCCTCCTGGACGAACCTCGTCATCAAACGACGTGTTCTTATGATTGCTAATCTTGTTCATTTATGTTCCTCTTATTTACAGCTACAATTGTTCATTTCAGTTCTTTAACATCTTAATTAAATGCAATTCTATTTATCAGCTGAATTAAAAGGTCTTGGTTAAAGGGTATCAAGATTTTACCTTGGATCAGACGCTGCATGTTGATATATCATTGCTCCATGTCAAACACCAAGTAATTAACCACTTATTTTCTCCTCAAAGCCTTCTATGCATACTCAACCTCGAGAACATACAGGTTCTTGACTTTTGAACCATTCTGTTTCACCTATCCCATGGCTATGTGTTTAAGGAACACCTTTCCTTTTCTAAACATCACCTCATAACCACGGTTTTCCAATACTACTACAGAGTCAAGATTCTTCCTTAGGCCTGGAACATACAAATCATCTGTTAGTCTGAGAGGGGAGTTAAACTCCATCTGAAAGGTAATTGTACCTATGTTGGTCTATTGTGTAACCAACTCCAAAAAGAGAAGAAAAGAGATATCAACGCCTTAGAAATGAGCCACTTTGAGGGGGCAACCTCCAATACATTACATAAATGAACAATTCTTGGATGATACAATTTAAAAAACCTCCTTTCTATATATAGGAGTCCATGGGGCCATAATGTAATCCTAGTGGACCACAATGTAATCCTAGCCGACCTAACAATAATAATTTAAGGGCACAATAATAACAAAATGGGGATTACAAGGGTACAATAATAACAATAAGGGGGTTACACTAACAATAATAAGGGACTATACTAGTGATATAGGGACCTAACATGCCCCTCTCCTTCAAAAAAGTGTTGTCCTCAACGCTTGAGTAGCTCCGGGTGCTTCTGTATAAAATTCTCATCCTCCCATGTAGAATCTTCAGTGGGTAAGTTCTTCCACTCGATGAGATACTCTGAAATTGATCGATTCCGTAGTTGTCGAGTTCTTGTTTCCATGACCGCTTCTGGTTCCAATATGATTTTTCCTTCCTCATCAAGTTCCGGCAATATTGTTTGAACTGGAAGATTTTCTCCTATAACCTTCTTTAAGCATGAAACATGGAAAACTGGATGTACTCGCGAAGAAGCAGGAAGCTCCAATTTGTATGCCATAGTACCAATCTTTTGCAACACTTTGTAAGGACCATAGTACTTTGGCGATAATTTATTATCCTTCTTTGCTTGCTTGAGGGACATTTGTTTGTATGGTTGTAGCCGTAAAAATACCCAATCTTCTACATCAAAACTTCTCTCGCTACGATGTTGATCTGCCTGTTGTTTCATTCGATTTTGTGCCAAATTCAGGTTATCCTTTAAGAGTTGGAGAACTTCTTGCCGATGCTCGATGTGATCTTCCACTGCTTGAACCTTCGAATTTTCCCTTAAAGATGATGTGATGGATGGTGGATGATATCCATAAAGTGCCATAAATGGGGTCATTTTAGCTGCAGTATGGAAGGAAGTGTTATACCACCATTCAGCGAGAGGTAACCACTTGACCCATTGTGTTTGTTTATCAGATACAAAACAAAGAAGATATCCTTCCAAACATTTATTTACTATCTCAGTTTGACCATCAGATTGAGGATGATAAGATGAGCTATGAGCTAATTGAGTACCCAAACAAGAAAATAAATCCGTCCAAAAATTTACAGTAAAAATGGGATCTCTGTCGCTCACAATAACCCTTGGGCTTCCATGTAGCTTTTGAATTCTGTCCATAAATGTAGTAGCAACCGTACTTGCTTTAAATGGATGAGATAATGCACAAAAGTGTGCATACTTGGTAAGTCTATCAACTACCACCATGATGACACTCTTTCCTTCTGACTTAGGTAAACCTGTGATAAAATCCATTGAAATCTCCTCCCAACGTTGACTTGGAATGGATAAAGGTTGTAGAAGTCCCGGGGTCTTAATTTTTTCCACTTTATTCTGCTGGAAAACCAAACATTCCGCCACAAACTTTTGAATATCGGATTTAAGGCCATCCCAAAAAAATTCTTTCTTCACCCTATGGTAAGTTTTTAAAAATCCTGAGTGTCCTCCTAAAGGAGAAGTGTGCAATTCCAGAAGAATATTTTGTTTTAGTTGGGAATTATTGCAAAGATATAAGCGATATTTGTACCATAAGGAATCATTTTTCCAACTAAATGTATCAGATGTACTAGGATCTTGCTGCAACTTTTGAATGAGTGTCCATACATCTTTGTCCTTCTTCCATTCATCTTTTGCTTCAGTTATCCAATCTGGTTGGATAATAGAAATGGCACAAAGCAATGCTTCCACCTCTTCATTCTTTCTTGAGAGTGCATCTGCAACAACATTTAGCTTCCCTTTTTTGTATATTATTTCAAATTCATAACCCAACATCTTTGTGACCCATTTTTGCTGCTCTTCTGAAGATAGTCTTTATTCCAAAAAGTGTTTAAGACTATCATGATCAGCTTTTACCTTGAAGTGTCTTCCCATTAGGTAAGTTCGCCATTTCTTTAGTGCATGCAGTATTGCTAACATTTCCTTCTCATAAATAGGTTTCTGTAAATACTTTCCTTTGATTGGAAAACTTTCAAAAGCAATGGGTCTTCCTTCCTGCATTAAAACTGCACCAATTCCATTTCCTGAGGCATCACATTCCACAATAAAGGTTTTTGTGAAGTCTGGTGTAGCGAAGACCGGTGCTAGGCACATTGCCTCTTTAAGACGTTCAAAGGCCTTAGTTGCTTCAGGAGTCCATGAAAATGCATCTTTCTTCAATAATGTTGTTAGAGGTGCTGCTATTCTCCCATAATTCTTAACAAACTTGCGTTAATACCCTGTTAACCCGAGAAATCCTCGCAACTGCTTTATGGTTGTGGGAACTTTCCATTCCTTAATGGCTTTAATTTTGTTAGGGTCTACTTTAACACCCTCGTGAGATACAATATGACCCAGATATTCCACCTCTTGCACTCCAAAGAAACATTTGGATTTTTTTGCATATAATTGTTTCTCCTGCAATAGTTTGAGCACCCTGTCAACATGTTTAACATGATCTTTCCAAGAATTACTGTAGATTAGTATATCATCAAAAAATACGAGCACAAATTTTCTAAGGAAGTGTTTGAAAATGGAATTCATCAACCCTTGAAATGTGGAAGGTGCATTGGTAATACCAAAAGGCATGACCAAAAATTCATAATGACCCTCATGAGTTCGAAATGATGTTTTTGGAATATCTTCAGTCTTCATTCTAATTTGATGATATCTTGAACGAAGATCCAACTTGGTAAAATAAATGGCTCGATGTAATTCATCCAATAATTCATCAATCACAGGAATGGGAAATTTGTCTTTAATAGTGAGCTTATTGAGATCCCTATAATCCGGACACATTCGCCATGATCCATATTTCTTGTGTACCAAAACTACAGGAGCAAAGAAAGAACTTTGACTAGGTTGAATTATACCCGCCTCTAACATTTCTGCAATCATACGTTCAATTTCGCTCTTTTGGAAGTAAGGATATCTATAAGGCCTGATGTTTGGAGGAACACTTCCCGGAATCAAATGAATAGCATGATCATGATCACGAATAGGTGGGAGTCCTTTCAGAGTTTCAAACACCTTGGAATGATTGTCCAAGACTTGTTGGAGATCTGCAGAAATAGATGATTTTGATGTCGGAACTTCTAGTGAGCATAATTGTGCAATTACGCCTCGTTGTTATTTATTTAGAAGCTTTGTCATGAAATTAGAGCTTATTATCCTTCCCGACTTCCCTTCAATACCCCGTAATTCGACTTCCTTTCCTTCTGAAAAAAATTTCAAGAAAAGTTCTTGAAAATTAAAAGCTACCATCCCCAAAGATTGTAACCATTGTACTCCTAGTACAACATCAGCACCTCCCATAGGAATGGAAAGCATTGGACTAGTTAATACATATTCCCCCATGGTTAGCTTAATATTATGGCATTTTCCAAAACAATTTATAGTTCCTCCATTTGCAACCATCACTTGACATTCTGGTGCTGGGTATAGGAAACAATTTAATTCATTGGCTACCTTACAATGAAAAAAATTATGGGTGCTACCTGAATCAATCAACACTATTACCTTTTTCTTCTTGATTTGTCCTTGTATCTTGAGAGTTTGAGGAGTGGTAATTCCTGCCAGTGCATTACACGATATGGTCGGATTCATTTCTTCCTCTTCTAGGGTTGGTTCCCGGTGTATATCCTCTTCTTGTTCATTTTCTTCTTCCTCTTCACAATCTATGTAAAATAATTTCTTCTCAGCACACTTATGACCTTTAGTGTATTTGCTATCACAACCGTAGCAAAGCCCTTTTGCTCTTTTTTCTTCCAATTGTTGTGGTGTCAACCTTGTAGGTTGTGGAAATCTAGGCATAGAAACACTTCCTTCTTTATAGAATTGAGTGGTAGGCTTCCTTGTCGCCATAATTTTACATTCAACTTTTCTTGCCAACCTGAATGCCTTCTCCAATGAATCAGGCTCCAAAACACGAACTTCATGTTGGATGTTATCCTTTAAAGTGCCTATGAAGAGATCAATCCTGTGTTCCTCTGGAATATCAGTTACCCTTATATTCAATTTTTGAAGTCCTCAATGTGCTCCCCCACTAAACCCTTTTGTTTGAGATTTATCAATTGGCTAAAGAAGGTGTTGCTCTTTGTATCCTCATAATGTGCTATCATTTCCTCCGTAAAAATTGACCAAGTGACAATTTTTGTACGGGAGCAAAGCCATCGATACCATACAAATGTATTTTGTTCTAAATGTAAAGTTGCAATGCGTACCTTTTGTGTGTTTTGCACATTATGGAGATCAAAATATTGCTCCATCCGTAGTATCCATGTTACAGGATCCTTTCCATCAAACTTCCTCATATCCATTTTTGGAATATGGTGGTTCTTCCCGCAAACATTAGAGTTTATGAAATCACGATTAACATTTATTTTTTTCTCATCATGAGTTTCCTCTACTATCTTTTCACCATTAGGAAACATTTCTTGTATCAACTTTCCCAAACCTTCGATGTCTACTTTTAGATCTTTCTTCATGTTTTCCATGTTGTCTTTCATTTTTTCATCGATCTTAGCTTCCATGTCATCCATATTAGCTTCCATGCCCACTTCCATGCCATCCATCTTAGCTTCCAAACCACTCATCTTAGCTTCCACGCCTTTCTTCAAACCATCCATCTTAGTTTCCATGCCCTTCTTCAAAACTTCCATTTCATTTTTTGTTGTTCTTTTTGAGAGCGAAATTTGTTGCACTTGCTCTTGTAATTTTGATATGTCATGTTGCCATTCTTCGTCTTCATGAGTCATAGTAGAGCCTTCTAAAGGCTTAATGGGTGTTGAATTATTTTTAGGGGCCATTTTAGACTCCAATATTGATATATATTTTACAATAGGCCCTTGCAATCAATTCAACTTGATTCTTCAAACAAGACTTATGCAATTCGGAAAAAAAATACACACCTTTTACTTGCTTTGAGGAGCTCGATATTGAAATTGTGTTATCTCTGTGATTGCGGATCTTCAATATATAAAATTCAACACTGAATTAGCCCTCTGAATTATCTTTTGAATGCCATAGGTTTGAATTGATTTGGATTCTCCAAGGCAAAGTTGTGTCCAATCTCCCACAATGACCTAATTATAGACTGGTTCAGTAGAGAAAACTTGTACGACTTGCCACATGTCACTGTTTGGTCCTTTGTCTCTGAAATTGATAGCCACGAAACCATAGTCTGTTTGATTGTGACCACTTTTTACGGCACTCCAATCCGATGCTCAGAGAGAGAGAGTTATTGAACTTTTCCCACGATCACCTCTTTGAGATGCAATTCAGGAGCCTAAAAAATCACTACCTTCCACAGGTCATATCTCCAAAAATATTGCGAACCAAGCTCTAAAATTTTTTGACGAATTTCCTCAGGATTTCAGCTTCGCACCATATGAATTCCAAATTCTGAACATTCGTATAAAAAAATTTATAGCACAAATTCCACGATGACTTTTTTAGGAGCCTGAAAACAACCTTACTTCCACAGATCATATCTCCGAAAATATTGCGAACCACACTCTGAAATTTTTAGACAATCTTCCTTAGGATTTCGGCTTCACACCCTAAAAATTTCAGCTTCTGAAACTTCTTAGAAAAAAAGTTATAGCGCAAATGCCACGATGACCTGTTTGTAGTAGCGAAACCCTAGAATCAAAAGCTCTAATACCAAATGTTGTGTAACCAACTCCAAAAAGAGAAGAAAAGAGATATCAACGCCTTAGAAATGAACCACTTTGAGGGGGCAACCTCCAATACATTACATAAATGAAAAATTCTTGGATGATACAATTTACAAAACCTCCTTTCTATATATAGGAGTCCATGGGGCCATAATGTAACCCTAGTGGGCCACAATGTAATCCTAGCCGACCTAACAATAATAATTTAAGGGCACAATAATAACAAAATGGGGGTTACAAGGGTTCAATAATAACAATAAGGGGGTTACACTAACAAAAATGAGGGACTATACTAGTGATATAGGGACCTAACATGGTCGTACTATACCTCTTGTCATCTCGAAACTCTATGTTCTCGTGGAGGTCCTTCTCCTCCAAGTCACTAAAGAGATATTTATTCCTCGTTGTCTAGATATGACATGCATCCCATTATAGTGTTTGCCATGCATGAAGTGAGAGTAAAATCAAGCTCGAACTGTGAAGCCAATGCTTCACCCGCTACAACTGCAACCTCCTTCTTGCTTGCCTTCTTTTGTGGAAAATTCGAGGCATAGTGCCCATGATCGTGACAGTGAAAACATCTGATATTGGACAAGTCTCTCTTTTCCTCTTTGCCTTGGGACTTATTTCCCTTGGCTTTCTTTCCTTTTCTGACTCGTGCACATTGTAATTGTCCCGCCGTCGCAAAATTTTCCAAAAAAGGCGCTGATCTGAGCTTCGATTCGACCAATTATTTTTTTCAATTTGGGTATTTTTTCACAGGGAATCCAAATAATATATTTGTTTTTGAAAATTTTGCATCCAAAATTTCAAATATTCTCTGAAAAATTGTTGCCCAAATAATTCTTGCTCTCAAACCATGTAGAAAATCTCTAACACAACTCTGATACCATGTAGAAATTATATAGAAACACTATACCAATGGATTCAATCCGACCATGCAATGTACTAAAGAAAGATATTGAATTATTCTACTATATTTTCAAACTATAAAACACAATTTCTCAATTACATGCAAGTAAGAGAAAGGAAATTATCAATCATAAAATAGAAGATGTTCTTGGGGAAAGAACATACTCAAAACCCCTCTATTATATATTTTACAGAGTCAAAGAATAATGAAAAAATATAATGATTTATCACACCGATAAAATCCTACACTCTACCGATCGTCTCACCCTGATCCTACTAAAAACTAACTAGCAATTCTCAGGAAAAATTGACCAACACTTAGCCAATTCTTAGCCCCTGCTTAGCCCAGCCTTGCTCACGCAATCCCTAAGAAATTAATCCCTATTAAATAGGATAATAAACCTTCCTTGACTACACAATCCTTCATGAGCCTTCCTCTGACTTTATAATTGTGCCCCAGGAAATTTTCTAATAATACAACATATAGTTAATTTCCCTTTAACCTCTATCTCAACTCGACCGTCATCAAAATTGACATGAATGCAACTATTAATAGTGAATCATCAGCTACTTGGTAGATCACTACTTGTGAATTAAATCTAATTTAATTTACTTGATGTCCCACTAGTTCATCACTCAGTTAGAACTAGTTGAACTGATTTTAACTCAATTAATTTGAGTTAACCGATTACACTCACACCATACTAGGGCTACAATTGCAACTAGACCCCGAAAATAGTAGAATCACTATACATGCCTCACCTTTGACCCTCAACTCAAAATTATTGAGCTAACTAGGTCTATCACACTTATTTAACAATTACAAGTTGTTATGAGAAAATTTTATAATTTAATTTCAATTTAATTAAGGGATAATTAAATCAAAAGCCTCACATGGTAGCCATTTCTAGGTTCCATTTTCTGGATTTTGTTTATGTATGCCAATTTCACTATTTATTGTTGCAAATTTAAACATATGGATCATTGGGGGTGATTTCAATATCATTTCCTCACTGGAAGAGAAAAAAGGAGGAATTAGAAGATAAGATTCATAAATAGAGGCATTTCGAGATCTCATCGCAAACATAAAATTAGTAGATATAGTAAAAAATAATGGTGTACAAACGGGGGTCAGCTCCAGGTTGCCTATTTCTTGGGTCGCTTCCTTGTGCCTGAAGGTCTCAGAAGTAGAGATATTTTCTTTGAAGAAGATATCCTTCCATGCTTAGGGTCAAATCATTAGCCAATCTGCCTGGAAATGGATTTGAAGTTAGCTCCCAGAAATCTCCCTTTTCTCTTCGAGTCCTTTTGGCTTCATAACCCATACTTTCTTCGAAAAGTAGAAAGTTGGTGGAAGACTAGTGAGGTACAAGGAAGTAACTACATGCATATCTCTCAACTCTGGTTGAAAGATCTCAAACAATAGATAAAAAATTGGAATAAAATTGAGTTTGTACATATTATGAAAGAACAACTTAATCTCCAACAGAGAATGCATACCATTCAACAACAAATCATAACAAAGGGTCACTCGGAAGCTTTGGCAACAGAAGAAGGAAGGATCCTCACTCAGTTAGAAGAAATGCGAAAATAAGAGGAAAACCTCTTGAAACAAAAATATTGGATCCGATGGTTAAGAAAAGTAGAAAAAAAGACTCCATTCTTCCAAAAATCCATGATTCAACATCGTCAGCACAATCAGATCTTCTCGGTTGAAAGACCCCACAGGTAATCAAATGGTCAATAATGAAGAGATGGAAACCCTTTTGGTAAATCATTTTGAAAATATGCTCTATGAACCTGACAAGGATAGATTAGAGGCCATTCAGCGAATCACCAACAAAATCCCTCACTTGGTGAATTGAGAGCATAACATGGCCCTGATGCATACAGTTACCTTGGAGGAGGTGGAAGATGTCATCAAATAACTATATAGGAACAAATAACCTGGTCCATATGGCTTCACAACAGAGTTCTTTCAGGAAGCCAGACCCTTCATGGGTCATTATATTCTAGTTGTAGTGGAGGAGTCACGTAGATCTCAAAAGGTGCATCCAAATCTCAAATCTTCATTTATTGCTTTAATTCCTAAATCTACACAATCAGAGGAACCCCACAGTTTCCGTCCAATCACCCTTTGTAATGTCATATATAAAGTCATATCCATCGTGATGGTCAAGAGATTAAAACCTATTTTACCGCATCTGATCTCTCCTGAACAAACTAGTTTTGTCTAAGTGCGCCAAATCCTTGATGGTATCATCACCACTTGGGAAGTTGTTGACTCCCTTAAGAAGATGAAATTTAAGGGTATGATGATTAAAATTGATCTCTCAAAAGCCTATGATCATCTCATTTAGCCTTTTCTTCTTTCCATTTTGCATGCTTTTTATTTTGACTCTAGATGGATAGCCTAGATGTTATGTTTAATTTCCTCTCTGGTAATTTCAGTCCTCCTCAATGGCTCTCCTAAGAGAACCTTCAATACTTCATGTGGAATTTTCCATGGAGACCATCTATCCCCTTTCCTGTTCATTCTGGCAGTGGCACGAATGGGGTGCTATATTAAATTAGTTGTTCAAACAAAAACTATAAGAGGAATTTGTCTGAGGGGTAACGATCTGTCACTCACCCATCAAGAATTTGTTGATGACATTATGTTTTTCTGCCATGTCTCTCTTAGAGAATTTGGGGTTTTTAAATCCATTCTCCATGACTTCATGCAACCCTCTGGTACTGTGATTAACAATGATAAGTCAAATATTATTTTCTTTAATACCCCAGCCCCCACTCAGATCTTCCTAGCTATAATTCTGGGGTTCAACATTGGGTCATTTCCTTCCAAATATTTGTGTATGCCTATGGTCTATAACTCCCTTAGAACCTCATGTTGGAAATATATTATGAATCAGATTCAATGAATAATGCATCAATGGTCCTTCATAGCACTTAATATTGCAGGTCGAGTGGTCCTTCTTAAAGAATTCCTCCAATCAATGTCGATTTACTAGTTGTCCGGCTTTGTTGCTTTAAAAACCTCCTGCTCTAACATGGTTGAAATTTTTAAGAAGATTATGTGGAGAGGAGTTAGGGAAGCTAAAGGATGGGCCCTAGTTGCATGGGATATCATCACTAAACCAAAAATTTCTGAGCGAATTGGTCTTCATAACCCCTTTATCCTCAATCATGTTATAGGAGCGAAGTTGTGGTGGCAATGGATACAAGGGGGATCCAATTTATGGAAGACAATATGGATAATAAAGTATCAAATGCCCTCTTCTACAAAAGCCATTTTAAGGAGTCATACCATACCAAAAGGATAATCAATATGGAAGCGACAAAAAAAATACCTCATTAGGTCGCACACCTTTTGAGAAATATGGAATGGAAGAAGGGCACTCTTTTGGAAGGATTCCTCGCAACAACACCCTAACCTCCGTCGTGAGGATTTCTGAAATTTTCCTATTCACCAATGGACATAATTGTACGGTGGTGGATCATTTTAGGAAGCCATCACAAAACACTTCCTGGAGATAATGGAAATAAACTCATGGCTAGCCTGATGCCCCGGATTCAAGTCAATGGGAAGGGTTCAAAAGGGAGCTTTAATCTACAAATTTAGAAACCTTGGAAGTACTCGATATTCTAAGATGGGGGTATACAGCACGAAGGATGTTCGCAATGAAGGATTCCTACAGGATAGCTATGTAGGAGCCTATATTCCATGGAAATCTGATATGGCGCAAAATATGGATAGGAAAAATTTGGCTGAAGGTAGTATGAGAGTAACCGCCATTATTTCAGAACGGTTTTCGGGAATGATCGCCCTAAAACTCCTTTGAGGTCGCTCCTATTTGCGGCCGAAGACGATGCGGTTGGTTTAGTTGAGAGAATGCTTACATTCAACCCGTACAAGAGAATCACTGCCAGAGAGGCTCTTGGGCATCCCTATTTTAAAGATGTAGCCGCCGAACATTTCATGTTGTGCAGCGTGATTGACAATGTGACGATCGAAAATATGGACGATGAAGAAATAAAGGGTAAAGATACAGACCAACTTCAGAAATTGCTGTACCAGGAAATTGTCTCGGTAAACGACCAGTGAGGGCAGGTGCTAGGGTGTACACTAAAGCCCTTTGATAGTTCTTTTTACGATGGAAGAGTTTTCGTGAATCGTGACACAAAAATCAAACTTTTTTTGGTAAGTGAATTAAATGTTATATGGATTTTTAAACAAATTAAAATGTTAATTTTACCTTTATTATTTTTTTCTAATTTATGTGGTTATAAATTGAATTGCTACATTTAAAATTATATTAAAAAAATGAAATAAAAAATTTAAAAAGCTTTTTAATTTTTAAAAAATGAAATAAAAAATTTGAAAGATTTTTATTTGGTTTAAGTTATGGTATACCCAAATACTAAACAAAATTTGTGTTTAATACTATAGTTGGTCTTTATCACATGACCAAAAATCATAAAGTATTTTAAAATTAAAATATTTAATAAATAAATTATTTGAATTTTATTTTATAACATTTTTTAAATTAAAACTTGATACTTACAATATTTTAATCATAGATATATATTATTAATTTATAAATAAGTCTTGTTGTCACACTATATCCAGTATCATGGTTTATTAACCAAACTTTATAAAAAATGATAACTTTGTTTTAAAATCAAAATATTTTATAAATATTTAATATTAATTTTGTTCCAAAACTTTTGATTAATTTTTAAAAAATTTAAAGATTTTAAATTTTATGAACCTTATTAATATCTTATTATTTTAATTTTTTATATTTGTTTTTAATATTATAAAAAAATTAAAATTATATATAATGATGATTAACATTCACTAAGACCAATGTAGTCTACCATACCTAAGAAAATGAATCTATATATAATTAAAATTATCATTAAAATCATTATTATTATTAAAAATTATTAATTATTTTAAATTTACATCTTATAAATAAGTAATCACTTTTAAAAATATGTATTTTTAATTATGAAGTATATTTAAATTATTTTTAATATTAGATATCATTTTTGGGATTCAATTCTTTTAAATAAAGGTCACCCACCCCAAAACTCCTCTCCTATGGTTCAAGCGCACTTAACTGTGGAGTTTCCCCACAATTAAGCCCACTTAGCTTACTACCCCATTTGCGTTATGTGATTCATTTCACTAGTTTCAATCCCACTTTGTCACCTCTATTAGCATCACCCAATGCAATGCTTGCTAAATAGACTATTCAAAAATCATGAGAAATTAGTCGGTTACAACAAAATAGTCATAAATAAATGACTTAATCGAATTAAATCCCAAAAATAATATCTAATATAATACAATGCGGAAACCTCTCAGATTTTTAATATATTAAAAGCATAAATAATAAAAGATTTACATTCAAAAAATTAATAAATTTAAATTTCATATAAATCTAAATTTACTTTCAAAATAAAATATTTTATCACTTATCACTAAACTTATTCACTTTATCCCGGATGCGGGTGGTCTCGGCGATTAATGGTGAGCAGGTGGTCAGGTGGGTTGGCGCGTGGCTTACCACCACCGCCACCCATCCTCGCATGCTCTTGAACTTAAATGCCACCATCCGGCTCTTCAATGCAGTTTCATGGGAGCTCTCTCCCCGATACCAGCTCATTTCTACTTCAGCGATGGCGAGCTCTGGAAATTTCTTGTATGTTCATCCCCTCAGCGTTTGTTGCACCCCTGCTGCTGCTGAGCGCAGTTCACGCACCAGCACAGGGTCTCGTTGCGTTTTAAATTGTTGTATAGATATACTGCCAGGCCTCCATTTCTCCAATAGTGCCTCCTGCAACCTTCAGCGCACATTCTTCTCTGATTCCAGTCGACAGCAAGTCTATATCGCTCAAACCATGCCCCGCTTACGCCCGAGAATGCGTTGCAGGCGTGGGGGTGCCATTGGGCGTGCCATAAGCAGATCCTCTCCCTCCAACTCCGATTCTTCGTCGTATTCTTCTGAATTCGGACCTGTTCGTCTTCCTGCTCCACGCAGAGGTCGAGGAAGAGGTCGGAATCGGTTTAATCCCGCTGGGCACTTTCACTTGTCTTCCAGGGCGCATTCTCACCATGCCCGTTTTCATTTCCCCTGCAGCGTCAACAATACCTCTCTCCTTGCAACGGTGACCATTGACCTTTGGGCAGCCCCCTCTGAACAGGTTTCTCCGGACCAGGTTCGCGCCACCACGGAGGCTTCTCTGGAGCCCATAGCAGAGGCAAAGCACAACAATCTTCAGGCGGACATCCGGCAGAATGTTTCTTCTGACAAAGCAGCCAACTTGGGCTTTCAGGCAAATCCTTCGGTTCTAAATGATGGTGGTCCTGCACGCCAGGATGCTCCTCCTCCTGAAGATGAGGATCCTTACAAATTCGGCTGCCTCATTGTCGAGGAAGATCCTCCCTCTGCTCAGTAACATGGTTCCAGGTTTGCGCTCCCGAGTTTTGGTTTTCATCAGCCCGAAGGTGTTTATCTACAGTCTTATGCATCTGCTTAATTCTGCTACTGTTCTTATGGTTTCTCTTTTGCTTCATGGACAGTCTCCCCTGCGTGGGAGCTATATACTGCTATATGTCCAAGTCCAGGCTTTTGTCACGGGTTATAAAACTGTCATTTTTGTTTTTGCTATGGTACGAAATTGTATAAATCTTGCTACTATGGCTTACTCCACAGGAGTCATACTGTTAAGGTCTGTTCAATTCTCTGTCATAGATGTCAGTCACTTGTTAGGAACAGACAGTATCACTGCTCTTCAAAGATCTCAGAGTCTACCTCCTAAATGTTTTGATGATCAATTACCAGCTTGTAAAGCAAGAATGCCGCATCAATGGGCTGGAACTCTCGAGGCTTCGGTCTCTATGTAACACTATTTTTGTATCAATATAGAAGTAGCCATATTCAAAAAAAAAAAAAAAAAAAACTTAAACTTATTCACTTTAGTAGAGATGTAAACTATATATATCGTCTTATTGTACTAAAAATTACACTCGCACATTTTACAAGAAACACAAATATTCATAAGTTTTTAAGTTTTAGAGAATATTTTATTATTATTTTTTTAATGGAAATGGTTAGTTTATATATATATATATATATATATATATATATATATATATATATATATATCATTTAGAGGTGTAATGTAGGTTATATTTTTTTCACAAACAAATAATTATTAATTTAAAAATTTTAGTGTTTTTAATATTTAGAATTGGATGATTTTTCAAAGTTATTGAATCAACTTGTTGAGGAGATATAAATTATTTTTTTGAATCTACGTTTATATGAACATCACCGAGCTATTAACTTAATTTGTAGATTTGGAATACCAAGATGAAGTATGGAAACAACCATTGGACTATGAGCACATTCTGCTTCACTATAGAAAGTGCCATGGATATGGTTATCTATACAAACCTTGCCCTCTAAATCAAATCGAGATAGGAGAAACAAAAGGTTCATGAGAAGTTGGCCCATATCACGAGGATAGTGAGGGTTTCCAAGAAATATCTTACACAAAAATCAACGAAATCTACTCAGGTCAATGCGCAGCCACATGCATGGAGAAATATGGATACCCAGAATAGATTCAAAGTTTTACATGAGCAAGGGGAAACTTCAAAGGAAATAGCGAAATAGTCTAATTCAATAGCTAGCGCTCTGCCTAAAACAAACCCTAAGCCCAAACAAAAATGGAAAAGGAGCCTGTAGAAAAAGAGGGACCATATTAGACTCAAGAGAAAAGAAATATGGAGATTGTTGAATTTAAGGAGGATTTAAGAATATAAGAACATGTCTTGAAAATATTATTAAATGAATGGTGAAATTTGGGCGAGTGATTCATACTAGAGGATCATAAAAATCTTTATAGGGAGACATTTCAGCAATATCAAGCCAAACAAAGCCAGATTCGCCAAATTCGATGGGATCCCAAATGGGTAGCTTTGCCGATAAAAATGGCCCAGGAAAAGGAGGTGAAAAGAGAGGAAGAAAGAATCTACAAGGGTCAATACAGATGGTGGGGAATTTTCTAGTAAACTTAGGAAGGGTGATTTTGTTGTGTGTGCTTTTCCACCATCTCAATAAGTCTTCTCAATGATTGTTCTCTACTGGAATGTAAGAGGCCTCGAAAGAAGAGGAAAGAAAAGATACTTAAGAGACATATTAAATAAGGAAAAGTTGAGCATCGTGATGCTTCCGGAAATTAAGGTATCTGAGGCGCAACTTAAGGAAATTACTAGTAGAATGAAACCTATTTATGAATTCATGGCTCTTGATGCATGAGACAGTGGTAGAGGGGTGGTCATTCTTTGGAACCCATCTGAGATAATCTTCGACTACTGGGTGAGTATTCCTTGAATCATTTCTAGTAGAGTTTGACATATTGGTACTAGAGATTGGGCATTAATTTATGTTGTCTATGGCCCCAACATTCCAGGAGATAAAACCTCCTTTCAGGAAGAGTTATGGATCATTGGGGTGATTTCAATATCATTGCCTTGCTTGAAGAAAAAAAAGGTGGCATTAGAAGACAAGATCCAGAAATGGAGGAATTTTGAGATCTCATTGCAAAATTAAATTTAGTAGATATACTAAAAAATAATGGAGTGTACACGTGGAACAATAGACACGGAGGTTAGCACTAGGTTGCATGTTGCTTCAATCACTTCCTTGTGTTTGAAGGTCTCATAAGTAGATATATTTTCTTTCAAGTAGATATCCTTCCATGCTTAGGGTCATATCATTGGCCAATCTTCCTGGAAATGGATTTGAAGTTAGCTCCCAAAAATCTCCCTTTTCACTTCGAGTCATTTTTACTTCATAACCCAAAATTTCTTAGAAAAGTAGAAAGTTAGTGGAATACTAGCAAGGTACAAGGAAGGAACTGCATGCATATCTTCCAACTCCGGTTGAAATATCTCAAAAAAAATTTAAAAAAAAGTAGAATAAAATTGGGTTTGGACATATTATGAAAGACCAACTTAATCTCCAAGAGAGAATGCAGAACATTCAACATCAGATGATAATAGAGGGTCGCTCGGAAGCTTTGGCGGCAGAAGAAGGAAGGATCCTCACTCAGATAGAAGAAATTATTCAACAAGAGGGAATCATCCGAAAACAAAACTCTTAGATCCAGTGGTTAAGAGAAGGACAAAAAAATTACTCGGTTCTTCAGGGAGCCATTATTCAACATCGTCAGCACAATTGGATCTTCTCGTTGAAAGACCCCACAGGTAATCAAATGGTCAATCATGAAGAGATGGAAACACTTTTGGTAAATCATTTTCATAAGCTTCTCTCTGAACCCAACCATGATAGATCTGAGCCTATTTAGTGAATCACTCACCACATCCCTCACTTGGTGAACCGAGAGCATAGCATTGCCCTGATGCATAGAGTTATCATGGAGGAGGTTGAAGATGTCGTCAAAGAACTAGCCAAGAACAAAGCACCTCGTCCACATGGCTTCACAACATAAGTCTTTCAGGAAGCCTGACCCTTCATGGGTCAGGATATTCTGGCTGTAATGGAGAAACTGCACAGATCTCAAAAGGTACATCCAACTCTAAACTCTTCATTTATTTCTTTAATTCCTAATTTTTCACAATCTGAGGAACCTCAAGGTTTCTGTCCAATCACCCTTTGTAATGTAATATATAAAATCATATCCACTATGATGGTCAAGAGATTAAAAACTATTTTACTGCATCTAACTTCTCCCGAACAAACTGGATTTTTCCAAGTGCACCAAATCCTTGATGGAATCATCACCACTCAGGAAGTTGTTCACTCCCTTAAGAAGATGAAAGTGAAGGGTATGATTATTAAAAATTTGATCTCTCTAAAGCCTATTACCATCTCATTTGGCCTTATCTTCTTTCCATTCTGCATGCTTTTGTTTTTTACTCTAGATGGATAGTCTGGATTTCATTCTTAATTTCCTCTCCGGTAATTTCAATCCTCCTCAATGGCTCTCGTACGATAACCTTCAATCCTTCGCATGGAATTTTCCAAGGGGACCCTCTTCCCCCCTTTCTGTTCATTCTGGAAGTGGAAGGGTTGGGGCACTATATTAAATTAGTTGTTCAAATGGGAACTATAAGAGGAATCCATTTGAGGGGTAATGATCTGTCGCTCACCCATCAACATTTTTTTGATGGAATTACATTGTTATGCCAAGTATCTCTGAGAGAAAGCAGGGTTTTAAAATAAATTCTCCATTAATTCATGCAAGCCTTTGGTACTGTGATTAACAATGATAAGTCAAATATATTTTTCTTTAATACCCCAGCCCCCACTTAGGCCTTCCTAGCTAGAATTCTTGGGTTCAAAATTGGGTCATATCCTTCCAAACATTTAGGAATGCCTCTGGTCTATAACTCCCTTAGAACCTCATGTTGGAATGATATTTTGAATCAAATTCAATCAATACTGAATCAATGGTCCTTCAGAGCGCTTTATATTATAGGTCGAGTATTTATTTTTAATAAGTCCTTGTAGGTTTTAACCCTGTACAGAAATTATCTGCAAACGAATATTAAAAATAGAAAATAAACAATAGCAAGAGCATAAAACATAAAAAATATGTACACAGAGATTTTACCGTGGATCCCAAATTGGGACTACCAGCTTGAGTTTTCATTATATTCCTTTCAGTGTTACAACACACACACACATACACACACACACACACACATATATATATATATATGTCGAAGCATTCATAAACCCCAATCCATTAACCCTGGATTAGAACATAATCGTAGTTCCCTTGACCGGATCTACAAAATACCAGAGGACGAAAACCTTCATGCCCCAAAACCATGTGCAAACCCATGCAAAAAACCATGGGTGAGTCCGCCCATCAAAAAATAGGGTCCAATTTTTTTTTCCCAGGCCACTTCCCCGGACCTCGAACAGGGGGGGTTGTCGCCCCACGTTGTGACCCCCATGTTGTGCCCCTGTGCAATGTACAAGGGTATGTATCGCCCCCCCACACATGCGACTAATTGTGGAAATAATATAACACATACCCAACAGTCCTACAATCAATGTTGATTTATCAGATGTTAGGCATTGTTGCTCCAAAAACCCCCTACTCTAACATGGTTGACATATTTAAGAAGTTTCTCTGGATAGGATTTTAGCAAGCTAAAAAATGGGCCCTAGTTGCATGGGATATTATCACTAAACCAAAACATTCTGGGGAACTTGGTCTTCCTGCCCCATTTATCGTCAATCATGTTATGGGAGAAAATTTGTGGTGGCAATGGATACAAGGGGGATCTGGTTTATGGAAGACAATATGGATGAGAAAATATCAAATGCCCTCTTCCACAAAAGCCATTTAAATGAGTCATTCCATACCAAAACGATTATGAATATGGAATTTTGTACTGACAAACAAAGACCTCATTAGGTCAAAAACCCTTTGGGAAATTTGGAATGGTAGAAGGGTGCTCTTTTGGCAGGATTCCTCGCAACAAATCCCTAAACTCTATCATCAGGATTGTTGAAATTTTCCTATTCACTAATGGACATAATTGTACAGTGGTGGAGCATTTTTGGAAGCCATCACAAAACACTTCCTTGAGACAATGGAAAGAAACTCATGACTCATGTGATACCCGAGATTGAAAAAAATGGGAAGTGTTCAAAAGGGATCTTTCATCTAGAAAGTTAGCAATCTTGGAAGGACTAGATATTGCAAGATGGGGATATACACCACGATGGAAGTTCTCAATCAAGTATTCCTACAAGATAGCTTAGTAATTACTCCAGCTCTGCAACACCCATTGTTTCTTTACACCAAGAGAACTTTTGAGTGCTCACAGACTTTGCCAATGCATCTGCAACATTCTTCAAAGTGTTCACCTTTACCAACAACACCCTTTTATGCTCAAAGATATCTCTCACAAAGTGATATTTAACATCAATGTGCTTTGTCTTTGAATGATAAGCAAGGTTATTAGCCAAGAAAATTACACTTTGGCTATCACAGTCTATCCTTATAGCTCATTGCACCAACCCCATACTTGAACACAATATTTGCAACCAAACTGCTTCATTGCTTGCATGAGTGGCTACCATGTATTCTGCCTGTGTAGTTGAAAGAGCCACTACAGACTGTATTTTACTCATCCAACTGACTGCACCTCCAAATAGGCTAAAAACATACCCACTTGTAGATCTTCTTTGGTCTAGATCTCCAACCCAGTCTGCATCAACAAAACCATGAATGTCAAAAACTCTCTCAAATCCTGGTCTTCCCTGGTAGCACACACCATAATCACTAGTGCCACGCAAATATCTGAAAACCCACTTCACTGTTGTCTAATGCTCCTTCCCTGGTTTTGACATAAACCAGCTCAATACTCCCACTGCATGTGCCATGTCTGATCTAGTACAAACCATTGCATACATCAGGCTACCCACTGCACTTACATATGGAACACGGGACATATGCTCCTCTTATTCTTGTGTCTTGGGACACTGTTAAGAAGATAGCTTTACACCTACATGAATAGGAACCTTTGCTTGTTTACTATCCTGCTTATTGAACATCTACAATATTGTCTCGACATACTTCCTCTGGTTTAACGAGAGCTTCATCTTTGCCCAATCTCTCTTAATTTCCATGCCAAAAATATTGTTTACAGAACCAATATCCTTCATGTCGAATTTGGAGAACAATTGAGTCTTCAAATCCAGAATAATTTATTTTCATTTCCAATCAGTAACATGTCATCCACATACAAGACCAAATAAATAGCATGGTCACCAATTAATTTAAAATACACACATTGATTCTCTTTTCTTCTGGTGAAGCAAAGTCCCCATATATGGGTATCAAATTTTTGATACCACATCCTTGGTGATTGTTTTAACCCATACAAAGACTTTTTTAACCTGCATACCAGTTCTTTCTTACCATTCACCATAAAGCCTTCAAGTTGCTTCATGTAGATCTCCTCTTCCAGATCCCTGTGAAGAATTTTGTCTTCACATCCATCTATTCTACCTCAAAATCAAATGCAAAAAAAACAGATAGAAGTAATCTAATAGAAGTAACCTTGGAAATAGGAGAAATAATATCACCAATATCAATTCCCGGCACCTAGTAATAACCTTTCGCTACCAATAGAGCTTTTTATTTCTCCACCTTGCCTTCTACATTCATCTTATTCTTAAACACCCATTTTCTCTTGATGGGCTCCCTTCCAGCCGACAACTCCACCAGATCCCATGCCTCATTTTTGTGGAAGGATGCCATTTCATCAACCATGGCCTCCTTCTAGAGTCTTCCATCCTATGAATCTACTACCTCCTTGACAGTTCTGGGATCATCATCAGTTATAGTTAAAGAAAAATTTTAACAGAAAGAAAATGGACTATACTTTTCTGGTTACCTTCTTTCCCGAACTGATCTTCTCATAGCTAGAGTTTGTTGCTATTCCTCTTCTGAATCTTCTTTTGTTGTAGAGTCTGATTCATCCTCATTTATCGCAAACCCTATATTCTCATGTTCCTTTGGTAGGAATTCATTTTTAACAACATATTTCACCTCTATAAACACCACATCTCGGCTATACACAACCTTCCTTGTTTTTGGGTTCGAAAGCCTGTAACCTTTTAAACCATCCTTATACCCAATAAAGATGCACCTTTCAGATTTATTATCCAACTTGGTCCTTTTCTCCTTCAGAACATGCACATATGTATCACATCCAAATACCCTCAGATGCGAAAGAGAGGGTTTTACCAGTCCATACCTCATGTAGAGTCTTATCCTCTAACGCTGATGAAGGTGATCTATTAACCAGGTAACATGCAGTCTCCACTGCTTCTGCCCAGAATTCCTGTCCTAACCCAGTACCACTAAGCATGCTTCGTTCCTTTTCCATCGGTGTTTTTTTCATTATTTCTACAAATCCATTTTGTTGAGGTGTGTATGGATTAGTATTCTATCATGCTATACCACACTTCTTACAGAATTATTCAAAATCCTTCTTGCAAAACTCTCCACCATTATCTGTCCTCAGCACCTTTATCTTCTTCTTTGTCTGGTTTTCCACTAGAGCCTTAAATTCTTTAAATCTGTAAAAGACTTCATATTTCTTCCTCAAGAAATATATCCATGTATTCCTTGAGAAGTCATCAATGAATGAGACATGGTACACAGATATTCCGAGTGATGGAACCAACACAGGTCCAAACACATCACTGTGCACAAGATCTAATATTTTGTTTGCCCTCTTAGCACCAGAAGGAAAACTCAACCGATTCTGCTTCCCATATACACAATGTTAACATAAACTGAAATCCAAAGAGAAATTAGACATACCTTCTACCATACCATTTCCATGCAGTATCTGAAGGCCCTTCTCTCCAATATGTACATGCCTTCGATGCCATAGCATGGTCTTTTCTCCAGAGACCGCCAGGATTTTCGCTCCACTTTCAGGAACCATAGAACTGTTACACCCATTAATAATGGTTCTACCCTAAAGCTTGTACAGAATTCCAATCCAAGCTTCCCCCATTAATACTAGTGCTCCCTAAACCATCTTACAGGTATCTTTCTTGAACACTATTTTTACACCTGCATCATCCATCTTGCTTATAGAAATTAGATTTCTGGCCAATGCAGGAATATGCAGAACACCAGGAAGTGTTCTAATCCTTCCACCTTCAGGCTTCAGCTTGAATTTTCCACGTCTAAAAATGATGGCCTTCTTATCATCCCCCAAGAATACATCACCACCATCATACTTCTCATACTCACAGAACCACTCCCTATGGGGAGTGAAGTGAAAGGATGCGCCAGAGTCAATCAACCATGCCTCATGATCTACACGTTTTTTTGAAGAAGAAAATAAATACACATCCCTACCTTCATTCGAGGTGGTTTTTTCCTCTACAGAAGGAGCATCATCAGATCCATTTATTTTCTCAGGAGATTTAGATCTGCATTCCTTTTTGTTGTGCCCTTCCTTTCCGCATTTCCAGCACACCATTACAAAATTTCTTGGATATTTATATATCCCTCTATATTTATATCTCCCACGCTAAAACTTATTCTTATTTTTGTTCTAGGACCTTCCTCATACAAATAAGGCATCTCCATTCTGGCTCTGCATATTTATCCGTCTCATTTCTTCCGACAGCAAGGCAAAGACAATGTCATCAAAATTCAAGGTATTTTTATTGCTACCTATTGCAATAACCATATTGTCCCACGAATTTGGTAGAGAACACAACCAACTAATGCACTTACCCTCATATGATATTTTAATATCAACATATAACAATTGACTTACCACAGTATTGAAGGCATTCATATTCTTTGTCACCGAGTCTCCATCCTTCATCCTCAAGTTACATAGTTTTTTCCACAGGAACAGTTTATTCACCAGAGACATAGATTGGTACAAAGTCTCTAGCTTGTCCCACAAAATCTTCGCCATAGCTTCCCTAGATACATTTAACAATACTGAATCTGAGACACATAACCATATTGTGCTCTTTTCCTTCCGATCCAACTTCTTCATTCTTCATCTGACATTGTCGTTGGTTTGATAGCCAGATCTATCATAATCCACTGATCTTTATCCACCAACAGATCCTCCATCTTAAGCTTCCACAACTCAAAACTATGACCATTAAATTTCTCGATCCATATCTTTCCACTACTTGCCATCTTCTTTCACTGCAAGAATCGATCATGCAAATCTCCCATTGAACAAGGTCTACCACAGGCTCGAGAAAAAAAAACCCTAAGTAGCAAAGGCATCCCCTTGAAGTCAAAAAAACTCTGATACGAAATGTAGGTTTTATCCCTATATAGAAATTATCTGCAAACTAATCTTAAAAAAGAAAATAAGCAATAATGAGAGCATAGAACATAAAAAAAAATACACAAATATTTTCCCCTCCATACCAAATTGGGTACTACCTACTTGATCTTTCATTATATTCCTTTTAGTGTTACAACACACACACACACACACACACACACACACACATATATATATATACATGCCGAAGCATTCATAAACCCCAATCCATTAACCTCGGATTAGAACATAACCGTAGTTCCCTTAACCGCATCTACAAAATACCAGGGGTCAAAAACCATCATGACCCAAAACCATGTGCAAACGCATGCACAAAACTATGGCCGGGTCTGCCCATCAAAAAATAGGGTCCAATTTTTTTTTTCCTGGGATGCTACTCCTAACCCTGAATAGGGGGGATGTTTCCCCCTCGTGACCCCCCTACTGCACCCGACACAACGTACAGGGGTGGCTATCACCCCCCGCACGTGCAAATAATCGTGGAAATAATATAACACGTACCCAACTGTCCTACAATCAATGCTGATTTACTGGATGTTGGGCATTGTTGCTCCAAAAACCTCCTGCTCTTACATGGTTGACATTTTTAAGAATTTTCTATGGAGAGGAGATTAGCAAGCTAAAAAATGAGCCCTAGTTGCATGGGATGTCATCACTAAACTAAAACGTTCTGGGAAACTTGGCTTTCATGGCCCATTTATCCTCAATCATGTTATGGGAGCAAAGTTGTGGTGGCGATGGATTCAAGGGGGATTTTATTTATGGAAGACAATGTGGATGAGAAAATATCAAATTCCCTCTTCCACAGAAGCCATTTTAAGGAGTCGTTCCATACCAAAAGGATTATGAATATGGAATTTTGCAGCAATGAACAAAGACCTCATTAGGTCACAAACCTTTTGGGAAATTTGTAATGGTAGAAGGGTGCTCTTTTGGTAATATTACTTGCAATAACTCCCTAAACTCTATTGTCATGATTGTTGAAATTTTCCTATTCACTAATGGACATAATTGTACAGTGGTGGAGAATTTTTGGAAGCCATCACAAAACACTTCTTGGAGACAATGGAAAGAAACTCATGACTCACATGATGCCCTAGATTGAAAACAATGGGAAGTGTTCAAAAGGGAGCTTTCATATAGAAAGTTAGAAATCTTGGAAGGACTGGATATTCTAAGATGGGGGTATACACCACGATGGATGTTCTCAATCAAGTATTCCTACAATATAGATAGAGAGGAGCCTATGGATGATGGAAATATGATATGGAGGAAAAGTTGGACATGAAGTGTTTGGTTGAAGGTAACATACGTCTTATGGTTGGTGTGCCAAAAATGAATTTTAAACTGGGATCAACTCCAAAAAAGGGAATCCATGGCCCCTAATTATGCTGCATGTGTGACTCTTAAAAAGTGGAATCCATGGCCCATCATTATGCTACATGTGTGACTTTAATGTTGAAGACATGGAGCACCTTATTAATGTATTCCCCTTTGCAGATACGTTATGGATAAAATGATAGGGGAAATCTTTCAAAATATATATTGGGACTTAGCTAGCATCAAAATGTCCATCAAATTATGGATGAATGTCATTTAATCCAGCCTAGTACTAAACAAGGCGTAGAACCTTGCCTTGGGTTTCCTCCTGTGGTCGATTTGGAAAGAAATGAATAGAATGGTTTTCAAAGACAAATGAATTTCTCAGATGGATATCTGAGTACGAATCATCCAAAGCATAAGGGAAACTATTTTAGTAGAAAAGCGTAAGAGGATCTTGTGGAGAAAAAGGGACCATATCAGACTAAAGGGAAAAGAACTATGGAGATTTTTGGATCAAAGAAGGATTTAAATACAGAAGAATAGGTCGTGAAAATATTTTTAAATGAATGGTGAATATTGGACGAGTGATTCATACATGAGGATCAGAAAAAAAAATTCAGGGAGATATTCCGACGGGATCCCAAATGGGTAGCTCTGCCAATCAAAATGGCCCAGGAAAAGGAGCTGAAAAGAGAGGAATGAAGAATCTACAAGAGTCAATACAGATAATGGGGAATTTTCTAGTAAAGTTAGGAAGGGTGGTGCCACTCTCTCTGGTTTTCCACAAACTCAACAAGTCTTCTCAATGATTGTTCTCTCTTGTAATGCAAGAGACTTAAAAATCAGAGGAAAAAAAAAGACACTTAAGAGACATATTAAAGAAGGAAAACTTGAGCATTGTGATCCTTCATGAAAACAAGGTATATTAGGAAAAAATTAAGGAAATTACTAGTAGAATGAAACCTGTGTATGACGTAATGTCTCTTGATGCGTGGGGTGGTGTTAGAGCGGTGGTCATTCTTTGGAACCCATCCGAGATAATCTTCGACTACTGGGTTAGTATGCCTCAAATAATTTTAGGTAGATTTTTACATATTGGTACTAGAGACTAGGCTATAATTTTCGTTGTCTATGGTCCTAACATTCTAAGAGAGAAAACATCCCTCCATAATATAGTAAGGCTTATGTAGCTTTTTCAGGAAGATTTATGGTGTAGAAATTATATAGAAAACTCTATACCAATGGAATCAATCCGATCATGCAATGTACTAAAGCAATATATTGAATCCTTCTACTATATTTGCAGAATATAAGACATGATCGCTCAATTACATGCAAGTAATAGAAAGGAAATTATTAATCACACAACAAAATATTTTCTTAGGGAAAGAACCTGCTCAAAACCCCTCTATAATATATTGTACATATTCAAAGTGTAGGAATTATACAACAAGCATGTATATCTTGGATTCACCTGATCTAACAATGTACTAAAGTTAAATATTGAATCACTTCTACAAATCTTTTGCGGAATTAAAAGAACAGTCCTTAATCACATGAACATGAAGAAATATCAGTCACACACATCATAGATAATTTCTCGGGGAAAGCTTGCAGCTAAAAACCCCACTATCTTCTATTTTTTATTAAGCACGAACCATGAAAAAATTACATACAAAACTCTTCTCACAAGAGCCCTCCAGTACTCAGCTAATTGTCTCACACTGGCATACGCAAAAATGACCAACACATAACCAATTATTAGCCTCCAAACCTCCTGCCTTTCTTGCGCAATCCTTGATGGTAAATATCCCTAAAAGATATGAACTCTTTCTTTCCTTGACTACGCAAGTATCATGGGCACTCCAATGGGTTTTTTCTTGCATGTGTGTAATCCAATAATCCTATAACTGATAGTCAACTTCCCTTTCACCTAGAACTCAACTGGGTCTCCACTGGATCTGACATGCATGCAGCTAATAATAGTAAATCCTCAATTGCATGTGAGATCATTGATTGTGAATTCATTAATATTTAATTCACTTGATCTCTCACTAGTGTATCTTCAGTTACAACTAGCACAAGTAAGTTTAACTCACTTAAATGAGTTAAACTATTTACAACTTGCACAAACTCATGCACCACTACACTTCGAACTCTGTTACAACTAGAATTACTTTGCATGCCTCACCAACAACCTCTAACTCGAAATCCACTGGCTAACTAAATTTATGACTTTCAGTTAACTCATTCAAGTCCACATTGATAATAGATTATAGTTTAATGTCCATATTAATTAAGGGATAATAAAAATAGACATGCACCCAAAAATAGCACTATAGGCCCCACCTAGTGAGTGCCTTCGTCAAAATATCTGCATCCTGATCTTCCGTGGGAGTGTACTAAAGTAAGACGACCCTTATCTAAACACAATATTTGAGATGATGGTATCAGATATCTATATGCTTGGACCAATCATGAAACACAGGATTAATCGAGAGTTTAATGCAACTATGATTATCACAATGAATCACCATCGGATCCATCTAAGAACCAAACAAACCAACCAATATCTTTCTCATCCAAATAGCCTCACATGTAGCTTGGATTGCTGTCATGTATTTCGCTTCCATTGAATTGAGTGCCACAGATCGTTGCTTCCAGATGTACCAGGAAACTTCTATCGATCCAATGCTAAAGATCCCCACGGATGTGATATTTCTGTTCGATCGACTGCCAGCCCAGTCAGTATCCGTGAAGCCATGAATCTTCACTCCATCCATCCGTCTATACCATAGACCATACTCTGATTTTCCCCTCAGGTATCTCAGGATATGCTTCCACACCTTCCAAAAGAGCTTGGTAGGCTTAACCATAGTTGGTTAACTGCATATAAAATGTCTGGTATTTTTTTTAGCAAATACATTAGCAAACCTAGTAACTGTCGGTAGAAAGTAGCATCCACTACCTCTCCAGAATTATCATCCTCTTTTCTTGAATTTTCTGGAGGAGGAGTATCCATGGGTTTTCAGCTCTCCATGCTAAACTTAGCCAGTATCTCCTTTGCATACTTTCCTTGAGACAAAAAAAATTCACCATCTTGCTACCATATTTCCAATCCAAGGAAATAATGAAGGAGTCCCATGTCCTTCATTTCAAATTCCATTGCAAGATCCTCCTTACACGAGTGTCTCAATTTCTCATCACTAGTCAAAATTAGATCATCAAAATGAAGAATAATGATCAATAGCTTACCCTCAACCATGATCTAGTACATGTTTGCATATGCTTCACTTTTGTGAAGCCCATTTTGGTAAAATAGTTGTCCATCCGAGTGTACCAAGCATAGGGTGCTTGCTTCAACCCATACAATTCTCTTTTGAGTTTTCACACATGTGACTCACTGTTGAAGATCGAGAAACCTTCAGGTTACTCTATGTACACCTCTTCCTCAATGATCTCATTGAGAAACACATTTTTCACATCCATATGATGAATGCGCCAGCCCATCTGTGCTGAGAGTGAAAGGATGGATCTTATGGAAGAGTACCTTGCAACAGGTGCAAAAGTCTCATCATAATCTATCCCCTCAATCTGTGAGAATCCCCGCACCACAAATATGGCCTTGTATTTCTCCACACTCCCATAAGTAACTTGATTTACCTTCTAGATCCATATTGATCCAACCACTGATTTGTCAACCGGTCTTGGGACTATCTCTCATGCATTGTTCTTGACAATGGAGTCATACTCCACCATTGCATCAACCCAAGTTGGTTGTTTCACTTCTTCCTGAGAATAAGATGTTTCAGTCACAATACATTTTCTCATAAGAGCCATGTATCTAGTAAATCAGTCAGGAGATTGTCTCTGTGTGCGGTGTGAATTAGGGACTCCTACATTTTGTTTAGCATCAAGTCTCAATCTATCAACTTCTATGGTGCGCCTTCTGCCATTTCTGATAAATGGCTTTGCATGAGTGTTTTCCTCCACTCCATGAAACTCCTAATGTGTCTAATCCATGTCTTGAGACTCATCCTTGGGAACCAACAGTTCCTCTTCTGCATGTAAGTCCAGCTCCCTCTCAAGGGACAACTGCATGGCTTTCTCCTCATCAAATTTGATATCCTGTTACACAAAAATCATTCTATTGTTTGGAAAATACACACGATAATTATGGGGTGTTTTAGTGTACCCCACAAAATTCCCAACCTCAGGTGTTGGTTCTAGCTTCTTCCTAGTGTCCTTGGTCACATGCACATAAACAAATGAGCCAAAAATCTTAAAGTGTGAAAAAACAAGTTTCTTACCAGTGAAAGCCTATTTAGGTGTATTCATGCCAAGTACTCTATGAGGACAAAGATTTTGCACACGTACTGATGTATTGCATGCTTTCACCCACAGCTACATCGATAGGCCTTGATCATTGAACATCGCTCATGTTTCACCCACAATAGTTCCATTCTTCCTCTCTGCGACCCCATTCTATTGTGGGTTATGAGGCGTTATGAGTTCTCTTCGAATTCCTTCTTTGCTACAGAAGTTATTGAATTCGTTAGATTTGTATTCTCCGCCATTATCGCTCCTAAGAGCCTTCGCTTGCTTCCCCGACCCTTTCTCCACCAGTGCCTTAAACTCACAGAACTTAGAGAATGTTTTATTTTTCTTCTGCATGAAGAGTATCGAGCACTTATGAGAAAATTCATCAACAAATATTACATAGTACTTATGGTTTTCTGTTGAAGCAACCGAGAAAGGACCACACACATCTGTGTGAAATCTCTCAAGGATCCCCAAAGCTAGATTTTCCTTCTCATGAAAGGTGTCCTTTACATATTTTCCCATAGTACATGCCTTGCATGTGTCTGATTGTGAAAGTGTATCCCTAGGAAGACCAATAGAAATCTGATGCATGACTTTCAAGGCTCCATGGTGAAGATGGCCCAATCGTCTGTATCATAATTCGCCCTCATCCCATCTCACCACTCGATCAGCCTTTCCCATCATTGTTGTGCAGCCATCTAACTCTAGCTTGTAGAGATTCTTAACTCGAATCCCTATCCTCCTGGCTTGACCCATTTTTTAATGCCGCAGGAAAGATTTTCCATCACTAAAAACAATTTCATAGCCTCTATCCTCCAACATTGCAATTGAGACCAAATTTTTCTTCAGACCTGGTACATGGATTACATCTTTTAATTGAAGGCGTTTACCTATCTCCCTCTGAAAGGTACCAATCCCAGTAGCACTGTACCATCCGACATTGCCCATTTCAATATGCATCAAGAGATATTTCTCCTCCAAGTCACTGAAAAGTTCCTTATCTCTCGTCATGTGAAAGGAAGCGCCATTATCCAAATGCCACACAGATCCTAATGCACTGGAAACAATGCAAGCCATCAATGAGAATTCAAGCTCAAATTGCGAGGCAAGGACATCGCCAACTTTAGATCCAATAACCTTCTTATTCTTCTTCTTTTTTGTACAGTTAGTAGCAAAATTCCCATGCTCGTGACAGTGAAAACACTTCACCTTGGACATGTCCTACTTCTTTCAATTCTTGGACTCAGATTTAGAATGGAATTTCTTCCCCTTCACCTTCCTCACCTTGGCAGCCAAAGAAAAATCCTCTTCATCCTCATTCTTAGATTAAGATCCATCTCTGGTGTTTCGTCTGAACTCCTCCTCCACCAAATCCGACCATAGTCGTTCCCAATATGGAAATTTTTCCCTTTGATTGACAGAGTACTGATAACTTGCCAACACTTGGGAAGTCCTAGGAGAGAAAATCTCACCAAATCATCATTATAAACTGTTATTCCAACTGTCCCCAGTTCATCCCGACATTGGAAAAAAATTGTTAGATATTTTGGAATGGTGTCGCCCTTTTCCATCTTGATCTTCCTAAGTTTATATTTGAGCGCCAATTTCTTATGGTCGCTTCTTATTTGGAATAGATCCATAAAAACCTTCCACATTTCATATGGTGTGACTTTCCCATGGAGGCTTGAGAAAATGTGGTCTTGTACTCCCTCCAACATGATCCTCCTTGCCTGTACCACTTTCTTTGCCATGCATCAATATTTGCAACATCTGCAACATCGAGTTTAGGAACATCTTTGTCAATGAATTCCTTCAACCCATTGTACTTGAGTACTGCCTCCATCCTGTCCTTCCAAGAAATATAGTTCGAGCTGCCCTCGAGTGCATACTATAGCCTCAAGCCATTGAAATCCATTTCGTTCTTGAATCAGCTGTAGCACCAAGAAAGTCTTTCTGTAAATTCGAATACTATCCAGTCACAAACTCAGCTCTTGCTTCACTTCTAAAATTTCTTGTGCTCTGATACCATGTAGAAATTATACAACAAGCATGTATATCTTGGATTCACCCGATATAAAAAAGTACTAAATTTAAATACTGAATCACATCTAGAAATATTTTGAAGAATTGAAAACACAATCGCTAATCACATGAACATGAAGAAAGATCAATCACACACAACACAGATAATTTCCTGGGGAAAGCTTATAGCTAAAAACCCCACTATCTTCTATTATATATTAAGCATGGATCATGAAACAATTACATACAAAACTCTTCTCACAAGACCCCTCTTGTACTCAGCTAATTGTGTCACACTGTCATATGCAAAACTAACCAACACATAGCTAATTCTGAGCCACCAAACAACCTTCCTTGCTTGCGCAATACCTGATGGTAAAGATCCCTAAAAGATAGGAATTCTTTCATGCCTTAACTATGCAAGTATCATGGGAACTCAAATGGGTTTTTTCCTGCATGTCTGCAAGCCAATAATCCTACAACTGATAGTCAACTTCCCTTTCACCTAGAACTCAATTGGATCTCCACTAGATTTGACATGAATGTAGCTAATAATAGTAAATCCTCAGTTGCATGTGATATCACTGATTGTGAATTAATTAATATTTAATTCACTTGATTTCTCACCAGTGTATCTTCAATTACAACTAGCACAACTGAGTTTAACTCACTTAACTGAGTTAAACTATTTACAACTTGCACCAACTCATGCACCACTGCACTTCTAACTCTGTTACAACTAGAATTACTCTGCATGCCTCACCAATAACCTCTAACTCGAAATCCACTAGCTAACTGAATTTATCACTTTCAGTTAACTTGTTCAAGTCCACATTGAGAATAGATTACAGTTTAATTTCCATCCTAATTAAGGGATAATAAAAATATACATGCACCCAAAAATACCATTGTGGGCCCCAACCTAGTCTGGGTGCTTAATGCACTACTCATGGGTGATGAATCTTCTTGATGAATATCTACACAAAGTATCATGAAACAATACAATGCTTTCTCACACAAAGAAAATCCTTCACTCTATCAATCGTCTCACCCTGATTCTTATCAAAACTGACTACAAATTCTTAGGCAAAGTTGACCAACACTTAGCAAATTCGCATCCCCTAATTAGCTCGTCCTTGCTCACGGAATCCCTAGGCAATTAATCCCTATTAGATATTATAATAAACCTTCCTTGACTGCGCAATCCTTCATGAGCCTTCCTCTGACTTTATAATTGCGCCCAAGCAACTCGCTAATAATACAACTGATATTTAACTTCCCTTTAACCTCTGTCTCAACTGGGTCATCATCAGAATTGACATGCATGCATTTATTAATAAATAATCATCAATTACTTGGTAGATCACTACTTTTGAATTAAATCTAATTTAATTCACTTGACCTCCCACTAGCTCATCACTCAGTTAGAACTATTTAACTAATTTTAACTCAATTAATTTGAGTTAAATGATTACACTCACACCACACTAGTGCTACAACTACAACTGGGCCCTAAAAATAATAGAATCACTCTACATACCTCACCCTTGACTCTCAACTTGAAATTCTTGAGCTAACTAATTCTATCACACTTAGTTAACTATTACAAGTTGTTATGAGATAATATTACAATTTACTTTCAATTTAATTAAGGGATAATTAAATCAAAAGCCTCACATTGTAACCATTTTTGGGTTCCATTTTCTATATTTTTTTCCTGGATGCCAATTTCATTGTTTCTTGTTGCAAATTTCAATATTTCCTCTCAACAAGAAATGAATCAATCTATTCCGATCTGGTACCTTTAGAATTTTCTTGCATGCAACACTTCTCTAGTGTTGTTTGCACATGCAACTCTCCTGAAAATGAATAGCCTCCAAAAAACTAAGTCATTTTAATGCATCTGTCATTAGAGTCTTCAAACTATTGGATCCTACAACACATGTCTATTGGACTCCCTGCATTTTTGTTGACATCTGCCTCCATGCACTCTACACTGCTTCCAAATCTGATTTGCGCTCCAGTATCTGACATTTTTCACTCTAATTTATGTCCAGGGAAAATTTTAAGAACCCCCCTAAAAATTTTTTTATAATAAATAGGCGAATCTCCATGATACATATGAAAAAAGGAAGGCGATTTTATCAATAATATAATATATATATATATTTTTTTTTTGGCGAATCTCTCACAATATTATATTATCTTATAAAAACATGGCGAATCTTTCACTGAATTATAAAATCTTGTAAGATATTGGCGAATATTTCACTAAATAATAAAGACTTTGTAAAGGGCTAACAAAGTTCATAATGAGTACTTGTTCTTCACTTCAACACCCTTCAAGAATTCGTCCAGACCAAATTTAATGCCTCTGCAAATTATGCAGGGAATTTTGGTCTAACATAGTCATTGGAGAAACTCTCACATTGTCACATATGACCAACAGAGTTTTGTACAAGATACATGAGTTCTCGTGCATAATACTACCCCAAAAACCCTCTGCACTTGTCTCAGAACAAAGTGACTCCAAGTGACTCAGATCTGCTTTAGGATAGGCTAGTCTTCTGCATGCCCTCAGAACAAAATGGATTTTTCCACAAGTGTGAACGTCTAGCTTCAAAGAGTAATTCGACCTATCTTATATAAATTCGTCTTAAATATTAAAATTCAAAACTTTGACTTGTTTAAACAATTTTCTTTTGCTATACCTCATAACATACTTGCATGCCCCAACCTTGAATCACAAAAAGAACAATGAACAAAACCCCTCATCCAAATCTCAGAAAGGTGTTAGCCTGCCTTAGGATATTAAGATGTGTTATTATTTGCCTCAAACAAATTCGTAGATCCTCTAAACCTTGGACGACTTGCCTCAAAATTTCCAGATAGAATCCTTCCCTTGAAACAAAGGCCTAGGAGAAACAAAGGCTTACGAATTTTATGTACCAATGGAACCACTACCGTCAAAACTCTCCATTGTACTTTTTGGGTTGAAATACAAAGAGAAAATTAAAAGTAATCAACATTGCACAACCCCCTTCATAGAAAATATTCAAATAAAAAATATAATGATATAAAAAGTCTCAAACATTCACAAAAATAAGAGTTTCTTGCATAAAACACTAACATTTATCTTTGGTACTCAGTTTTGGAAAGATGAAACTATAACAAGGAGCTTTCATAGAAAAACGATCAAAAACAAGATTCAGTAAGTGAATTTCTTGAAAATGAGCCCCATTGCACTTCTCTTACTAATTAAAATAGAGAAAGACCCAACAATGGGATAACTTCTTTTTATGAAACCCCATATTGATCCCAAAATATGAAATGTTGAATATTTATCTTCCTAAATTTACTTAAACTGAAAGTCCTAAGTTTAGACAATGTACAAAAAATCCTTAAGTCACTATGAAATGTCTACATCTAATTTAGCATATTCAGGCAAAGGCTTGAAACCATTACAAAGACCCACAATGCAACACTCAGTTCCAGAGAATCAATGCACATCTCATATTCCTAGATTGTAGAAAAATCAAAGACCTGATTTGGGATAATTCAATAACAACAATTCATTAATACTTGGGTTGATAAATCACAGATGAGAGAGGAAAAATGGCTCATCCAAAGAGGAATCAAAAAAACCCTGATGCAACGAAAGGCCTAGCCTTAGTTCTGTAAATCACACACATGGAGGCTTTTTGAGCCCAATAGGAGTTGAAAGGGGTACCACTTTGCTTAGGCTACCTTCCATCTACCAATCAGATTATCAAGAAGTTGGAAAGGAAGAGGATAATATGTTGCGTACTTATTATTTTTTAGCTATATTATGTCCAGTTGGAGGCTCAAACACCAAGATCAGTCACCAAATATTCAAGTCTTGCAGTGGTTCATCAACTATACAACAAATATGTATAACATATTACAACTTCCATCTCTCTCTGACATTACAATATCATTGGATGCCTAATGAGTGAGACTTTTTGTGTTTCACAAAAGACACAATTGAAATTTTATGGTAAGGCCCTTCCTACAACAAAAAGATGAAAGATTTATTGGAACCATCAAACTTAGTTCTCTCTCTCTCTGAAAGAAAATATTACCGGTTGCTAAGTGAGACACATATGACATTGTATTTGTGTTTCCACGATGGTTGGAGAGTTTTCATTGTAGGATTAAAGTTAACTTTATATATTAGAAATAATGAAACATTTGACTATCAAGGTCTTCCCATCATCATATTCAAAGTACACTATTTCTTGTGGACCTTTTCAACTTTTGAACCTCTTTTCAGTTTTCCCATTTAGGCCTATTTACATTTTATATAGACTCAATTAGCAGGGGCGGATTCCTTTAAAACTTAAATCTAATTAAATAAAAAAAAATCATTCATATTACCTACCATCTATATATCTGCAACTACTACCAAGGAAGAATTTAGTTGGAGAAATTCATCTAAAAATGAAACAAGTTATTAAGAAAAGGGAAAAAGAACCATGCCTCATTAAGAGAAAACCAAGATGTGCTCAATTTTTGTTTTATTAAAGTTATCTACAAAGCTTGAGACTTGCGAGGTCACTCTTCCTTTAAAATAACAGTGGTATGGAAGCAAATATATCGTTCTTCCCTTAGTTAAATTTACTTAGATTCCAGTTTTTTTGCAAATTTATCAAGCAGTTACTAGCCCCATCACTGACAGGGAATTTTGGAATAAAGATATTGAAGATTGGAACTAGTTTAAAATTCCCTTAGATCACATTTTTCCCTCATTTAATGGAACTAGAAATGTAGATGCAGATCTAGAAAGAATCAAGCTCCTTTAGTGTTAAATATTTGACTTTGAGATAACAAAAGAGATTGTCGCACCAAAAGATTACATCTGATTATGAATATTTCAATTACATTTGAATGCATTCCATGTAGTACTTATTTTGGAGTTAAGTTTTGTTGTTAATTTATATAAAATTAGACAGTAAGAGAGGAATTTGTCTTCAGAGCTGACCTTTTATGTACTTTTCCCACTGTCATTTGAGCTACAATATTTTTGTTTTCCAGAAAACATGAGTTGTGGGATATTGTATCTCTTATTTATACCATGTGTTATGGAAACTTTCATTTTATTCTTGATATAATGTTGAACAATAAAAATAAATTTTTTCGACTCAATGTGGGCTTTTGTATTGTAAGAAAATCGATAGGGTTATTCAGTTATTGTCTAGAAATTGCATGTTTGGATCAACATTCAAGGTGGAGAAGAAATAAAAATGCTCGTAATTGTTAAGAGAATACATATTCTGCATCAAAGCATTAGATATTATAGTAATGCATATGATATGTAAGCATAGATATTGTAAGAAAGAGAATAATCCACAAACCACTAAATGCATGCCTATAAGCTTGAAGAAACATTGTGAATGGAGAGAATAATCCATAACCATAAAAAACTGGCAAGAGTATTCTAGGGAAGGACACACTGATATATACCAACCACAAACCTTTATAGATTTTTCGAATGGAAATTGAGTTGTAATGAACACGCCGTACATAATGATTTTCTTATCTGCAATAGTGCAACCTTGTCATTATAAAAAAGAAGAGGGCTACTAATACAATTTTTGATTTCTTATCTAGACCATCAAATTCGAAAAAAAATGCTCAAGGCCACATTTTCCCCCATTGGTTTCATTATCATACACTTTTCTGGATCACTATGATAAACTCAAGCTGTCTTTCCCAAAGCTGCCAAAAATTGTTCAAACTAAATTCTTCTTCATTTGTATCCAAATGGTGGTGGAATATTGCTACTAGACTCATAATTCCTTAGGGTTGTTGTTTCAAAGCTCATTTTTGTATAGAAGGTCATGATACTCACCCTTCATCATGTTCAGGCTTTCAACTATAAGAGCAAAGTATTAATGACTTTATTGAGGCTCCCTCTGGATCCTTCTTTTGCCTTATTCATTTATAAATCCAGGAGGTTATTTTCTCTTTCTACCTCTATTTTGGCCTTGATCTTCTCATTAACTTTGGAATACACTGGTTCTTGCAGTGTCTCCAATTGCAATACACTAGTTGCAACAGTGTCTCCATAATCATTGGTTTTGGCTAATTGTGCTTCACCAAGTTGCTTTTTGTAAAATGTAAACCTTACAATGTTTCTTGATCTATTAAGTATTAACACAGTCATAGTATTATCTAATGATAGTTCTACTAATTGCTATCATGATTGTTGGTCTGGTATAGTACTATAATATAGATATAACATCTTGTGGATGTGGAACATAATCCTTCTACCAAAGGAATAGCAGGCCTGCTTCACAACATAATTTTGTTATGAATGTTAAATACAACAATTTTTATGTATTCACTTTATAATTTTGAAAAAATATTAAGAAAATATGCATAAGAGTCAGGATTAGGATCTACTACGTAAAACAATATTTTCAAAGGTGTGGACTTAAATTTGAATCGAAATGTATAATTCTTCAAGTTCCCTCCATGCATCACTGTCTACCATGAATCTACAATTACATCCACGTCATCTATCAATTTTAGAGTTTCGCAACTACCTATTATTTAAAAGCTATGCCATTCTACAAAAGTATCTGCAGATGTACTTTTTTAAGTTTTAAGTTGTTACAAGAGATTGCATTGGCTTTACTTACATATCCAGGTATTTGTTACAAAATTGTAATAGTAATCATTCATTTTCTAGCATTTAAATATGCAGCTCATAATAACAATCTACACTACTTTGATTCTCCCTAATTTTCAAACATGTCTTGACTATGTTAAATTAATAACTAATTTTCAATAAATTGTTTGAACATTGAGCTTTCTAAGTGAATTTTTGAAGTCTGATGAGATTTCAAAATGCATTTTTTAATTCTGAAGAGCTTTCGAAATGCATTTTTGAAGCCTAAATTAAACTACAACAGGGGCATCATAGGGAAGATTTTTTACAAAACTACTTTCAAATGAAAATATCCTCAGGCTCATATTGAAATAGGTAATAAAAGAGTTGATTCTAAATAAGGTTATGTATTGGAATTTAGATTTGAGTCGGTGTATCCTATGCACCGTTTTAGTCATTCTGTGTCTGAATCTGGTTGCATTATGTGGTATGCTGAGGAAAAAGGTGCCATAATGAGAATCATTTATGTTCTTCCTTTCATGGTAAACCTTGCTTTCCTAGTAATTGGGACTTAAAATCATTGGATGTAGGCTAAGAGATGAGGTGTAGCCAAATACCCAAGGTAATGCACCATAGGTCCTGGATATAGATATATTCCTTAGCACGTCAGGGAAGAGGCCTGTATATGTTGCTTGGCATGGCCTAAAGAAAGCGTGTAATAAGAGCCTCATTCACTTTAATGACTTAGTCAATACTATCCAGGTTGAACTCTCAAATTTAGCTCTACCTAATATTTGCACCAAAGAGTCAGTTGGTAAAGCTATAGGTGTTGGTTCAACTAATAGTATAAAAGACGTGTATGATCTTAATTCAAATAATAATAAGTCCAATGGTGTCATCATATCAGAGCAAAATTCTCAACAATATTTTCTTGTGAAGACGAAAGATAAAAGATCCAAAGTAACTTTTGCAAATGTGGTAGAAAAGTAAACTAGCAATTGCACCAAGAGGTGCAAAGGAATGCCAGAAGGTGGAGTGGTAGATAGGGAAGGAAAGTATCTTGATGTTCTACATATAGAACATAATGAATGTTAACCGAAGAGGTGGATGGAAACTTAAAAAAAACCTGGCTGCCCGATGCAAATTATCTGGGGACTGCATTTACCAGGAGTATTGGTGATCGTACTGCAAAGTCTATAAATTTGTTTTAAATGACTTCAAATTAGAAAAGCTTAACTGTCTATCCAAAGAAAATAAGGTGATGTCTTTGTTAAAATGGATTTGATTCTTTCAGGTTGTTGTGTGTATGTTTTTTTTTTTAATTAAATGGAAATGATTGGTCAAAAATTTGCTAACTTTTTTTAAGTGTTTTTTTTTTTTCCAAGAATGACCCAATCCTTTTATAAAATATAGTTTTTTTTTGTAAGATTTTAAAATCTGAGACAAAAGTATGACTTCACATTTGCCAACTTTCATGTGGCTCGTTAAAATTTTCCTGCTTCAAAATCTTCATATCCAACATTGATATTTCGAGAAGCTTTCTATATATACATGAAAATTTTAGACTCTGTAAATTTTCCCTTGTTTAAAATGGTCACCCTGGTCACCCTAATATTTGAAGAAATTTAAGAAATTTGTATGCAGATTCTCTGATTTTATTATTAAGAAATGAATTATCGATGTTAGAGATCAGTTCGTTTGTGAGCATTTAGTTTGGATTCATCAAAGGCTGTGTTCCTTTTCACTTGGTATTGTGCCTCCTTTCAAATTCAGGAAAAATCAGAGTCGCTTTGCAAGGGTAGATATATTATCTCACATTTAATTTTTTGCAAATTTGTTGGATTATATCTGTTCTGCTTAAGCATGCCTTGTAATTCGAAAATTTCTACGGAATTGATTTGGATTTTGCAGAGTTGCTTCATCCCATATTCAATTCTGAACCCACATTCAATTCTGAACAAATTTTTTGGTGTGTTTTTTCTTTGCGAAATTTGTTGGTTTGTTTCCCAGAAAGGGGGTAGGTGGGTGCTGCAAACTCCCCAACCACCACCCCCCTCACTCCATATACAAAAAAAAAGAATTTTTTCTTTGCAAAATTTGTTGGTTTGTTTCCCAAAAAGGGGGTAGTTGGGTGTTGTAAAGTCCCCAACCACCACCCCCCTCACTCCATATAAAAAAAGAAAAAAAGAAAAGGAAAGAACAGAAACTGGGAGGATGCCTAGGTGCTTGCCCCCTTTCCCCCTCAATTTTTGGTCCAACAACACCTAAGACATAACAAATATAGGGGATAAAGCTTTGAAGGTTTTGTGAAAATATAAGATAAAGGAGACTGTAAATGTTTATTTAAACTTTAACATTATCATTAGTTGTTTCATGATGCTTGAGAGTGCTTCCAACCTCAGTAAACTTAATATGGAGAAAGTAAAATTTGATATCCTATTCAGAATTTAGTTGACTTAACAGTTTTTAGGATTTTAAGATTGGCAAGATTATAGTCTTTCCACTAGATAGCACAATGATGAATTTGCATGGGATGGATTGTTATTTTTGGGATTTTATCATCAATTATTTTCATTTTTATAATTTTAGAAATTAAGGACCTCTATACTTGGAAACTCAATGTTCCCCTGTCCCAAAAAAATTCTCTAAAATTTGGAGTTGCTCCCACATTTCCCCATATGGTTTTCTTTTCTCCCACATTCCTCCATCTTGAAAACTGGGTGAAACATAGGCTTTGACATGTCCATTCCTCAAAATCATTGTGAGTATAAATTTAGCTCAACCAGAAAAAGGGAATATTGTCCATACTATGTTTTCTGCAAGCTTAAAAAATAAACAGTGCAAAAAAGAATCATCCAACGACACTAGGGAAGGCTTTAGCAATGTTCTTTGAATTGCAAAAGCTTAGAAATGTATATTGGCCAACCTTTTGACCTTTGTACATTGATTATTAAACCTTAAATTACCTTTTTAATAAAAATCATTTCATGCGGGTAGAATTTGCAGGTGATTATGTTTTTTCCTCAATAACTAACATTGAACTTGGTTAAGTCTCTTATTGGTTAAGGCTTTAGCAAGTCTCTTGGTATTGAATTAGGTAAAGAAACAATTTCAATAGATGAGTAATACAGGATGCATTTTTTTTTATAGTTGAAGCCACCACAAATTATATGAAGATTTTACAAATTTTCTTGAAAACGATTCTTGGGGTTTTAAACAGGTTGACCTAAAGATGAGAGCTTTAGCTATGTGAGCTGCAAGTTCTCAGATTATTTATGGTCTATTGTATGAGTTGGTTAAGATTATGTAGATGCATGGTAGAGCATGAGATATTTTTTAGAATCAACACATCAAAGAGTTGCAGGAAGCCACTCAAGGAAAATATTATAGCAAGAAAAGTTCTTCAAGTTGTTTAATGCTTGCAAAAATTGTTTAATAATACCACAGGATGGGGAAGTTGGCACAAAGAGATGTAATGCCTCTAGAGTTTAAAATCTGATTGACATCTAACATATTGGCAATTGAATTTGCTGGGGTGAGTGTTAGAACAAGCAAGGAGAATAAGAATGAGATACATTACCACTACAACATAATTCTTACTCAAGTAGGTTGAAGCTGAGGTTGTTGAAGAGTGCATAACTCAGACAAATGCTAAGCTTACCTATCAAATTTCTATTGGAAGGTTTGGTTGCCCCTTTTCCATCATTAAGACGAACGTAAGTACCTTTGAATGAAACTATTAAAATTCCTTTTTCTGGAACTTCTGATTCAATATCACAAAGCTCACCTATTTACTAGGAAAATGGTTTTGGTGAGGCATTCAATAATGTATTAGTTTGCAGAATAGATTTTGTGCTCATTGCCTCGAGTGTCTCCCTGTTGTGTTGCATTTTCTAGAGCTGCCTCCCTGTTGTGTTGCATTGTCTGGAGCTGCCATACTTGAGATTGGAGACACTGCATTTCAACACTCAGATTTTCCATTTTAACAAAGACAGCGCCTTATTTTCTCTGGATAGACAGCTAAGCTTTTCGAATTTGAAGTCATTTAAAACAAATTTATAGAATTTTAAGCTTGCCATATCTATGACAGCTTGACTGGAGAGAAATTCAAAAAAACCCATCGCTGGCAATGACAAAGAAAGAATTATACGAGTGTTGTTTGTCTTGGGTAGTTGTAAGGAAGTTAATAAATGTTGTCAGTGTGCTTAGAGCACATTTAGGGCATTTAAACATTTCCATAACTCCTCTTGAGTAGTATAAAGGAAGGATGATATTTGTTTTGTTCATTATTTCAATCATTTTTTTAAACAATAACAGAGTAGATTATATTATCAAGAAAGTGTTGAAGCCCAAAAGAGGTACATCCATAGTTTTCTGAGAATGTGAAGCCTTTTATTCTAATTAGTTGAAACAAATCAATACAAAACTTTAGATTCTGTAAAGCCCTTAAGAAAAATGAGTTAGAGTGTGAAGCCTTTTATTCTAATTAGTCAAAACAAATCAATACAAAACTTCAGCTTAACAACGAACTTCCTCTCACGTTAATGTTTACCACCTTGGGAGCCCAAATCTCTTCATATTTGGCAGCAAATAGCATGGCAGTCAACCCCACTAGTTGAAGATCCTTTCTCGTAATAGTGTAGCATGGCAGTCAACCCCACTAGTTGAACATCCTTTCTCGTAATAGTGTACACCACAGAAAGAAATCTATCAATCAGGTTAATCATGAGAAAAAACATCTCATGCATCAACTCAAATTTTAGATGCACCTGTAAGCGCAAATTGTTTGTGTCAGAAATTTATTAATGGAAAGGTAAAAAAGGCTTAATATTATAGAAATATATAGACATCGATATGTATTATTCGAGTACATCAATCAGCCAGTCAATAAGTATTCCCTGCATCTTCTTGTTGATATCAACTTGGCTTAACATGTAGTTTGATGAGAGATTGTTGCATGCCTAAAATTCAACAAACACAGGGGACCAAAATAGAAACAAATTAGACATACAACTATTTATTCAGAATTCAATCTACACTATAGAAATGGATCAAGGCTTGCATCAATGCTTGGCCTAAATTCGTCATTCATAAATTATAACCTTCCCTGATGCTTGAGTGGATTAATTCTCCAGTGAAGATATTCATGTATGGCAGACACGCTGCTCACATGTAATATGCAGTGAACGGCTAGTGTCTGATTAAATTGTTTAAATGGAGTGTATTTTTCCAAGACAAGATGATGTTATTTCAAATAGTAACAAAAAAAGTTTGCAAGGCTCCCATGACAACTCTGTATACCAATAGAAATAGTAATTTTCTTGAACATGTTCAACTACAGCAAGTTGATTTTCATTATCTGCTTCGTCAATGTTGGGCAAGTCCCCTTCCTCTTCCATGACATCCCGCTCAATAGCTCCAGATGCAAGCTTTTTAATCGAAACCATTGGATGGAAATTGGAGCTATGTATTAGATAAACCGTTCACTTGCTTTTGCAAAAGAACAGAATAAAACTCTGTGAGTAAAAAGCACCACCTACACACGCTAAAATAAGGCCAGTGGACCAAATGCTCCTAACCTCACTTCTGGCAGTCAGTGTTGATGTAAAAGCTCGTTGAAGCCTTGTCTTCTTTTTTGATGCATCAGTGATTGGCATTCTTCTTGAGACATTTTTCATGAATGAGCGAGCCCCAAAATGAAGTAGAGCGTGAGTTGTATCAAGATTGAGCCACTGTTTATTTCTTTGAGCCTTAGCAAAAAAAACACCAGACGTTGATTCAAAATCCAATTGAGTGTTTTTCAGCCTTTCTTTTTCCAAACCTCACTTTGATACCATGTTGAAATTCTAGTGTTGCAATGACTAGAATAGTTTTTCACAATTGATAACTACTTCTATTGATGCAAACTTTTCCTTCTTTATACTTTAATCAACAAGTAGCTACATGAAAAACTTCAACCATTATTTCTTCAACAAGAGTCTTAAATAGAGAGCACAATAGACAATAAACAATAAGAGACAAGAGACAAAGATTAGGCTCACATCCAGGGAAAAACCCACAAGGAGGAAACCCTAAATTCTTTCCTTGTGAGAGAGATTTTGTCCATCAAAGTTACATCAAAATGTTCCAATAAATCCAAATTACTCTTCAATGAGAAATATTAATCATAGTTTGTCAATGTAATGAGAAAGATCAACTCCAAATTTCTTGTAATAGACTGCTCAATAAGGCCAAAGTTAGGGCCTACAATCACTGTAATAGAAGACAGAGAATAGCATTGTAGCTACCACAGAAGTATCAACGAACCATGCATAGGAACTCGGCAGTTAAGAAATCTCGGTTAAAGTAGCAACAATTTCAATCAACGAAATATCCAAATCTAGGAAGTTTTCGACCTTCAAGGTGACATAAATTAGTAGCCCAAACAAAAGTAAGAATTCCCAATACTAATTCGGTCAACTTCAATTCCAAGAATAAGGTCAAAGCAGATCAAAGAAATCGTTTCCTCTTCTTTGCACGTGTGGTGTATCTCCTCCAATTGCAAATCAAAATACTTAATGAATTGGTTGGTTGAAAAGAGTGCCAACGAGCTCATATATATAGGCATCATGTGTGGGCTAATTAACCCTAATGGGGCCAACATGCAGGTCTTCTGGGAGCCGACTTGTAGGGCTTAGTTGGGGTGACTTGTAGGTGTCTGCAAATTGATTTCTTCTTCATATTTGCAATGAAAAATGCCGACCATAGCTACATTATTTTCAACAAGTTTCACATGGTACTTGACACTCCAAGGTACCTCTAGATGCTAAACACTATGCCAAGAAGGCTTGGTGTTGGAATTACAAACAATGTGCCCAAATGGACCCATAACACCCCCAAGTTAGCCTAAAGATTGTTTGATGGGCGTTGCTTGTTCCAAAGCCCGAATGATGATGGTTATCCTTAAGATGATAGGGGAGGGCTTCCACATCACTCTTTGACCCCAACACTTGACTATATTGGCGCCACATCACCCCTCTAGCCCTTTAGAGACTGATGTCGGGCCCCTTGGTGATGATGTCTTGGTATGGAGGCACTTTGGAGGAGTACCCATAGACATGGAGCTACTTTTTGGAGAATGGAACACTCATTAGCCTATTTGTCACTTGTGGCATTTGGAGGTCCTTCTCATGATGACGTCATAGTGGAGGTGGCTTTTTCTCCCACATGTATAGGCTCTTTTGGCATTATTTGTTATGTTTTTGAGTTATTGAGGTTGGCTTGTAACCTCACACTTGTGAAATACTCAAAGTAAACTTGTAATTACGGTTTTTTCTTCTACTTTTGTAAAAATAAGTGTGGTAAGCCTCATATAAATAGAGACTCCCCTTATTTCATTTAATCAAAACACATTTTACCACTCTTCCCTTCCAAAGAGTGTACATTAGTCCTTTTTTGCTACTTGGGCAAAATGTGATCTTTTTAGTGGTGTGAATTCTCAAGGAAATGGTCTTTTGTATTGAGATGGTCTTTATCTTCTAGATTTTGCATATTGTATTTGCGCTACTAGGGTTTCTATTTTGTGTCGTGACTAAATGCTAATATCATTATGAAATCTTGCTCCATTATATTATGCAAAATTGTTCTCTTGAAAACTATAAGGAAACTTCCATTATGCATTCCTAATATTTAATTTCTCCCGTCAGAAAGAAAATAGATAGGGTTTTAAAAGTGGATGCCCTATTCATCCCTACCTACTCCATCAAAACCTTTCCATGGAATTTTAGCCCCTAGAAGACTCAATTAAGCCCATTTAGGATAAGGCACAATCATTATTGCATTGATCATCCAAAAAATCCATTAAATTTCCTCTTATTTTCCTTGTTCCTAGACGTTTAAGGTTCACTACTAGGGTTTTAGGGAAGAATGTTTGCATAAACGTGAATTTGTGTTGGATGTTTGTGGCTAATAAATTAGAAATTGCATCAATAAATCACATAAAAGCAAAATCTAGCATTGTCCACAGTTAAATCCTTTCTTATTAGGGATGTCATCATAATAATTCGTTGCTTATGCATACTTTTTAGCCATATCACTCCATTGGTACCCTAACCCTAGGTGTTTATTGGAAGGCCTTTATTCCCTTTTGTTGATTATCCTTGATAGGAATTTTCCTTTATTGTTATATGACATTGTGCACCTTACCATTGCAAATCATTAAAACCCTAACTTATAATAGTCATATCTTTGATCTAGAAATTTGAGTACTTGAACTATGGCATAGAATATCTAGGCCTTTCTAGGCTTTGTTGATGTTCTATCCCATATTATATACCTCTTACATATCACCTTGAGACATAGTAGTTATTTATCCTTTAGGTGAGTTAGGAAAATCTCCCTTGTGGTCAAATACCACTAAAGAGTGGTAGAAAGGTTACTAAGGTGACGATGGAAACCCTTTCTGTTGTTGCCATAAGGTATGGTTCCACATAATGGGGCTTTGCACTAGGCCTACTAGATTTTGTGGCAACAAGTCCCATGTACCTCAACTATGAAGAAGAATGAGTTCAATGCTTCTGAGTTCAAAACTACCTATGTAGCTCCACTTGTTCATAATCATATATCAATACTTCTCCTTCTCAACTTTCAACATGCACCTAGTAGTTTTTTTCTTAAGTAGGAAGGTTATCCAACGATTTTTTCCACTAGTTCAAGCACTTCATTTCAAGGTTACCAAGGTTTTTGTATGAGGCCATGCTCCCAAGCCAAAACTACAAGCAAGAGAACATAGGGAGCACCCGTGAGACCACACTCCCTATCATTGTCCAAGCAACCTACTCCCTCACATGCTTTTTCAAACTCCCTATGCTACCCAAGTTTCCACCATGCCCATCAATCCCACTCATGTACACCTATGGAAATTATGAAAAGGTATTCTTTTTTTAAAAGGTGGGGCCCTTGGGTTGGTTTAGGATTTAGGGCAAATGGAAGGGGAAAATAAAAACACTTCACCCTCACTATTTTCCTCATTTCCTTCATCTTTGTGTGTACTTGAGTTTAGAATAGGTAGCTTGGAAGTGGATGAAGATGAACACACTTATGGAAGCATGTGACAAAACTTGAGGGCAGGATTGGGGGTGGAACCACTATATTTTTATATAGGTATGGTTTTCAACAAGAAAAAACATTCATCAATTCATTTACCCATGTGAAGATGCATATTTGTGGGGTATTAGAGAAAGATAATAATAAAGGCGCCATTAGAATCTCAATTTTCCCCAGGGTATCAGAGGAAGAGAGAAAAATACATCAAAAGATAGAGGAAGTCGTATAAAGAAAGCATAGTAAACAACAAAAGGTTCAATGTGACACATCATATAAAATTGGTAGCACCACATCAACATCCCCTCATGCTAATGGAACCATAGGGCATGCAAAGGGTACATCTAGAAGATCAGTAACAAGTTTCCTTGATATTGGTGGTATGGATAAGGTGGATGCAAAATTGGTACAAGTTCTCTATGTATATGGTATGCCATTCAATATTCTTTACTTCCCCCTATTGGCATGATATGGCTCGAGCCATCCACAAATCTCCCCACGGATGCAAGAGCCTGAGGTATGATAAAGCTAACATTGTGTTACTAAATAGGGTAAGAGAAAAAATCCAAAGAGCTTTGTCACAAATTACAAATGTGTTATTAGATAGGGGGTATCCATATCTTTGATGGTAGGATAAATGTTAGAAACAAACTTGCGATAAATGTTCTTAGTGTTTCAACTATTAAAGTGATGTTTCTTCACTGCAGGACTCTCATCAATTACTATGTTTGGTAAAAGTATTTTATACTAACTAAAAACCACTAATGATGTCAGTCCTTCTAATGTGATTCAAGTAATTACTAATAACATAGAAAATTGCAAAGGAGCAAGAAAATTCATTAAGTGAGTGCATCATTGCATCTTTTGGTGGGTGTTTGGTGCACACATTGAACCTTTCGATGCATAATATTGTCAAGCATAGACAATATGGATAGATTAATGACTTCTACAAGAGAGGGAATAAAATCATCAAATTTACACCAAGCATACAAGGGCCCATTTATTTTATGATACTTACTCTAAGTTGTAGCTACTTAAGATTGCAAAGACTAGAATTGGTAGTTATTTGATCACCTTCAAGCGCCACTGGGGGGAGACAAGTTTTGGGAATTATGGTGATGAATGATGAGTGGGATGACTTGAATTTGATAGAGATTGTCCTAATGCAATGTGGGACATAGATTAGGAATTTTGTAAACATAACTCTTACTCATGTTGACAATTGACAGATAACCTATTTCACTCCATAAATTAATCGTCTACTTTATATTATATGGTTTCAAAATTCGTATGTTTGTAATTTCTATATGGTTTATGTTCAAATGAATAATCATTAATATATTACAAATAGCATTTCTAACTTCTTCATAACAAAGGATTCATCTACAAGTAGCACAAATATCCATGTTTCATAAATTTTACAGACAATTTGGCATTTTGCATGTTTTTTTGGAATATAAATGCATTATAATATATAATAGTATGTATATCATAAAAAACTCTCCCAAGACACTTTGCTCCTAGGGATTTTTAGGAAATAGTGTTTACCCACTCCTACTCCCACACTCTGGCAACGTTGTTCCATTTTGTACATGAAAATGTTCCTACCAAGACCCGAACTACATAAAGCTCAAAAATTAATTTGAACATCGTTGGAAGGGGTGTAGCCCCCCTACTACAACAAATTCAAAGAAAATTTCCTCTTGACAATGAAGAATCAATGAGACATAAATGTCCTTTATCTATTTTGTAGTTTAATATGCTTTTGTACTTTATCCTTGTCACTTTCTAAATGACTTAGTATAACTTGATCACTCAACCAATTTAATGTATTTTATCGGAGACTTGGCCAACTTTGCTCACTTTGAACAATTTTTTAATCTCTACATAGATGATACAATGAAGTGTACCAAGTGAAAATAGCAATTCTCTATTTACTTGCATACTTGTATCTTACTTCTTCTCTTGTGTGTGAGCCCTTGCAATTAGTCCAACAATACATCAATTTGTTTCATAAATTAGCAATCCAAACACAGGTGAATGAATCAAACAGAGACTTAAGAATCAAATTTTTGGGTGGCATTATCTCTTATCCCATCACAAAGGATGTTGGAGTCTCAATTCTTTCTGCAGTGGCACAGAAACCATACAGCCTTCTATCTCCATAGCTTGCTTCTTACCATCTATATATTAAACCTAACTTCTTCAACCAACTAAATGCCTCTTACTTAATGCATTTGAGAATGCAAACACAGATTTTGTTGTCCACTCTCTGCAGCATCCTCTTCATGAATCACTATTGCAAAAACACATGTTATGTTACTGTACTTTCAGTCCCCAACTTTGTGTTGTTCGTCTACAGTCCAATTGTCTCCTACCTTTATTTACTGGCTGAGAGATTCTCTACTTTTTAGCTGCAATCAACAATCCCCATTATTCCTGCAGTGGTACAGAAACCTTACAACATTCTATCTTCATAGCTTCCTTCTATCTTTGCATTAACCCCAACTTCCTCAACCAACTACATGCCTTATACATAATACGCTTGGGAATGCAAACACAATTTTATTTTCCACTCTACTATATATCAAATCCATACTCTCCAGCATCCTCATGATGAATCACTATTGCAAACACACATGTTATGTTACTGTACTTACTGTCCCCAACTTTGTGCTATCTGTCTACCAGTCCAAGCGTCTCTTGTCATCTATGACTGGCTAGGACATTCTCTAATTTTTAGCTGTGATCAATAGTCTCAATTGTTCCTACAGTTGTATCCTACTAGTGTTAGTCCATAGGCAGAGGTAGTCTCTAGTCATCTATTATGAGTGCCAAAATCATTGTTTATAAATCACATGTCCAGTCTGCAGCCTTGGATGTTACCAATCTCTGATATTTCCTATGCTCTTAAATGAATTGGATAAGATTGATGCCTTATAGTAAAGCTCTGGGATTGTAGAGAGCACTCTGGTGAGACGTCTGGTAACCCCCTTCATTCTTTGCTTTTCAAATACAATATTTCAGCAAGTCCAAGATGGACTATATATACATGGTCCAAGTGTTCAGAATGAATCATACAATTATCAAGCACAACCTAGCGTTACCCTTTTCTTCAAGAAACTAATCATAAGCATGCAATGGCTTGGCAGTTATTTCATGATGCTCAGCTAATATAAATGTTTGTTTTGTTCATGTTATATATTCTTCCCCAGTGGTTTTCACATATTCTCGTAGGCCATTCTGAAAAGACTTCAAGTAAAGTTTTTTCTGCCAACAGCATTTATTCAACCTGCAATTAATTTTAACAAAATATTTAAGCGCTTGACAAGGAGACTTCTTTAACCATGACTAATAGGTACTTAACAAAAGGGGATTGACAGGACAGGCCCTACATAACATTGATTGTCATTCTTTCAGAGATGTTTGTGACCACCATTCGAATCCTCTTTTGTCATATGGCTTATTGAGTCTCCCATGGCTTCTACATCTACCTTCTCATCATATACATCACTTGCAACAAAATTAATAATAACTACAGTGAGAAGAGGATGAACATGCAATGGTATTTTGGATAAGTGCATAGATAACACAAACAAATAAATAATTCTACTCTTTCAATTCTCACCTGGCGATAGCCGTTACACAGTTGATACCATTATTGAGTCACAAAGCAGGGAAACAATCAGAATATTTGGACATCTGTACATCATTGCATGAATATTTCAATACGTGTCTGAACCAATTGCCCAATCTAAGCATAGTTTCTTGTTATTCAATGCCTTTTATTATTAGAAGTGGACGACTCATATGAAAATGAAAATCAATGTCATAACTTGTGCCCATTCCATGGCTCCATTGTCCTCGGCTTAATGTGACAAAAAGACAGGAGGCAGAGGATTACTGACAAACGTGTAATCCAGATCCAATCACAGTACCTTATAAGTACTAATAATTCAGTAGGGCAGAGGAGTGACACCAAAGACAAATTCCTGTAATAAAATCCCCCTAATTTGACAAACTATTAAATGTATACAGTGAAAAGAAATTAGGAGAAACTCATGCCTAGTAAGTTGGATTTTTAGTACCTTAGTAAGTGTCGAGAAAAGAGTCATTAATGGCAGCAGCAAGCAATATATGCAATGTTACAGGATTCGTCGAACATGACGCATAAATTCGGCGAACCTCAAAAAAATGTTCGGTTTCGGCTCAAGTTCGCTCATGTTGGTTCGTGTCTCCTTTGATATTTGCCAAGTACTTTAATATTTTCATGAATATTGCACCCACTGAGGATCCCTATTCTTTGCACTAAGATTGAGTTTGTGTTATCCTGATTTCTGACAATCGGTGACTTCTGTTTATTCTTGGATCCGGCGAGTCGACCTCTGGGTTTCTGTGGCAAGGTTTCATGCTCTACCCACACTTCTTCACACTTCTTCAGATGGTGAGGTGATTGATGACCTGTGTTATTGCTCAAAAACGTTCGACCTGTTTATATTATTTCATGTAAAATTAAAACTACCAAATGGGATGCGAATTTCAGATTGCCCTCGATTTGCAAATCAAGAAATCCAGCGATTGCAACAAAAAACAACTTCAAAACGTTTAAATCCTTTATAGAGGCGAATTTCAACCCTGCCCTCAATCTGTGAACCAGGAAATCTAGAAATTGCAACCAAAACCAAATTCAAAACCTGTAAATCTCGGCGATTGTAACCAAATGCATTGATTCCAACCTCCAAACCAGGCGAATTGAGCCTTTCCCATGAAAATCGAGGGCGAATCGAGCCTTTGCAAGGAAAATCTAGGGCGAATCTAACCTCTGCAATTTTTATCCGCTTTAAATTTTTGGGCTAAAATATAATAATTATTTATTTTTTAAATAAAATTTGGGCTAACTATATAAAATGGGTAAAATGGGTGCAATATAAAAAATTTGCCTCCCTAAACTATAAAATTCCTTAAATTTCGCCTTTGGGCTAAAATTCGCCCCTAAAATTTTCCCTATTTATGTCCTCCTGACATCTGACTGAATCAATATAACTCATCCTACCTACTATTATTGTAGTGTGGGCTCCTCATAGCCAAGTTCGATCCATGAGACACGCCATCTCAATGGACCCTTCCCAAATTTCTTCTTGGGATTATATCTACACATCACCCCACCTCACACCTGGAGGTATAACTACATGTACTTCATCTTCCCATCTTGCTCGAAATTTCCCCCACCTTGAGGTCTCTTCTTGAGTGGACTCTTCCACTCAGTCTCCTCTCTACTTCTTCAATTATTGCTACTCCACAACCTTCTGAGAGTGCTTCTGAGGTTGCATGTTGAGATATCATTGCTCCCTCTCAATCACTAAGTCATTAACCACTTATTTTCTCCTCAAAGACTTGCATGCATCCTCAACATCGAGAGCAAACAGGTTCTTGACTTTTGAACCAGTCTGTTTCACCTGTCCCGTGGCTATGTGTTTAAGGAACACCTTTCCTTTTCTAAACATCACCTCATAACCATGGTCTTCCAATACTGCTACAAAGCCAAGATTCTTTCTTAGGCCTGGAGCATACAAATCATATGCTAGTCTGAGAGGGGAGACAGACTACCTCTGAAAGGTAATTGTACTTATGTCGGCCGCACTATACCTCTCCTCATCTCGAAACTCTATGTTCTGTTGGAGGTCCTTCTCCTCCAAGTCACTGAAGAGATATTTATTCCCCATCATATCGAATGATGCATCGTTGTATAGATACGACATGCATCCCATTATAGTGTTGGCCATGCATGAAATGAGAGTAAAATCAAGCTCGAACTGTGAAGCTAATGCTTCACCCACTACAACTGCAGGCTCCTTCTTTCTTGCCTTCTTCTGTGGACAATTAGAGGCATAGTGCCCATACTTGTGATAGTGAAAACATCAGATATTGGACAAGTCTCTCTTTCCCTCTTTGCCTTGGGAATTCTTTCCCTTGGATTTCTTTCCTTTTCTAACTCACGCACATTGTAATTGTCCCATCGTTGCAAAATTTTCTAAAAAAAGAGCTGATTTTAAATCGACGATATCTCTCTCATCCGAGCTTCGATTCGAATGATTATATTTTTCAATTTGGGTTATTTTTCACAGGGAATCCAAATGTTTTTTTTTTTTTTAATTTTGCATCCAACTTTTCAAATATTCTCTGAAAAATCTTCACCCAAACAATTCTTTCTCTCATACCATGTACAAAATCTCTAACACAACTCCGATACCATGTAGAAATTATATAGAAACACTATACCAATGGATTCAATCCAATCATGAAATGTACTAAAGAAAGATATTGAATCATTATACTATATTTGTGGAATATAAAACACCATTTCTCAATTACATGCACATAAGAGAAAGGAAATTATCAATCATACAACACAAGATGTTCTTGGGGAAAGAACCTACTCAAAACCCCTCTATCATATATTGTGCATAGTCAAAGAATAATGAAACAATATAATGATTTATCACACTGATAAAATCCTACACTCTACCGATCGTCTCACCCTAATCCTGCTCAAAACTGACTAGAAATTCTCAGGGAAAATTGACCAACAGTTAGCCAATTCTCAACCCCTACTTAGCCTAGCCTTTCTCATGCAATCCCTAAGAAATTAATCCCTATTAAATAGGATAATCAACATTCCTTGACTGCCCCATCCTTCATGAGCCTTCCTCTGACTTTATAATTGTGCCCAGGAAATTCGCTAATAATACAACTGATAGTTAACTTCCCTTTAACCTCTATCTCAACTCAGTCGTCATCATAATTGACATGCATGCAACTATTAATAGTGAATCATCAGCTACTTGGTAGATCACTACTTGTTAATTAAATCTAATTTAATTCACTTGACCTCCCACAAGTTCGTCACTCAGTTAGAACTAGTTGAACTGATTTTAACTCAATTAATTTGAGTTAACTAATTACACTCACAACAGAATAGGACTACAACTGCAACTAGACCCTAAAAATAATAGAATCACTCTACATGCCTCACCTTTGACCCTCAACTCGAAATTCTTGAGCTAACTAAGTCTATCACACTTAGTTAACAATCACAAGTTGTTATGAGATAATATTATAATTTACTTTCAATTTAATTAAGGGATAATTAAATCAAAAGCCTCACATGGTAGCCATTTGTGGGTGCCATTTTCTGGATTTTGTTTCTGGATGCTAATTTCACTATTTATTGTTGCAAATTTCAACATATGGATCATTGGAGGTGATTTAAATAACATTTCCTCACTAGAAGAGAAAAGAGGAGGCATTAAAAGATAAGATTCAGAAATAGAGGCATTTCGAGATCTCATTGCAAACCTAAAATTAGTAGATATAGTAAAAAATAATGGTGTACACGTGAAACAAAAAACACGGGGGTCAACTCCTGGTTGCCTATTTCTTGGGTCACTTCCTTGTGCTTGAAGGTATCATAAGTAGAGATATTTTCTTTGAAGCAGATATCCTTCCATTCTTAGGTTCAAATCATTGGCCAATCTGCCTGGAAATGGATTTGAATTTAGCTCCCAGAAATATCCATTTTCGCTTCGAGTCCTTTTGGCTTCATAACTCATAATTTTTTGGAAAAGTAGAAAGTTGGTAGAAGACTAGCGAGGTACAAGGAAGTAACTACATGCATATCTTTCAACTCTGGTTGAAATATCTCAAACAATAGATAAAAAAGTGGAATAAAATTAAGTTTGGGCATATTATGAAAGAACAACTTAATCTCCAATAGAGAATGCATACCATTCAACAACAGATCATAACAGAGGGTCGCTCGGAAGCTTTGGCGACAGAAGAAGGAAGGGTCCTCACTCAGTTAGAAGAAATGCATCAACAAGAGGAAATCCTCTCGAAACAAAATTATTGGATCCAATGGTTAAGAAAAGGAGAAAAACAAGACTTGGTTCAACATTGTCAGCATAGTCAGATATTCTCGTTGAAAGACCCCACAGGTAATCGAATGGTCAATCATGAAGAGATGGAAACCCTTTTGGTAAATAATTTTCAAAATATGCTCTATGAACTTGACAATGGTAGATCAGAGGCTATTCAGTGAATCACCCACAAAATCCCTCACATGGTGAACTGAGAGCATAACATGGCCCTGATGCATACAGTTACCTTGGAGGAGGCCGAAGATGTCGTCAAAGAATAATATAGGAACAAAGAAACTGGTCCATATGGCTTCACGATAGATTTGTTTCAGGAAGCCCGAACCTTCATGGGTCATTATATTCTGGTTGTAGTGGAGGAGTGACACAGATCTCAAAAGGTGCATCCAACTCTCAACTCTTCATTTATTGCTTTTATTCCTAAATTTACACAATCGGAGGAACCAAAAGGTTTTCGTCCGATCACCCTTTGTAATTTCATATATAAAGTCATATCCATTGTGATGTTCAAGATATTAAAACCTATTTTACCGCATCTGATCTCTCCCGAACAAAATGGTTTTGTCTAAGTGCACCAAATCCTTGATGGTATCATCACCACTCGGGAAGTTGTTGACTCCCTTAAGCAGATGAAATTGAAGGGTATGATGATCAAAATTTATCTCTCCAAAGCCTATGATCATCTCATTTGGCCTTATCTTCTTTCCATTTTGCATGCTATTTATTTTGACTCTATATGGATATCCTAGATGTTATGTTTAATTTCCTCTCCGGTAATTTCAATCCTCCTCAATGGCTCCCCTATGAGAACCTTCAATACTTCATGTGGAATTTTCAATGGAGACCATCTATACCCCTTCTTGTTCATTCTAGCAGTGGCAGTGTTGGGGTGCTATATTAATTAAGTTGTTCAAATGAAAACTTTAAGAGAAATCTGTTTGAGGGGTACTGATCTGTCGCCCACCCATCAAGAATTTTTTGATGACATTGTGTTTTTCTGCCAATTCTCTCTTAGAGAATTTGGGGTTTTAAAATCCATTCTCCATGACTTCATGCAAGCCTCTAGTACTGTGATTAACAATGATAAGTCAAATATCCTTTTCTTTAATACCCCAACCCCCACTCAGACCTTTCTAGCTATAATTTTGGGGTTCAACGTTGGGTCATTTCCTTCCAAATATTTAAGGATGCATGTGGTCTATAACTCCCTTAGAACCTCATGTTGGAAATATATTTTGAATCATATTCAATCAATACTGCATCAATGGTCCTTCATAGCACTTAATATTGTAGTTCGAGGGTTCCTTCTTAAAGAATTCCTCCAATCAATGTCGATTTACTAGTTGTCCGGCTTTACCACTCCAAAAACATCCTGATCTAACATGGTTGAAATTTTTAAGAAGCTTATGTGGAGAGGAGCTTAGGAAGCTAAAAAATGGGCCCTAGTAGCATGGGATATCATCACTAAACAAAAAATTTCTGGGTGAATTGGTCTTCGTAATCCCTTTATCCTCAATCATGTTATGGGAGCGAAGTTGTGGTGGCAATGAATACAACGGGAATCCAATTTATGGATGAGAAAATATCAAATGCCCTCTTCTGTAGAAGCCATTTTAAGGAGTCATACCATACCAAAAGGATAATCAATATGGAATATTTCAATGAAAAAAATACCTCATTAGTTCGCACACCTTTTTGGAAATATGGAATGGAAGAAGGTCGCTCTTTTGGAAGGATTCCTCGCAACAACACCCTAAGCTTCGTCATCAGGATTTCTAAAATTTTCATATTCACCAATGGATATAATTGTACGGTGGTGGATCATTTTTGGAAGCCATCACAAAACACTTCCTAGAGATAATAGAAAGAAACTCAAGGCTAGCCTGATGCCCCAGATTCAAATCAAAGGGAATTGTTCAAAAGGGAGCTTTAATCTAGAAAATTAGAAACCTTGGAAGGACTGGATATTCTAAGATGGGGGAATACAACATGAAGGATGTTCTCAATCAAGGATTCCTATAGGATAGCTATGTAGGAGCCTATATTCCATGGACATCTGATATGGCGGAAAATATGGATAGGAAAATTTTGGCTGAAGGTAACATACTTCCTGTGGTTGGTGTGTCAGATTTTTTTTTTAACCTAGGATCAACTCCAAGAAAGGGGAATCCATGGACCCTCATTATGCTGCATGTGTGACTCTAATTTTTTAGACATGGAGCACCTTCTTAATTTATTCCCATTTGCAAAGAAATTATGGAAAAATATAGGGAAACTCTTTGGACATCTATATGAGGACTTATCCAGCATAAAAATCTCCATCAAATTATGGAGGAATGGAATTTAATCTATCCCATTCCTTGTCATGGCATGGAGTCTTGCCTGGGCTTCCTCCTATGGTTGATCTGGAAATAAAGGAATAGAAGGGTCTTCAAAGACAGGTGAATTACTCACGTGGAGACCTAAGCAGGAATCATCCAAAACATAAGGGAAACTATTCTAGAATAAAAATGACATCCTGATGGCTGACAGGTAGCGCCACATGAAGCCGCAATCCTATCTAATATGAACAGATATCCTCAAATACTTGCTTTGACATCTTGGAAACATATAGTTCCACTCTGATCATCGCCGACAAAATTTCTTCCCCCTCTTGAGGGCTTCCTCAATTTGAATTTCGATGGTGCTTCTAAAGGAAATCCAAGGGATGCAGCTTATGGAGGGATGTTTAGAGACTCTCATAGTCATGCTACCCACCTCTATGTAGCATATTGTGGCTTTGCCACCAATAATGAGGCTGAATTCAATGAGATCAAATATGGAATCCTCATAGCACGAAGGGAAGAGATAAAAAAAGTTGTTGATTGAGGGGGAATCCAAAATTTTAATATAAGTCATCAAGAGTTTGAATCATGGTACTTGATGGGATAATATTAGTAAAATTTGTAGGAAAATGCCCCTAGTCTAGGGGATTAGTGAAATCCTTCCATATTTTGATTATATTATCTTGTCCCATGTTCTTAGAATAGGTAACAAAGCAACAAACTTTCTAGCCAATTAGGGATGTCAATATAGAGAGGATTCTATTGACACCCAATGGATGATCATTCAGTATCACAGGGATTTGGAACCCATTGTTTTCATTCTGGTGTAGGATATCCCTCACAACCAGGAGTTGGAGACGGGAGGTTACCAGGGCCCCTGATCAGGGGAGAGAATCTAATAAGTAATCCTCCTTGGGATTCAACTAATGGAAATGGAAACAATTTTAAAGGTCCTGAGGTGGCTACCGGTAACTATAAGGGTGCGGTAGTAGAGGGCAGTTAAGGAATGGGGCATGCAGGAGACTTATGGTGATGATGCGTAAAGCAAGGGGAATGTCATCCAGGCATTTGGGTGGCGGCACATTGTGTCTGCAGGTATTTTGGTTAGGTGTTGGGTTATCTAGAAATCTAGTGTTGTTGGAGTATCTCAGCGAGTTTGGGGAGCACAAGGTGAAAACGTTGTTCTCAGGCTATGTTCGAGATGTCATGGCTCATGGAAAGCATAAACAATTATGTATCTTTCCTTAAACCACCTCCTTGTATGTGACATGCTTGTTATAGCTTGATTAGTAGCTAGGATGTGGGTTGGAAAGGAATGGATAGCTATGTAGGATGACCATATGTATTTTTTTCAAAGGTTTAATTATTCATAATGTGTGTTGTTTCTATTCTTGTTTCTATTTTCTATGACAGTTTCATTTCCATGAATAGGGTCGATGAGGTAGGAATAAATTCTCGAAGCCCGATAAGCGCAAATTGTTTCTTTGCTACTAGTTCTTCTCAAGGATATGTATGCCAATTATATATTTTTTCTTTATTATATCTATGGTGTGGTTTGTATGAGGCCTCGACTAGGAGAGGTTTTTTCAGTGTAATTACTGTAACAGGTCATACATTCTCAGAAATTTGTGGTCATAAGGCCTTTCCAAGAAAAGGGTGCCTCATAGTGGATATGAATGGTGGTGCAAACTGCCTGGATCGAACTATTTTTTGTTTCTTTGGCTCAATCCTAAATTTTTCCGTCTTGTGCTCCTTTTTATTGTAAATGTAGCAGGTCTTCCTAATCTATGTTTATGTTATGACTAAACGAACAACACTGGGTATTGTTCTATGACTGGCTATCTTCGTTGGTTCATTCGTGGTAGTTCTGATAGCAAGATAATTGTGATGTATCATGGTGATGGCTTATCCGAAACTAGTGGCTGGGGTAATGGATGTAGACATGGGAAACATTCTAGAAGAGCATCGTCCTCAGCCTGAACCCCGAAGAGGAGTGTTCGTTGAACATTTTTCCAGATCCTCTATAACTTTGGAACTCCAGAAGATGTAAAGAAAATTATTTCATCATGGGAGGCAGAGCTCAATCATAGAGCAGAAGCAGAAGTGCATGTGGAAGATTGGTGGGATATTATTTTAGATCTGGGGAAAACTCATGGCCGTACCACCCAGTATAAAAAAATAGTTCATCTATATTAGATAATGAAAATAATGGTGGAAAAGGATATTATGATCCATCATATTAATGCGGGGAAACCTAATCCAGTTTTCCAAGAAATTCAAAACAAGTTCCACCTGATCCATGTCCAGATGAAATAATATAATAGGCGCCTTGGCCACATTGAGGAAGTTCATATACCATGTATCCATTAGTCAGAGCTTCCTGGTTCTGGTGAGAAGGAACCAACTCCTGTGGAGTCCTTAGATGATTAGATGTTTTTCAATTTAGCTATGGTTGTTTTTTTTTATTTTTTATTTTTATTTTTGTATATTTCATTCAATACTAAAATTTTAGTTATCTAGATAGAAACTAGTGGATAGACATTTAGGCCTATAATTCCTTGTTGGACAGACTTAAAATTTCCAGATTTTGGATGGCTTACAATGTGTTTCAGTGGCCAACAAACTTGGTTTCCCACTGGGAAGGTTTAGGTCACCGAACATCTTTTATGGATGTAACCTGCTTCTATATTGAATGAATGAAGAAATACCTACCAAGCTTACAAAAATAAAATACAAATAAGTGAAAAATTAAGGCAATTAAATAAAAATGAGAATAGGAAAACATGAACAATAAAAAAATCAAACCATTTTTTTCTTTTTTGTAAAGGTGTATGTGATCCTCCAGGCCTGACCTATGGCTTGAGAAACTGCAACCCAGGGGAATCTAATCCATTAAATTCACCCAAGGATAACACTCGGACACGACCACATAAACCCTAAGCAGGCTGGATTTTTTAGCATGTCTCCTCCCCCTAGAAAAAGGCACAACCACCCCCCATGATGTTTAATCCTGGGTCACCTTACTAATGAGGCCCTTCCTCAACCAATTGTGCTAGTGGGACTTGACAAAAATCAAACCATATTAAATTTTCTCTCTTACAATTAGAGATTAAATAAAATAAAATCAAACAATATGAAGCTGAAAAATCAAGTTTCAAAGTAGCATGTTGTGATAAAATGTAATCACAAATGTAATAGTATTTAGATTGCAGATTGTAAATTAATAGAAAAAAGATATATAATTTGTTACCTAACCTATTCTTCATGGAGAACGATAAGAATGACCACACATTTTGTTAATTTGTGCAATGAATCAACCATGATAATTTCCCTTCAATAGTGGGTGAGCAAGGGTATCGATAGAAATGGAAAGGAAGAAGTGAAATTGAAATAAATGAAAGAAATATAAATCTAAATATAAAATATCTCAACAATATATACTCACTTAAGAGTGAAACATTAGCTCGGGTGGGGAGGATAACAACTATTCCACCCAACCACCTAGGCTAAGCTCAATTGACAAAGATACTTTTATATTTCAATTTTCACCTTAAATAACATATATATATATATATATATATATATATTGAATATTTGAATGGAATGTTAAAGAAAAAGTGAGATGTATCTAATGTCCAAGATCACATGTTTCCTCCTAAGAGGTCACATATTGAAATGCAAATGTAGGTAGAGTATGCACACCTCTATAATATTTAATATTCAAATCGTTTTGTAGAGTTTATTCCCTTGTCCAGCAAACAAAATGAGTCTCTTATACAAATTTCATGGTTAACTTTGTTGTGACCTTAGAATTATATTATATAAACTATTAAGATCACTATCAATCCAAACATGAAATTGGTGCACATGACTCCTTCTCGTTATTGGACAAGGAACCCATTATAATAATATTGTAATTTAAGAGCCATAACCAATATAGATGCTAAATTGGTGTATGATTCCCCCTTATTTAAGAGCAAAGGGAACCACCTCCACACAACGATATGCCTACAATTTTTTATGAAGGCATGCATTCTCTACCTCCCTCTAGATTTGAACTTCTGACCTATTAAGAGGAAACCCATGGTGTTAACCATTAGGTACATTTAAGTTGTATCCTAGATAAATAGTAACTCTAGGTCCCTTATATGTTGAGGGGGATCTAATCCCTTAAGATGAAAACTATTTCATTATTAACTAAAAACATGAGGAAATGTTTGGACCTAGAGGGATTTTATTCCTCTCGATCCATTATAGATTTGAAGTTAATACAAATTGTGATTTTAAATTCATCTCATCTTTATGGGAAAAGATTCGTAATGAATAAACACAATTTTTAATTCAAAATTATAGAAGGTGGATAATGTATTAATTCTTATTATATTCAAATATATCAAATTGAACAAGTCCCTTTACCTCTCCTCCTAGGGATTTAGTTACAACTACAACCCTCAAGGGAGAGGGCGCAATACCATTGTGTTCTTATGTATACATCAAATTAAAATTGGATTCTTGAATTTATACTTCTCAACATGCGATTTTATCCTTCTTTGACCTTCTGGTTTGTTATTGTTGGTCACAATATGACATTGGACAATGGTTGAACATGGATGACCATGGTTGTCTCAATGCAGCGTTGGAACAAGAGACAATATTTTTACAATGTGACCATAAACCCTACAATAAAAATGGTTGACCATGGTTGACCATGGTTGATTTTCATATTTATATGATCTTTCTCACAAGGTGACATTGGACCATGGTTTTCATAATGTGTTGTTGCACCAAGGGATTGATAAACCCAAGGGATATGAACACTTTGATTGATAAACCCAAGGGATTGATAGTATAAACCCAAGGCATTAATTCTAAAACCCCAAGGTATTATAATCCCAAGGAAATAATATTAAATCCATGGAATTAATATCATAAACCACTGGTATATAAAACCTAAGATAAATATTATAAATCCAAGTAAATAATAAATGAAAGAGATTAATATTAAAAACCCAAGGGAATAATATTAAACTCAAGGGATATATATTATAAACCCTAAGATTAATATTATAAAGGTATTGGACCATGGTTGATCATGGTTGATTTTCATATTGAGACAATATTTATCACAATGCGACATTAGGCCATGGTTGACCATGATTGATTTTCATATTGAGAAAATCCTATTATAAACCCAAGTTATATAAACCCTAAGATAAATATTATAAACCCACATATGACTTTCATATTGACACAAAATTTGTGAAAATACAATGTTGGGCTATGGTCAACCATGTTGATTTTCATATTGAGACAACCTTTGTCACTATGCGACATTCGAGAATGGTTGGCCATGGTTGACCATGGTTATTGAGACAATATTTGTCACAATATGATGTTGGACCATGATTTACCATGGATGACCATGGTTGTCACAATGTGATGTTAGACCAAGACACAATATTTGTCACAATGTGACCATCATCCCCATAATAAGCATAGTTTACCATGGTTTATTTTCATATTGAGACAAATATCTCACAATGCGATGATGGACCATGGTTTACCATGGATGACCATGTTTTTCATACTATGACGTTGCAGCAAGGGATTGATAAACCCAAGGGATTAATATTAAAAACCCAAGGGATTATAAACCAAAGGGAATAATATTTAACCCAAGGGATTATAAACCCAAGGGAATAAAATTAAACCCAAGCGATAAATATTATAAATCCAAGGTGTATAAACCCAAAGATAAATATTATAAAGGTATTAGACCATGGCTTATCATGGTTGATTTTCATATTAAGACAATATTTGTCACAGTGCGACATTGGATCATGGTTGACCATGATTGATTTTAATATTGAGAAAAACCTATTATAAAGCCAAGGTATATAAACCCTAAGATAAATATTATAAACTGAAAAATAAACATGGTTGATCATGAATGATTTTCATATTGACACAATCTTTGTCACAATGTTATGTTGGACTAGGGTTGATAATGATTGATTTTCATATTGAGACAACCTTTGGAACAATGCAATGTTGGACAGTGGTTGGCCATGATTGACCATGGTTGATTTTCATATTGAGACAACCTTTGTCACAATATAACATTGGACCATGATTGACCATGGATGACCATGGTTGTCACAATGCGACATTGGACCATGGTTGACCATGGATGACCATGGATATTACAACGTGATGTTGGACCAAGGGATTGATAAACCCAAGGGATATGAACACTTCAATTGATAAACCCAAGGGATTGATAGTATAAAACTAAGGGATTATTTCTAAAACTCCAAGGTATTATAAACTGAAGGGAATAATATTAAACCCAACCCAAGGTATATAAACCCTTATCATTATTATCATTATAATTAATAATTATTTGTTTATAATAATAATGGTTTAATATTAAATGTTATTTATTATTATTTAATTTTAATTAATTAATTATTATAAGTAATTAATAATTTTAAATATATAATAATAAAAATAATATTACAAAAAAATATACTACAAAATAATAATAATAATAATAATTAGTTCATTTATTTAATATTATAAACCGAAGGTATATAAAATCTAAGATAAATATTATAAAACATGAAATAACCATGGTTGACCATGGTACCATGATTAACCAAGCTTGACAATGGTTGACCATGGTTGATTTTCATTTTGAGACAATCTTTGTCACTATGTGACATTGGACCATGGTTGACCATGATTATAAACCAAAATAATTTATATTAAACACATAGATTAATATTATAAACCTTATGAATAATATCATATCCTAGGAATATGAACTCTTAGATTAATAAACCCAAGGGATTATAAACCCAGCGAAATAATATTAAAACCAAGGAATTAATATTATAAACCCAAGGTATATAAACCCAAAGATAAATATTATAAACACTAAAATAAACATGGTTGAGCATGATTTACCATTGTTGATTTTCATATTGAGACAACCTTTGTCACAATGCAACTTTGGACCACGGTTGGCCATGGTCGATTTACGTTTTGAGACACTATTTGTCACAATGTGACATTAGACCATCCGTGACCATGATTTACTATGGTTGACAATGGATGACAATGGTTGATCATGGTTGATTTTCATATTGAGACAATATTCATCACAATGTGATTTTTGACCATGGTTGACCATGATTATAAACCCAAAGGATTGATATTATAAACCCAAGTGAATAATAAACCCAAGGGTTAGATACTAAAACCCAAAGGGGTTATAAACCCATGGGAATAATATTAAACCTGAGGGATTAATATTATAAACCCAAGGAGATAAAAACAATAAAATAAACATGGTTGACCATCGTTGATTTTCATATTGTGGCAATCTTTGTCACAATGTGATGTTGGAACATGGTTGACCATGGAGGACCATGGTTTATTTTCATATTAAGAAAATATTTGTCACAATGTGACGTTGGACCATGGCTGACCATGATTATAAACCCGACAAATTTATATTAAACCCTAGGATTAATATTATAAACCCTATGGATAATATTATACCCTAGGAATATGAACCCTTAGATTAATAAACCCAAGATATTGATATTATAAACCCAAGGGATTAATATTATAAACCCAAGGTATATAAACCCTAAGATAAATATTATAAACCCTAAAATAAGTATGGTTCACCATGATTGATTTTCATATTCATGCAATCTTTGTCAAAATGCGAATTTGGACCATGGTTGACCATAATTTATTTTCATATTGAGACAACCTATCACAATGTGATGTTGTACCATGGTGGACCATGGTTGACCATGGTTGAGTTTAATATTGAGGCAATATGTGTCACAATGTGACATTGGACCATGTTTGAAAAAGGATGAAGATGGTTTTCGCAATGTGACATTGGAGCATGACATAATTTGTGTCACAATGTGACCATGATAATACCATGGTTGAAAATGGTTGACTAACCATGGTTGATCATGGTAGATTTTCATATTAAGACAATATTTGTCACAATGCAACATTGGACCATGGTTGATCATGGTTGACCATGATTGAGTTTCATATTGAAAGAATATTTTCTAGAATGTGACATTGAACCATGGTTGACCATGATTGACCATGGTTGACAATGGTTGAGCATGCATCATTTTCATATTGAGACATGAAAGGTATATGAACCCTAAGATACATATTATAAACACTACAAACGTGGTTAACCATGGTTGGTTTTGATATTGAGACAATCCTTGTCACAATGTGATGTTGGACCATGGTTCACCATGATTGATTTTCATATTGAGACAATATTTGTCACAATCCAATGTTGGACCATGTTTGACCATGTTTAATTTTCATATTCAAACAATATTTTTCACAACGATACGTTTTACCGTCATTGACCATGATTGATTTTCATATCGAGAAAATCCTATGATACACAGTAAGATAAATATTATAAGAAAAGGTATATAAACCTTATGATAAGTATCATAAATGATAAAATAAAGATATATGAAGATATATTTTATAAACTATGTAATCAATGTGAGAAGGAAAAAAATTGGAATTAGAGAGCCAAGAAGATAACATAATTTGCATTAGATGTTGAGGATTTGGACTATGTAGGTGGAATATTGGTGTTTCAGTGGTCAGAGATATGATATATAAATATAAAGAAGAAGTATATTGTAAAATAACAATAAGAAGTTTCATTAAGAATAAAATTTTAATTAGAAGTATAAGAGTTATTTTAATATATATGATTTTTTTAATAATGTGTAATTTTATTGAAATATTTTTTATATAAGTTTAATGGTTTAATTGTGATATTTTTATTGGAAAATATTCATCTTATTAGATATCATGTCTTAAACATAATTTTTTTTTAAAATATGACCTTGAGTCTCTTGCAAATACAATTAACTTTCATATAGTCATTTTAATAGTTTTTATTGAAGTTGTCACCAACTTGGAGTTTTGACAGTATTTTTTAAATTTTGGAAAGGTATGGAACTTATGCAAGTTGTAGCTCACATAGGAATCATTGTGGCGACCTCTAGTGTTATGAAAATGTTTAGAGTACACCTTCTGTGTCTATATCTCCACGGTGCACATTATCCGTGTTCAGATCAATCACTCGAAAGGATTAGGGTTGTTTTGGATGTAACTACTAGACCTAAGCTCCCCCCCTACTAGACCTAGTCTCCCCTCACCAATTCCATTTTCTTGGATTGAGCTTTGTTGCTATAAAAAAATTACCCTAACCCTAGTTTCTCACTCTAACATGGAGGTTCTATTTCCCATTCGATTTCGGCTTGTAACAATTGTTCCTTTCAAGTTGTGCACTTGCTGGTAGTGGGGAATCTCTAAACATTTCTCTCAGGTGAGTAATATCATTTCATTTCCTCCAGGTTTTGAATTTTGACCATGCATGCAGTTAAAACTATAATTGATTTTTGTTGCTAATTTTTATTTTTAAATTTATTTGTAGTCACTGTGCAAAAGTTCGAGTCTATTTGAGACCTAGGGTTTTATCAGTCAACTTTCATTATTTTGGTGGTTGTCAAGTTTAATTATGATTCATTATTCTCAAGTATCTTGATCCTTATTAAGGTTTATGTTGGACTTATGTTGTCGTTAACTTATCCATATTTTGGGTACTAAATATTTCTCATGCATATGGGTAGGTAGCGGCGCTACACCAAGTTTTCTTGCCTTCAAGCAAATTTCAGTGTCCACATGAAGGCCACACTCATTTTCTTCATAACTTTTCATTTTTTTTTGTAAATTACTTTGGGGTTATCTAATTTTTAAGCTTTCTCATTCAAATATTTCGTCTCTTGCTTCCATAGTTTCAGCTCCCTATCCCTGTAGAGGAAGCAATGTCGTTGTGTTTTTTCTTGGAACTAGGTGCTTTTAAAGGTGAGGTCCTTTAACATATAATATCTAGGTTATGGAAAAGGGTTTTGACCATGAGGCCAAGACTATATTCCGAGTTTTCTCGCAATTTCTAGAGTTGGAATGGCAAGGGTTTCATTATATTCTAATATTTTGTTACAGTTTGTTGTAAAATAGTTTGATGTGTGTCGAGTATTATAATTTGTTGTAAAATTGTTTGATGTGTGTTTTTGTTTAGGGTCATATTTTTCTGGCCACCAGGTCATTGTTGGTGTCACGAACCTATACTTTTGGTACTATTTCAAGCATGTATAGTAGGTGTGACACTTCTATACTTTTTATTTTCACCAATACTAAAGTATATGGAATACATCTATCACAACACTTAACGCATATTATCTTCAAGTGCTTTTATCAATGCAGTAGAATAACATATATACCTTAAATTAAGCTTTCATAAACACACAAGTATGCCCATACATACTTGGGAGGGAGAACTCTCGTAGATTCTGCCCAATTATAATAATAAATAGTTTTCAATAATTTATAAATACAATTTCACACAAGTAGTGCAACCTGCAACTCGGTCCTCACACTTCTACCATTATCGTGCCAACCAAAACTAACACCGTTCACCTTGTGAATTTTTCTGCACGTTGCTCAAACTTTACATTCAAGTCATGACCCTTTCTACACACTCGTGACCTTGGTCATATTTCTCTACACACACTCTGCCCAAACTATCAACACCACTTCGCAACTTCGTTGAATTGGTCATGGTGTTACCCCACTCGTAGGTACGTTGTAGCGGCCTTAGGTTGCTCGGGACACCAAAGTATGTGCTCTAGCCAAATATTGTGCCATGGGTTTGTGACTGGTGCAGCACCCGCTTGATACGCACTGCAGCCTGCACATTGGTGCAACACCCACTTGATACGCACTGCGGCTTGCACATTTCCTAACTCTACTCACTAGAACTCTGAGCCGTGGGTCTGCACACGCACTGTGCCCTGTAACAGAACTCAACTCGCCCAAAAATCATCCACCAGTATATTCTCTTTTGGGTACCCCAAATTTGTTGTGGCTAAATCGACCTTTGTGTTCCTGCAATTCCCCTCATTTCCCATCTCATTTGTCTCCCTTTTCTTTATTCATTTTTCACTTTAATGTTTCTTCTCGATGATGTTTGATGATCCAATGATGAATGTTCCAAGTGCTCCATGTTGCCTCCATTTATGTGGAGTGTTGTGCACCCATCCTTGCAATTATCGTGTCGTTTCACCTATCCACCATGGGTCAGCTTGGTCGATATTCAGGTGGCCTGCCCATACCCTACACGTTGGGCCAACCTTTATACCATATTCGCACATCTCCTCCTATTGCTTTGTCTAGGACTTAGGTCATATTGTGCCCCCCTTCTTCCCGACTCTGCACGAAGTCTTCACATGTGCCCACCACGGGTGTGTGCTCCCCCCAGTGCTTGACTTCCCTGACTTGGGTCGCCTAACATGCTCTTGCCCAACACACTCACTATGCACGACTCACCTGCCTCATCAACATGACTCACATGTCCACCTTGGATGCTAAAATGACTCGCCCACTCATTAATACGACTCACCCACTTGCCAATACAATTCGCCTACTCATCGCTATGGCCAGGTACCTGTCAATATGATGCTTCCGCTATGTGTGTGCCCATCGTTGCACTACCAAAATCCACTCCAAGTCGCACCCTCCACCTGAGTTGATCAATACGGGCACTCGTCACACATGGGCGTGCCTGCTACAACTCAGTAGCATGACTCCCAAATTAGAGTCCCGACATCTTGCACCACTTTAAAAATGTTTTCAACGATGACAACACCATCATATCATCGCAAAGTGTCACTGGTTCCAACGTCCATATGTGGATGCCGCCATCTCTGCTATATATCATATGAACCTCCAAAGGCTCAAAATATCATTTTGACACCTAGATAGCTCCACCTATGACCTAATCCATGCTCCAAATCCATCGCAAGTCTGCAAGAATATCGTGTGCTCAATCCCCCTATGATGGTGATTAGTTGGGTATCTAATATAACCGCAACATCACATCCACAAGAACGCATTCCTCCTACATCATCATGAATTTCAAAGCATCCTATTTTTAATTGTGTCCATCTCACCCCACAACCTGTTCATTATGTCGAGAGGAATCATTTTCATGAGAAGAAAACAATTAGCCTCATCCCAGTGTCAGTATAAGAAGAGGGGGAGGATGTGGAGGCCGAAGGCTCTTCCTCATCCTTCTCTAATAATTCAATCAACCTATCTGGATCTTCCTCTTCCAATCTCTATATGTATGCTTCCCAAATTTTTCACTAGATGTCCGATTCTGCATCCTTTATTCCTTTTGTTGCCCCTAGCGTTCTAGTCAAATCTAGGATACTATCAGACAATTATCTCATAATGTTTGCCTTCTCTGTGAGTTTTTTCTCTGCAACAAACAACCTCTCATAGATTTATCCATCCCGCTTAATGTCCTCCATATTCATCAATGTCAATTTACATCCAGCTATCATAGCTACCACAATAGAAATGCCTATAGATTCATCCTCTCATCCATCATAAATGTACAACTTATTTACATGTGGTACCATCATAGCCTCATATTGTCTCATAAATTTAATCCCCAACACAACTTCATAATAATCAATCCGTACAACCATGAAGTCGACATTCTCATGCCACTCCCCTATGTGTACCTTCACATTATCAACCATACAGATAACATGATCCAAAGGAGAATTTACTACTTTCAACTGAGCTTGGATTGGCCTGAACTTCAATCCAATATTCCTTGCAGCTTCTTCCTTGATGAAGTTGTGAGTTGCACCATTTTTCACCATCATGAGTAGTGTACCCTACCCAATTTTCATATCCACATACTCTAGTTTATTCCTTTCAGGATCACGTGTAGGGACAACTTCCACAACTGTTGCAGCTCCCAATACCTGCATCATCCCAACTATTGGTTCCTCTTTCTTCTTCTTCACATCAGATTGTGTTGTCACTTCCACTTCTGGCCTTGAAGTATAATTCTTCACCGTGTGATCTTCTCCACACAACCAACACTTCAGAGGTTTCTTCATCCTCAACTTTCCACCTGATCTCGAATGCTCCTCTTTTGTAGTCTTCCATTTCAGTTTAATAGACTTCTTTTTCTTCTAATCAATCCCTTCATCACAGTAGCTTATTAGTCTATCCATCGCAATGATTACATCTTCTAGAGTCTTTATATTTTTCCTCTTCATCTCATTGTGTGCCCAAGGTTTCAATCTAATAATGAAATTGAATAACTTGTCTTTCTCTACCATGTCACGTAGCTCCAAGATCGCACTTCAGAAATCTCGTTGATACTGTTCTAGAATCCTTGTTTTCTTAATATACTTAATCTTCATTCTCACATCCCAAGTCTCATATTGTGGGATAAAATGGATCTAAAAATCTTCCTTCATATCTTCCCATGTCTTGATATCATTAGCCTCACTATGAGAAATCTATTGAACCTTCCTTCTCCACCACATCTTGGCATATTTCTTGAGAAATTGATCAACTACCTTGACTTTGGCCTCTTCATTAGGAATCACCAAACGTTCCAAATATTTCTCCATATCCCATAAAAAATTACCAAGTGTATTTGTAGTCATCCCACCATAAGAATCAGGTTCCTTAACTTTTACATGAGTGACTCCTCCAACAGGTCCCTACCCAACAACCTTCTTCAATATTGCAATCTCATTCAAAGCCTCATTCAAAATTTTCAGTAGCTTAGCAATCGCGTTCAAAGCCACATCACGTTTTTTTATATCTTAGTAATCATGATCCTTCACTGTTTCAAAATACTTCACATATTTAGTTGTTTGCCCATATTTCCACTCGGTGTACTCATATCGTACTTTGAGTCTTCATGACGTTCTTCCAAATTCGTTAACTTGTCTCTAAGTTCTTTATTCTCAGCTTTTAATGCATTCATATATGAAGACATATCATCCATATGATCCAACACTTTATCCATGAAAATTGTTTCAACATTTGTGTGAGACTCACCTGTCACTTGAGGATCTTCCACATTTTCTACCTTTATTTTTTCTTTTGATCATATTAATACCATACATTATCTCGTTCAACTTCAACCCTACAAACCTATCCCTATCGAAACTTCCTAATCTTCAGTCCCAACTGAAACCCTGCCTGTTGTACCTATCAACTTCACTCTTCAATACTTCAACAAAGCTCAACTCTCCCTACGTCGAGATCTGATACCACCTATCATGGTCCTATACTTGTGGCACTCTTTCAACCATGTATAGCAGGTGTGGCACCACTATGCTTTTTCTTTTCACTAATACTAAAGTATATGAAATACACCTATCACAACACTTAACCAATATTATCTTCAAGTTTTTTTATCACTGCATTGAAAATAACATATATATCTTCAATTAATATGTCATTAACACACAAGTACACCCATACATACTTGGGAGTGAAAAATCCCATAAAGACTACCAAATAATAATAATAATAAAATTTCAGTACTTTACAAATACAATTTTACACAAGTAGTGCAACCTACAACTTGGCGTGCAAACTTCTACCAATGTCGTCCCAACCAACACTAACACCTGTTCACCCTGTGACTTTTTATGCACATTGCCCAAACTATACGTTTAGGTCATGATCCTTTCTACACACTGTTGACCTTGGGTGAATCACTTTGCAAGCCCTGTGCTCGAACTATCTGCACCACTTTGCAACTCTGTCAAACTGCCCATGGTGTTACCCCACCCGCAGGAGCAGCCTCCGGTCATCCAGGTCAACAATTTACGCGCGCTTCCTGACTACCGTGTCGTGGGTCTATGACTCATGAAACAGCCACTTGATAAGAATTATGGCTTCCATGATGCCTGACCCGACTCACCCAAACTCTAAGCTACGGGTCTGCACACTCACTGTTCCGTGCAAGAGAACCTGACTCGCACACAAATTGGCTATTGGTATGTTCGCTTGTGGGAACCGCAAATTTGCTGCGGCTAACTCTGCCTTTGCATTCGTGCAATTCTGTATGTTTCCCAGCTCATTCGATTGCCTTTCCCTTGTTCATTGTTTTCTTGAATGCTTTAACTCAATGTTTTTCCATGATCCGATGATGAATGATCCAAGTGCTCCATGTTGCCTCCATTTCTATGGAGTGTCGTAGACCCATCCTTCCAATTGTCACGTCCTTTCGCCTATCTGCCATGGGTCTGATTTGTCATTGTTCAAGTCATTCTGCTCATTCCCTTCACGTCGCCCAAATCATTATACCATATTCACACATGTCTTCCCCTTGCTTGGTCGCTACGACTGAGATCGGCCCGTGCCGCCCTTCGGCAAAAATCTACACGAAGTCTCCATATGCGCTTTCCCAGGCGCTCAACTTGCTCGACTCAAGTCACCTAATGTGCCCTTGCCCAACACGTTCACTGTGCACAACTCACCTGCCTCGTCAACACAAGTTTCTTGTCCACCGTGCATGCTACCACGACTCGCCTTACTCGTCAATATCACTTTCCTGCTTGTCACTATGGGCGGGTTGCCTCCAATACGTCGCGCTTGCTATGTGTGTGCCCGTCATCGCACCATTGAACGCCACTCCAAGTCGTGTGCTCCACCGAAGTTTATCAATACGGGCGCTTGTCGCACATGCGCGCGCCCACTACAACTCAGTCGCACGACTCCCAACTCGGAGTCCCAACAGTTGGTGTTGCATGTGGTACGACCCCAGTTGAAAGTGATATTGTTGCAAAGAGTGTTGATATGACACCAAGAAAAGGTGTTGTCACCATCACTGAATCATTGGATGACGTTCTAAGGTGTTTACCATCGAAAAAAAAATGAGAAAAAAATCTTGAGGCATTCAACCACAGTGGTGACGCTCGACCTTCAACCTCTGCTTAACACTCGATGCATTTTTAATCCATGCCACGTGATCATTCAGACGAAGGATATTCCTTCAAACACCATCGCCACCATCCATTTATAAAAATAAATAAAATGTGAACACTGGTATATCCAGCCAGTGTTGATATAAAAATGCCTTGGGCAAATTAAATTAAAAACATAAAATTAATAATTATATTTATGATTATCACCACCCTAAATCTATCTTAAATCCATATCTACCGAGTGTCAAAAAATATCAAATTTCTTTATTCTTTATAATTTGAACTCCTTGATATAAATTGAATCTCTTACCGATCACTCAAATAAAGTGCCATCATTGCCACAAATTGAAATAAAGTGCACTCATTGTCACAAGTTTAATGAGTGTGTGATAGATTTCATCCAGAATTGTATATGATGTAATGTGTCTGTCAAGACTGAATTCATACGTGTCAGGTGTCCATACATGAAATCTCCATTACTTTGGCTGGTGTCAATGGATTCTCAATATCTTTTGAACACGTAATATCCCGTGGTAGTGACTCATTATTGGGTTCTTTGGGCTAGACATTTTTATGGAGTGTTGTACCCTTCCGACAGCCTATCAAGGCATGGCAAAGGTGAAGGCAACAAAACTTCAAATGCTGAGAAGAGATTTTGAAACTCTTTGTATGAAAGATTCTGATAACATAGACTCATTATTCACACATTTGATTGGTTTGGTTACCCAAATCAGGTATTATAGAGAGACACTTAAAGAAAGGAGAATAGTGGAGAAAGTCTTAAGAAATATACCATCAAGGTTTGATGTCATTGTAGTGGCCATAAAAGAGACAAAGGATCTGTCACAGTTTTCAGTGGATGAGCTTCATGCATCACTGATGTCTGATGAGCATAGACTGAAAAGAGAAAAAAACTCCTCATTGGAGCATGAATTTAAGACACAAATTTATTTTGGTCGAGGTAGAGGTCAAGGAAGATTAAACTACCGAAGAAGAGGAAGAAGCCCACATAGAGGTGGAAGAAGCAGCCCTGCAAACACAAGTGGAAGGGGCAACAATAAAAATCCAAGCCAAGGCTCAAACCAGAATCAAGCACAAGGAAAGATGTATGATAAATCTTAAGTCCAATGTCATTATTGAAAAAAGTATGGTCATTATGAAAATGAATGTAGAAAGAAGAAAAATTACATGGGTAGCAAACCTAGTGTAAATTTTACAAAAGAAAATTAGAACCAAGGAAATGTGCTTTTAACTTGTAATGTAGCACAAGAAAAACAATAAGATGTATGGTTCTTAGATTCAGGTTGTAGTAACCATATGACTGGAAAAATAGCAATTTTTCCTATCTAGATTAAAGTGTAAAATCTGAAGTGACAATGGGGACTGATAGCAAGGTCTTTGTCATGGGGAAAGGAAGAGTGAACATATTGATAAAGACAGGAGAGAAGAAGTTTGTTCCAGATGTCTATTATGTACCTGGATTGAAATGTAACCTTCTAAGCATTTTACATCTCGTGCTTAAGGGCTACAATGTGTTTTTTAAGAATGATGTGTGCACAATCATGGATATACCTCCAAGTAGACAAGTCATTGCAAAATTGCATATGAAAAGAAATAGGATGTTTTCTATCAAGATCATATCAGAATTGAAGGAAGGAGGTGTTGTAGCAGCTTTCGTACAAGAAGACTTTCAAGAAGAAGTGAAAGATGATAACTTGTTATGGCATCTGAGATTTGGACATCCCAATTTCAGAGGTTTGAATTTGTTGCATAGAAAAGGCATGGTAAAGGGATTACCACTCACAGAGAAACCAGACAACCTATGTGAAGGCTGCATCTTGGGCAAACAACATAGAGAATCATTTCCAGTGGGAAAGAGTATAAGGGCAAATGCACCCTTTGAGATTGTCCACTCAAATTTATGTGGACCAATGCAAACACCATCATTAGCTGGCAGTCATTATGTTTTGACATTTATAGATGATTACACAAGGAAGACATGGGTCTATTTCCTAAAGCAGAAAAGTGAAGTGTTTGAAAAATTCTACCACTTCAAAGCTCTTGTTGAGAAGCGAAGTGGACTCTACATAAAATTGTTGAGAACTGATAGAGGTGGAGAATATATCTCAAAATACTTCTTATGTTTCTGTAGGGAGCATGGGATTCACAAGAAATTTACCACAAAGTATACACCTCAGTAAAATGGTGTATCAGAAAGAAATAATAGAACCATCATGGACATGGTAAAAAGAATGTTGAAGGAAAAGCATTTTCCAAATGAGTATTGGGCAGAAGTTGTCACTTGTGCAACTTACATCTTAAATAGATGTCCAACCAAGAGTGTTATGAAAAGAGTTCCAGAAGAAGCATGGAGTGGAACAAAGGAATTTTTCACTCACATGAGAGTGTTTGGATATGTGGCATATGCACATGTCCCGGATCAGTTAAGGAAGAAGTTGGATAGCAAGGGGAGAAATGTATATTTATTGGATACAGTGATGAATCCAAGTCTTACAAGCTCTATAATCCATCTACCAAGAAAGTAATAATCAATAGAGATGTTTAGTTCATAAAATAAGAAGCTTGGGATAAAATTTTAGAGAAGATAGTGAATGTGAAGACATGTATTTCACATGAACATAAGGAGGAATTGATTGCATAAAATAATTCCTCAATGGTGGCTCCTCCTCCACCTACACAAGCTCAAAAGATCACACTGCAAGCAAGCAATAGAACAACAGTACAAAACCAAGGAAGTGTTTCTCCAAGCACACCACAGGGATCAGTAACTCCCTTGCGTTCAAGTTCAACTCCAAGCACATCTTCAGCAAATACAAGAAGACCAAAAATCAGAAACTTAAGTCAAATTTATGAGCAAGAAGAAGTAAATAGTAATGTTGGTCTAAATTATTTATTTTATTTATTTTGTCATGTTGATGACCTAATACATTTTGAAGATGCAGTCGAAGAAGAGAAATAAATTGAAGTAATGAATGAAGAGATAGGAGCAATAGAAAAGAATGACACATGGGAATTAGTGGACCTCCCACAAGGAAAATAATTTATTGGAGTAAAATGGGTCTATAAGACCAAAAGAAACATTGAAGGAAAGATAGAAAGGCACAAAGAAAGGCTATTTGTCAAAGGCTACAAGCAGCGGGAAGGAAGAGACTATGAGGAAACCTTTGCACCAGTTGCAAGGATGGAGACAACGTGGACAGTGTAATCTATAGCAGCACAAAAAAAGAGGAAAAATTATCAAATGGATGTGAATTCAAAAATCTTGAATGGAGTGTTGAAAGAGGAGGTGTATGTTAAACAACCTCCTGGCTATGAGATAGAAGGCCAAGAACACAAGGTGTGTAAGTTGAAGAAATCTCTTTATGGGTTGAAGTAAGCACCAAGAGCATGGTACAATAGGATTGATGCTTACCTGATAGACAATAGGTTTGACAAGTGTGATGGTGAACCCACACTCTACATCAAAGAAAATGATGGTAAAATTCTTATGGTTGTTTTATATGTATATGATTTTATTTTCACAGGAAATGATGTTTCTCTCATTGTTGATTTTAAAGCAGTCATGAAAAGTGAGCTTGAAATGACTGACTTGGGTTTGTTGAGATATTTTTGGGGAATAGAAGTAAAGAAAAATGAAAAGGGAATTTTTATTTCCCAAGAAAAGTATGTTGTAGAAGTTTTAAAGAGGTTCAATGTGCAGAACAACAAAGCAGCAACAACTCCAACTGCCATGGGGTTGAAGTTGAGCAAGGAAGATTGCGGCAAGAATGTAAATCTGACATTATACAAGAGCATAGTTGGCAGTCTAATGTATTTGACTGCAACTAGGCCTAATATAATGTATGCAGTAAGCGTGATATCCAGATTCATGGAGAAACCCAGGGAGACTCATTGGAAAGCAGGCAAGAGAATATTGAGGTATGTAAATGGAACAAAGGAGTATGGTGTTCTATACTCCTCAAATGATAATTTTAAGCTGATTGGTTACACTGATAGTGATTGGGCTGGAAGTGTAGATGACAGAAAGAGCACATCAGGGTATGTTTTTCATTTGGGATTAGGAGCCATTTCATGGGCTTCCAAGAAGCAACCAATAGTTTCATTATCAATAGCGGAAGCTGAATATGTAGTAGCAACAACAGTAGCATGCCAAGCAGTTTGGATGAGAAGGATGTGGAGAGATTTATGTCATGAGAAAGACAAAGGAACCACAATTTATTGTGATAATAGCTCAGCAATTGCATTGTCAAAGAATTCCATTTTCCATAAGAGAAAAAAGCATGTAGCTGCCAAATACCATTTTATAAAATAATTAGTTAACAATGGTGAAATGTTTTTGCAGCATTGTTGGTGAGAGGAACAACATGTTGATATCCTCACAAAGCCATTGGGACAGAAGATTTTTGTGTATCTAAGACAGTATCTGGGAATGATTGATGGTGACAATTGTGATTAAGGGGGAGTGTTGGAATTACTCCCAACCATTGTCATGAATAAACAGTGACAGCAACCCACAATTTCATTGAATTTTCTGTGCAAGGAAGTACAAGCCTCAGTCTTCAAAATATGAAGGCGTTCACGCAAAAAATCAAACATAGTACCCACAACCCACACTCTGTGTTTATTTCTTACCTGCCACATTGACTTACTATTTTCCTGCAACTTCACACTCACAACCTTTTTTTTTATCCCTTAATCATTTTTCCAAACTTAAACTTTCGTCGATGCGACATCGGTGTGACCTACACTTACCTCCACCGCATTACCAAAACCATGAAAACCTTTGATATTTCACTTTATTACATTGTCGCATCTTCCGCCATTTACTCCCCGCATACCGTAGCCTGTATTATTTAAGTTTTAACTCTTAAGGCTTTTGCTGAAAGTAAGTTTCCACTGATGTCGATCTGGCAGGACCCACCACATACCTTTGTCGCATGCAAACCATTTTTATTTCTGAGTTATACCTTACCTTTTTTAATTCACACTTACCATAGGTTTAAGCCGCATCATGCCCGCACTTCACAAGTTTTTTCATTTAAGTTTTAAAGTCGCTCACAAGTTATTTTGTTTTGTTTGCGATGCGATCAAAAAAGGGGCACATGGCAAGCTCAAGAGGGTAGTGAAAAATCACACATCGCAAATCTCAGGAGACAACGGATAAGTGCCCATAGGTTATTATGTTTTGGATGCGATGCGATGTGCCACGTAACATCACAAATCGCAAAACTTAAGTTTTTCCCATAAGTGAAAATGTTAAAAGTTGAAATAGTCGGTATGTGATTTGCGATGTGTCTTCAGAAGTGGAACCCATAATATTTGAGGTCCGTTGTCTTGTGCTCTAAAGGCGTTTTTTGCACGTTTTCATGTGTAAACAGCCGAACAGAGCCAAAGGACATTTTTGTTTGTTGAAAATTTGATCTGCATTGAATTGCTTTAAACGCTCAGGCTTCGGCCATTTTTTTATAAACGAATGTAATTTAATTTTGTAAGAGTGAAGGAAAGAATTGAATATAGAGAAGAGTTGAATAAATTTCAAAAATATTTCCTCTCCTGTGTTTAATCAATGTCTGTCTGTGTGTATGAATTTTATTTCCGCATATTGTTTCATTTTCTATGTTGTGGGGGAAATGCATCCCTCTAGTTTTTTATTCATAATTTCCAACATCTTCGTCTTAAGGTAATCTCTGAGTCTGCATATGGGTCTTATTTAATTTTTCATAACCTTATATTATGATCATATTACCGTAGGATTTTTTTGTATTTGAGTATTCATACAAATTATTTTATTCTCCCCGACTTCCACAAGTGTGGCTCCTTGTCCCTACAAAGGAAACAACACCCTTGTAATTTCTCTGTGAAATGGTTTTCTTAAGGACACGGTTCTCCGACATGCAACCCTAGTTTCTTATACATATATATTTTATTGTCCTTGATGAAGGTTCATCTATTGAAAAAATGAGACTTGTTCAAAGTTTTTCTTTTACAATCTTACGTTTGAAATAAGAAGTCTATTTCTAGTTAAAGCTCCTTCAAATCCTTTGTTGAGCCAGTTTTTAAAAACCATTCTAACTACTTTTTGAAAATATTTTGACTGTATTAGTTTTATGTTATTAATGGCTACTAAATAAATTCACCCCATTATTTCTATTTTTCAAAATGATGAGGATTTTAATGTCTCTCTTGGTTAGGGTTTAAAGTTATTAGAAAGATTTAACATTGATATACCTTCAACTTCCTCCCTTGTAAATACTTTTATTTTCTAGTTGCAAACATTTGTATATATAAATATAAAGGCTACAATAATCAATGTGATTTGTCATGTGCAACTGTTATTACTGTTTCCTTATTGCATGGTTTTTTCAATACTGGGTTTGTACAAGAAAAGAAGAAACATTTTCCTTCCATTCGAATCTTCCTTCTATCAACTAGTATTACACGTTCAATATTAGTCTAGCATTCTTTTACATCTAGAAATGGAGTATATATATATATATATATATATATATATATATATATATATATATATATATATATATATATATATATATATATATATATATATATTCTAGCTTCTTCCAAAGTTTTACCCACTAACTATAACATCTTTTCTTTATTTCTATTTGAAATTTCCACGACCACTATAAATAATTAATAACAACTCGCTTTACTATATTGTTCTTTTAAAGAAATATATTCTTTATAAGATGCATTTTATCTTCCATACATCCATCAATACCCTAAAATATTTAGGATTTTGAAGGCGTATTATTCACAGTTAGACTCAATACTATCATCTATGGATAGTCTAGGTGGATGAGGTGGGACCCATAAGTGACCGACCTTTCTTCCTTGTGAGTTATTTATTTAAAACTCAAGATTGTTCCCTCATTAAGAGAAGGTAGTCATGTGCCCTCTCGAGAGGAAAGCTAACTTGGGCTTATATTTATATATGCCAAACCTTATACTCATGTGAATATCTATTGCAAACCTAAAATTATACCTTGTATACCAACAATACCATTCATGACCTTTTATTTATTTTCTTATTAGAAAAATGCAAGTGTAAAATTTAACCACAGTAGTACAACTCAGGGAATACTCACCCTACTATATCAAGGTTTGTACATGTACAATTATGTTTTGAGAATATTTTACCCTTTTACCTTAATCGTATTATGATATTTATTTCCCAACATTCTTTACTTGTCACAAGTTAGCATTATACAACCCACATATACATATATAAATGTATCAATGAAAACTACATTTTATTCTATACAAAAATCACTCATACTCTATTTTTCTATCAGAAGTCTACAAGATTTTCTTACACTTAACAAATACTTATCTGTTTCCTCTGGATAATTTACTATGACTGTTATGTTCCTCCCAACCATAAGCTAATATTTTCTAGAAGCTACCCTCAAATCTTAATCCTTTCTCTCATAAGAAACTTATGGAAGTGTTTATACTTAGGGATTATTCTTCTCCGAAACCACAAAAAAACATCATGATTTCTCTCTCATGTTCTAACTAGTATTTCTCTCCCACTGGTTATCGTTAAGAAGCCATGTTATCGTTAACCAGGGGTATTAGATCTCCCCTCCCCTAAAAATGGACACCATCCTCAGTATTTTCAGATTTCATTCTTCTTTGGAATAATTTAGGGAAATATTTTCTTATATGTTTCTCCAATTCTCAAGTGGCCTCTTCAATACCAAGGTGCTACCATTGCACCTTGACCTATGTAATCGATTTTTTCCAAAGAGTAGTTTCCGTCTTATCCAAAATCTGTATGGATTCAACATAGAATTATCCTTCCTGTTCAACCTATGCAAAATTCCAATTAATTACATGATTAGGATTAGATATATATTTGTTTAACAATGATACATGAAATACATTGTGAGTTTTAATATGAGTTGGTAAAGCTAATTGATAGGATACTAGGCCAACTCTTCCTAGTATCTCAAATGGCCTACAATATCAAGGAGCCAATTTAGAACAACTCCCTATTCTTAGTGATGTTTTCTCTTGCCTCAATTTAAAATAGGCATGTTGTCCTACTTCAAACTCTTTAAGAGTTATTTTTATATTAGCATAATGTTTTTTCCTATCCTCTACTTCTTTTAAATTTTTCCTAATCTTCTTTTCCAAATGCTCCATTTCTTGAAATAGTTCTAGTCCCAATACCAATCTATCCTCTAGCCTACTCCTACTTAAGGTTACCTAGTATTTTCTCCCATATGGGGCCTCAAAGGAGCTCATTTCAATGAGGCTTGATAGCCATTGTTGTAAGAAAATTATACGAGGTGTAAATAATCCTCCCATTTAACAATTTGATTCAAGACGTACATTTGCAACATGTATTCCAGAACTTGATTAACTCTCTCATTCTTCCCATATATATGTGGATGATATGCAGTACTGAAATTTAACTGTGTGCCCAAACTGGTAAGAAATGACTTCTGAAAATTTGAAGAAAATTTTAGGTCCCTGTCTAATATAACCACCTTAGGTATACCATGCAACTTAAACCTTCTAGAATGTGATTAACTCTCTCAGTCTTCCCATATATCTATGGATGATATACAGTACTGAAACTTAACTTTGTGCCCAACCTGGTAAGCAACTATTGAAAAGTGTAGCTAGGTCGGTCTTCATGTTGACTATGTAATTATGTATATATGTAAAGAAGATGTCAAAATGTTTTTTTTGGTGTACTTGCTTCATGGGTTTCATGAGAAATATTTTTATTTAGGTAGACTTCTTCCTGATGTCTATTAGGATTGATTATTCTAAGCATACAAATATAATTAAGTGTCATGACAAGTCTATAAATTATGCTCCAAGACCTTGTAATGATATCATGAAGAAATGGCTCATAAACGAGGATCAAACCTACACTCTCAATGTTGGAATAAGAGTTCTCAATTCCGGTCGATGAACATAAGTTGAAGTCGGATTTCATGAAGGTGAATGGTCGACTTAAATAGAAGAACATAATGCTATATATACCCAGACCTACGGTTCCTTTGACATATAGATATTTTCAGATTTCCCTCTCAATATTGCGGACAAAATTTGGGTTAGGTTGCAAACTGTTTTTAGAAGGAAATAATCGAACAACTCTGAATTTATGCTCCTGAATTAACTAAAGCATTTAAGTGTGGTTTTTCTTTGCGGTTTTTACAGAGTTTAAGTTGCAGAAATTCAGACAAGTTTCTAATGACAGAAAATGTAATTCTGTGTTTTGAATAGCAAGGAGAGAACCCTACCCAACAAAGATAAGAAGTAGAATAACAAATCAATAAAGGGTCTTTGTTTTCATTTGTACTTACCTTGCATTTTTGAGGTATGCCAAGAAAGCAACGGTCACCTAAAGGGTCTGAAGAATAGTGAAAAGTGAATGGTCTCATAGCATACAGTGCGGATAAGTGAAAGTACAAATTGTGGATCTGAAAACTGAAGATTGCGGAAAAGTGCAGGAAGTAGAAAATTGCGGAAAGGTACACGAAGAGGATTGCAAAGAATTATAAGGTACAGGTTTCGGATAAGAAGGAAAGTTACAAGAAGGGTACAATGATATCACTATGTTGAAATATGAATCTAGGGATGTTTTGAAGTATATACACAATTTGCAGAGGTTGAGACAGTGATCCTAAGAGAAGAGGCAGTACCTTCCTATTGTTCAATAAATTCATCCACAAGCATATGAAAAATTAATATCAAAGTCTTGGAAGCACATTTAGGTTAAGGGTCTAAGTCTAGGTCATGGTACTTTTCATTTGAATATCTATAAGAAGAATTCTTTGTGGGTTTTCCTCTCCAAGAGGGATAGGATTTTCCTTGGCTCTAGGAGCCTAACTTTCATGTCTGGTTCTCTTTGATAATTGAATTGATGAAATTTAAACTTAACTAAAAGAAGAGAAGATAGAAGTATCATAATTAAGGTCACAAGCAATTATCAAGAATAGAATTGGTATTAACCTACATCCCTTCAAATTCTCAACATGGTATTAGAGCTAAGGGGCTAAAAACAAGGGATGCTTGTCAACAAAGACACTCAAGGAAGCGTAGATCAAAGTTTCAGTTGGAAAGTGAGATCAGTTTACAAATAATACTATATAGCTACTTCAAAAATCCTCTACCATCAAGAATTCAAGATCACCTAGATTGAAGAATTATATCAAGGAAGAAATTCTTAGCCTCTTCATTATCATCAAGAAAGATGTTGCAGGAGAAAGTCAATCTCTCAAGTAAGTATCTATGACTCCATCTGAATCTATCCAAATGACTTATTGTTTAGAAAGTAAAAAATTAGTTGGGTTATCTAACTTCAATGCATGGAAGAAGAGGATAGATCTAAAGCTAATTGAAAATGAAGTCATGGGTTTCATAGAAGGATCTACAATACAACCTCTGAAAGAAGATATTCTAGCATATACCAAATAAATGTACGGAGATATAAGAGCCCAAAGGATTCTTATACCATCCATAAAAGACTCTCTCATTCTCTATGTATCAAAGCTAGAATCCTCAAAAGAAATATATGACAAATTGGTAGAACGATTCTCAAAAGGTTATACAAAGGAAATAATATCCCTAAGACAAAAACTATACAAAATTTAAAATGTGAAAGGAAGGAATAATTCCATATCTGATGGAGATTTTTGCAATACGAGAACAACTACTAAAATTGGGAGAAGTAATGTCGGATAGGGAAATACTCACTATGGTACAAAATATATTACCGAAAGAATGGATAGATTACTCTTCCAGCATAGATAGGAGAGAATAAGCCATGACATTCCAAAGTCTAGGTAGGATAGAAGAATCAATATTGAAAGAAGGATCAAGAAAATAAAATCAAGCCTTTGCTACCATGTTCGGGAAGAAAAGAAGATTCAGTAAATTTGGTCCTCAAAATAAGAAGAGAAATGTGAAAAAAGCACGATGCTTTGGGTGTAATGATTTTGGGCATTATAAATGAGATTGTCCTAGACTAAGAAATGACAAGAGGAAAAAGGAAGAAGCCCATATAAAAGAACCTGATAAAAATAAATCTAATAAAGAAGAAGCGAGGGATCTCAACCATGATTAGGATCTTCTTCTTCTATGAAGTGATTTCTGTTGGTTGTAAAATAGTATGATAGGGAGTAATGTATATTATAGCATCATGATAAAAGCAAGATAGGAGCTCCTGGTGTAGCAGCTCCGGGGAAAAACCTCTCTAATAATATTACTAATGGAAAGAAGTTATCAAGAGCAAGGGTCATCATGGAAACAAATTTCTGGGATGTGATGACATATTGATGGAGCAGGCCAAGAGAATGAAGCTCTTCATTCTTGATAAATTGCTACAAGATGACTCAAGGGAAAAGGGGTATGAGCTATGTATACATTTATATGCTAACATTGGATGCTATGAAGTCATGTCATATGGTTGCAGGTAATGAACTTCTATATTTATAAGTATGATCTAGGGAGGAGCATCTCTAAGTGCACAGAAAGATGAAATGAACATAATATGTCCTCATGGAATATGAGGTGGTTGTATATGAACAAGAAACTAGGAAGGTTGTAATTTCATGGGAATGGAGAATGTGAAAAAAGGAAGAGATCATAAAAATACAGCCATGTCAAAGAGGTAGTTATCATCCAAAAGCCAAGAAGATGTGACTAGGAGATCTCCTGGAAGGATATGTAGACTCTGATAGAAGTCTGGTAAATAAGAAGACCCTTGACAAAACATATCATTAGGATATGTGTCAATCTGTATGAAGGATGTCGATGCGTACAGGAAGATGTCATGGTGAAATTTCATCACTAAGGTAACTTTTTTTTGAAAAGGTTCATATCTATATACTTATCTGGATGAATGTGTGTAGGGCTACTAATAAAATTAAGGTTGTACGATCCTTGGGGATAATTCGAAGGAAAGGAGCGTCGCATAATGATGGACCAGATAAGGAAGACTGATCAATCACTTTGTGATAGTGGACATGACTCGTGACTGAAATTGATGGATGATTTGTGCCCTATGAAACCAAAAGTTGAAGATTCCTCAATATTTATATCCATGAAATTGAGGGGAGGAACTCTTCATGAGTAGCTATATTGTTGCTACAGGATCCTGGTTGATGAGGATCTCGGTGGTAAGTTTCTTGCTTGGAAGAAAATTGAAATATGTCCTTCTTGTGTTAAGAGGGAGTGACGTATGTGATTCTCTATTACATGTGTAATGCACTAGACCAAGACTAATTGTCATACATCTTAGTGAAGGACATGTGAAGAGAATGGATAGACACATCATTTTGGTCTTCACCTGGAAGACAGAATGGAGGATTGGGTAATCATCTGGCATTCGATACTCTTTGAGAATGAGATACAGCATTCAAGATAAGAGTAGTCGTGGACCAATATTCTTTGAGGGTTGGCTACCCAAGAGATTAATAGTCCAAGAAGGTCATACTCGGGGAACACCTAGGTGGGGTATGTACCTTGGAGAGACAATGGCTATGGTGTCTATTAGTCACGTGTCTTGCCAGCATTGTAGCCCATTGTCTCGTTAAGAGATGGGGCTATTAGTCAAGGCCTTGCACTAGGACAATGCTAGTTGATATGATGCTATATAGATGTGATTACTGATCTGATTCTTCTTATGAGATTCTTCAGTTTGAAAGTAACCATGTACCTGTATGAATACCCCCTAATTAAGAGGGAGTGTTGAAAAGTGTAACTAGGTCGGTCTTCATGTTGATTATGTAATTATGTGTATATGTAAAAAAGATGTCAAAATCTATTTTTTGGTGTACTTGCTTCAGGGGTTTCATGAGAAAGGTTTTTATTTAGGTAGAATTATTCTTGATGTCTATTAGGTTTGAGTCTTCTAAGCATTAAAGTATAATTAAGTGTGATTTCATGTCTAGAAATTATGCTCCAAGACCTTGTAATGATATCATGAAGAAATGGCTCATAAACAAGGATCAAAGCTACACTCTCAATGCTAGAATACGAGTTCTCAATGTATGCCTATGAACAAAAGTTAAAGTTGGCTTTGATGAAGGTGAATGGTCGGCCTAAATACAAGAAAATACCACTATATATACCCAGACCTACTATTCATTTGACATAGAGAAGTTTTCGGATTTCCTTCATAAGAATGCGGACAAAATCTGGGTTAGGTTTCAGACTCTTTTTAGAAGGAAATAATCGAACAAATCTTAATTTATATTACTGAATTCAGTGAAGCGTTTGAGTGCAGTTTTCCTCTGCGGCGTTTACATATTTTAAGGTGCAGAAGTTCAGACAAGTTTGTAATGACAGAAAAGGTAAGTCTACATTTTGAATAGCTAGGAGAGAAGCCTACTCAGTGAAGACAATAAGGATAATAATGTAGCAATAAAGGGTCTCGGTTTTGATCTTTACTTACCTCACATGTTTGACGTATGCCAATAAAGGAATGGTCACATAAAGGGCCTAAAGAATAGTGAAAATTTAATGGTCTGATAGCATATAGTGTAGATAAGTGAAAGTACAAATTGTGGATATGAAAATTGAATATTGCGGAAAATTACAGGAAGTAGAAAATTGCAGAAAGGTGCACGAAGAGGATTGTAAAGAAGTATAGGGTACAGGTTGCGGATAAGAAGGAAAGTTACAAGAAGGGTACAATGATATCATTGTGTTGAAATATGAATCTAAGGATCTTTTGAAGTATATACAAAATTTGCAGAGGTTGAGACAGTGATCCTAAGGGAAGAGGCAGTAATTGTGAGGAAGTTAAATCTATGATTTACCTTCCTACTATTCAAGCAATTCATCTACAATCATATCCGAAATGAAGATCAAGGTCTTGGAAGCACATCTAGGTTAAGGGTCTATGTCTAGGTCATGGTACTTTTCATTTGAATATCTATAAGAAAAATTCTTTGCAGGTTTTCCTCTCCAAGAGGGAGAGGTTTTTCTCTAGCTCTAGGAGCCTAACTTTCATGTCTGGTGCTCTTTGATAATTGACTTGATGAAATTTTAACTTAACTAAAGGAAGAGAAGATATAAGTATCATAATTAAGGTCACAAGAAATTATTAAGAAGAGAATTTTTATTCACCTACAACCCTTGAAATTCTCAACAACAACGAATTCCCAAAATTTGAATAAAATTATAGGTCCCTATTTGATATAACCACTTTAGGTGTACCATGCAACTTAAAAGAATTCCTTCATAAAATATCATCCACTTGTGTAACTTTATACACGGGAATGAAATGGGTGGATTTTGTTAGCTTATCATCAACCACCATTATAGAATCATGTTGTTTTTGGGTCTGGGGAAAACCAATAATAAAATCGAAGGAAATCACTTCCCACTTCCATTATGATATGCTTTAAGGGTGTAATAGCCCGAGTGGGTGCTGATGTTTTTTTTACTTGTTTACATTATTTGTATTTTTCTAATCATTCTGCAATATGTTTCTTCATACTAGGCCAAAATACCTCTTCTTTTATGGATGTAACCATCGTGTGATAACTTTGATATATTATAAAGGGTTTCTAATGACATTCATTCGTAATTAAATATTTAATTTTCTCATGATTAAGGATATACAAAATATTTTTGTAGACTAACAACCGATTATTGTTGATCCCATAATCAACCTATTTCTCTTGATCAATTTTAGTTTGCATATTTTTTACATATTCAATTGTAGCTCTAATTTGTTAGGGCTAACTCTTTGACCTGTTCCAACAGATTTTTCTCACTCCGGATGATAGAAATATCATGTATTTTTTTTAAGCTCTGGCTTATGGCATCAACTATCATATTATCTTTCCCTTTTATATTTTTAATGTCAAAGTCATATTTCCTTAGGAAATACATCCACTTATATTTCCTGTAATTCAATTCGGATTCACTGAAAAAGTATTTCAAGCTCATGTGGTTTATAAATAAAGTATATCTTTTCCCAATCAAATAATGACTCCACATTTTGAGGGCATGAATCACTACATCTAGTTAAAAATCGTAAACCTCACAATTCCTCTCATGTTCTTTCAATTTTCATGACTCATAAGCCACCATGTGCCCTTCTTGCATAAGCACACCCCTTAATCATTCTAGATATTCTATCTTGACTACTAGAGCAATCATAAGAAAAAGTTTCAATTTTTCAAACCTCTCCTGAAATTGTTGTGTCGATAGGAATTTTACTTCCTTATTTTGTAAATAGTTTATAGGATGTGTCAGCCTAGAGAATCCCTCTATAAACCTACGATAATAAGTAGTTAGTAGAATAAAATATATTATATCAACCATGTCTTTAGGTACTTACTAGTCAAGAATGGCCTTCACTTTCTTAGGATCTACGACTATGCCTTCCTTGGAAATCACATGGCCCAAATATTGAATCTTATCCTCAAATAAGTACATTTATTGAATTTTGTATACAAGTGGTTTTTTTGCAAGGTTTGAAGTACTAATTCTAGATGCTTTTTGTGTTCCTCCATAGTATTCGGGTATACCAATATGTCATCAATAAACACCAACATCAATTTATCTAAAAACTTGTTGAATATACCATTCATTAGGCACATGAAAGTAGCAGGGGCGTGTTTAAGACCAAATGGTAGCATAGTGAAGTCAGAATGTCTGTATTGAGTTCTAAACATTGTTTTTGGTATATCCCCTTCTTTTATTCTTAACTGATGATACCCAAATATAAGATCTATTTTGAAAAACACAGTTTCCCCCTTTCCTTGGTCAAAAATATCATCAATGCGGGGTAAGGAGTATTTTTTTTTATTAGAAATTTATTCAATAGGAGATAATATATGGATAGTCTAAACATACTATATTTATTTTTAACAAAAAGGACTGGTGAACCCCTCGGGGACACACTGGGACTAATATACCCTTTTGACAACAATTCTTGCAATTAAATTTTCAATTCCATAATTTCTAGAACTATCATTCGCTAAGGGGCCTTGGATATCGATGTTGCTCATGGTACTATATCTATCGATAATTATATTTCCCTCTTAGGGGTTGGTCCCAAAATATCTACAAGAAACACATCTTCAAAAAATTTTACCACTTCCAATTCCTCTAATTTCACTATTTTCTCTAGCGATTGATTTCAGTTTTAATAACAAAGAGTTGGCACCCTTTTCTAGTTGTTTTCCTTAATTGTAGTGTTGATATTTGACATAATGAAATGGGCCTGGGAATACCCTTAGTAATCTAAGTTTCACCTCTGTTAAACATACATGTAACTATTTTCTCAATGAATTTAACAAGTGCTTTATCACTCTCCATCCATTCCATGCCTGTCACAATTTTAGAAGAGCTTAATGATAATATATTTAGATTGACTAAATTTAATTTCCCATCTAAGGTAATTAGGAAAGTTCTGTTGCAGCTAGCAACCCTTCCTTTTGTACCTATAGCTAGTTGTAGTAGCCAAGAACTTTTATATTTTTGTAGTAGCCGAAAGGGCCAGTAGTATAGGGGTTTTTTCGCAAACCTTAACCTCCGAACCTAGGTCAACACCCCTCAAGATAACAAATGGTTCCGTTGCCAGTACTAGAAGAATTTTGAGAGAGATATCAAGTAATTCCATGAGGTCCTTGGAGACCTGAGAGGGTGGAAATTGAATATTGGTTTGAAAGACAGATTCAGAAGTTTGTTATAAAAGAGAATCGTAGCTCAAAGCTAACCACTGAGAAGTTTAAGAACAAGTACATCTTCACTGAAGTCTATGAAATTTTATTTCTAACCTTTGCGCACGAGCTTCAGGAGTGGTTGGCAAGGCTCATAGAATTCTATACGTGTTGGAAGGATGATCAAGTTACACAATGGACACCGAAATTGGTTCAACACTTGGAAAGGACTAACAATATGATCACCCGTACTGTAGATCACTAGGTAGATAGTGTGCTAGGAGGATTTGTGACAGAATTTGCAGTCGATTAGTTCGTGTCCTACTCAGAGGTAGAGCGGAGGTTCTTCAAGGGTTTCTCAGGTAATTTCTTGAAAATATTACCTTTGTTAATCAAAATTTTACTATGCGAAAGGGTGTTCTGTGCAACCACATAGAGTGAATTACCTCTGATCTGAGAGAGAGAAGAACATGAAGTGGTAAGTACTACCAAGCTAATCAAGAATGAGATAGATCTGTCTACAGTTCATTAAGAGAATCAGATGCACATAGTCCTCCAGCTACACCACTTCCAATTCAACATAAGGGTAAGAACTCACCCACACCTCCGCTGCCACCAGAAGACGATATGGCCATGCACATGAAGCTACCTAACTTCAAGGGTGTAGGAGATGAAGATATGGACCAATTTTGGTTTGTGGAAAAATCAGTATGGACTGCGCAGAATGTGGCTACCGATGCTATAAAAAGAGCACAGCTATCCCTCGCCTCTGAAGGACGGACCTTGGACTGGTATATGGGGTATGTAGGGCAGCATGCGGATCCATCTATTCAAGAGATTAAGACAACTTTAAAACAACAGTTCTGAAAGCCTAAGTCCTACTTGTAGCTGGTAACTGACCTAAAATACTTTAGACAAGGACCCAATAAGTATGTATGGGAATATGATCAGTAGTTAAAGAAGGTTATCAGAGATGGATAATTCTTGTATGATGATAGATAACACAAGAAATGGTTTATCGTTATGCTGCTACCTCACCTGCATAGACCTATGGGTCAGCTGGCGATTGAAACACAAGATAAAGCCTTGGAAATTGCTATGAAACTAGAGGTTGTGCCAAGAGATGATTCCCAGTTTGGAGTACGGAAAATCTAGGGATAGCTGGAGGCAATGCACCTTGAAATACAGAATACGCAAAAAGAACGGGGGAAAGAGGTTAGTCCAAACATATGGTGCTTACGATGCAGGGTGTCCGGTCATACCAAGGATCAGTGTCCTTTGCTGGAAGATTACATGCAGGCTAGAGGAACCATCCCATTTTTCCCTAAGGAGGTTGTGGGGCCAAGTGGCCCAAAGTTATGGTGCGCTGGTTGTCGTGTTGCTGCGCTACATGATACAAACCACTGTCCCCATCTTGGTGCTTATGTCCCAGAGTTCGAGCAACAATGGTGTCGATTCTACTCCTCTGTTGGGCATGACGAGCATAATTTTCGGACCTATGACTTGATGATAGATCGAGGAAACCTATACAGGGTATAGGCTAACCCTTCTTCACCACTATCTCCCTCAAGTAGAGGAGGCTCCCTAGATAGGGGCAGGGGAGGGGGAAGCGGTGGCGGCGTAGGATGGGGAAGAGGGCACTTTTTGACGGACTTTCTGAACCCTGCACGACAATATTGCCATTACTATCGACAATTGGACCATGTGATTGAATACTTTCTGAACCCTGTGCGACAATATTGCCATTACTATCAAAAATTGGACCATGTGATTGAATACTGTCCAGTTCTGATAGAAAAAATGAAGAAAAAGAAGCAGACACCTACACATAATGTACAGAGGGTTAAGGCGGAATTGTGGGATGACGGACCAAGTATTAATTTCATAACGCGCAGCGACATGGCTACTGGAGGAGCTGAGGAGAAAGATGAAGCTGAAACTCTTATCTAGAAAGTAGCTGTCAAATAGGAAAGCTTGGACCTATAGAAGGAAAAGGAAACCTTTGGCACAGCTTGCAAAGAATTTACAAAGTATGAGGTGCCTATTTCGAAAGCTCCAACAAACCTAAGGACAGATAATGAAGTTAAACCATTTCTACAGGCATGTATGATGCTGCTACGCAACAAGAAGGCAATAGAAAATATGAAAACACTAAAAGATAGTTGCGTAGAGAGAACTAACCCTCCCCTGGAAGTTAAGGATGTGCACAAACTTTACAAGCATAAGAAACATGCTGGTCGGGAAATGCAGCTAACAACACAGATTGACGACTATGAAATGGATCAGGTTATTTTGGACTTGGGGTTAGATGCGAACGTACTACCCAAGAAAATCTGGTAGCGGATGGGAGAGCCTAGGTTGGAATGGTCTACTATCCAGTTGTGCATGGCCAACCAATAGAAGATCATACCGTTGGGAAGGCTGTCAAAGATTACGTTAGATATCGCAAGAGTTAAGGTCCGCTCCAATTTTGAGGTAACTCAGATTGTGGAAGATGTGGACCCCTATCCTTCACTCCTAGGATTGGATTGGGAAATAGAAATTGGAGGCATTATCAACCTAAAGGAAAGGAGCATGGTGTTTGATAATGAGGGCATGAGGGTGATAGTCCCAATAGACCCTGTAGAAGGAGAACGATATACAGAACTAGTTCGCGAAGAAGAGGATGTGGATCACATCTATAAGTTAACCTCTTGGGACGAATATTGGATCAATCCTATGGCTGATGGTGTGCTTTTCTGGTAAAAGTACAGTGAATGCTTCTCTGACTCCGACGGGGAGATCGAAAATTGGCAGAGTCGGTTACATGATGTATTCGCGCTGCGATGTCTTAGAATCACAAAGAACTTCTGTTGTATATCCGTAGAGGTAAGAGAACTACCCTACTCTGATGGTTTTGGTAGTATTAGGGACATTTTGCGAGCATTTGAAGTTGAAGTCCCACGGGAGCGAAGGCTGTGGGCCCTTAATCTAGCCATGCGTGCAACCCTTGCGAGGTGGTAGGACATGCATAAGGGGACGTGTGTCATGACATGATGGTCTTATGATGTGAACCTCTGGTTCTCTTGCGCGTAAAGACTTTCTTGGGTCTAACAGACCTGCATGAGAACTTGTCCGCATGGATGAAAGAATGGGGTGAAAGAAATACAGAGGAATTGACCCACCTGTTCATTCATACCTTGGGGCCGAGGTATTTAGATGTAGAGTTACACGAGTGCACCCGACACTGGGAAACCCTGAAGGACGAATTTGTGGGGAAATTCGGTTTGATAGGAGGCACGGAGGCACTCGACGAAGATCTGCAGGATATAGATGCCTTGGTATTTGATGAATATTTCCCTTGTGCAACGCATGGGGCACCAACGTGGGAGACGCAAATGTAGGATATTTTCAACTGTCGCAATCTATCAATGGAGGAATGTGATGAATATCCATGGAATATCTCCATCTCAGAATCAGAGGGAGAGGGCGTAGATGCTGGATCCCCACTGTAAACCGTCGATGTCACTAAGCCTCTGAAGCTGCGAGAAGTCAACATTGGAATGGAGGAGTAGCCTAAGCTAGCTAGTATTGGGGACTACTGGAATGATGATACTGTGGGAAAAGTTGCAGAACTCCTCACGGAATATCAGGATTTGTTCCTGAAAAAATTATTAGAACTTAAAGGGATTTCAAGGGATATAGGGGTCATGTGCATCACTTTAAAACCAGATGCACACCCTGTGAAGCAGCACCCTTATCGATTGAACCCCAAGTACAAACAAAAATTCAAGGAAGAAATCGACAAAATGCTCACCGTATGTATCATCAAATCAGTCGAACAATCATATTGGGTAAGTCCTATGGTGGTTCAGGAGAAGAGACTAAGGCAGAGATATGGATCTATGTTGACCTACACAAATTGAATGATGCCTGCATCCATGATCCCTTTCCTACACCATTCTCGGATGAAATCCTCGATACTGTGGGGGGGCAGGAAGCGTACTCGTTCATAGATGGATTCTTGGGCTACCATCAGATTAGGATCGCACCTAAAGATCATAGCAAAACCACATTCACCACTGAATCAGGATCTTTTCAGTATTCTTTCATGCCATTTGGGCTTAAGAATTCCCCTGCCATATTTTCGCAGGTGGTGGTCACAGTATTCAAGGATTTCATCCACAAATTTTTGGAGGTATATTTTGATGACTGGAACATCTTTGTGTTGGTAAAGAAGCATGTCTCAAACTTTCTCATGATTTTGGACGCCTGTCAAAAGCACCAAATTTCCATGAATATCAAGAAGTTTATATTTTGCGTACCCTTCGGAATCTTGCTAGGTCACATAGTCTGTCGATAAGGATTGATGGTCGACCCTGCCAAAATAAAAGTTATCATAAATGTGGTAGTACCTACAATTGAGAAATAGCTGCGCTCTATCCTCAGACACACAGGCTAATAAAAAATTTTCATTCAATTGTACATGCTTATTACAACACCAATGGAAAAATTTCTAAAGAAGGATGTTTCATTTTTTTGGGACAAGGAGTGTCATAAGAGCTTCGATCTACTCAAGGATAAGATGGTCTCTGCGCCTATTATTATATTTCCTAACTAGGAGAAGGTTTTCCATATTCACGTAGATGCGTCGGGGATTACCCTGGGAGCTGTCATTATGCGGCCTAGAGATGGAGACATTGACCATCCAGTTGCATTTGCTAATAGGAAACTTTCTGGTGTAGAGCGTAACTACTCCACTACGGAGAATGAGGGGTTTTCCATTGTATACGCCCTGCAAAAATACCAGCATTATCTGCTAGGATGACACTTCCAGATGTTTACAGATCACTCAACTTTGAAGTACCTAGTGAATAAGCCTATGTTGGGGGGGGTGGGGGGGGGGGGAATCTTCCGATGGCTGTTGTTCTTCCAAGAATATGACTTTGAGATCATTGTAAAGCCGAGGAAGTTGAATGCTGGGCCGGACCACTCATCCCGAATCGAAAGTGGTAAGAGCTGACCAACCTAGAAGAAGGATTACCTAATGTGTAGTTGTTCTCTATTAAGGTAGTTGATGCACACTTCGCTGACATCATTCACTTCTTAACTATGGGGATGGCACCTATAGAGTATTCAATACAAAAAATAAAGTTTCGGTAACCTGCGCAACGGATTTTACCATCATCGTAGGCCATCTGTATAAGCTGGGAGCTGACAAGGTGTTGCAAAGATAAATTTTAGAACTTGAAAGTTATGCCATCTTAGCAGAATCCTATGGGGGCATAGCAGGAGGTCACTACGCAGGGAAGGTGACGGTGCAGAAGATCTTGAGAGTCAGGTTATGGTGGCCCACAATGCATAGCGACTCTCACGATTACTACAAAGCCTATAACACTTACCAAAGGATAGGAAGACCATCGCGCAAGGAAGAAATGCCTCTGCAACTGCAAATGGCCCTGCAAGCGTTTGAAAAATGGGCCATCAACTTCATTGGGCCCATAAACCCGCTAGGAAAGAAGATAGGTGCGCGCTACATAATCACTGCAACTGATTATGTAACCAGATGGGCTGAAGCACAATTTGTGAAGGATTGCACTGCAGATACCACTACACACTTAACTTTTGAGCAAATTCTGACTAGGTTTGGTTTTTTGAAGATCTTAATGATTGATAGAGGTATGCACTTTGTTAAAGAAACAATACAGGCCTTAATTGAAGAATTTTGGATCCATCACGCGAAAATCACCTCGTATCATCCACAAGAAAATGGAGCTGTAGAAGCTTTTAATAAGATCTTGGAGCAAGCACTGACCAAGGTTTGTAATGTAAATCGCAGCAACTGGGACGTATGCATCCCATCAGTTCTTTGGGCCTATCGAACCACCTGCAAGAAGCTGACTGGGAAGACACCATTTAGGATGGTATATGGCAAGGAGGCCATTATGCCCATGGATTATATTGTTCCTAGCCTGCGCATCACAGCCTTTACCAACATGGCAGAGCTTGATATCATGGAGGAATAGTTAGCATAGCTTGCGGCCTTGGAGGAATATTGTTTCATTGCTAACTTCCATGAGCAAGTTCAGAAGGCCTAGGATAAGGCATGGCATGATCGACATATTCAGAAAAGGGCATTTACAGAGGGAGAATTGGTGTTGCTATATGATAGCCAGTTTTCGAAACACCTAGGGAAGTTCTGTCAGCACTTGGTAGGTCCCTATATGGTAAAGGAAATTACTGACGGAGGAGAAGTCTGGTTAGCCAAGCTGCGCTGTGATATGGTACCATGATATTTCAATTGAAGTCGGCTCAGAACATACTAGATCAAATGATTATATGGCTAAAGTAGTTGTATGGGGTGGGATACATGCGGGAAGAGTGACAAACGTAGGCAGAACCATGGTATGCGTAGGGGTCAATCACAGGACTGGAGGGCTGAAGGGGCACGCTGGGAGCACAGAGGTGAGCGCAGAGGTGAGATCAGAGCACAAGAGGTGGGCTGGAAGCGTAGGGGTGTTCTCAGAGTGTAGGAGGTGTGTTAGAAGCGCAGGGGTGATATGCAGCTGCGAAAACTGGCCATTGGAACAATAAAACTGGGTAAAAAGAAAATTTTACCATTGAAAGGAGCAAGCGGCCGGAAATTAATGAGGTGATTTCTGAAGATTTTTTACCATTTTCTTGATGGTAAGTTTTTTATAAGCCTCACTCAACCATTGCTTGATCTCCAAGGCTATAAAAGCAGAAGGATAGCTCAAAAGAGGGTTCCGTGTATCTTGAACAGTTTTTGCTTTGCAAGAGTCTACAACTATTGCACCTTTTTCATGTCTGAGCGTGCTTCCCCCTCTCACAATAGCCAACCTGAGTTCATTTTTCATGCCAGAAAAACTGCATCTAATCCTTCAGAATCTTCGCAGACTATGGCCTGAATGGAGAAATAATCTGATGAAGTACTAGAAGTCACCACTGAAGTTGAGGAGATTATATCCAAGCCGAGAAAGGGAAAGTAGAAGGGGAAAGGAAAGGGCCAAGAGCACAGTTCGGGGAAACATGTGAAATGGGTTGGCAGGAAGCCTTGTAGCTGCCCTCGAAATGTGAAATCCACCCAAACGGTGCCCTAGGCACGTTCACCTAACCCTTTGAAGTGGCCTCTTTCTGTTCAGGAAGAGGCCCAGATCCCTAAACTGATAAACTGGCTACCTCCCTACAGCCTTGCAAGCCCTTAATGTGCACACCCAAGAATCTCGATGGCCTGTGCACCTATTTGCAAATGCCACTAATTCTGGGAGAGGTCCCCATAATTGGAGACTCCTTTGGAAAACTCCACTCAGTAAAATTCGACGACCATGACCTGGCCAACTTGGACGCCTTCCCAGAACTGGCTCATGAGCTATATATTAAACGAGTATTGGAGGATGACATGCTAAAGGTATTCCCCATGCCATGGGAAAGTGGGTTGGTTAGGTCCAAGCTATTAAACCTGCTGTAGATGCCTCATTTTGGCCATTACAACATCATAGATCGACTTGTGCACTAGCTTCTTACCCTGGTCCATGATGGCAGCTTATGGATACATGATCACATTCCTATTGATGCTGCACTTATTCACCACATCACTGGTCTCCCCATGGAAGCGCCGAACCCTATGGAGTGCATCAGAAAAAATTACGAGCAACATATCGTCGATAAGGTACATGAGGACTAATATATCGAGTGGAACACTAGAGGGTTCATGATCAGCACCATCAGTGACCACAGTGTGCACATGGGAACCTTGTTGTTAGCCTGCAAAATGATGCAAAAATTCCAAGTTGCAACCGTCCCTGCGTATGTAATTCAGTTGGCTGGGCACTGCGAAAAGGGGGTCTGCTACAATTGGTCCTAGTTTTTGTGCAAAGAATTTCTGGAGAATGTGCGCAAGGCCCAAGATTAGCAAAATTCATTCTTCTACTCCTGGCTACTACTCCTCATTGTGTCGATCACATGGGAAGCCCCCGAAGATTCAGTTCTCCCTGAGCTCGAGCCAGGTATGTGTGAGGGAGCGTGATACGCGAACTTGTGGGATTCAAAGGACGCACAACGTATTGAGGATAATAAAGTCTTCTGGGTCTTAACTCAGAGCGAGCTCACAACTGCCATGCATTCTTGGCTGTGCTTGTCACCAAAAATTTATGATAAGTATAAGAGCATCGTAGTGTTTCAAGTAACAATTCACAATTTACAGATCAGGTGCAGTAAGGATCTAGCATGGGTATCACTCCCATATATGGTCACGGATGAGGAGATTGACTGCATTATTGTTGCTTGGCCTCCGCACTGGAAACCCAGCTTCAAGTTAGGTCCGAAGGACACTACAAGTACGAGCACCATAAAGGTCAACCCACCCATGAGCACCAAAGAGACCAGAGGATAGGGAAAGAGTACTGGAAAAGGGGTGGACCCGAAACCAAAGAAGGAAGGAAAGGGTAAGAGTATTGGGAAGGGAGTGGATTTGGAATCACAGAAGGATTCACAGAAGGAACTGGGAATCGAGTGACTAGATGCGGGAGGTGATGACTCCCCTTGAGGTACGAAGTGGACTGGTGACCCTGTTAAGGGACCATGGAAGCAGCAACGAGCTCAATGACTGGAATGCGATGCCAGAGTTACTCTGACAAAAGAGGACCTAGAACAGATCGCGGATGCAATCACCCTCACTGCAAAAGATAAATGGCTGGCTTTGGAAGAGCAGCAGAAGGCCACGGTCGATACACTCTAGGTTGAGCTCCGGGCTCTATGGCTCAAGACTGACACCTTGAAAAAAATTATGATTTAGGCAAGACAGGTCCTACTAACAAGGAGCACATTGATCAGTACAATGGAAAGTTGCCTTTGCTCTCTACCAGGCGCAGCCCTCATGCTGAGTCCACTTGACTTAGGAGGGAAAGTCCATGCTTGCGCAGAGGTACAATTAGATCTAGCCCGCCTGCCGCATGAACCATTATAGTTCCTCCACACATCCATGTTCGAAGAGATTCAACACGGGGACCGCCGAGTGCACCAAAAACTCACTAAAATTGAGTAGATGATAGAATAGAAAACTGCTGAAGTATCCCAGGCACAGGCTGCATGTACCCTCACCACTGCGCAACAGACAGAGTTGGAATGCCTAATCAGTAGGCTCTGCGAAAATTTCACTGAAGATATCCCGGCTTCTGCCACCCCTCAGGCCAAGGTTGAAGGGCTTGTTGCAGCACTCAAGGCTTTGAGGACCAATATCCAGGCAGTCAAGTCAAAGATGGAACAGTAGATTGCGACCTTGTAGGCCAAATTACAGCCATAGATGCCACCTAAAGTAAGGGCCCAGCGAGCCATGTTGGTCACAGAGGCCACCAACGTCATCACAGGTCATATTTCTCAGGGCGCTAGACTGTTGGAGAGAGCTATGCAGCTGTGGAATAAGGTGCAAAGTGATCCTCTCCTGTGAGAACTTACTTAAGAGCTGCACTAGAAGGAGGAATAATTTTAACAACTGGAAGCCGCTATGCTTACTCTGATCCCCACTCAATGCCCAGAATGACTACGTACCAGCCACACGTAGAGAGATGACATTGAAGAGCTCTGCCAAAAAAAGGTCCTCAGAAACCACCTTAAGCCTTGGGCCGATGAAGCCCTCAAGCTCTCTCAGGACATCGATATAGTATTAAACCAGCTGAACCAGACTTTGGAGAGTGTCACTGCTACTACAGAAGGTCCAACGTCACAGAAGTTGGTGGATATTTCTCAGAATGTTGTTGCACAGAGCGAAGGAGTGTTGCCCCCGCTGGTTGAGGCAATCAAGCAGCTGTGGGTGAAGATGGAAAACCCAAGCCGCAGAGACTCGGGATGAGTCACAAGATTTTGTTAGGGGCATGTTGGAACGGGTTTCCCTAACCTGCGTTTTTGGTACAGTTTTGTTAAATTTGGTCCTGTGTAGGGGTTTTGGGGTGGGTCAAAGCCCCTAATGTGTTGTAATGGGTTAAAGGGTAGCTCTAGGGTCCGCAAACCATGATTTTTGGACCATAGGATAGCGAGGGCTATGATATTATAAATAGATAGATATTTGGGTCTAGTAAGTAAGAAGTCGATAGATTGATGCTACGTGCGAACTAGTAAGATCTGTTTGGGCTGTTTTGGGTAAGGACTCCTGCTGGTAGTGTATGCGGAGATCCTCAGTCCTGCTATGTGCAGACCCCACTAGGTTGTGTGCGCGGGCTATGTTTGGGTTGTAAGTGGATATTTGATATTAATGAATGCGAAGTATAGTTGAAGTATCTTTGTGTTATCTGAATTGGTTATGTTTACTACTGAAGCACATCTATGATATTTATTTAAGCTGTGAATGTATCTGTATTTTGGAATTGGCATGAGAATATCTGTGATCTGGTATTGGCTGCGATTATAGTGCTCTGTAATGGTATTTGGTAATACGCACGTGGATGTGAATGTACTGATTAGATATGATAGCTTTGTTATGGTTATATGCTAATTAAATTGTTAAAAGAGCTGCGAATTGACTCCTTCTGTGCGAACCTAATAAGTTGCGACCTAGATCTACCTCGGATTATGTTAGGTCCCTATATTACTAGTATAGTCCCTTATTGTTGTAATTTTAACCCCCTTATTGTTATTATTGTACCCTTGTAACCCCCATATTGTTATTATTGCGCCCTTAAATTATTATTGTTAGGTCGACTAGGATTACATTGTGGCCCCACTAGGATTACATTGTGGCGCCATGGACTCCTATATATAGAAAGGAGGTTTTGTAATTTGTATCATCCAAGAATTTTTCATTCAGGTAATGTATTGGAGGTTTCCCCCTCAAAATTTCTTATTTATAAGGCATTGATATCTCTTTTATTCTATTTTTGGAGATGGTTTCACAACATTTGGTATCAGAGCTTTAGATTCTAGGGTTTTCGCAACTCCAAATCGATCATCGTGGAATTTTCGCTATGAATTTTTTTCTACGAAGGTTTAGAAGCTGAAATTCTTGAAGTGCAAAGAGGAAATCCTGAGGAACATCATCGCAAAATGTTAGAGCTTGGTTCGCAATATTTTCGAAGATATGATCTGTGGAAGTTAGGTATTTTTCAGGCTCCTGAATTTCATCTCAAAGAGGTTATCACGGGAAAATATTCATAACTCTCTCTTTGAGCATCAGATTGGAATTCTGTAAAAAGTGGCTGAAAGTACACGAACTGTAACTTCTTTTCTATCAATTCTAGACCGAAAGGAAGAAACTGTGATATGTGGTAAGTCGTACAAATTTTCTCTACTGAACCAGTCCATAATTGGGTCATTGTGGGAGATTGGACATAGCTTTGCCTTGAAGAATCAAAATCAGGTCAGACCTGTGAAATTTGAAATAAGCTTCAGAAGGATACTACAAGGCTGAATTTCAGATATTGAGGATATACAATTACAGAGATAATTCAATTTCAATATAGAGCTCCTCAAAAGAAAGTAAAAGGTGTGTATATTTTTTTTCCCAAATTGCATAAGTCTTGTTTGAAGAATCAAGTTGAATTGATTCCAAGGGCATATTGTAGAATATATATCAGTATTAGATTCTAAAATGACCCCAAAAAATAATTCAACATCCATTAAGCCTTTAGAAGGCTCTATTATGACTCATGAAGACGAAGAATGGCAACATGGAATATCAAATTTACAAGAGCAAGTGCAAAAAATTTCGCTCTCACAAATATCAACAAAAAATGACATGGAAGTTTTGAAGAAAGGCATGGAAACTAATAAATATGGATCATGGTGCATGTGTCCCGATTATAGGGAGCTCAATAAGCTCACCATTAAAGATAAATTTCCCATTCCTGTGATTGATGAATTATTGGATGAATTACATGGAGAAATTTATTTTACCAAGTTGGATCTTCATTCAGGATATCATCAAAATAGAATGAAGACTGAATATATTCCAAAAATTTCATTTCAAACTCATGAAGGTCATTATGAATTTTTGGTCATGCCTTTTGGCCTTACCAATGCACCTTCTACATTTCAATGGTTGATGAATTCCATTTTCAAACCCTTCCTTAGAAAATTTGTGCTAGTATTTTTTGATGATATACTAATCTACAGTAGGTCTTGGAAGGATCATGTTGAACATGTTGACAGGGTGCTCAAACTATTGCAGGAGAAACAATTATATGTAAAAAAATCCAAATGTTTCTTTGGAGTACAAGAGGTGGAATATCTGGGTCACATTGTATCTCACGAGGGTGTTAAAGTAGACCCTAACAAAATTAAAGCCATTAAGGAATGGAAAGTTCCCACAACCATAAAGCGGTTGCGAGGATTTCTCGGGTTAACAGGGTATTATCGCAAGTTTGTTAAGAATTATGGGAGAATAGCAGCACCTCTAACAACATTATTGAAGAAAAATGCATTTTCATGGACTCCTGAAGCAACTAAGGCCTTTGAACATCTTAAAGAGGCAATGTGCCTAGCACCGGTCTTAGCTACGCCAGACTTCACAAAAACCTTTATTGTGGAATGTGATGCCTCAGGAAATGGAATTGGTGTTGTTTTAAAGCGGAAAGGAAGACCCATTGCTTTTGAAAGTCGTCCAATCAAAGGAAAGTATTTACAGAAACCTATTTATGAGAAGGAAATGTTAGCAATACTGCATGCACTAAAGAAATTGAGAACTTACCTAATGGGAAGACACTTCAAGGTAAAAACTGATCATGATAGTCTTAAACACTTTTTGGAACAAAGAATATCTTCAGAAGAGCAACAAAAATGGCTCACAAAGATGTTGGGTTATGACTTTGAAATAATCTAAAAAAAAGGGAAGCTAAATGTTGTTGCAGATGCACTCTCAAAAAATAATGAAGAGGTGGAAGCATTGCTTTGTGCCATTTCTATTATCCAACCAGATTGGACAATCGAAGCAAGAGATGAATGGAAGAAGGACGAAGAAGTGTGGAAACTCATTCAAAAGTTGCATCAAGATCCTAGTACATCTGATACATTTAGTTGGAAAAATTATTCCTTATGGTACAAAGATCGCTTATATCTTTGTAACAATTCCCAACTAAAACAAAATATTATTTTGGAATTGCACACTTCTCCTTTAGGAGGACACTCTGGATTTTTAAAAACTTACCACAGGGTGAAGAAAGAAATTTTTTTGGATGGCCTTAAATCTAATATTCAAAAGTTTGTGGCAGAATGTTTGGTTTGCTAGCAGAATAAAGTTGAGAAAATTAAGACCTCGGGTCTTCTACAACCTTTATCCATTCCAAGTCAACGTTGGGAGGAGATTTCAATGGATTTTATCACAGGTTTACTTAAGTCCAAAGGAAAGAGTGTTATCATGGTGGTAGTTGATAGACTTACCAAGTATGCACACTTTTGTGCATTTTCTCATCCATTTAAAGCAAGTACAGTTGCTACTACATTTATGGATAGAATTCAAAAGCTACATGGAAGCCCAAGGGTTATTGTGAGCGACAGAGATCCCATTTTTACTGGAAATTTTTGGACGGAGTTATTTTCTTGTTTGGGTACTCAATTAGCTCATAGCTCATCTTGTCATCCTCAATCTGATGGTCAAACTGAGATAGTAAATAAATGTTTGGAAGGATATCTTCGTTGTTTTGTATCTGATAAACAAACACAATGGGTGAAGTGGTTACCTCTCGCTGAATGGTGGTATAACACTTCCTTCCATACTGCAGCAAAAATGACCCCATTTATGGCACTTTATGGATATCATCCACCATCCATCACATCATCTTTAAGGGAAAATTCGAAGGTTCAAGCAATGGAAGATCACATCGAGCACCAGCAAGAAGTTCTCCAACTCTTAAAGGATAACCTGAATTTGGCACAAAATCGAATGAAACAACAGGCAGATCAACATCGCAACGAGAGAAGTTTTGATGTAGGAGATTAGGTATTTTTACGGCTACAACCATATAAACAAATGTCCCTCAAGCAAGCTAAGAAGGATAATAAATTATCGCCAAAGTACTATGGTCCTTACAAGGTGTTGCAAAAGATTGGTACTATGGCATACAAATTGGAGCTTCCTGCTTCTTCACGAGTGCATCCAATTTTTCATGTTTCATGCTTAAAGAAGGTTATAGGTGAAAATATTCCAGTTCAAACAATATTGCCAGAACTTGATGAGGAAGGAAAAATCATATTGGAACCTGAAGCGGTCACGGAAACAAGAACTCGACAACTACGAAATCGATCAATTTCGAGTATCTCACAAGTGGAAGAGCTTACCCACTGAAGATTCTACATGGGAGGATGAGAATTTTATACAGAAGCACCCAGAGCTACTCAAGCGTTGAGGACAACACTTTTTTGAAGGAGAGGGGCATGTTAGGTCCCTATATTACTAGCATAGTCCCTTATTTTTGTTAGTGTAACCCCCTTATTGTTATTATTGTACCCTTGTAACCCCCATATTGTTATTATTGTGCCCTTAAATTATTATTGTTAGGTCGGCTATGATTACATTGTGGCCCCACTAGGATTACATTGTGGCCTCGTGGACTCCTATATATAGAAAGGAGGTTTTGTAATTTGTATAATCCAAGGATTTTTCATTCATGTAATGTATTAGAGGTTTCCCTCTTGAAGTGGCTTATTTCTAAGGCGTTGATATCTATTCTCTTCTATTTTTGGAGCTGGTTTCACAACAGATTACCTACTCTCTCTCAGGGTGCAGAAACCGAGTTCCAGCACCTTCCCATACTGCTTTGAGTGAGACCTTGGCTTGCACAAGTAGGTCATTGCCGAAATGGCCAGTAGTATAGGGGTTTTTTGGAAAAAATTAACCTCCAATCCTGGGTCAGGACCCTTCAAGCCAACAGTAATTTGGTTTACTTGACTCAAGCTTGCATACACATCTCGAAAGTCATTATCATATGCATATTTCTCAATGTAAATTTCATGCAGAAGAGAATTGTGCTTGAGTATAATAGATGAATTTACAATAGGCCTAGAAAGCATATCAGCTACCTTATTGTAGATTCCCTTTTTATACCTGATAACCAAATTAAACTATTGTAGAAATCCCATCCATCTGAAGTGTCGTGATTTCTACAACTTTGATTGTAACTGTAAGTACTGCAATGGCTGATGGTCAGTATGGATAATTTTCTCTTTCCCCATCAAGTAGTGTTTCTATTTCTTTACACATTGTACCAATGCATATAACTCTTTGTCATAAGTGGGATAGTTAGTCACAACACCATTAAAAATTTCAGAATGAAATGAAATGGGCTTAGCATACTGTATGAGAACTGCTCCCATGGCATAATCACTAGCATCTGTTTGAATCTCAAATGTTTGTCTAAGGTCCGAAAGAGCCAATATCGGTGTTGAACTGATATTTTTTTTCAAAGCCTAAAATTCTCTTTGCTGCATATCTCCCCAATGGAAGAATTTCTTGACACTAGTCAATGCATGTAATGGATCTGCAATGGAAGATAAATTAGCAATCAATTTCCTCCAATATTGTGCTACCCCTAGAAAGCTTCTTACCTTTGTAACTATATTGGGCTTGGGCCAATTCACAATGAGCTCAACCTTAGAGGGGTCTATCTTCAGCTCACCTCCTCCAACAATGTGTCCAAAATACACTAAAGAAGTCTTTCCAAATTCACACTTAGACATCTTAAAAAAAAACTGTTCTTTTTTCAAGACATCAAGTACTTTGTTCACATGCAGGACATATTCATCTCTTGATTTATTGAATATCAAAATATCATCTAAGTAAACAATGAAACAATCATTTAGAAATGGTCTCAATACATCATTCATAACCCACATGAAAGTAGTTGGAGCATTGGTAAGACTGAAAGGCATAAGAAACCACTCAAACAATCTTTGTTTAGTTTTAAATTTAGTTATCCAAATGCCCTCTTCAGTTATTCTAACTTGATGATAACCAATTTGTAAGTCAAACTTCATGAAATAATTTGCATACCTCAATTGATCAACTGAATCATCAATTCTTCGGAGTGGATAACGATTCTTTGCCGTGATTTTGTTCAGTGCGTGGAAATACACACACATGCGCCAAGTCCTGTCCTTCTTTGGAACCAAGACAATCGGTGAACCACATGGCAAAGTAGATGGGTGTAAGATACCATTGTTCATCAATTCTTGAATTTTCTTCTTGATTTCCATTCTCTCCACTATCATCATGCGATACATACCAATGTTTGGAAGTGGAATATGTTGCTACAGTTGCATATCATGTTTAAATCCCCTCTTCAGAGGTAACCCCTTTCGCTCCTAAAACATCTCGCCATGCTGACTTACCACATCAAACAAATCAGATTTTAATTTGTCATCACAACCTTCAAAAGATTCATAATCCATATCATTCTTTTTCTTGATCATCAGAAGCACACAAGTTTTACTTGCATTTACTAGTATCTTCATCTTCCCTACATTAACCAAAGAAATATTCAACCTTTTGCGATAATCAGTCACAATATACTCCATCCCATCCTTGAGAAAATGATATTTGTTCTCATAGTGATAAAATACCGCTTTTCTGTCATACAAATATGGACTTCGCAAGATAATTCTTGAAATGTCAAGCGGAACCACATCTAACTCGATTTCATCAATAAAATTTGCAGTAATAGCAACCTGAATATACTTTTCCTTGTAACCTGTAAATTTTCACTTTTGACAATCCAACCCAAATTAGGATATGGCTTATGATGAGGTAAAATTTCAAGGTTAAGATTTTTGACCAAGTATTCTGAGATTAAGTTTGCTTATGACCCACTATAAAATAAGGCATCAATATTTGTACGATTTGAGATCACCCTTACATGGAACAACTCTATAATTGCTTCTTCATTTGGAGTGTTGTTGTGACAATTTGATGAACTAGTACTTGCTATGGCTTCTTTTCCCTTTGTGACCATCACTGTAATCTTGGTCTCATCATCAGAATTAGATCCAATATCATGTTGTGTGGTATCGGTCGTCTTTTGTTTCCACTTATTGTTAAGCCTCTTCAGCCTTAGTTCAGGATGTCGTTTCAAACAGTGGGCTTCATCATGCCCCTCTTTGGAAAAAAAAATTCATGTAGTTTTCTCCCCTTCTTTTTTAACACTTGCATTCTTCTTTCCCTTCCATTTTCCTCCCTTCTCTTTCTCCTTACCCTTGAATGGATTCTTGTTCCTACCCTCTTCCTGAATGCTATTTCCCCTTGCTTCAAGGTGTGTGCTTTGCACACATACCTCATCTAATTTTCTTGGATTCAACATAAGGATAGTGTATTTTAAATAGGAATGTAAACCCCCAATGTATTTCAATAGAGTGTCTTGTAAATTCAAGTTTACTTGTAACAACAAAGCCCTCTTCCTAAACTTCTAGGCATAATATTGAACTGTTTGACCCTTGAGTTCCCTAAAGTTTTGCAAACTCATAATGGATTTTTGCATGTAAGCTAAAGGATAAACCTGTCTCTTAATTGAAGAAATAAACTCAACCCAAGAAATGGATAACTTACCATGGATTCGCATTTTCTCTTAAGTCTTTCCTTCCCACCAGACTAGTGTTTCTTCTTCTAGCCTCAATGAAGCCAACTAGATCTTTGTTTCATCATCTTGTAGGATTTGAATTCTGCAATAAGCCTCCAGTTGATGAATCCAATTGTCCAAATTCTCTGCATTTACCCCACCATTGTACATGGGAAGTTAAAACTTAATGTCCAATTTGAGTAAGGGAGTTTTTCCTTTTGGGGTTTTTGAGTGAGTATGGGTGGTTTTTGTTGTGGAAGTGATAGATGATGTTGATGGTGATGATGAGGATGATGACGAAGATGGTGGAGATGGAGGAGGCTTTCCTCCACTAACCTTTGAAACCTTCTCTTCATCAATTTTGTCTTATGAGGTTCCCTCTCCATGTGGATGCTTAGAATTCCCTCTAACCATCCTTGTATTCATCTCTTCATAGAGGACCCTAACCATGTCAGTTAGATCATAAAAATCCTTCTTGAATGCTTCCTCTTCTGAAATACCTTAATTCTCTCCTGCACCTAGCATGATCATTATGGATTCAAGCTCAGCTTCTGGTGCAACTTGTACCTCTTCAATCTCAGGTAGAGATAAATATTTAGGTGTGTCAAGTGCAGCTGGGAGTGAAACTTTGGGTGGCGATGGTGGCCTTGTGGCTCTCCCTCTTCTGGTCCTAAATTTAGGACAAACAACCAACAATTTCCCTTCTCCTCTCTGCAACTTTAACCTTGTAAGCATAACAAATTTGCAACCATTAAAACCCTACTTGCACAAATTTCAAGAAAATATAAAGAAAATAACCTTTTCTCTGGTACCACCTTGAACTGATTATAAATGTTATTTTTTTTGTGATAATTTGATCTTCAGAATTATAAATAATTATTGATCATTTGCTTCATGTGCATAGGTTTCCTTGTGGTGTTTGTGAGTGTAAAACACGTAATTGTGCCAAGTTTTATGTTAAATTCATGAGAATTTTAACATTAAAACAAAGTACTAAACATCAACAATAAAATGTACAATAAACCATCATATGATCAATTAACACATTGTTTTGATGAAGGCATTCACCCCTCCTAGGCTACATCTTCTTGGTCCAACTTCCATGGCTTGGGCCTCTGTATTTTCTCAAAATGGAAAAACGTGTTGTTTACAATTCTCTATTCAACCTGAAACCTACTCCAACATGATTAGAATGTCCAAATATTCTAGGATAGACTCTTTCTGAGCCAAAAAAGGTCGAATTTTGCAAAATTTATGGTTCATTATTTTTCTTAGGAAACCCCTCCAAAACTGGAGAGAAATCCTGTTAAGTCCGACAAATTTGGAGTTCCGCCAAAAATGACGGACTCTGCCAACTCTACCGCCAAGATAAGACCTGTTTAATTAGAGATAAGCAGATTTTTAATGGTGGTTAGGCGCTAAACACATATTTAAAAAATCCACATTTAAAATTTGATTAACGTCATTAAATAATATTTTAACGTTAATTAAACAAATCTTAATCTTTGCCATTAAGGATAGTCCAACCAGTGGTCATAGCAATAGGTTCTATGGAGTGGGGTTGGCCCCACTTTACCCCTGCCAATGCATAGTATGAAATTTAAATATAAGCAAAGTCCTTTCTCTTGTAAGGACTAATGCATAGGTGAGACAATGTTGTGTGCGTCTATATGGTGGGAATTCATGGGGTCGAACCCCGCTACCTCCACCTAGAGCTATCCCAAAATTTTATAACATTGTACAACTTGGGGGGGGGGGGGGGCACGTGGTGGCCTTTGGGCTTGCCACGTGTCGAAACCTGATTGGTCTTGATCTTGAATTAACCAATACAAATTCAACAAATCACCAACCATTCGAACTAGTGCCATGATGCCAAGTGGAAGCTTCCCATTCGTCTGTAGAACTTTGACCAAAATTTGACCCTGTACAGTCAGTTGCCACGTCAGTAGTATGGACTGCTCACTGGGCAGTTGTCTATCATTTTTTTTTCAAAATTTTACCTGTTTGAGAAAATGGACAATGGGCTCTAACTTCTGCATACAGAGTCAGTTTTCAATCAAACAAAGTGTGCCAGATTCCTAGTGACAAGCACTTCATGATCGTTTAGATTCCGAATGACTATGAACACTTCCATTTTTTTGCTTAACACTAAGCACTTCATCAATAAACCTTAAGATAAATATTATAAACCCAAAAATAAAAATCATTGACCACGAATTATTTTCACATTGACACAATATTTGTCACCATTGCTATGTTGGATTTTGGTTGATCATGATTGATTTTAATATTGAGACAACCTTTGGAACAATGCGACGTTAGATAATGATTGGCCATGGTTGACCATGGTTTATTTTCATATTGAGACAACATTTGTCACAATACAATGTTGGACTGTGGTTGACCATGGATGATCATGGTTGTCACAATGCAGCATTATTCCATGGTTGACCATCGATGACCATGGATATCACAATGTGACATTGGACCAAGGGATTGATAAGCCCAAGGGATATGAACATTTCAATAGATAAACCCAAGGGATTATTTCTAAAACCCCAAGGTATTATAAACCGAAGGGAATAATATTAAACCCAACCCAAGGTAGAAAAACACCTATAATTATTATCATTATAATTAATAATAACTATTTCTTTTTAATAATCATTATTTAATATTACATTTTATTTATTATTATTAAATTTTGATTAATTAATTAATTAATTATGATAAGTAATTAATAATATTAAATATATAATAATAAAAATAATATTAGAAAAAAATAATACTACATAATAATAATAATAACAACAACATTCTCATTTAAAGGGTCAATGTGTTTCGAACTATTCGAAACATGTTGACCCTTTAAATGATAATATGAATTTCCGGAAGAGTTTTTTAAACAATTATGGATCATAAAAGTTTACACTCTTAAATAATAATAATAATAAGTTCATTTATTTAATATTAGAAACTAGAGGTATATAAACCCTCATATAAATATTATAAAACATAAAATAACCATGGTTGCTCATTGTTGATTTTCATATTGAGACAATCTTTGTAATGATGCAACATTGGACCATGGTTGACCATGGTACCATGATTGACCAAGCTTGACTATGGTTGAAGATGGTTGACCACGGTTGATTTTCATACTGAGACAATCTTTGTCACAATGTGTCATTGGACCATGGTTGAACGTGATTATAAACCCAAAGAATTTATATTAAACCCATGGATTAATAATATAAAGCCTATGAATAATATTATATCCTAGGAATATGAACCCTTATATTAGTAAACCCAAGGATTCATATTATAAACAAAAGGGATTTATACTAAAAACCCAAGGGATTATAAACCCTACAGAATAATATTAAAACCAAGTAATTAATATTATAAACCCAAGGTATATAAACCATAAGATAAATATTATAAACCCTAAAATAAACATGGTTGAACATGGTTTACCATGGTTTATTTTCATATTGAGAAAATATTTCTCACAATGCAACTTTGGACCATGGTTTACTATGGTTGTTTTTTGTATTGAGACAATATTTGTCACAATGTGACATTGGACCATCTGTGACCATGATTGACTATGGTTGACAATGGAAGACAATGGTTAACCATGGTTGATTTTCATATTTAGACAATATTTGTCACAACGTGATGTTTGGGACTAGTTGACCATGATTAAAAACCTAAGGGATTGATATTATAAACCTAAGGGTTAAATGCTAAAACCCAAAGGGATTATAAACCTAGGGGAATAATATTAAACCCAAGGGATTAATGCTATAAACCCAAGGTGTATAAGCCATAAGATAAAAACACTAAAACAAACATGGTTTACCATGGTTGATTTTTCTATTGAGAGAATCTTTGTCACAATGTGACATTGGACCATGGTTGACCATAGTTGAGCATGGATGACCATGTTTGCCACAATGCTATGTTGGACCATGAGACAATATTTTCCACAAAGTGACCATGGTTATTGACCATGGATGATTTTCATACTGAGACATTATTTTCCATAATGCGATGTTGGAACATGGTTGACGATGGATGACCATGGTTTATTTTCATATTGAGACAATATTTTTCATAATGTGATGTTGGACCATGGTTGACCATGATTGACCATATTTGATTTTCATATTCACGATCATGTTTGATTTTCATATTGACCATGATTGACCATGGTTGACCATGATTGAACATGGTTGACCATGGTTGATTTTCATATTGAGACCATTTTTGTTGCAATATGACATTGGACCATGGTTGACCATGGTTGGTGATGATTGAGAATGGTTGATTTTCATATTGAGACAATATTTATCACAATGTGATGTTGGACCATGGTTGACCATGAGTATATACCCAGGGGATTTATATTAAACCCTAGGATTAGTATTATAAATAATATGAATTTAATATTATACCATAGCAATATGGACCCTTAGATTAATAAACCCAAGGGAATGATATTATAAACCCAGTGGATCAATACTAAAAACCCAAGGGATTATAAACCAAAGGGAAAAATATTAAACCTAAGGGATTTAAATTATAAAACTAAGGTATATAAACCCTAATAAAAATATTATAAACCCTAAAATAAACATTATTTTCATATTGAGTCAATCTTTCTCAAAATGTAACGTTGGACCACGGTTGACCATGATTATATACCCAAGGGATTTATATTAAACCCTAGTATTAATATTATAAATAATATGAATAATATTATACAATAGGAATATCAACCCTTAGAATCTTAATAAACTCAAGGGATTGATATTATAAACTAGAGGATCAATACTAAAACCCAAGTGATTATAAACCAAAGGGAATAATATTAAACCCAAGGGATTAATATTATAAACTTAAGGCATATAAACCTTAAGAAAAATATTATAAACCTTAAAATAAACATGGTTGACATGGTTTACCATGATTTATTTTCATATTGACACGATATTTCTCACAATCCAACATTGGATCATGGTTGACCATGGTTAATTTTCATATTGAGAGAATCTTTGTCACAATGCGACGTTGGACCATGGTTAATTTTCATATTGAGAGAATCTTTGTCATAATGCAGCGCTATACCATGGATGACCATGGTTGTCACAATTTGATGTTGGAGCAAGAGAAAATCATTTTCACAATGCGACCATGATTATTGACCATGGTTGACCATGTTGACAATGGTTGACTGACCATGCTTACCATGGTAAATTTCCCGTTTGATTTCGGCTTGTAACAATTTTTCCTTTATAGTTGTGCACTTCCCGGTAGTGGGGAATATATAAACATTTATCTCAGGTGAGTAATATCATTTCATTTCCTCCACATTTCATATTTTGACCATGTATGCAATTAAAACTCTAATTTCTTGTTGTTGTTAATTTTTCTTTTGCAATTTCTTTGTATTCACCATGCGGAAGTTTGAGTCTATTTAAGACCTAGGGTTTTATCAGTCAACTTTCCTTATTCTGGTGGTCGTAAAGTTTAATTATGATTCATTATTCTCAAGTAGGTCAAGCTTTATTTAGGTTTTTTTTGGACTTCTTTTTTCGTTAACTAATCCCTCTTTTGGGTACTAACTATTTCTCATGCATAGAGTTAGGTAGCGATGCTACACCAATTTTTCTTGCCTTCAAGTAAATTTGAGTGTCCACGTGAAGCCAAAACTCAGTTTGTTCATAACATTTCTTTTTTTTGTAAATTACGATAGGGTTTTTTAATGTTTAAGCTTTCTCATTCAAATATTTTGTCTCTTGCTTCCATAATTTCGACTCACTTTCCCTGTAGAGGAAGAAATGTCGTTGCATTTTTTCTTGGAACTGGGTTCTTTTAAAGGTGAGGTCCTTTAACATATAATCTCTAGGTTATGGACCAGGGTTTCCACCATGAGGCTAAGACTGTATTCTGAGTTTTCTCGCAATTGCTAGAGTTAGAATGGCAAGGGTTTCATTATATTATAATATTTTGTTACAATTTGTTGTAAAATAGTTTGATTCATGTCGAGTATTAAAATTTGTTGTAAAATTTTTTGATGTGTGTCTATGTTCAGGGTCACATTTTTCTAGCTACCACATCACTGTTGTTGTCACAACCTTATACTTGTGGTACTATTTCAATCATGTATAGTGGGTGCGAAACCACTATACTTTTTCTTTTCACCAATACTAAAGTATCTGAAAAATGCCTATCACAACACTTAACCAATATTATCTTCAAGTGTTTTTAACAATGCAAATATATATATATATATATATATATATATATATATATATATATATATATATATATATATATATATATATATCTTCAATTAATCTTTCATCAAAACACAAGTACGCCCATACGTACTTGGGAGAGGAAACTATCGTAAAGTTCTCCCAATAATAATAATAAACAGTTTTTAGTATTTTTCAAATACAATTTTACAAAAGTAGTGCAGCTGCAACTCCACCCACACACTTCTACCACTATCGTGCCAACCAACACTAACGATGTTCACCCTGTGACTTTTTATGCATGTTTATCTAACCATATGTTTAGGTTGTGACCCTTTCTGCACATTTGTGACCTTGGTTGTATTCCTTTGCACACGCTTTGCCCAAACTGCTCGCACAACTTTGCAACTCCATTGAACTACTCACGGTGTTATCCTGCCTGGGTAACTGAAGTACATGCTCTGCTCAACTATCATGCCATGGGTCTGTGAATCATGTAGTGCTCGCCTGATACGTGCTACGGCTGCATGATACTTGACCGGAATCACCCTAAATCAAAGCTATGCGTCTGCATATGCATTGCACTGTGCAACAGAACCTAACTCGCCCAAAATGCATTCGCCAATTGTTCTCTTGTGGGTACCTTAACTTTTTTGTGGCTCACTTGGCCTTTGCGATCCTGCAATTACCCTCATTTCCTAGCTCGTTCAACCCCCTTTGCTTTATTCGTTGTTCACGTGAATTATTTAGCTTGATGGTGTTCAATGATCCAATGATGAATGTTTCAAATGCTCCACGTTGCCTCCATTTATATGTTGTGTTGTGAACCCATCCTTCCAACCATCGGGTCCTTTCACCTACCTACCATGGGTCATCTTGGTCATTATTCAGGTCTGCCCATGGCGTGAACATCATCCAAATCATTATACCATATTCGCATATGTACTCCCGTCGCCTGGTCGCTACGACTCGAGTCGGCTTGTGCCCCCCTTCTGCCTGACATTTCACAAAGTCTCTACATGTGCCCGCCTCATGTGTGTGCTTTCCCAGGCGCTTAACTTGCCCAACTCGGGTCACCTGACATACCCTTGGCCAACATGCTCACCATGCATGAAACTCTCTCCTCGTCAAGACGACTTGCCTATCCACCGTGCATGCTACCACGACTTGGTTGCTCGTCAATACGATTTTCCTTCTCGTCATTATGGGTAGGCACCCACCAATACAACACACCCTCTATGTGTGTGCCCTTCATCGCACCACCGAACTCCACTCCAAGTTGTACGCTCTGCCCAAGTTGGTCAATATAGATGCCCATTTCACATGGGCGAGCTCGCTACAACTCAGTCTCACGATTCATGAATCTGTGTCCTAACATCCTCCAGCACTTTAAAAATGTTTTCATCTGCGACAACACCACCATATCATCATGTCCATGCCGACACTCACATAGATCGTCCTATGACCTGCTCCATGCTTCAAATCCATTGTAACTCTGCGATAATATCATTTCCTCGATACCCCTATGATGGTGATTATTTGGTAGATAATCCAACCATAACATAGCCTCCACAAGAACACATGCCTCCTACATCATCATGATTGTGAAAGCATCATATTTTCTATTGTGTCCATCTAGCCCCACATCCTTCTCATTATGTCGAGAGGACTCATTTCCATGAGAAGAAAATAATGAGCCTCAACCCCATGTCATTCTAAGAAGAGGGAGAGGATGTGGTGGTCGAAGGCTCTCCCCCATCCTTCTCTAAAAACTCAATCCACCTATATAGATCTTCCTCCTCCAATCTCTATAGGTATGCTTCCCGAATTTTTCCTTGGATGTCTGGTTCTGCATTCTTTCTTCATTTTGCTACCTCTAGTCTGTCTGTAAAATCCAGGATACTATCCGACAATGCTCGCATAACTTGTGCCTGCTCTATAAGTTTTGTCTCTCCAACAAACAACCTCTCATAGAGTTCTCCATCCTGCTTAATGTCCTCCACATTCATCGTTGTCAATTTACATCCAATTGTCATAACTACCACAGTCTGAATTCCAAAGGGTAATTCTCCCATACATCGTAAATGTACAACTTCTTTATATGTGGTACAATCATAGGCTCATATTGTTTCATAAATTCAATACCCAAAAGACATTCATAATCATCAATTGTACAACCATGAAGTCGACAATCCCATGTCACTCCCTATGTGTACCTGCACATTATCAATCATACTAATAACATGATTCGAAGGAGAATTCACTACTTTCAGCTGAGCTTGGATTGGGCTGAACTTCAATCTAATATTCCTCGCAGCTTCTTCCCTAATGAAGTTGTGAGTTGCACCATTGTACACCATCGTGAGTTGTGTACCTTTCCCAATCTTCATAACCACATACTCTAGTTTATTCCTTTCGGGATCACATCTAGGGAAAACTTCCACAACTGCTGCATCTCCCAATACCTACATCATCCTAACCGCTGGTTCCACTTTCTTGTTCTTCACATCAAATTGTGTTGTCACTGCCACTGCCGGTCTTGAAGGACAATTCTTCATCGTGTGATCTTCTCCACACAATCAACACTTCAGAGGTTTCTTCGTCTTCAACTTTTCACTCAATCTCAAATGCTCCTCTTTTGTAGCCTTCTCTTTCACTTTATCAGAATTATTTTTCTTCTCTTTAGTCCCTTCATCATAATGGTCTATCAGTCTATCAACCACAGCAATTACCTCTTCCAGAGTCTTTATATTTTTCCTCTTCACCTCACTGTGTGCCCAATATTTCAATCCAATAACAAATTCGACGACCTTGTCTTTCTCTGCCATGTCAGGTAGTTCCAAGATTGCACTCTGGAAATCCCATTGATACTGTTGTAGGCTCCCTTTTTTCTTAATATAGTTAATCTCCATTCTCACATCCCAAGTATCATCTTGTGTGATAAAATGGATCTACAAAACTTCCTTCATCTCTTCCCATGTCATGATATCGTTGGCCTCACCATGATAAATCTGGTCAACCTTCCTTCTCCACCACATCTTGGCAGCTTTCTTGAGAAATTGATCAACTACCTTAACTTTGGCCTCTTCATTAGGAATCACAAAATGTTCCAAATATTGCTCCATATCCCATAAGAAATTTCCAAGTGTCTTTTCACTCCTCATTCCATCATAAGAATCAGGTTCCTTAACTTTCACATGAGCAACTCCTCTAACAGGTCCCTACCCAAAAACATTCTTCAATATTGATATCTCGTTCAAAGCCTCGTTCAAAATTTTCTATAGTTTATCAACCTCACTTAAAGCCTCACTCAAACTTTTATATATCTTATTAATCTCGTCCATGTCGCGATACTTTGTTGTTTCAAAATACTTCACATGTTTCCTTGTTTTCCCATAGTGCCACTTGGTGTACTCATATCGTACTTTGAGTTTTCATGGCCTTCTTCCAACTTCGTGAACTTATCTCTAAGTTATTCATTGTCGGCTTTCAACACATTCATATTTGAAGACATATCATCCACACGATCCAACACTTTATCAATGAAATTTTTTTTGGGTTTATGTTAGGCTCACGTGTCACCTGAGGTTCTTCCAAAGTTTTTACCATTAATTTCTCCTTTTATCATGTTAATACCATACATTATCTCGTTTAGCTTCAACCCTGCAAACTTGTCCCTGTCAAACTTCCCTAAGTTTTAGTCCCAACTACAACCCTGCATGTTGTACTTGTCAACATCACTCTTCAATACTTCAACAAAGCCCAACTCTCCCTGAATCAAGCTCTCATACCACATGTCATGACCCTATACTTGTGGTACTCTTTCAACCACGTATAGCAGGTGCAACACCACTATACTTTTTCTTTTCACCAATACTAAAGTACATGAAATACACCTATCAAAACACTTAACCAATATTATCTTCAAATGTTTTTATCAATGTAGCAAAAATAACATATGTATCTTCATTTAATCTTTCATTAACACACAAGTACACCCATACATACTTGGGATTGACAACTCCCGTAATGCCTACCCAATAATAATAATAATAAACAATTTTCAATATTTTAAAAATGTAATTTTACACATGTAGTGTAGTGAGCAACTCGGCCTATACACTTCTACCAATGTCATGCCAACCAACACTAACACGGTTCACCCTGTGAATTTTTATGCACGTTGCTCGAATTGTACATTCAAGTTGTGACCCTTTCTGCACTCTGGTGACCTTGGCCGTATTGCCCTGCATGCCCTCTTCCCGAACTATCCACACCACTTCGAAACTTCGTCGAATTTCTCATGGTGTTACCCCCCTGCATGTCTGTCGTAGCGGCCTCGGGTAGCCCAGGTCACCGAAGTATGCACTATTCTCGACTACCATGTCGTGGGTCTATGACTCATTCAACACCTGCGTGATTAGTGTTGCGGCCTACATGCTTCCTAACCCGACTACGAGTCTGCATGTGCACTGCGCCATGCAACAAAACCTGACTCGCCCAAAAATTTTCGTCGATCTGTTCGCTTGTGGGAACTCCAAATTTGTGTGAGTAAATCGACCTTTGCATTTTTGAAATTCTACCAGTTTCCCAGTTCGTTTGGATGCCTTTGCCTTGTTTTTTGTTCGCTTGAATGTTTCAACTTGATGTTGCTCCACGATCTGATGATGAATGTTCCTAGTGCTCCACACTGCCTCCATTTATATTGAGTGTCGTGGAACCATCCTTCCAACTGTCGCTTCCTTTCACTTATCTGCCATGGGTCGTCTTTGTCGTTGTTCAGGTTGGTGTGTTCATGCCCTGCACGTCAGCCCAAACATTATACCATATTCACACATGTCTGCTTGTCACTTGGTCGCTACGATTTGGGTCCACCTGTGCCACCCTTCTGCACAAATATGCATAGAGTCTCCACATGTGCTTTCCTAGGTGCCCGACGTGACAACCTTGGGTCACCTAGCGCCCCCTCGCCCAACGCACTCACCATGCACGACTTGCGTGCCTCATCAACACTAGTCGCTCATTCCACTACGCATGTTACCACGACTCGCCTGCTCGTCAATATGACTCATCTGCATGTCGCTATGGGAGGGTTCCCACCAATACGGTGTGTCCATCGTTGCACCACCAAATGACGCTCTAAGTCACGCGCTCCACCTGATTTGGTCAATACGGGCGCTCGCCACACATGGGTGTGCCTGCTACAGCTTCGTCGCATAACTCCTGACACATAGTCGTGACAATTGGTGTTACATGTGGTGTGGCCCTGGTTGGAAGCGATATTGTTGCAAAGAGTGCTGCTATGACGCTGAGAAAAATGTGTTGTCACCATCACTGAATCATTGGATGACATTCTAAGGTGTTTACGACCGAAAAAAAAATGAGAAAAAAATCTTGCTGCTAAGGCATTCAACGACAGTGGTGACACTTGACATTCCACCGTTGCCTCACACTTGATGCATTGTAAATCCACGACACCCGATCATCCAAAGGAAGCATATTCCTTCAAACACCATCGCCGTCGTCCATTTGTAAAAAAATAAAAAGCCAACATTGGTACATCCACCCAAGGTTGATATAAAAACGTCTTTGGCGAATTAAATTAAAAACATAAAATTAATAATTATATTTATAATTAGCACCAATCTAAATCTATTTTAAATTCGTATATGAGAGTGTTAAAAAAATAAAATTTATTTATTTTTCTCACTTTTCTTAATTTTAACTCCTTTAACTCCTTGATATGAGATGAATCTCTTAGTTGAAATAAAGTGCAATCATTGACACAAGTTGAAATAAAGTGCAATCGTTGACACAAGTTTACCGGGTGTGTGATAGATTTCATCCAGCATTGTATATCATGTAACGTGTCTCTCAAGACTGAATTCATACGTGTCGGGTGTCCATACATGAAATCTCCGTTACGAAGCATTGGATGGTTTAAGTGGATTCTCAATATCATTTGAACACGTAATCACGAAGCGTTGGATGGTGTCGATGGATTCTCAATATCATTTGAACACGTAATCTCCCGAGGTAGTGACTCGTCATTGGGTTCTTTGGGCCAGACATTTTTGTGGAGTGTTGTACCGAAATCTTTGGAAAGAGAAATTGGGTTGTTTATACCTTGTATTTATCCTGTCCGCACAACTTTGCAACTCCATCGAACTACTCACGGTGTTATCCTGCCTGGGTAACTGAAGTACGTGCTCTGCTCAACTATCATGCCATGGGTCTGTGACTCATGTAGTGCTCGCCTGATACGTGCTACGGCTACATGCTACTTGACCCAAATCACCCGAACTCCAAGCTATGGGTCTGCATATGCATTGCACCGTGCAACAGAACCTGACTCGCCCAAAATGCATTCGCCAATCTGTTCTCTTGTGGGTACTTTAACTTTGTTGTGGCTCACTTAGCCTTTGCGATCCTGCAATTACCCTCATTTCCTAGCTCGTTCAACCCCCTTTTCTTTATTCATTGTTTACTTGAATTATTTAGCTTGATGGTGTTCAATGATCCAATGATGAATGTTCCAAGTGCTCCACGTTGCCTCCATTTATATGGTGTGTCGTGGACCCATCCTTCCAACCATCGAGTCCTTTCACCTACCTACCATTGGTCATGTTGGTCATTATTCAGGTCTGCCCATGGCGTGAACATCAGCCAAACCATTATACCATATTCGCATATGTACTCCCGTCGCTTGGTCGCTACGACTCGCGTCGGCCCATGCCCCCCCTTCTGCCTGACTTTTCACAAAGTCTCTACATGTGCCCGCCTCATGTGTGCGCTTCCCCAGGCGCTTAACTTACCTAACTCGGGTCACCTGACACACCCTTGGCCAACGTGCTCACCTTGCATGAATCGCTCTCCTCGTCAAGACGACTCGCCTATCCACCGTGCATGCTACCACGACTCGGTTGCTCGTCAATACGATTTTCCTGCTCGTCATTATGGGTAGGCACCCACGAATACAACACACCCTCTATGTGTGTGCCCTTCATCGCACCACCGAACTCCACTCCAAGTTGTACGCTCTGCCCAAGTTGGTCAATATAGACGCCCATTTCACATGGGCGAGCTCGCTACAACTCAGTCTCACGATTCGTGAATCTGTGTCTTGACATCCTCCAACACTTTAGAAATGTTTTCATCTATGACAACACCACCATATCATCATGTCCATGCCACCAACTCTTCTATATCTCGTATGAACCTCCAAAGGCTCAAAATATCATGCCGACACTCACATAGCTCCACCTATGACCTGCCCCATGCTTCAAATCCGTTGTAACTCTGCGAGAATATCATGTCATCGATACTCCTGTTATGGTGATTATTTGGTAGATAATCCAACCATAACATAGCCTCCACAAGAACACATGCCTCCTACATCATCATGATTGTGAAAGCATCATATTTTCTATTGTGTCCATCTAGCCCCACATCCTTCTCATTATGTCGAGAGGACTCATTTCCATGAGAAGAAAATAATGAGCCTCAACCCCATGTCATTCTAAGAAGAGGGAGAGGATGTGGTGGTTGAAGGCTCTCCCCCATCCTTCTCTAACAACTCAATCCACCTATATAGATCTTCCTCCTCCAATCTCTATAGGTATGCTTCCCGAATTTCTCCCTGGATGTCTGGTTCTGCATTCTTTCTTCATTTTGTTGCCTCTATTCTGTCTGTCAAATCCAGGATACTATCCAACAATGCTCGCATAACTTGTGCCTGCTCTATGATTTTTGTCTCTCCAACAAACAACCTCTCATAGAGTTCTCCATCCTGCTTAATGTCCTCCACATTCATCGTTGTCAATTTACATCCAATTGTCATAACTACCACAGTTTGAATTCCAAAGGGTCATTCTCCCATACATCGTAAATGTACAACTTCTTTATATGTGGTACCATCATAGGCTCATATTGTTTCATAAATTCAATCCCCAAAAAACATTCATAATCATCAACCGTACAACCATGAAGTCGACAATCCCATGTCACTCCCTATGTGTACCTGCACATTATCAATCATACTAATAACATGATTCGAAGGAGAATTCACTACTTTCAGCCGAGCTTGGATTGGGCTGAACTTCAATCTAATATTCCTCGCAGCTTCTTCCCTGATGAAGTTGTGAGTTGCACCACTATACACCATCGTGAGTAGTGTACCTTGCCCAATCTTCATAACCACATACTCTAGTTTATTCCTTTCGGGATCACATCTAGGGAAAACTTCCACAACTGCTACATCTCCCAATACCTACATCATCCTAACCGTTGGTTCCACTTTCTTGTTCTTCACATCAAATTGTGTTGTCGCTGCCACTGCCGGTCTTGAAGGACAATTCTTCATCGTGCGATCTTCTCCACACAATCAACACTTCAGAGGTTTCTTCATCTTCAGCTTTTCACTCAATCTCAAATGCTCCTCTTTTGTAGTCTTCTCTTTCAGTTTATCAGAATTCTTTTTCTTCTCTTTAGTCCCTTCATCATAATGGTCTATCAGTCTATCAACCACAACAATTACCTCTTCCAGAGTCTTTATATTTTTCCTCTTCACCTCATTGTGTGCCCAATATTTCAATCCAATAACAAATTCGACGACCTTGTCTTTCTCTGCCATGTCAGGTAGTTCCAAGATTGCACTTCGGAAATCCCATTCATATTGTTGTAGGCTCCCTTTTTTCTTAATATAGTTAATCTCCATTCTCACATCCCAAGTATCATCTTGTGTGATAAAATGGATCTGCAAAACTTCCTTCATCTCTTCCCATGTCATGATATTGTTGGCCTCACCATGAGAAATCTGGTCAACCTTCCTTCTCCACCACATCTTGGCAGCTTTCTTGAGAAATTGATCAACTACCTTAACTTTGGCCTCTTCATTAGGAATCGCAAAATGTTCCAAATATTGCTCCATATCCCATAAGAAATTTCCAAGTGTCTTTTCACTCCTCATCCCATCATAAGAATCAGGTTCCTTAACTTTCACATGAGCAATTCCTCCAACAGGTCCCTACCCAAAAACATTCTTCAATATTGAAATCTTGTTCAAAGCCTCATTCAAACTTTTCTATAGCTTATCAACCTCACTTAAAGCCTCACTCAAAATTTTATATATCTTATTAATCTCGTCCATGTCGTGATACTTTGTTGTTTCAAAATACTTCACATATTTCGTTGTTTTCCCATAATGCCACTCGGTGTACTCATATTGTACTTTGAGTTTTCGCGGCCTTCTTCCAACTTCGTGAACTTATCTCTAAGTTCTTCATTCTCGGCTTTCCGCACATTCATATTTGAAGACATATCATCCACACGATCCAACACTTTATCCATGAAAATTGTTTTGGGTTTATGTTAGGCTCACGTGTCACCTGAGGTTCTTCCAAATTTTTTACCATTATTTTTTCCTTTTATCATGTTAATACCATACATTATCTCGTTTAGCTTCAACCCTGCAAACTTGTCCCTGTCAAACTTCCCTAAGTTTTAGTCCCAACTACAACCCTGCATGTTGTACTTGTCAACATCACTCTTCAATACTTCAACAAAGCTCAACTCTCCCTGAATCGAGCTCTCATACCACATGTCACGACCCTATACTTGTGGTACTCTTTCAACCCCGTATAGCACGTGCAACACCACTATACTTTTTCTTTTCACCAATACTAAAGTATATGAAATACGTCTATCAAAACACTTAATCAATATTATCTTCAAATGTTTTTATCAATGCAGCAAAAATAACATATGTATCTTCATTTAATCTTTCATCAACACACAAGTACACCCATACATACTTGCGATTGACAACTCCCGTAATGCCTACCCAATAATAATAGTAATAAACAATTTTCAGTATTTTATTTTACACATGTAGTGTAGTGTGCAACTCGGCCTGTACACTTCTACCAATGTCATGCCAACCAACACTAACACGGTTCACCCTGTGAATTTTTATGCACGTTGCTTGAATTGTACATTAAAGTTGTGACTATTTCTGCACTCTGGTGACCATGGCCGTATTGCTCTGCATGCCCTCTTCCCGAACTATCCACATCACTTCGAAACTTCGTCGAATTTCTCACGGTGTTACCCCCCCCGCATGTCTATCGTAGCGGCCTCGGGTAGCCCAGGTCACCGAAGTATGCACTATTCTCGACTACCATGTCGTGGGTCTGTGACTCATTCAACACCTGCGTGATTAGTGTTGCGGCCTACATGCTTCCTAACCTGACTACGAGTCTGCACGTGCACTGCGCCATGCAACAGAACCTGACTCGCCCAAAAATTGTCGGTCGATCTGTTCACTTGTGGGAACTCCAAATTTGTGTGAGTAAATCGACCTTTGCATTTTTGAAATTCTGCCAGTTTCCCAGCTCGTTTGGCTGCCTTTGCCTTGTTTGTTGTTCGCTTGAATGTTTCAACTCAATGTTGCTCAACGATCTGATGATGAATGTTCCAAGTGCTCCACACTGCCTCCATTTATATTGAGTGTCGTGGAACCATCCTTCCAACTGTCGCTTCCTTTCACTTATCTGCCATGGGTCGGCTTTGTCGTTGTTCAGGTTGGTGTGCCCATGCCCTGCACGTCGGCCCAAACATTATACCATATTCACACATGTCTGCCTGTCACTTGGTCGCTACGATTTGGGTCCACCTGTGCCGCCCTTCTGCACAAATCTGCATAGAGTCTCCACATGTGCTTGCCTAGGTGCCCGACTTGACCGACTTGGGTCACCCGACGCCCCCTCGCCCAACGCGCTCACCATGCACGACTTGCGTGCCTCATTGTCACGCCCCTACACCACGGGTGTCTTCCAACCACTCTATGTAGGCAGGTGCGGCACTGCCGTACTCTTTCTTTTGCGAAATACTCAAGTACCCAGACTACGCCTTAAGCAACATTCGTTAGTTATTAGCAAATGTTCTTTCAATTATGCGGAAATCAACATAAACATCAATATCAAAACCACATGTACGCCCATACATACAAGGGAGGGGCAACTCCCTTTTAAAATGAGTCTGCCCAGATATTATGTTTCATCAAAATACAAGTACAACAGTCAGGCTATTTGCCTCTTGGCCAAGTTCTAAGACTTTCCAATACTCAAACTAGCATACAACAGACTTATACAACCATCGAAGATCACCGTCGGAAGTGCTGCCCAAATCTGCCCAAGTGCTGGTCACTCGGGTCACCCAAAACCGTTGCTCCGAATCAGTGCAGAGCGTTTTCTGGATAGACCGTGTGCCCAAAGCGCTCCAAACCTATATGGTTGGATGCCTCTCTTCAAGACGCACCTTCTGCAATTTACGGCACCTCGATCCGACCTACGTAGCTCCCGGAATCGCAGTTTCCGTGCTGGGCCGTTGCCGTTGGCCGGCGCCCAGGACGACCCGACTCGACCCGACGTGCGACGACGCCCTGCCCTGACCGACCTGCGGTGCGCTCGGCGGTCTGCGGTGCGCTCATGCTGCTGCGGTGTGACTCGGCCGACTCCCCTTCACTGCGCTGCTCCTTCGTCCAACGAGATGTTGACTCGTTGCTGCTTGCCTCCAAGTCGTATTGCTTGATGTTGCTCGCTTGCTTCCTTGCCTTGTCGCTCCCCAACTCGTCATACTTATACGCGTTCGACGTTGGAGAGGTGGTCACTCGCCCAACCGAGCCGACCCATCCGCTATACGTTCAACCATTGAACCGTCGCGTCGTTTCATGTGAGGGGCGCTCGGCCGACCCGAGCCGACCCCCGGTTGGTGTGAGGGGCGCTCGGCCGACCCGAGCCGACCCCCCGTGTCGCTCTTGCGTGCGCCCGTCGCCCACATAACCTTCGTCGGCTCGTCGTATCACTTCAACCGTCCTTCGTTTGTGGTCGTGACGCCCGTTTGTGGGCGCGCCCGTCACCGTGGCGCGCGCCCGCCCATCGAACGCTCGTAATACGTCCGCCCACATAACATATCGCTTGTGGGTGTTGGGGGCGCTCGGCCGACCCGAGCCGACCCCTCGGTTGTTTGACTCGCCCGCCAAGTGTGGTGTCGGTCGCGCGCCCAACGCGCCGACCGACCCACCGACTTGTTCCATGGCGCCCGTTGGTATAAACTCGAAACGCCAACGCCTCGTTGACTCGTCGCACATCCAACTCGCCCATGACTCGTCTCCCACACTATCGCTCCCGTGACACGCCAACGTGCGACGCGCGCCCGTTACGTCGACGCGCGCCCGTTACGTCGCACGGCGCCCAAGCTCACCAAACGCTCACCGGCGCGCCCGTTTCACCGAACGCGCTCAGGAAGTGCCGGGGCGTTACATTCTCCCCCACTTCAAAGCGTTGTCGTCCCTTGACAACATCATCCCATCGTCACACGGTCCATTCACAACTCTATGTGTGAAATATCGTCGCAACTATCGTCGCATAAACCAGTAAGGTCCATGTCCATGAGATATCTCCTCAATCCATCGTCGAATCCATGTGAACTCTGCATCAAGTACTCCAACCAACTCAACACAGCAAAATCTGCTATGTATCCGACATAACTCTGCACATTGTCGACCCTCATAACTCGAACTAGTTGGGTGATCAATCCAACCTTGCGTTCTCATCGTGAGAATGCACATCCTCATACCCTGCGTTAGTCATTCCTCCTGCAACCTGTCACATCCATCAACTCGATCAAATATGAATCTCATCCAAGAGCCATGTTTGGGTCCATGAAGTGTATCCATCTCATCCACAACATGCTGTCCATGATGCTAATCCATGTGCTCTACTTGTATGCAAGTAGGCTCATCCTCCAAGCATCATCAAAAGTAAGAAGTGTGGCTAAGTCAAGTAGACTCAAGCCCATGCCAAAGTGTGTGCCACCAAGGCATCCATCGTTGCATCTCCATCAAACTCCAAAGTGTCCCAGCTCTATCATCTCCATCAAGTGACTCCTCCCGAACACACCCCATAAATGTGCTCCAAGGTATGCATCCCATAATGCATCAAAATCAGGACCAATCCTGACCTCAGCCCCTCAATGAGTCAGATACTCCAAGATCACCATAATATGAAGTCTCCAACGAATGCAACTCCACCATGAACTCCCATGCCTCATCATATCTAAAGCGTTGGTAAGCCTACTTGTATTGGCCATGAGTGCCATCACAAGTTCTTACTCTACAAACATATGAATGTCTCATAGGCTGCTCATCCAACCAATGTCCAAGTTGCTCATGGTGAACAACGTCCCATCAGTCCATCTATAAAGATCTCCATGTAGTCCATGTCCATGACTTGGCTGCCCATGTGTTCAATCAAGTGAACTCAACTCAACTCTCATCATCATCATGTCTCAACATGTCGAAGTGAAGTGCTCTCGGTCACTCCTACCTCCATCATATAAATGTGAGTACTTCCTTCAAGCTGCTCCCCCACTAAAGGTCTGCCAAGAGTTCCATGTTGGTTGAAGCCATGAAGAAGTCTACTCCACCAACGTGCCCTACCACCAAGGTAGTGTATGGGTCATGCCGGGCACTTGCCATTCTATATGGCTAAGCATGACCCCTTTCTATCACAAAGGCCATCACGTTCCACCCTTGTCCCGGGCATTTGGACCATCAAGTGTAGAGTCACAAATTGCCTCAACAAGGTTTGTTTCGTCCCATGTCCCTTGTCCCATCAATGTACAAGGTCCCATCATAGACATCCAAGGAGTAGTCACTAATGGTGTTGGCAAAGAAGTCCTCTTCCTCCTCATCTCCATATTCGGTCCATCCTCCTTATGCTTCCGCGAAACACGAGTCATATCTCCATGAAGACTCCTCAAGTGAGTGTCCTCCATCCTCATCAATGCCTTTGATGTGTTCGATCTTGGTACCCCCTGCTCATCAAGTTCCTCCATGATCATGCTCACATTTGCAACATCTCCATGTGGTTCATCCACCAATGCTTGCAATGTGTCTTGTCTTGGTTCAACTTGTGTCACAAGTTCGTCCTTCATCTCTTCCATCATATCATCCTCATGAGAATCATCTTTTGGTCCTCCAAGTTCAGCAATTTGGCCATGCAAGTCTTCAAAGGAAGTCTGCATCTCCACCATCTCCTCTTCCATGTGTCCCAAGTGTTCCTCCACTTGCACAAGAGCGTTGTAGTGTTGTTGCCTTCTTTCCTCCAAGAACTCCGTCATGTTTATAAGCCTCTTTTGAGCCTCCAAACTTGCCTTCCTTGTAGCTTCAAGCTCCAATGTTCGTGGTGTCTTTGGTTCAACTTGTTGTAAAAGTTTCTCCAAAACATCCATAACATTCCGCTTCCCCATAATAGAAGGTTTTAACCTCTTCTTATGGTTCTTCTCTTCAAGTCTAACAAGCTCATCTCGGTGAGTTTGTAGTTCATAGCATAATGCCATCCATCCATCAAACTGGTCCATCTTGTCTCGAAGTCTTTCAGCTTCATCTTGGTTTGAGTCAGAGATCCCCTTCTTGCACAAGGCCATAAGAGCAATCTTAGCCTCATTCACCTCTTCATGAATCTTCTTAGCTTCTTCCAAGTTTCCACCAATTTTCTTTCCACGACTCCAAGTTTGTTTCGAATTCTTGGGATTTCTTCGTTCAGCTGCTCTATCCATCGCAATGCTTCACAAGTCTTCTCTTCGAATTCTTCCCAACTCGGCATGTCTCCTCTTCTAGCTCTAGCCCTGGCAAATGCCTTGCTTCAGCTAAGGTCTCCAAGAGAAACCCAAATATATAAGTCAGCTTCAACGCCAACTGCAACCTGCAACTTGCCCAACTTGATATCAGTTATCAAGTTCTCTTCCGTTTGTAGAGGTATCCCTCTGATACCAACTGTCACGCCCCTACACCACGGGTGTCTTCCAACCACTCTATGTAGGCAGGTGCGGCACTGCCGTACTCTTTCTTTTGCGAAATACTCAAGTACCCAGACTACGCCTTAAGCAACATTCGTTAGTTATTAGCAAATGTTCTTTCAATTATGCGGAAATCAACATAAACATCAATATCAAAACCACATGTACGCCCATACATACAAGGGAGGGGCAACTCCCTTTTAAAATGAGTCTGCCTGGATATTATGTTTCATCAAAATACAAGTACAACAGTCAGGCTATTTGCCTCTTGGCCAAGTTCTAAGACTTGCCAATACTCAAACTAGCATACAACAGACTTATACAACCATCGAAGATCACCGTCGGAAGTGCTGCCCAAATCTGCCCAAGTGCTGGTCACTCGGGTCACCCAAAACCGTTGCTCCGTTCTAGTGCAGAGCGTTTTCTGAGTAGACCGTGTGCCCAAAGCGCTCCAAACCTGTATGGTTGGACGCCTCTCTTCAAGACGCACCTTCTGCAATTTACGGCACCTCGATCCGACCTACGTAGCTCCCGGAATCGCAGTTTCCGTGCTGGGCCGTTGCCGTTGGCCGGCGCCCAGGACGACCCGACGTGCGACGACGCCCGCCCTGACCGACCTGCGGTGCGCTCGGCGGTCTGCGGTGCGCTCGTGCCGCTGCGGTGCGACTCGGCCGACTCCCCTTTACTGCGCTGCCCTTCGTCCAACGAGTTGTTGACTCGTTGTAGCTCGCCTCCAAGTCGTGTTGCTTGATGTTGCTCGCTTGGCTTGATGCCTTAGTCGCACTCCAACCTTTGCTCATATATATGCGTCCGTCGTTGAGTGTGTGGGTCGCTCGCCGCCCCGAGCCGACCCGCCCATAACGCCGACGCCCATTGTGAAACGTCGCGTCACGGGTGTGAGGGCGCCCGCCGACCCGAGCCGACCCCCATGTTGGTGTGAGGGGCGCTCGGCGCTTAGAACCGACCAACCCCCGGGTATTACACGCTCTTCACGTGCGCAATCGCCCATAACCTTCGTCGGCTCGTCGTATCACTTCAACCGTCCTTCGTTTGTGGTCGTGACGCCCGTTTGTGGGCGCGCCCGTCGCCGTGGCGCGCGCCCGCCCATCGAACGCTCGTAATATGTCCGCCCACATAACATATCGCTTGTGGGTGTTGGGGGCGCTCGGCCGACCCGAGCCGACCCCTCATTTGTTGACTCGCCCGCCAAGTGTGGCGTCGGTCGCGCGCCCAACGCGCCGGCCGACCCACCGACTCGTTCCATGGCGCCCGTTGGTATAAACTCGAAACGCCAACGCCTCGTTGACTCGTCGCACATCCAACTCGCCCATGACTCGTCTCCCACACTATCGCGCCCGTGACACGCCAACGTGCGACGCGCGCCCGTTACGTCGACGCGCTCCCGTTACGTCGCACGGCGCCCAAGCTCACCAAACGCTCACCGGCGCGCCCGTTTCACCGAACGCGCTCACGAAGTGCCGGGGCGTTACACTCATCAACACGAGTCACTCGTTCCACTACGCATGTTACCACGACTCGCCCGCATGACTCGTCTGCATGTCGCTATGGACGGGTTCCCACCAATAAGGTGTGTCCATCGTTGCACTACCGAATGGCACTCTAAGTCACGCGCTCCACCTGATTTGGTCAATACGGGCGCCCGTCACACATGGGTGTGCCTGCTACAACTCGATCGCATAACTCCTGACACAGAGTCATGACAATTGGTGTTACATGTGGTGCGGCCCTGGTTGGAAGCGATATTGTTGCAAAGAGTGCTGCTATGACGGTGAGAAAAATGTGTTGTCACCATCACTGAATCATTGGATGACATTCTAAGGTGGTTACCACCGAAAAAAAAATGAGAAAAAAATCTTGCTACTAAGGTATTCAACCACTGTGGTGACGCTCGACGTTCCACCGTTGCCTCACACTTGATGCTTTGTAAATCCACGACACTTGATCATCCAAAGGAAGCATATTCCTTCAAACACCATCACCGTCGTCCATTTGTAAAAAAATAAAAAGCCAACATCGGTACATCCACCCAAGGTTGATATAAAAACGTCTTTTGGCGAATTGAATTAAAAACATAAAATTAATAATTATATTTATAATTATCACCAACCTTAATCTATCTTAAATTAAAAACATAAAATTAATAATTATATTTATAATTAGCACCAATCTAAATCTATTTTAAATTCGTATATGAGAGTGTTAAAAAAATAAAATTTATTTCTTTTTCTTACTTTTCTTAATTTTAACTCCTTTAGCTCCTTGATATGAGATGAATCTCTTACTATCAATGAAATAAAGTGCAATCGTTGACACAAGTTTACCGGGTGTGTGATAGATTTCATCCAGCATTGTATATCATGTAACGTGTCTCTCAAGACTGAATTCATACGTGTCGGGTGTCCATACATGAAATCTCCGTTACGAAGCATTGGATGGTGTAAATGGATTCTCAATATCATTTGAACACGTAATCACGAAGCGTTGGATGGTGTCAATGGATTCTCAATATCATTTGAACACGTAAGCTCCCGAGGTAGTGACTCGTCATTGGGTTCTTTGGGTCAGACATTTTTGTGGAGTGTTGTACCGGAATCTTTGGAAAGAGAAAGTGGGTTGTTTATACTTTATATTGATTGGGTTTGAAATTCTTGGGACCTGTCATTCCGGAATTATTGGATCGAATCCATGTACAAGAGTGGGCATTGTATTGTCTATATATTTGAAAATTCGTTTTAATTTTGGGGGTATATTTCTCTTTGATCCATCTTATTTGGAGCTGCGTCGAAATATTTCTTTGCTATTAGCTGTGATTCGAGTATCTTAAATCTACGAGGGTCCAAATAAATTTAGAGAATGCCTATAAAAATAGGAGAAATGAGAGCCTCCCTCCCCAAAATTAACCGTACGAAAGTGCGTTAAGTTTGCCACCATGACGTTATTGCCTGAAGTAATTAATAGGTAGTTTGTGTTGTACGTGTGCTCTTTTTCATGAACCACACTGGAAGGAAGGATTGATTTCTGTGTCTGCTTTGCCATTTTCAGCTAATAATGGGAAATAACCAGTCCGGATGTCGGCGTAGCCGAGGCCAGAAGAGGAAAATATACGACATAGAATTTGGAGCTGGTCGGACGAGGTTCGATGTGGAAGAGAGGTACGAGTTTAGGCGTGTATTAGGGCGGGGATCATATGGACATGTTTGCGCGTTCAAGGACAAATCTCAGCCCCCAGACAAAGATGAAGTTGCCATCAAAAAAATCCGTAAAGTCTTCAGCCGCTCTAGGGCAACTGCCCGAAGTGTCCTCCGCGAACTAAGAATTCTTCGTCAAATTAAACATCCATTCATTGTGCCGATAAAGGGTGTCCTCATACCCCCTGACAAGGAACGCTTCGACGAGGTGTATGTTGTGTACGAAAAGATGGACACCACCCTTTTCAAGGTCCTCAAGGGTCGTACTGCCGAATCAGGACCCAAGCCTGTTTTCTACAAACGGGTCATGTATCAGGTAAGTAGCTATGACCTAATTGTCCGAGGCTTGTTGCGAGTGGAAAGCCCTTTATGTGTTTCGAACTTACTGACCACTATTCCTACTGTTATAACTGGTAGTTAGGGTTTCCAGTTAGTTAGGTTTTCCAAAAACTATATTCTACTTTGGTAGTCGAAAGCCACTTTCTAAGGTTTTCCAAAAACTTTATTCTACTTTTCATTAGGTTTTCCAAAAACTATATTCTATATTTCATTATACTAATACAAGAGATTTTTAAATTGAGAACTAAATTAAATTCGAATGGATTTAGGTTTTGACAGCACTGCAATACCTGCACCAGGAGAACGTGTTGCATCGAGACTTGACACCTTCAAACATTCTCTTGTCAAAATGTAGACAGATAGCCAAGATATGTGACTTTGGTCTAGCTCGTACGTTTTCTGAGGAGATGACTCAACTAGTGGTGACGGCGCCATACCGATCCCCGGAGCTCTTTTGCTCGAATTTCTCAAATAAACGATGCAGCTACACACCGGCTATCGACATATGGGCTCTGGGCTGCATTTTTGCGGAGATGTTGCAGCCTGTCACAGGAGGAAAACCTCTTTTCCAACTTTACGATCACCCGGGGACTGAGGTGGAACAGTTGGACAAGATTCTGAAGGTAATTCCAAAGCCTTCTCCAGATGATACGCTGGACTTTATTGAGACTGAGAGTGACCGCCATTTTCTGAGAAAGCATTTCGGCAATGATCCCCCTCAAACTCCTTTGAGAGGACTCCTATTTGGGGCCGAAGACAATGCAGTTGATTTACTGGAGAGAATGCTTACATTCAACCCATGCAAGAGAATCACCGCAGGCGAGGCTCTTCGTCATCCCTATTTTGAATATTTAGCCGTCGAACATTACATGTTGTACGGGGTGATTAATAGTGAGACTATCGAAGACATCGATGAAGAAGAAATAAAGAGTAGAGATATATACCAACTTAGGAAATTAGTTTACCAGGAAATAGTCTCCATAAACGATGATCGAGGGCCGGAGCCAAGGCGGACACTCAAACAACATTGAGGAAATCTGGTTAGTCCTTGCCTTTGTAGGTACGACAAACTTGTTCCCACCTTGACAGTTCTGTTCCTTATGGAATAGTTTATGTGAATAGAGATGTAAAAAACAAACCTTTACCATGATGTGTTTGTCCGAAGAAAATAGAATATTATATGGATTTTTGAGAAATGGGAATGTTCTTAGAGGAAGTTTATCCTATGCTATTAACTACCAGACCCATTTTAATTGTTTTTTACATCAATCATAATTTTGAATCTATCATACCTGGATCCGTTCCATCGGGGTGATCTGTTTTAACTTCATCCCAGCGTCATGAAGAAGGATTCAAAAAGACTAACAATAGTTCAATATTCAAAATTCTAGGAGGTCTATGAATATCAATTCCTTATTAGATTGAAGGTTATGATATTAATGAAATCTCTTTGCTCCTTATCGTGTCCATTGCAAACCTCAAAGGCGAGGCCCGATAGCATTGTCTTCTCCTCTGTACTTCATGAAAAAAATTAGAAATTGGATTCATGAATCTATGTTTTTAGATATGTAATTTTATATTTTTTTGAATTTTTTATTTGTTGTGTGTTGGCACACTAATCTTTTTTTAAGCATCTATTTATAAATTTTCACATGATTGTTAGTATTTTGATTTGAGTTTTACATATATATGAATATGAAAATTGAACATGTGTTATATATTGATTGGTAGATTTAATATTGGAATGTTGTATTTTCATAATTTAAATTGCTTCTATTTAAAAATCTCTTTATTTAATCATATCTTAATTTCTAAACATTTTCAAATATTGATTTTATATCAATTTCAAGATATAGTCATTTTCTTTATTTAATATATATGTGTGTTTATTGTCATTGTTTGGAACTCAATCTTATGTAAAAATTCCAATTTGTAGTAATATTTTGTCTTTTTAATATGGAACTTATATCAATCTGAACACTTGTTTGAACCTATAAAAAGGATAAGTAAATAACTTTTTGTGGAGAATAAAGGAGAATAAATCGAAGAAGATCATCCAAAAAAAATGATATAAGTACTCATGTTCTTATGGACATGTACATCCCTTACAAAAGGCTACAAAAATATAATCCATCCTTGAACCTAAACATCTTGGAGTAGTAGCGCACGAAGATCATGGTTTGGTAGGGTAAGGAGAGTCCATGTCTTAAAAACTTCAGATTTTGATAAAGAACACCCATGCAACACCGCTTATAATATCAACAGTTCATTAAAGACATTATAATGAGATGATTCTTTCATTTCACGAATATAAAGGGAATTAGATTTATGCATACAATTTTCCTAATGTATCATACTCATTCATCGGTTAGTTTTATTCTATCACCACTATTTATTTTTTGCAACATAAGTTATTGAATTATATTGTTAACCTTTTGGAAATCTATTTCATTTACTAAAAATTTTAGTTCGTAGATATTATGTTATATTTTAAAATTATGTATTGCTACATATTATTCCTTGATGTGTGAGGCATTATAGCTAAATCTTGGTATCTTGGTTTTCTCTTTGGAGGAAAATGTGTTTCCTTTTTCCCTTCCCTAACCCATAATGTGATACTCAAACCTTTTCTCTCTCTTAATGTAACTTTCGCATAATTGGTCTAACCACATGGCAGATCCAAATTGTTTGATTTCATGTTTACCTCTTTATATTTATATTTATTGGGTTGGCTCTTTTTTTTTTTTACTTATTTGAATGTCTTTCTTTGCTTGACTATATTTGAACATTGTTATTTCTATTGAAATGATTATTTATAATTGAAAATTGTTATTTCGATTAACATGGTTATTTATAGTTATTTCCACTGAATTGGAATTTGATAAATAATTGTAGGGAAGGACAAGCCTCAGTATTCAAAATATGAAGGATTTCATGCCAAAACTCAAACAGAGTACTCGTATCCCACACTCCATGTTTATTACTTACCTGCCGCATTGAATTATTGTTTGCACGCAACTTCACGCTCACAACCTTTTTGTTTTAACTCTTAAACCTTTCGCCAAACTTAAACTTCCACCGATGCGATATTAGTAGGACCTACACTTCCCTCCACCGCATTACCCAAACCATGAAAACCTTTGATATTTCACTTTATCGCCTTGTCGCATCTTCCGCCATTAACTCCCCGCATACCGCAGCCCACAAGATTTAAGTTTTAACTCTTAAGGAATTCACTGAAACTAAGTTTCCAACGATGTCGATCTGGAGGGACCCACCACATACCTTGATCGCATGCATACCATTTTTATTTCTGAGTTATACCTTACCTTTTGTAATTTTCACTTACCATAGCTTTAAGTCGCATCGCACGCACACTTCGCAAGTTTTTTCATTTAAGTTTTAAATTCGCCCGCAAGTTATTTTGTTTTGTTTGCGATGCGATCGCAAAAGGGGTGTGTGACAAGCTCAAGAGGGTAGCACAAAAACACACATCACAAATCTCAGGAGATAACGGATAAGCACCCGTAGGTTATTATGTTTTGGATGTGATGTGATGTGCCACGTCACATTGCATATCGCAAAACTTAAGTTTTTCTCATAAGCGCAAATGTTAAAAGTTGAAATCGCTGGTATGCGATTTTCAATGAAGGCGCTGGATGCGATGTGTCTTCAGAAGTGGAACCCATAATATTTGAGGTCCATTGTCTTGTGTTATGAACGTGTTTTTTACGTTTTTTCGTGTGTAAAAAACTGAACAGAGCCAAAGGACATTTTTGGTTGTTGAACGTCCGATTTACATTGAAATTATTTGAATGCTTAGGCTTCAACCATTTTTGTATAAATGAATGTAATTTCATTTTGTAAGAGTGAAGGAATGAATTGAATATAGAGAAGAGTTGAATAAATTTCAAAAAGAGTTCCTCTCCTGTGTTTAATCGTTGTCTCTCTGTGTGTATGAATTTCATTTCCTCATATTGTTGCATTCTCTGTGTTTTGGGGGAAATGCATCCCTTTGTTGCTTTATTCATAATTTTCAACGTGGTATCGGAGCAGGTTTAGGCTCTCAGTGAAAGAACGAGTCTTTACTAAAGAAGTTGAAAGGTTGTTTGAGAAATTGATTCTCTAGTAGTGAGAATGTTTTTGTTTACATAGTCAAGATGGCAGCAGCAGGAAAAAGCATGACTAATCCCCAACTACCACAGTTCAATGGGAAGAATTATGATTATTGGGCTATTACAATGAAGGCCCTGTTCTCCTCAAAAGGTATTTGGGAGCTGGTGGAAAATGGTTTCCAAGAACTAGCAGATGTAGTAGCATATAATTCTTTGACACAGGCACAAAGAGACTTTTTGAGAGAAAATAAGAAGAAGGACTCTAAAGCCTTCTTCTATATTTTGCAAGAAGTACATGAGAGTGTTTTCCCAAGGATTGCAGCATCAAAAAAATCTAAGGAGGCATGGGATACCCTCCAGACAGCCTATCAAGGCATGGCAAAGGTCAAGGCAACAAAAATTCAAATGCTGAGAAGAGATTCTCTTTGTATGAAAGATTCTAATAACATAGACTCATTCTTCACACATGTGATTGGTTTGTTTACCAAAATCAGGTCTCATAAAGAGACACTTAAAGAAAGGAGAATAGTGGAGAAATTCTTAAGAAGTATACCATCAAGGTTTGATGTCATAGTAGTGGCCATAAAAGAGACAAAGGATCTGTCATAGTTTTCAGTGGATGAGCTTCATGCATCACTGATGTCTGATGAGCATAGACTGAACAGAGAAAAAAACTCCTCATTGGAGCATGCATTTAAGACACAAATTTATTTTGGTCGAGGTAGAGGTCGAGGAAGATCAAACTACCGAAGAAGAGGAAGAAGCCCACATAGAGGTGGAAGAAGCAGCCCTGCAAACACAAGTGGAAGGGGCAACAATAAAAATCCAAGCCAAGGCAAGCCAGAATCAAGCACAAGGAAAGATGTATGATAAATCTCAAGTCCAATGTCATTATTGAAAAAAGTATGGTCATTATGAAAATGAATGTAGAAAGAAGAAAAACAAAATGGGTAGCAAACCTAGTGTAAATTTTACAAAAGAAAATTAGAACCAAGAAAATGTGCTTTTAACTTGTAATGTAGCACAAGAAAAACAATAAGATGTATGGTTCTCAGATTCAGGTTGTAGTAACCATATGACTGGAAAAATAGCAATTTTTCCTATCTAGATGAAAGTGTAAAATCTAAAGTGACAATGGGGACTGATAGCAAGGTATTTTTCATGGGGAAAGGAAGAGTGAACATACTAGCAAAGACAGGAGAGAAGAATTTTGTTCCAGATGTCTATTATGTACATGGATTGAAATGTAACCTTCTAAGCATTGGACATCTCGTGCATAAGGGCTACAATGTGTTTTTTAAGAATGATGTGTGCACAATCATGGATATACCTCCAAGTAGACAAGTCATTGAAAAAGTGAATATGAAAAGAAATAGGATGTTTCCTATCAAGATCAGATTAGAATTGAAGGAAGGAGGTGTTGTAGCAGCTTTTGTACAAGAAGACTTTCAAGAAGAAGTGAAAGATGATAACTTGTTATGGCATTTGAGATTTGGACATCCCAATTTCGGAGGTTTGAATTTGTTGCATAGAAAAGGCATGGTAAGGGGATTACCACTCACAGAGAAACCAAATAACCTATGTGAAGGCTGCATCTTAGGCAAACAACATAGAGAATCATTTCTAGTAGGGAAGAGTATAAGGGCAAATGCACCCTTTGAGATTGTCCACTCAAATTTATGTGGACCAATGCAAACACCATCATTAGATGGCAGTCATTATGTTTTGACATTTATATATGATTACACAAGGAAGACATGGGTCTATTTCCTAAAGCAGAAAAGTGAAGTGTTTGAACAATTCTACCACTTCAAAGCTCTTGTTGAGAAGTGAAGTGGACACTACATAAAAGTGTTGAGAACTAATAGAGGTGGAGAATATATCTGCAAATACTTCTTATGTTTCTGTAGCAAGCATGGGATTCACAAGAAATTTACCACAAGGTATACACCTTAGCAAAATGGTGTATCAGAAAGAAAGAATAGGACCATCATGGACATGGTAAGAAGAATGTTGAAGGAAAAGCATTTGACAAATGAGTATTGGGCAGAAGTTGTTAATTGTGAAACTTACATCTTAAATAGATGTCCAACCAAGAGTGTTATGAAAAGAGTTCCAGAAGCAGCATGGAGTGGAACAAAGGAATTTGTCACTCACATGAGAGTTTTTGGATATGTGGCATATGCACATGTCCCAGATCAGTTAAGGAAGAAGTTGGATAGCAAGGGGAGAAATGTATATTTATTGGATACGGTGATGAATCCAAGTCTTACAAGCTCTATAATCCATCTACCAAGAAAGTAATAATCAATAGAGATGTTTAGTTCATAGAAGAATAAGCTTGAGATAAAATTTTAGAGAAGATAGTGAATGTGAAGACATGTATTTCACATGAAGATAAGGAGGAATTGATTGCATAAAATAATTCCTCAATGGTGGCTCCTCCTCCACCTACACAAGATCAAAAGATCACACTGCAAGCAAGCAATAGAACACTAGTACAAAACCAAGGAAGTGTTTCTCCAAGCACACCACAGGGATCAGTAACTCCCTTGAGTTCAATTTCAACTCCAAGCACATCTTTAGCAAATACAAGAAGACCAAAAATCAGAAACTTAAGTCAAATTTATGAACAAGAAGAAGTAAATAGTAATGTTGGTCTGAATTATTTATTTTATTTATTTTGTCATGTTGATGACCCAATACATTTTGAAGATGCAGTCAAAGAAGAGAAATCGATTGAAGCAATGAATGAAGAGATAGGAGCAATAGAAAATAATGACACATGGGAGTTAGTGGACCTCCCACAAGGAAAATAATTTATTGGAGTAAAATGGGTCTATAAGACCAAAAGCAACATTAAAGGCAAGATAGAAAGGCACAAAGCAAGGCTAGTTGTCAAAGGCTACAAGCAGTAGGAAGGAAGAGACTATGAGGAAACCTTTGCACCAGTTGCAAGGATGGAGATAGTGTGGACAGTGTAATCTATAACAGCACAAAAAAAGTGGAAAAATTATCAAATGGATGTCAATTCAAAAATATTGAATGGAGTGTTGAAAGAGGAGGTGTATGTTGAACAACCTTCTGGCTATGAGATAGAAGGCCAAGAACACAAAGTGTGTAAGTTGAAGAAATCTCTTTATGGGTTGAAGTAAGCACCAAGAGCATGGTACAATAGGATTGATGCTTACCTGATAGAAAATGGGTTTGACAAGTGTGATGGTGAACCCACACTCTACATCAAAGAAAATGATGGTAAAATTCTTGTTTTATATGTATATGATTTTATTTTCACAAGAAATGATGTTTCTCTCATTGTTGATTTTAAATCAGTCATGAAAACTGAGTTTGAAATGACTGACTTGGGTTTGTTGAGATATTTTTGGGGCATAGAAGTTAAGCAAAATGAAAATGGAATTTTTATTTCCCAAGCAAAGTATGTTGTAGAAGTTTTAAAGAGGTTCAATGTGCAGAACAACAAAGCAGAAACAACTCCAACTGTCATGGGGTTGAATTTGAGCAATGAAGATTGCAGCAAGAATGTAATTCTAACATTATACAAGAGCATAGTTGGCATTCTAATGTATTTGACTGCAACTAGACCTGATATAATGTTTGCAGTAAGCTTGATATCCAGATTCATGGAGAAACCCAGGGAGACTCATTGGCAAGTAGGCAAGAGAATATTGAGGTATGTAAATGGAACAAAGGAGTATGGTGTTCTATACTCCTCAAATGATAATTTTAAGCTGATTGGTTACACTGACAGTGATTGGGTTGGAAGTGTAGATGACAGAAAGAGCACATCAGGGTATGTTTTTCATTAGGGATTAGGAGCCATTTCATGGGCTTCCAAGAAGCAACCAATAGTTTCATTATCAACGACAGAAGCTGAATATGTAGCAGCAACAGCAGCAGCATGCCAAGCAGTTTGGATGAGAAGGATGTGGAGAGATTTATGTCATGAGAAAGACAAAGGAACCACAATTTATTGTGGTAATAGCTCAGCAATTGCATTGTTAAATAATTCCATTTTCCATAAGAGAACAAAGCATGTAGATGCCAAATACCATTTTATAAGAGAATTAGTTAACAATGGTGAAATTGTTTTGAAGCATTGTTGGTCAGAGGAACAGTTTGCTGATATCCTCGCAAAGCCATTGGGACAGAAGAGTTTTGTGTATCTCAGACAGTGTCTGGGAATGATTGATGGTGAAAATTGTGATTACTCCCAACCACTGTCATGAATAAATGGTTTTGGCATTACTCCCAACAACTGTCATGAATAAACAGTGGTAGCAACCCACAATTTCATTGAATTTTCTGTGCAGGGAAGGACAAGCCTCAGTCTTCAAAATCTGAAGGCATTCACACAAAAAATCAAACAGAGTACCCACAACCCACACTCTGTGTTTATTTCTTACCTGTCGCATTGACTTACTATATTCCTGCAACTTCACGCTCACAACCGTTTTTCTTAGCCCTTAAGCCTTTTTCCAAACTTAAACTTCTGTCGACGCGACATCGGTGGGACCTACACTTACCTCCACCGCATTACCAAAACCATGAAAATATTTGATATTTCACTTTATTTCCTTGTCGCATCTTCCACCGTTTACTCCCCGCATACCGCAGCCCGTAGTATTTAAGTTTTAACTCTTAAGGCTTTTGCCGAAAGTAAGTTTCCACCGATTTCCATCTGGCGGGACCCACCACATAACTTTGTCGCATGAAAACCATTTGTATTTCCGAGTTATACCTTACCTTTTGTAATTCACGCTTAACATAGCTTTAAGCTGCATCACGCCTGCACTTCGCAAGTTTTTTCATTTAAGTTTTAAAGTCGCTCGTAAGTTATTTTCTTTTGTTTGTGATGCGATCACAAAAGGGGCATGTGGCAAGCTCAAGAGGGTAGTGCAAAATCACACATCACAAAGCTCAGGAGACAATGGATAAGTGCACATAGGTTATTATGTTTTGGATGCGATGCGATGTACCACGTAACATCGCATATCGCAAAACTTAAGTTTTTCCCATAAGCGAAAATGTTAAAAGTTGAAATAGCCAGTATGTGATTTGTGATGAAGGCGTCGGATGCGATGTGTCTTCAGAAGCGGAACCCATAATTTTCGAGGTCCGTTGTCTTGTGCTCTGAAGGCGTTTTTTATACGTTTTCGTGTGTAAACAGCCGAACAGAGCCAAAGGACATTTTTGTTTGTTGAACGTCTGATCTGCATTGAATTTCTTTAAACACTCAGGCTTTCACCATTTTTGTATAAACGAATGTAATTTAATTTTGTAAGAGCGAAGGAATGAATTGAATATAGAGAAGAGTTTAATAAATTTCAAAAAGAGTTCCTCTCTTGTGTTTCATCGATGTCTATCTGTGTGTATGAATTTTATTTCCGCATATTGTTGCATTTTATTTGTTGTGGGGGAAATGCATCCCCCTAGTTTTTTATTCATAATTTCCAACATCTTTCTCTTAAGGTAATCTCTGAGTCTGCATATGGGTCTTATTCAATTTTTTCATAACCCTATATTATGATCATATTACCGTAGGATTTTTTTGTATCTGAGTATTCATACAAATTATTGTATTCTCCCCGACTTCCACAAGTGTGGCTCCTTTTCCCTGCAAAGGAAACAACACCCTTGTAATTTATCTTTGAAATGGTTTTTCTTAAGGACACAGTTCTCCGACATGCAACCCTAGTTTCTTATACATACATATTCTCTTGTCCTTGATGAAGGTTCATCTATTGAAAAAATGAGACTTGTTCAAAGTTTTTCTTTTACAATCTTACGTTTGAAATAAGAAGTCTATTTCTAGTTAAAGCTCCTTCAAATCCTTTGTTGAGCCAGTTTTTAAAAACCATTCTGACTACTTTTTGAAAATATTTCGACTGTATCAATTTTATGGTATTAATGGCTACTAAATAAATTCACCCCATTATTTCTATTTTTCGAAATGTTGAGGATTTTAATGTCTCTCTTGGTTAGGGTTTAAAGTTATTAGAATGAGTTAACATTGATATACCTTCAACTTCCTCCCTTGTAAATAATTTTAGTTTATAGTTGCAAACATTTGTATATATAAATATAAAGGCTACAAAAATCAATGTTATTTGTCATGTGCGACTGTTATTACTGTTTCCTTATTGCATGGTTTTTTCAATACTGGGTTTATAAAAGAAAAGAAGAAACATTTTCCTTCCATTCGAATCTTCCTTCTATCAACTAGTATTACACGTTCAAATATTAGTCTAGCATTCTTTTACATCTAGAAATGGAGTGTGTATATATATATATATATATATATATATATATATATATTCTAGTTTCTTCCAAAGTTTTACCCACTAACTATAACATCTTTTCTTTATTTCTATTTGAAATTTCCATGACCAATATAAATAATTAATAACAACTCGCTTTACTATATTGTTGTTTTAAAGAAATATATTCTTTCTAAGATGCATTTTATCTTCCATATATCCATCAATACCCTAAAATATTTAGGATTTTGAAGGCGTATTATTCACAATTAGACTCAATACTATCATCTATGGATAGTATAGGTGGATGAGGTGGGACTCGTAAGTGACCTACCTTTCTTTATGGTGAGCTATTTATTTAAAACTCAAGATTGTTCCCTCGTTAAGAGAAGGTAGTCATGTTCCCTCTCGAGAGGAAAACTAACTTGGGTTTATATTTATATATGCCAAACCTTATACTCATGTGAATATCTATTGTAGACCTAAAATTGTACCTTATATACCTACAATACCATTCACGACCTTTTATTTATTTTCTTATTAGAAAAATGCAAGTGTAAAATTTAACCACACTAGTACAACTCAGGGAATACTCACCCTACCATATCAAGGTTTATACATGTACATTTATGATTTGAGAATATTTTACCCTTTTACCTTAATCGTATGATGATATTTATTTCCTAACATTCTTTACTTGTCACAAGTTAGCATTGTACAACCCATATACATATATAAACATATCAATGAAAAATACATTTTATTCTATATAAAAATCACTCATACTCTATTCTTTTATCAGAAATCTACAAAATTTTCTTACACTTAACGAATACTTATCTGTTTCCTCCGGAGAATGTACTAAGACTATTATGGTCCTCCCAACCATAAGCTAATATTTTCTAGAAGCTACCCTCAAATCTTAATCCTTTCTCTCATAAGAAACTTATGGAAGTTTTTATACTTAGGGATTATTCTTCTTCGAAACCACAAAAAAACATCCTGATTTCTCTCTCACGTTATAACTAATATTTCTCTCCCACTGGTTATCGTTAAGAAGCCATTTCTTTCTCTTCCAAAAGTTTTTTTATTAAACATATCTAGCCTTTATTTTTGCCATATATCTCGAGCCAAAAGAAAATAAATCCTTTTTTTCTAGTCTCTTTTCCTTATTCCCTTTGGAATAAATGGAAAAAAAATCCCCTCTTTTGTCATTTTCCACTTTCCTAGGCATAACTACTTCCAATTTCTCTCCCTAATATTTAGGAGTCAAATTCCACATAACAACTCTTAATACATTCTCAGGAGTGTTAACAACATTCATAATAATTTTATTTTTTTGTTTATATCAAAATGTAAAATTCTCCATCAAACATAAATATCTACAATGAATAATCTCGCCCTAGAATTTTCTATTTTCTAGTCATAAGAAAAAAAATAAAAAAATACGAGTCACTTAACCAGGGGTATTAGATCTCCCCTCCCCTAAAAATGGACACCATCCTCAGTATTTTCAGATTCCATTCTTCTTTGGAATAATTTAGGGAAATATTTTCTGATATGTTTCTCCAATTCCCAAGTGGCCTCTTCAATACCAAGGTGCTACCATTGCACCTTGACCTATGTAATCGATTTTTTCCAAAGAGTAGTGTCCATATCATCCAGAATATGTATGGATTCAACCTGGAATTATCCTTCCTATTCGACCTATGAAAAATTCCAATTAATTACATGATTAGGATTAGATATATATTTCTTTAACAATGATACATGAAATACATTGTGAGTTTTAATATGAGTTGGTAAAGCTAATTGATAGGATACTGGGCCAACTCTACCTAGTATCTCAAATGGCCTACAATATCAAGGAGCCAATTTAGAACAACTCCCTAGTCTTAGTGATGTTTTCTCTTGCCTTAATTTAAAATAGGCATGCTCTCCTACTTGAAACTCTTTAAGAGTTATTTTTATATTAGCATAACATTTTTTCCTATCCTCTACTTCTTTTAAATTTTTCCTAAGATTCTTTTCCAAATGCTCCATTTCTTGAAATAGTTCTAGTCCCAATACCAATCTATCTGTTGAGTCCCAAATTTGCATCTTTTCCATACACTTTTCCATACCTTTTTCACTCACCTAAACCTCCCAAATTGTCAATATCATGTGCAAAAGAGCATTTAACATGGTTTTTAATTATATTTTTGTGTTTGCTATTTTATCTAGATTTTGTTCATTTAGCTGCGGAATCTTGCCACTTTCGCAGCTGCTGCAACTTTCCGCAGCTATTTTGTGAAACTCTATGCTACAGGTGTCTACAAGGGAAACGAGCCACATGGGCAGGTCAGGAATGACGTGGACATGGTTCGTGTCCTATTGGTTCAAGAAAACTCATCCAAAGAAGCCGCGGTCAAAGACGTCCACATGGAAGTCAACCATGGAGTTTCATGTCGGCCGGACTCTGTTTCGTGTCACATAAAGATCCATACGGCCGTTTCTAAGCCTGCGGAGGATAAATCGACATCTGTACAGGGCTCTAGAGTCGAATTCAAGCATCCACCTCCCGTAGATTCACTTTCCAACACGGCCATGCTCCTATATCCGTGGACGTAGTGGTCTACGTGCTTTCCACCAGCATGAACTTTAGGAGACAGTTACAGTTCGTTGTTATATATAATGCGTTTGCATACACATATAGAGTCAGTCGATATTAGTGAATGTAGTCTCTGTTATCTTTTGATTAGTCTGCTCTGTAGTGATTACGCTGCACTTGTGCCGTAACATTACCATTATGTAATGACTGCTTTTTAATATGAGAAGACTCTGTTTTTCAACTTAATTCATATTTGAGGACCGTTGCCAAGGCTGGTGTAGAGGGCCCCTGCTCAGCTAAGGTTTTGTGCATTAGTGTATAATTTTAATTTCATTTCATTGTGTCATAATCCATTCATATGTTCATATATTGCATTTGTTTCATTTCTGTTTATAAACTTCCATAATTTCCATTTCATTTCTGTCTTTCATGCTTTATGATTGTTAATCACTGATCAGTGTTCTTGTTTCAGGTTATAGATAGGCAGCCCGGGCATTTTCATAGCTTTTTGACTAATGACATGGAACTAACATTGTTCTGCTGCTAGTTTGCTTTTCATAGATTTTGTTTTATTTTAGTATTGCTTATCTGCTTCAATAGTTAAATTTAGATATACTAATCTGCTCATAGCATCTTCAGTTACCTCCGAAAGCCACAGCTGGACTGATGGTGAGGGATTGTATTATGAGATGTGTAGTTTAGTATTAGTTTGTTTTCTGCAAATTTAGATATATTAAGCTGCTCATAGCATCTTCAGTTGCCTCCGAAAGCCACAGCTGGACTGATGGTGAGGGATTGCATTATGTAATGTGTAGTTTAATATTAGTTCCTTTTCTGCAAATTTAGATATATTAAATCATGCATGACATCTTCGGTTGCCTCCGAAAGCCACAGTTGGACTGATGGTGAGGGATTGAATCATGAATGTATGGTTTAGTATTAGTTTACTTTCTGCAAATTAAATATCAGTTACTCAAGTTGTTTATGATTACTTCCGAAAATCATAGCTGGACTAATGATGAAGGGTCAGAAGATAAATTGATGTAATGTGATTTAGATTTATTTTGTTGCAATTTTGAATTTCCTTAAGCATAGTTTCTTTTGTGTTTAGTCGGCAGCAAGAATAGTTTGGTTTTCATGCTCACTAGTTTACTGTTTTGATTTATTAGATTAGCAACACCTTTTCATTTCAGCAGTACATTTTCATTTTCTTTCAAGTCTTGTCATTGTAAATTTCAATTTGGTTTTAAAGTTTCAAGTTGGTAAATCATTATAGGGGATATCACTTCGTTGAACAAACATAACCAAACTTGTTTTCATCTTAGAATTTTCATTTCACCTTAGAAAAACCAAAAACGACAAAAAGTTAAGAAATAGGTTATCTTGCACATATAGTGCGCCGCACTTCATCAGCTTACGATTCCCGGATTGACAAATTAAATGCAGCAATTTAGGACACACTAAATTGACCAAACATTTTGGCGCCGTTACCCGGGAAGTGTAACTAGGTAGCTAATTTCTTAAAAAAAACAAACATAAAATCATAAAAGAAGGGAAAACTTGATAACTTCTTGAAGTATGCTCTCCTCTTGCACCTAGTGTGATCTGGAGGATCAGAAAAGAGAGTTATTGGTTTAGTAATTTCTTAAGTATGCTCTCTTCTTGCACCTAGTGTGACCTGGAAGATCAGAAAAAGGATTATTAGCCCAACTTTTAAAAAAATAAAAAAATAAAAAAAAATAAAATAAAAAAATGACATGCATAGAGCAAGAGATTCTAGGGGAAGGTTTATAGCTAAAGCCAAGAGTTCGATTTTCACAACTCCATCTTCTTCAAGGCATAGACCAGATTCACCACCATCTACCCCTAGCCTTAAGATTTTTGGAAGTCAAGGAACAACTGAATTAGAGGATTCTCCTATACCACCTACTAAAACCCACTTAGAAAACAAAGAGACTTTCTCTTATCCTTCCTTGGTAGAAGAACTAGAGGACTATAAGGACTCTAAAGAAACTATCATGACAGAGGAAGTAATAAATAGAGGTGGAGGTAGAAGAGGAGGAAACAATGGAGATAACAATGGTGAAGGAAATAATGGTAGAAATAGGGAAGGAGACAATTTACTTGGATTCCCTATAGTTGATGAGGAAACTCATGCAACAATGAAAAATATCTCACCATCTGTTCTCCCTAACTTTTATGGATTGCGAAGTGAGGATCCTGAAACATTTCTGTTTGAGTTTGAAGTTGTGTGCCGAACTTATGACTATATGGAAGATTCTCAAAAACTCAAACTGTTTCCTTCAACATTGAAGGGATCTGCTTTGAAATGGTTCATGGGATTAGCCACTCAATCTATCACGACTTGGAATGAAATGAAACAAACATTTTTGGATAGATACTTGGACTATTGTATGCCCACCAATCACAAGGATGAGGTATTCAAAATGATGCAAAAAGAAGATGAAAATTTGGAAGACTTAATTGAAAGATTTCAATACAACTTGAAAAGAGCAAAGATGAGCAACTTAGATGATGAAACCTTGAAAGCCCTCATATTAAAAGCCATGAGAGATGAATGGATAGACATTTTAAACATGATGGGAAAAGGAGACATTTCTCAACTTCCATTTCGTGATATAACAGAACTATGTATCCATCTCTCAAGAGGAAAATCTAAAACTGGAAAAGGGCCTAGGGATCCTTCTCTTATTAGGGCTAACAAATCTGCAACTGGATCAGTAAGTAGGGCAGAGATTGGTAATATGCTTGATGAGTTCAAAACTGATATCCTAGGGAGCCTTAGTGAACAACTAGACACCCTTAAAATCCAAAATAAGCAAAAAGCAGAAACAGATGCTTTAGCCATATTTTGTCCGAAATGTAGGAAGAAACATGCTTTAAGGGAATGTCCCTTGGATGCAAAAGTTGTAGAAACATGTATGATTTGCTCAGAAAATCATGAGATCAAGGATTGTCCTTCAATTCCTGGACTCAAAGCTGTTTTTCAAGAAGATCCAAACTCAGTAGAATCTCTCTGTTTTGTCGCAAGGAGACCTTGGTAGGGACAACAATCTCAAGGGTTTAATAACCCTATGAATCTTCAAACCCCACCAAATTTGAATCCTTGGCAACAACCTTGGCCCCAACATCAAAATTCATATCAGCCATGGGTACAAGGGATGCAAATTCCTTATGGGAGATTTGCTCAATTTTATCAATATCCTCCATCTTTTCAAAATCAACAAGCTCCACAACTTCCAAGCCCAAATCCACAACTTTCATTGCCATTTCCACAACAACAACCTTCTCAACAAAATAAAAATCCTCAACTCATGCTTCCATACCAACAAAAGACAAATCAACTTCCAGCTTAGCCATTGCCAAATCCTAATAATAAAAATCCTCAGAATACTTACATGGTAGAAGGACAAAAATTTCCTACCTATATGATTGTTCCTCTCAACGATGTACAACTCAGATCTGGTAGAGTTTTAGAAAAACCTTCTATAGATATTCAAGAGCAAGATACCTCTGAGGAGGACTCTCTTCAAGTTAATAAGGGTTCTGAGGAAGAGTCTCTTCAAAATTCAAGCATGCAAAAAGAAAAAGAAAAGTTAACACCCACAACTCCTATAGTTGAGCAACCTGTATCTTCATCTACACCTCCTTTTCCGGAAAGACTACAAATTGATAAGGGGGTGGAAAAACAAATCTTGTTGCCTAACTATGACTTTCTAGATGAATTGAAGAATGTTTGTATCAAGATTCCATTGCTACAAGCCATTCGAGAAATTCCTATTCTAGCAAAAACCATAAAGGAGTTGAGTTTCAAAAGACCAGGAAGGAAGCTAAAGGACACAAGAAGAATCTACCTGGTAGGAAAGATTGCAGACATTATGATGGGAAAAATTACCATGCAGAAGTATGTAGATCCAGGAAGTCCAATTGTCAAGACACATATAAATGGGATAGAAATTCCAAATACATTGATTGACTTAGGGGTTGCTATCAACATTATGAGTAGACAGACTATGGAACAGTTAAAACTTCCTAATCTTCTCTTTACACCTACTTTACTACAACTTGCAGATCGATCAGTTATTAAACCAGATGGTGTATTAGAAGATATTTCAGTCTCCTTAGATTCTTGGGAATATCCAGTAGATTTTATGATTTTGACTCCCAAGAGTAATCTAGGAGGGCACCCACTTATCTTAGGAAGACCTTGGCTAGCCACAGTTGATGCTTTCATTAGTTGTAGATCTGGGGATATGTACATTTCTAATGGTAATTCGACAAAGAAATTCAATTTGTATCCTCCAGCAAAAGCAATTACAGAAATAGGAGACAATGAATGGGTCAATGATGAGGACACTATACAACCTGTCTTTACCATTTCTGAAATCAGTGAGGATAGTCAAATTCTGAACACATTAGAAAATTTTGAGACATCTTCAGAATATGACCCCACACAATTTCAGTTGGAATCTGACATAGAAGATTTATCATCAAGACAAATGTCTCTTTACTCTATGGAAGAGTTTGGTAGTTCTACTATTGAGATTTTTCCAGGAAAAACATTGAATATCAACAAACATTTGGAAAAGTCACAACAAGAAGAACTAACCAAAATCTTGCAAAAACATTCTACCGCATTTGCATGGGAGTATACTGACATGAAAGGTATTGATCCTAAGACTTGCATCCATCATATCTATATTGAGGAAAACAGTAGACCAATCAGACAACCTCAAAGAAGGATGAATCCAAATCTTAGGGAGATAGTGAAAGAAGATCTCCAAAAACTTCTCAATGTAAACTTCATTTATCCAATTTCAGATAGCCGATGGGTTTCTCCTTTGGTTATAGTACCTAAAAAGAATGGTAAATGGAGGGTATGTATTGATTACAGGGAATTGAACAAAGCAACTTTGAAGGATCACTTTCCTTTGCCTTTTATCGATCAGGTATTAGATACATTAGCAGGTAAAAAGTACTTTTCATTTTTGAATGGTTTTAGTGGCTATAATCAAATTCAGGTAGCACCTGAAGATCAAGATAAGACCACATTTACTTGTCCATGGGGAACTTTTGCCTACCGAGTGCTTCCTTTGGGTTATGTAATGCACCAGCAACATTCCAAAGAGCAGTACTAGGAATTTTTTCTGATCTAATCCATGATTGTGTAGAGGTTTATATGGATGATTTTACAATTTATGGTAATTCCTTTGAAGAGGCATTAGAAAATTTGGAAAAAGTTCTCATAAGATGTAAAGAAACAAACCTTTCATTAAGCCATGAAAAATGCTTTATGATGTTTACTGAGGGGATTGTTTTAGGACATCATATTTCAGGAGATGGGATTAAGGTTGATAGATCAAAAGTTGAAGTCATCTCCAAGTTGCCTATTCCAAATTGTCAAAGAGATGTTAGAAGTTTTTTAGGATTTACTAGTTACTATAGAAGATTTATAGAAAACTTCACTAAAATAACATCTCCACTCTTCAAATTGCTTACAAAAGACTGTGAATTTAAATGGGATCCTGATTGTCAATCAGCTTTTGAAACTTTGAAAACAAGAATATCTGAAGCACCTATCGAGAGGACCAAATTGGAAACTTCCTTTCCATATTTCTACAGATGCTTCAGATACAGCTCTTGGAGCTGTGTTGGGTCAAAAAGATTTAATTCCTTATGCCATTTATTACACCAGTAAAAATTTGACTCCCACAGAGTTGAATTATACTGTGACTGAAAAAGAGTTCTTAGCCGTTGTTCATGCAATTAATAAGTTTAGACATTACATAACAGGCTATGAAACTTTTATTCATACTGACCATTCTGCAATTAGATATTTAATGAACAAACCTGTTACTAATGGCAGAGTGACAAGATGGATTTTACTTTTGCAAGAATTCAATATTACTGTGTTGGATAGACCAGGAAAACATAATACAGTAGCTGATTTCTTGTCTAGGATTCAGAATACTAAAGAAGATTCTCCCGTAGAAGATAAGTTTCCTGATGAATACTTGTTTGCAGTAACTATTAAGACCCCTTGGTATGCAGATATTGCTAACTATTTGGTTACAGGGAAACTACCTTCACATTTATTTCCAAGAGAAAAACGAAAGATTATTCAAGAGAGTTCAAAATATTCATGGATTTCTAACGAATTGTTTAAAACAGGGCCAGATCTTGTGATCAGAAGATGTGTCAGGGAAGATGAAATGCCCGATATTCTTAAGGCATGTCATGATGAACCATGCAGCGGACACTTTGCAGACAAAAGGACGGCCTATAAAATCCTCTCTTTAGGATATTATTGGCCTTCCCTCTTCAAAGATGCAAAACAATATGTCAAAAGGTGTGACAGCCGCCAAAGAGTAGGGAAACCTACCCTTTCAAATGAAATGCCATTGCAACCACAGGTACTCATTGAACCCTTTGAAAAATGGGCTTTAGATTTCATTGGACCTATTAATCCACCATCTAAGCAAAAGAAGTATATATTGGTTTGTACCGATTATGTTACTAAATGGGTGGAAGCCAAAGCATTAGTATCTGCTACTGAAAATTCAGTTATTCATTTTCTTTATGAGGATATTTTTACTCGCTTTGGTGTTCCAAGAGAAATTGTGACAGATCAAGGGAGCCAATTCACATCCAATTTGGTGGAGAAGTTGATGGAAGAATACAAAATCAAGCACAGAAGATCTACTCCTTACCATCCACAAGCAAATGGTCAAGTGGAGTCCACAAACAAAGTTCTTGAAAGTATCATCACCAAAACTGCTCATCTACATAGAAGAGATTGGGCAGAAAGGCTTCCAGAAGCCTTGTGGGCCTACAGAACTACATGGAGGAATACAACAGGACATTCTCCCTATGAACTTGTTTATGGGAAAGAAGTCTTGCTCCCCATTGAGTTCCAAGTCAATACCTTCAAGATAGCAGTTCAGTTGGGAATGGACTTATCAGAAGCCCAAAAGCATAGAATGGAGCAATTGAATGAGCTAGATGAGATCAGACAAGAAGCAATTCTAAGAACTGATCTAGTTCAATATAAAAGAGCTAAATGGCATGACAAGTATATCAAAGAGAAGAAGTTTCAAGAAGGAGATTGGGCATTGTTATTTGATTCCAAGTTTAAAGATTTTCAAGGAAAATTCCAGACTCATTGGCTTGGGCCATATGAGATTGACAAGATCTTTAGCAATGGAGCTGTAAGAATCAAGACCATTGATGAGTTTCAAACTCCTCTTATTGTGAATGGCCATAGATTGAAAGTTTATCATAAGCCACTCTCTAAAGAGGATTTTGTCAAGATGTTTCAAGAAAGTTCTGCAATCAGGCTGGTACAGAAGAATTTTTCTTCTCCACCAGCCTAGCTTTTGTTTTTCATTTAAAAAAAAAAAAAAAAAAAAAAAAAAATGGTATAAGCCTGAAAACCAATCATTGATTGGCAGTCTTATGCAGAAAATATAGGGTGAAAATCAGGAACACCTGACACTCTATATTTTCCAAAAAAATCTCTCTTTCATTTCACAAGCTTTGTCACCACCCACTCCATTTCATTCCACTTCATTCCATTCCATTTCATTTCATTTCACTTCATTCCACTTCATTTCATTCCATTCCATCAATAAAAATCTTTTTCATGACCATTTCCATCTGGTCATTTGTCATTTGTTCATTTTTATTCAACCAAGTAATAGCTGTGTCAGTTTCCGCAGCTGACATCTGTTTCCGCAGCCAGAAGCAGATTCCGCAGCTACTACTCTGTTTTCAAAGAGAATGTACAATCAGATGTTATTGCCATAATTAGAAAATAAAATGCAGGTGAGAGGATCAATGGAGCATTCAAGACACCAATGGAGATCAATCAGTTGAAGACCAAGGGCAAAGGCAAAGATTCCAAAGGTATGAATAAAATTTATTTCAAATAGTATTGAAAAACACATTTTTATATAATTCTGAACCATGAGCTCTATCCATTACGCGCAATGATTATATTGACAGTTCCGTAACCTTTCACGATCTCCATATTATCCTCTTGCATTCATTCACAAACGGTTTTATCATTAAAAGTCCGATTTTCACTCATGTTCCAATATCCCACCGGAGATAATGAGACGTATTTGATTTGACCAAGGACTCTTACGGCCGCATAAATTCATAACCGTTGATTGAAACGTGTTCATATTTATTGCGCAGCCACCAAAATTCAAAACACTGCCGAATGTGTTATACTTTGTTAATCTCTTTGTCGTGTCTCTGCTGTGTTTACGAAACCCCACTCTGTTCATTCTCACTCCCAGATATCTACCCACTGTTTCACTCCATTTCGTTCCTTTTGCTCATTCTCACTCCCAGATATCTACCCACAGTCTCACTCCATTCCGTTTATGGTGCTCATTCCCATTTTATGATACATCCCCACAGCCATTGTGCTCGTTCTTGAACATTCAACCATTCTACTTCCATTTGAAACCCTCACGAAGGCAAATTTGTGAAGAACAGAGAAGTGAAATGGGAAAATTGCTAAGAGCAGAGCCGGAAGGACCGAAGTTTATAGAGGGATATCCGCAAGTAAAGGAGATATTGAAGAAAGAAAAATGGCTGCGTTTTATCCAGAAATTTAGAGGTAACCATAAAGAAGTTACGAAAGCATTTGCAAGGTCGTTTGATGGCTCGGAAGCAGAAATTGGAGACCTTAAGTTTGTGGTCAATGAAGCATCTATAGCAACAACCACGGAACTTCTTCAGAAGGGAGAGCGTTGGTTCAAAAATAAAAGCATCAGTGATGAGGCATGGAGAACAATCTTACGAAACCAAGGTATGGATATAACTGTTTTTAAAAGAGGAATTCTTGTGCATGCATTGAAAGAAGAATGGGCCACTTTATTGCTAGTTGTTCAGAAATTCATTACATGTGAAGGCCGTTTTGGGTCCATGTACATGTACCATACCAGGCTATTGATGAATTTTCTAGAAAATCAAACTCTCAATCTCCCATATTTTCTATTCAATAGCTTGAAGAAAATGGTTGTGACTATTCAGAAACACTTAGGAGATGTAGAGCCTCATCTATATCACCACGGCCTTATAAAAATTCTGATTGAAAAGGAGTTAAAGGAAAGAAAAGACACATGGGAACAATTTCTAGTTAGAAATTTCTTTGAGGAACCTCAGGAAATTTTTGAAGGTAGTTCAACAAGAAGGAGTAGAAGAAAAAGAATAAATGTTGAAACCCAAATTACTCCTACTCAGGAAATTCCTGCAGCTAGCACAGCAAGAAGAAGTAGGAGGAAAAGAAAAATTGATGAAATCCAAAATACTCCTACTAATACTATGGAAAGAACTGATAGGGAAGAGAGACTGGTAAAAAGGAAGAAGAAGGAAATCAAGGGTAAGAAGCCAATAATACCAAAAGAGAAAGAAACTATTGAGGCTATACATAAAACTCTTTCTTCTGAAGAAGAAGATCATCAAGTGCTATCAGAAAGATTAGTTTATCTTCAAAAACAGTCATCCATGCCCAAGAAGACAGAAAAAGGAAAACAAAAACAAAAGGATAGTGTACCACAGTGTGTGAGGAGAAGCAGCAGACTTAAGGGAAAATTGAGGAAAACACAAATTAAGGGTCCTCATTTCATTGATTTGGGTGAGGAGACATCTGAACAGTCCCCAACTGACCATAGTCCATCTCAGTCAGTTAGTGAACCTGGTTCATTCCATTCCCAATCAGACAATGAGCATACTCCATCTTATTCTTAGCAAAATATTGATGTAAGCCCTCCTCGGCCAGATTTTGAAATTAACTCTCCTTCACGGCATCTTGGGGACAGTCCAATAAAAATGACACCCGAAATAGACCCCAAGCAGCAGGAGGTATATGACTATATAGAATCTTTGGAAAAGGCAGCCACAGGTCCAAGTACTTCTTCCATTCAGCCTCATACATTGCAGGATGATTTAGTTCAATCATTAAAACAGGAAATTTTTGAGCTGGAGCTTTTAAATAGGTACATCAAAAATGAAAATGAAACATTGAAAGAACAAGGCAAACTGGACAAGATCATCCATGATAATACTATGTTACATTTGGGAATATGGCAAAAGAAGAATAAGAAATTGAAAAGGAAATGCCAGAAATTGAGCAGAGCACTTGTAAATATCAAATTTAGGTGCTTAATGAAGAAACCCAGAATGATGGCAGTACCAAAGAAGAAGAGAAGGGGATTGGATGTGCTGGCTGAAGTATCAAGGCACATGAACCGAACAAAGAGTATCAAAATTTTGGTTGCATGAGGACATGCAACACCTTCACAGTGGGGGTATGTTGAGTCCCAAATTTGCATCTTTTCCATACACTTTTCCATACCTTTTTCACTTACCTAAACCTCCCAAATTGTCAATATCATGTGCAAAAGAGCATTTAACATGGTTTTTAATTATATTTTTGTGTTTGCTATTTGATCTAGATTTTGTTCATTCAGCTGCGGAATCTTGCCACTTTCCGCAGCTGCTGCAACTTTCCGCAGTTATTTTGTGAAACTCTATGCTACAGGTGTCTACAAGGAAAACGAGCCACATGGGCAGGTCAGGAATGACGTGGACATGGTTCGTGTCCTATTGGTTCAAGCAAACTCATCCAAAGAAGCCGTGGTCAAAGGCGTCCACATGGAAGTCAACCATGGAGTTTCATGTCGGCCGGACTCTGTTTCGTGTCACATAAAGATCCATACGGCCGTTTCTAAGCCTGCGGAGGGTAAATCGACATCTGTACAGGGCTCTAGAGTCAAATTCAAGCATCCACCTCTCGTAGATTTACTTTCCAACACGGCCATGCTCCTATATCCGTGGACGTAGTGGTCTACGTGCTCTCCACCAGCATGAACTTTAGGAGACAGTTATAGTTCGTTGTTATACATAATGCGTTTGCATACGCATATGAGTTAGTTGATATTAGTGAATGTTAGTCTCTGTTATCTTTTGCTCTGTAATGTGATTACGCTGCACTTGTGCCATAACATTTCCATTCTGTAATGACTGCTTTTTAATATAAGAAGACTCTTTTCTCCAACTTAATTCGTATTTGAGGACCGTTGCCAAGGCTGGTGTAGAGGGCCCCTGCTCAGCTAAGGTTTTGTGCATTAGTGTATAATTTTAATTTCATTTCATTGTGTCATAATCCATTCATATGTTCATATATTGCATTTGTTTCATTTCTATTTATACACGTCCATAATTTCCATTTCATTTCTATCTTTCATGCTTTATGATTGTTAATCACTGATCAGTGTTCTTGTTTCAGGCTATAGATAGGCAGCCCAGGCATTTTCATAGCTTTTTGACTAATGACATGGAACTAACATTGTTCTGCTGCTAGTTTGCTTTTCATAGCTTTTGTTTAATTTTAGTATTGCTTATCTGCTTCAATAGTTAAATTTAGATATACTAATCTGCTCATATCATCTTCAGTTACCTCCAAAAGCCACAGCTGGACTGATGGTGAGGGATTGTATTATGAGATGTGTAGTTTAGTATTAGTTTCTTTTCTGCAAATTTAGATATATTAAGCTGATCATAGCATATTCAGTTGCCTCCGAAAGCCACAGCTGGACTGATGGTGAGGGATTGCATTATGAAATGTGTAGTTTAATATTAGTTCCTTTTCTGCAAATTTAGATATATTAAATCATGCATGACATCTTCGGTTGCCTCCGAAAGCCACAGCTGGACTGATGGTGTGGGATTGAATCATGAGTGTATGGTTTAGTATTAGTTTACTTTCTGCAAATTAAATATCAGTTACTCAAGTTGTTTATGATTACTTCCGAAAATCATAGCCGGACTAATGATGAAGGGTCAGAAGATAAATTGATGTAATCTGATTTAGATTTATTTTGTTGCAATTTTGAATTTCCTTAAGCATAGTTCTTTTGTGTTTAGTTGGCAGCAAGAATAGTTTGGTTTTCATGCTCACTAGTTTACTGTTTTGATTTATTAGATTAGTAGCACCTTTTCATTTCAGCAGTACATTTTCATTTTCTTTCAAGTCTTGTCATTGTAAATTTCAATTTTCTTTTTAAAGTTTCAAGTTGGTAAATCATTATAGGGGATATCACTTCCTTGAACAAACATAACCAAACTTGTTTTCATCTTAGAATTTCCATTTCACCTTAGAAAAACTAAAAACGACAAAAAGTTAAGAAATAGGTTATCTTGCACATATAGTGCGCCGCACTTCATCAGCTTACGATTCCCGGATTGACAAATTAAATGCAGCAATTTAGGACACACTAAATTGACCAAACACTATCCTCTAGCCTGCTCCTACTTAAGGGTACCTGGTATTTTCTCCCATATGGGGACTCAAAGGAGCTCATTTCAATGAGGCTTGATAACCATTGTTGTAAGAAAATTATACAAGGTGTAAATAATCCTCCCATTTAGCAGTTTGATTCAAGATGTACATTAGCAACATGTATTCCAGAACTTGATTAACTCTCTCAGTCTGCCCATATATGTGGATGATATGCAGTACTGAAATTTAACTGTGTGCCTAAACTGGTAAGAAATGACTTCTGAAAATTTGAAGAAAATTTTAGGTCCTTGTCTGATATAACCACCTTAGGTATACCATGCAACTTAAACTTTCTAGAATGTGATTAAATCTCTCAGTCTACCCATATATCTATGGATGATATGCAGTACTGAAACTTAACTTTGTGCCCAACTTGGTAAGCAACTATTGAAAAGTGTAACTAGGTCGGTCTTCATGTTGACTATGTAATTATGTATATATGTAAAGAAGATGTCAAAATGTATTTTTTGGTGTACTTGCTTCATGGGTTTCATGAGAAATATTTTTATTTAGGTAGAATTCTTCTTGATGTCTATTAGGATTGAGTATTATAAGCATACAAGTATAATTAAGTGTCATGTCAAGTCTAGAAATTATGCTCCAAGACCTTGTAATGATATCATGAAAAAATGGCTCATAAACGAGGATCAAACCTACACTCTCAATGCTGGAATAAGAGTTCTCAATTTCGGTCGATGAACATAAGTTAAAGTCGGATTTCATGAATTTGAATGGTCAACCTAAATAGAAGAAAAAAATGCTATATATACCCAGATCTATGGTTCGTTTGACATATAGATATTTTCAGATTTCCCTCTCAATATTACGAACAAAATCTGGGTTAGGTTGCAAACTGTTTTTAGAAGGAAATAATTGTACAACTTTGAATTTATGCTACTGAATTAACTAAAGCATTTAAGTGTGGTTTTTCTCTGCGGTATTTACAGAGTTTAAGGTGCAGAAATTTGGACAAGTTTGTAATGACAGAAAAGGGAAGTCTATGTTTTGAATAGCAAGGAGAGAGGCCTACTCAACAAAGATGAGGATAATAAAACATCAATAAAGGGTCTATGTTTTCGTCTGTACTTACCTCGCATTTTTGAGGTATGCCAAGGAAGGAAAGGTCACCTAAAGGGTCTGAAGAATAGTAAAAAGTGAATGGTCTCATAGCATACAGTGTGAATAAGTGAAAGTAAAAATTGCGGATCTGAAAACTGAAGATTGCGGAAAATTGCAGGAAGTAGAAAATTGAGGAAAGGTGCACAAAGAGGATTGCAAAGAAGTATAAGGTACAGGTTTCAGATAAGAAGGAAAGTTACAAGAAGGGTACAATGATATCACTGTGTTGAAATATGAATCTAGGGACGTTTTGAAGTATAGACACAATTTGCAGAGGTTGAGACAGTGATCCTAAGAGAAGAGGCAGTAATTGTGAGGAAGATAAATCTATGATTTACCTTCCTATTGTTCAATAAATTCATCTACAAGCATATGCGAAATTAAGATCAAAGTCTTGGAAGAACATTTAGGTTAAGGGTCTAAGTCTGGGTCATGGTACTTGTCATTTGAATATCTATAAGAAGAATTCTTTGCAAGTTTTCCTCTCCAAGAGGGATAGGACTTTCCTTGGCTCTAGGAGCCTAACTTTCATGTCTATTTCTCTTTGATAATTGAATTGATGAAATTTTAACTTAACTAAAAGAAGAGAAGATATAAGTATCATAATTAAGGTCACAAGCAATTATCAAGAAGAGAATTGGTATTAACCTACATCCCTTCAAATTCTCAACATGGTATCAGAGCTAAGGGGTTGAAAACAAGGGATGCTTGTCAACAAATACACTCAAGGAAGCATAGATCAAAGTTTCAGTTGGAAAGTGAGTTCAGTTTACAAATAATACTATATAGCTACTTCAAACATCCTCTACCATCAAGAATTCAAGATCACCTAGATTGAAGAATTATATCTTGGAAGAAATTCTTAGCCTCTTCGTTATCATCAAGAAAGATGTTGCAGGAGAAAGTCACTCTCTCAAGTAAGTATCTATGAATCCATCTGAATCTGTCCAAATGACTTATTGTTTACAGAGTAAAAAATTGTTTGGGTTATCTAACTTCAATGCATGGAAGAAAAGGATAGATCTAAAGCTAATTGAAAATGAAGTCATGGGTTTCATAGAAGGATCTACAATACAACCTCCAAAAGAAGATATTATAGCATATACCACATACATGTAGGGAGACATAAGATCCCAAAGGATTCTTATAGAATCCATAAAATACTCTCTCATTCCCTATGTATACAAGCTAGAATCCTCAAAAGAAATATATGACAAATTGGTGGAAAAATTCTCAAAAAGATCTACAAAGAAAATAATATCCCTGAGACAAAAACTATACAAAATTGAAAATGTGAAAGGAAGGAATAATTCCATATCTAATGGAGATTTTCGCAATACGAGAACAACTACTAAAATTGGGAGAAGTAATGTCGGATAGGGAAATACTCACTATGGTACAAAATATATTACTGAAAGCATGGATAGATTACTCTTCCAGCATAGATAGGAGAGAATAAGCCATGACATTCCAAAGTCTAGGTAAGATAGAAGAATCAAGATTGAAAGAAGGATCAAGAAAATAAAATCAAGCCTTTGCCACCATGTTTGGGAAGAAAGGAAGATTTAGTAAATTTGGTCCTCAAAATAAAAAGAGAAATGTGAACAAAGCACAATGCTTTGGGTGTAATGATTTTGGGCATTATAAACGAGATTATCCTATGCTAAGAAATGACAAGAGGAAAAAGGAAGAAGCCCATATAAAAGAACCTGATAAAAATAAATCTAATAAAGAAGAAGCGAGGGATCTCAACCATGATTAGGATCTTATTCTTCTATGAAGTGATTTCTGTTGGTTGTAAAATAGTATGATAGGGAGTAATGTATATTATAGCATCATGATAAAAGCAAGATATGAGCTCCTGGTGTAGCAGCTCTAGGGAAAAACCTCTCTAAAAATATTACTAATGGAAAGAAGTCATTAAGAGCAAGGGTCATCATGGAAACAAATTTCTGGGATGTGATGACATATTAATGGAGCAGGCCAAGAGAATGAAGCTCTTCATTCTTGAGAAATTGCTACAAGATGAATCAAGGGAAAAAGGGTATGAGCTATGTATACATCTATATGCTAACACTGGATGCTATGAAGTCATGTCATAAGGTTCCAGGTAATGAACTTCTATATTTATAAGTATGATCTAGGGAGGAGTATCTCTAAGTGCACAGACAGATGAAATGAACATAATATTTCCTCATGGAATATGAGGTGGTTTTATATTGATGCAGGGGCATTAGACACTAGCCAACAATGTAGGAGGTTTTTTCCACATGTTGTGGCTAGGAGGGTTCAAAAAAATCATTTGAGTGTAACAGAAAGGTGTCTATACCTTAGCTATCTGTTGTATTTAGTTTAGTTAGAGTTTGTAGAAATCGAATATTTTAGCCCATTTGTAATGTTTCAGTTAATCGAATAAATTCTATTTAGGCTTTTGGTTTACCGGAAACGGTCCTCACAGAGGAACCAAAGAGGCACATAATGATGTATATAAACTGTATTCCACTAAATGCATAGGGGAGGAGATTTCTACAATAAATTTTGTGTGTTAAACAATTGCTTCCGGTTGAATAAATTTCAACTCCCATTGATTACCAAACTGTCTTGAATTGGTATTTGTGAGGAAATTTGTTTAATTGTGAGGCGATTGAACTCTGCGCGTGTATAATTATTGATTTGAATTGTTGTACAGTATCTACATCCCTCTGTCCACTGTTTCTCTTGAATTGTTCGAACAAGCTCTGTGAATTAAATCCCAATCGCAGACGAAGTCTGTGTATGATCATGGTCGACTAACTCTATTCTGATGGTAGTGAAATCCCGCCGTAAGAGAAATAGACTGTTTGTTGTTAATTGAATCCTAAACTAAGGTCTGACCCTGAGTTAGCAACCGGGAGAGCATAGACAGGAAGGCGTTAAACCGTGGTCAATCACTGTTCCAAAACCGAGGGTGGATTTGCGAAACCAAACCGCCCATATCGCACCGCTTTTGCAAGATAAGCGGTATTCCCAATTTGGGAGCGATTCCATAGAGTGGTTGACACATAGCAAAAGGTGGGACCCCAAAACCACCTTTTCGCGTGCCATCACACATTAAAGTTCGACTGAGGAGGCAGTGTGATATTGATGAACGCCGTCGATCTGGAGGAAGGCTCATCGGACGGAGATCACATTCAGAAGTAGCCCGGAGGTTAATCAAGGTATAGCTATGTGTGTTTAATGGAATTTCCACTGATCGTAAGTGTGGGTCCGGCCTAAGTACATCAAATGTTACATTGGTGATGTAATCGGGTGATTCATGTAACCCCGGAGTATTTAACCTTTACCATATAATTAAATCTCGAAGTTGGCGCTGATTCTATATTGGAGATGTTGTGGAGTTATAAGGGTTGATATGTTTAAAAATTTTCTCAAGGTGCTGAATGCATTATTTATCAATTTCTCTGAAATTGATAAATAAAATTACAAGAAGCTGTGGAAGACCACATGGCGAGGAACCGAGTCAATTGAGGAAAATGCTGACAGAGCTATGATAAGAGACCAGCTCTCCTTAGGGGCCGAATTTCAGTCTTGTTGCTATCATTTGTGGTATCAGAGCGTGTTTTTGAGTTGTTTTTGCAGAGAATTAACATCGCAATCCGAGTCGGTAGAGGTGCTGGCAGAAGGAGAGGCGGACCTGTTGCCAATGCAGAAGTGTTGGGGATATTACAGAGGTTTGAAGCCAGAATGGATACCATGGAGCGAAGACAGCCCAGAGATCCTGAAGACATCAGTGAACCTGAAATAGAAGAAGCGGAAGAAAATGCTGAGATTCCTCCTGACATGAGGCTCCTCAGAACTGTTCTGGGGTTTGCAGTTAAGCCCAGAATTGAAGTGTCGAGTTTTGCAGGGGGACTGAATCCATAGGAGCTGGTGGACTGGATTAATGAAATGAACAAGTTCTTTGACTATGAAGAAATGAGCGAGGATCAAAAGGTCAAGTTTGCAGTAACAAAGCTGAAGGGACATGCTACACTTTAGTGGGATGGAGTGCATGCAGAAAGAAGGAGAGTTGGCAAGAAGCCCATCAAGAACTGGACCAGAATGATGGCTAAGTTAAAGGGTAAATTCTTGCCTAGTGATTATCAGCTGACATTGTTCAGGAAAATGCAGAACCTGAGATAGAGGTTGCTGATAGTAAAGGAATACACAGAAGAATTCTACAGAGTGAGCATAAGAGCTGGGCAATTTCAAGACACACCAGAGAAGACTGCCAGATATGTGAATGGTCTCAAGCTCAAGATCCAAGATGAGATTGGGCTTTTGTCTCCTAAGACGATTGAAGAGGGCTATCAGATGGCCTTGAAAGCAGAGGAGAAACTCCTGAGGAAGCAGTCTGCCAAAGGGAGAGTTACTTTCCGTGGAAAGGGAAGTTACGGTGGTAGAGGAAAGCCTACCCCACCCAGGGATGGAGATAACAGTAGCTCACCTCAGAATTCATCTACAGAGGGTGATGCAAGAGGCAGAAGGGGTTCTTATAGAGGAAGAGGAGGCAGAAGCAGAGGTAGAGAATTGAGGTGCTATAAATATCATCAAGTGGGACACAAGCACTATGAGTGCCCAGAGAATGTGGGTGTTGGTCCACGAAATGCTGTTGTTGCCCAGGCTGGAGAAGAGGTAGCAATTGAAGAATAAATTCTACCGGAGAGGGGAGAGTCCTTGGTGGTTAATAAGGTCCTGTTGAAATAAGCCAAAGAGGTCACTGAGCCTGCAAAAAGGAAGACTTTGTTTAGGAGCATATGCAAAGTCCAGGGAAAATGCTACCAGCTAGTCATTGATAGTGGAAGCACATAAAATCTGGTTTCCACTAAGGTAATAAAGAAGTTGAAGCTGAAGACAAGGGAGCATCCAACTCCCTACAGGGTGTCCTGGCTGCATAAAGGGCACCAAATGATTGTAAAGGAACAGTGTGAGATAGAGCTGCAAATGGGAAATTACAAATACAAGGTCCTGTGTGATGTAATGCCCATGGATGTGTGTCACATACTGCTGGGTAGACCTTGGAAGTTTGACAGAGAAGCGGTGCATGATGGCAGTAAGAACACTTACAATTTATTCAAGGATGGAGTACATCATACATTGATACCCATGGAAGAAGGAGAGCCATCAAGCAGACTGGTTGATCCAAAGACCCTGTTGCTGAGCGGGAATGAATATCTGTAGTAGATAGAAGAAGAAGAGGTAAGTTTTGCTTTAGTTTGCAAACCTAAAGTAGTTATTACTTCTACAAATATTTCTGATTTTCCAATAGAAGTCCAAGAGATGTTAGACAATTATTGTGACATTGTTGTGGATGATTTACCTGATGAGCTACCACTTGTGAGAAAGATCAGCCATCAGATAGATTTTATCCCTGGTTCAAATCTACCAAATAAGGCAGCCTACAGAATGACTCCCATAGAAAATGAGGAAATCAGGAGACAAGTACATGAATTGGTGGACAAGGGACTGATCAGAGAAAGTTTGAGTCCATGTGCAATACCAGCAGTATTGAGCCCAAAGAAAGATGGAGGCTGGAGGATGTGTACTGATTCCAGAGCAATTAATAAAATAAAAATCAGGTACAAATTCCCTTTTCCCAGAGTTTAGGATTTAATGGATTGTTTGATTGGTGCTAAATATTTTTCAAATATAGATTTAAAAAGTGGATATCATTAGATCAGAATAAGAGAGGGTGATGAGTGGAAAACTGCCTTTAAAACAAATGAAGGACTGTATGAATGGACGGTCATGCCTTTTGGGTTATCAAATTCACCTAGCACTTTCATGAGACTTATGAATGAAGTTTTGAAATAATTCATTGGTAAATTTGTGATAGTGTATCTGGATGATATATTAGTTTTCAGCAAAACCAAAGAAGAACATTTAAGGCATCTTAATTATGTCTTGAAGAAGCTGCACCAAGAGAAACTTCTTATAAACTTAAAGAAATGCTCATTCATGAAGGAAGATTTGGTGTATTTGGGCTTTGTTGTTTCTGCAGAAGGATTGAAGATGGACCCAGAAAAGGTTAAGGCAATTGTGGAATGGCCTTCACCCAGAAATGTTTTTGAGGTAAGAAGTTTCCATGGACTTGCCATTTTTTACAGGAAATTTATAAGAAAATTCAGTAAGATTAATGCACCCATCATTGAGACAATAAAGAAGAGAAAACAACCATTTAAGTGGACCGCTGAAGAAGAAATAAACTTTAAACTTTTGAAGCAAAATATAACTGAAAAGCCTGTTTTGATTCTGCCTGATTTTACTAAACCATTTCAAGTGAAGTGTGATGCCAGTGGAGAGGCCATTGGAGCTGTGTTGAGTCAGGATGATAGGCCTGTAGCCTATTTTAGTGAAAAGATGAATGACACCAGAAGGAAGTATTCCTCTTATTAGAAGGAATTCTATGCAGTTGTTCAAACATTGAAAAAGTGGAGGCATTATTTGATGTCCAAAGAATTTGTACTATATTATGATAATCATGCTTTGTAGTACATTGTACAGCAGCCCAAATTAAATCATAATCATGCCAAATGGGTTGAGTATCTCCAAGGTTTCAACTTTGTTTTGAAACACATAAGTGGCCAAGAAAATAAGGTAGCTGATGCTTTGAGTAGGAGGCACATGCTTGTTCAAGAAACCAATTTTGAAGTTGTAGGATTTGATTTTCTCAAAGAATTGTATAAGAAAGATTCAGATTTTAAGGAAGCATTTGAGGCATGTTGTAACACTATTCTAATAGATAGAAGCTAGTGGCTGGATTGTTTCTTGCAGGAGGACTTACTATTCAGAAGAAACCAACTGTGTGTACCAAGATGCTCCATGAGAGAAAACTTGATCAAGGAGAAGCATAGTGGTGGACTTGCTGGACACTTTGGTACTGAAAAAACTTATGAGCAGCTGAGTCACTTCTATTATTGGCCCAAGATGAGAGTAGACGTGGAAAATTTTGTGAAAAATTGCAAAATCTGTCAATGTGCCAAAGGAAAGAGCCGGAATGTAGGATTGTACACTCCCTTGCCTATTCCAGACGGGCCTTGGGACATGGTGAGTATGGATTTTGTTCTAGGATTGTCCAAGACTCAGAGAGGGAATGATGCAGTCTCTGTTGTAGTAGACAGATTCTCCAAAATGGCACATTTTATCCCATGTTATAAGACTAGTGATGCCACCCATGTTGCTAACTTGTTTTTCAAAGAAGTTGTTAGGTTGCATGGGTTTCCCAGGAGTATTTTTTTAGACAGAGACACCAGATTTGTGGGCCATTTTTGGAGGACACTGTGGAAGAAAATTGGTACCAAAGAAAGTTTCAGCTCAGCTTATCATCCCCAGACTGATGGACAAACTGAGGTAGTGAATAGGAGTCTGGGAAATTTGTTGAGATGTCTTGCAGGAGTGCATCCCAAGAAGTGGGATCATATTTTTCCTCAGGCAGAGTATGCATATAATGACTCACCAAATAGAATCACAAGGTAGATTCCATTCCATATTGTTTATGGAATGCACCCCAGAGGAATATCAGAGTTAAGAAATCTGGGAAGGGCAGAGATGAGAAGTGCTGATGGTGAAGAATTTGCTTCAGAGATCCAAGCCATACATGAACAAGTGAAACAACAGCTACAAGGCAGCAACATCAGATACAAAGGCATAGTAGACTTGAGCAGAAGAGAAGTCCATTTTGAAGTAGGAGATCTGGTTTTGGCACACTTGAGAAAGGAGAGATTCCCAAGGAAGCAGTATAAAAAACTGAAGTTCAAAAAGATTGGACCATGCAAGATACTTAGAAATTTTTCTGCAAATGCTTATGAGATTGAATTGCCTCCTGATGTTGGAATATCTCCCATTTTTAATGTTGCAGATTTGTACAAGTATGAAGATGATGGTGCAGAAGAAATGTCAGTAGACAAGGAACAGATTGAGTGGGAAAAGCAGCTACCTCCAGCATAACCATTACAACCAGAGAAGATATTGGACAAAAGAGTGTTCAGGAAGACCAAAGGACAAGAGTACTTTCAGTACTTAATAAAATGGAAGGACAAGCCAGAGGAAGACACCACTTGGATGACTGAAGGAATGTTGTAGGAGATAGGCAGATTAGTGGAAGAGCTCATGGACAGGAGCCCATGGAGAAAATTTCCCTCGGGAGTCTAATGCAGGGGCATTAGACACTAGCCAACAATGTAGGAGGTTTTGTCCACATGTTTTGGCTAGGAGGGTTCAAAGCCCATCTGTCATGTTCAGTTAGATGTCTATTGTATTTAGTTCAGTTAGAGTCTGTAGAAGTTGAATAGTTTAGCCCATCTGTCATGTTTCAGTTAATCGAATAAATTTTATTTAGGCTTTTGGTTTACCGGAAACGGTCCTCGTAGAGGAACCGAAGAGGCACATAATGAATTATATAAACTATATTCCCCTGAATGCATAGGGGAGGATATTTTTGCAATAAATTATGTGTGTTAAGAAATTGCTTCTGGTTGAATAAATTTCAGCTCCCGTTGATTACCAAACTATCTTGAATTGGTATTTGTGAGGAAATTTGTTTAATTGTGAGGCGATTGAACTTTGCGCGTGTATAATTATTGAATTGAACTGTTGTACAGTCTCTGCATCGCTCTGTCCACTGTTTCTCTTGAATTGTTCGAACAAGCTTTGTGAATTAAATCCCAATCGCAGACAAAGTCTGTGTATGATCATGGTCGACTAACTCTATTCTGATGGTAGTGAAATCCCACTGTAAGAGAAATAAACTGTTTGTTGTTAATTGAATCCTAAACTGAGGTTTGACCCTGAGTTAGCAACTGAGAGAGCATAGGCAGGAAGGTGTTAAACCGTGGTCAATCACTGTTCCAAAACTGAGGGTGGATTTGCGAAACCAAACTGCCCATATCGCACCGCTTTTGTGGGATAAGTAGTATTCCCAATTTGGGAGCGATTCCATAGAGTGGTTGACACGTAGCAAAAGGTGGGACCCCAAAAACCACCTTTTCGCGTTCCATTGCACATTAAATTTTGACTGAGGAGGCAGTGCGATATTGATGAATGCCGTCGATCTGGAGGAACGCTCATCGGACGGAGATCACATTTGGAAGTAGCCCGGAGGTTAACCAAGGTATAGTTGTGTGCGTTTAATGGAATTTCCACCGATCGTAGGTGTGGGTCCGGCCTAAGTACATCAAATGTTCCATTGGTGATGTAATCGGGTGATTCACGTAACCCCAGAGTATTTAACCTTTACCATATAGTTAAATGTCAAAGTTGGCGCCGATTCTATATTGGAGATGTTGCGGAGTTATAAGGGTTGATATGTTTAAATTTTTCTCAAGGTGCTGAATGCGTTATTTATCAATTTCTCTGAAATATATAAATAAAATTACAAGAAGTTGTGGAAGACCACGTGGCGAGGAACCGAGTCAATTGAGGAAAATGCTGACAGAGCTACGATAAGAGACCAACTCTCCTTAGGGGCCGACTTTCAGTCTTGTTGCTGTCATATATGAACAAGAAACTAGGAAGGTTGTAATTTCATGGGAATGGAGAATGTGCAAAAAGGAAGAGATCATAAAATACAACCATGTCAAAGAAGCAGTTATCATTCGAAAGCCAAGAAGATGTGACTAGGAGATCTCTTCGAAGGATATGTAGACTCGGATATAAGTCTAGTAAATAAGAAGACCCTTGAAAAAACATATCATTAGGAGATGTGTCAATCTGTATGAAGGATGTCGATGCGTAGAGGAAGATGTCATGGTGAAATTTCATCACTAAGGTAACTTTTGTTCAAAAAGGTTCATATGTATATGCTTATCTAGATGAATGTGTGCAGGGATGCTAATCAAAGTAATGTTGTACGATCCTTGGGGATAATTCGAAGGAAAGGAGCACGACATAATGATGGACCAGATAAGGAAGACTGATGAATCACTTTATGATAGTGGACATGACTCGTGACCGAAATTGATGGATGATTTGTGCCCTACGAAGCAAAAAGTTGAAGATTCCTCAATATCGAAATCCATTACATTGAGGGGAGGAACTCTTCATGAGTAACTGTATTGTTGCTACAGGATCCTGGTTGATGAGGATCCCGGTGGTAAGTTTCTTTCTTGGAAGAAAATTGAAATATGTCCTTCCTGTGTTAAGAGGGAGTGATGTATATGATTCTCTATTACATGTGTAATGCACTAGACCAAGACTAATTTTCATACATCTTAGTGAAGGACATGTGAAGAGAATGGATAGACACATCATTTTGGTCTTCACCTGGAAGACAGAATGGAGGATTGGGTAATCATCCAACATTCGATACTCTTTGAGAATGAGATACGACATTCAAGATAAGAGTAGTCATGGACCAATATTCTTTGAGGGTTGGCTACCCAAGAGATTAATAGTCCAAGAAGGTCATACTCTGGGAACACCTAGGTGGGGTATGTACCTTGGAGAGACAATGACTATGGTGTCTATTAATCACGTGTCTTGCCAACATTGTAGCCCATTGTCTCATTGATATATGGGGATATTAGTAAAGGCCTTGCACTAGGAAAGTGCTGGTTGATATGATGCTATACAGATGCGATTACCAATCCAATTCTTCTTATCAGATTTTTTAGTTTGAAAGTAACCATGTACCTGTATGAATACCCCCTAGTTAAGAGGGAGTGTTTAAAAGTGTAACTAGGTCAGTCTTCATGTTGACTATGTAATTATGTATATATGTAAAAAAGATGTCAAAATCTATTTTTTGGTGTACTTGCTTCATGGGTTTCACGAGAAAGGTTTTTATTTAGGTAGACTTATTCTTGATGTCTATTAGGTTTGAGTCTTCTAAGAATTCAAGTATAATTAAGTGTCATGTCAAGTCTAGAAATTATGCTCCCAGACCTTGTAATGATATCATGAAGAAATGGCTCATAAACAAGGATCAAAGCTACAGTCTCAATGCTGGAATACGATTTCTCAATGTATGCCTATGAACAAAAGTTAAATTTGGCTCTGATGAAGGTGAATGGTTGGCCTAAATAGAAGAAAATACCACTATATATACCCAGACCTACTGTTCATTTGACATAGAGAAGTTTGCAGATTTCCCTTTGAAGATTGCAGACAAAATCTGGGTCAGGTTTCAGACTCTTTTTAGAAGAAAATAATCGAAAAACTATGAATTTATACTACTGAATTCACTGAAGTGTTTAAGTGCAGTTTTTCTCTACAGTGTTTAAATATTTTAAGGTGCAGAAATTCAGACAAGTTTGTAATGACAGAAAAGGTAAGTCTATGTTTTGAATAGCTAGGAGAGAAGCCTACTTAGCGAAGACAAGAAGGATAATAACACAGCAATAAAGGGTCTCGGTTTTGATCTGTACTTACCTCGCATGTTTGAGGTATGCCAAGAAAGGAACGATCACATAAAGGGCCTGAATAATAGTGAAAGTTGAATGGTCTGATAGCATATAGTGTAGATAAGTGAAAGTAAAAATTTTAGATATGAAAACTGAAGATTGTGGAAAAGTACAGGAAGTAGAAAATTGCGGAAATGTGCAGGAAGAGGATTGCAAATAAGTATAAGGTATAGATTGCGGATAAGAAGGAAAGTTACAGGAAGGGTACAATGATATCACTATGTTGAAATATGAATCTAAGAATGTTTTGAAGTATATACACAATTTGCAGAGGTTGAGACAGTGATCCTAAGGGAAGAGGCAGTAATTGTGAGGAAGGTAAATATATGATTTCCCTTCCTATTATTCAAGCAATTCATCTACAATCATATACGAAATGAAGATCAAGGTATTGGAAGCACATCTAGGTTAAGGGTCTAAGTCTGGGTCATGGTAATTGTCATTTGAAGATCTATAAGAATTTTTTTTTGTAGGTTTTCCTCTCCAAGAGGGAGAGGTTTTTCCCTAGCTCTAGGAGCCTAACTTTCATGTCTGGTGCTCTTTGATAATTGGCTTGATGAAATTTTAACTTAAATAAAGGAAGAGAAGATAGAAGTATCATAATTAAGGTCACAAGAAATTATTAAGAAGAGAATTTGTATTCACTTACAACCCTTGAAATTCTCAACAACAACGACTTCCCAAAATTTGAATAAAATTATAGGTCCGTATTTGATATAACCACCTTAGGTGTACCATGCAACTTAAAAGAATTCCTTCATAAAATATCATCCACTTGTGTAAATTTATACACGGGAATGAAATGGGTGGATTTTGTTAGCTTATCATCAACCACCATTATAGAATCATGTTGTTTTCGGGTATGGGGAAAAACAATAATAAAATTGAGGGAAATCACTTCCCACTTCCATTATGATATGGGTTAAGGGTGTAATAGCCCGAGTGGGTGCTGATGTTTTTTTTTACTTGTTTACATTCTTTGTATTTTTCTAAGAATTTTGCAATATGTTTCTTCATACTAGGCCAAAATACTTCTTCTTTTATGGATGTAACCATCGTGTGATAACTTTGATATATTATAAAGGGTTTCTTATGACATTCATTTGTAATTAAATATTTAATTTTCTCATGATTAAGGATATACAAAATATTTTTTGTAGACTAAAAACCAATTATTGTTGATCCCATAATCAACCTATTTCTCTTGATCAATTTTAGTTTGCATATTTTTTACATATTCAATTGTAGCTCTAATTTGTTAGGGCTAACTCTTTGACCTGTTCCAACAGATTTTTCTCACTCTGGATGATAGAAATATCATGTATTTGTTTTAAGCTTTGGCTTATGGCATCCACTATCATATTATCTTTCCATTTTATATTTTTAATGTCAAAGTCATATTTCCTTAGGAAATACATCCACTTATATTTCCTGTAATTCAATTCAGATTCATTGAAAAAGTATTTCAAGCCGATGTGGTTTGTAAATAAAATATATTTTTTCTCAATCAAATAATGACTCCACATTTTGAGGGCATGAATCACTACATCTAGTTAAAAATCGCAAACCTCACAATTCTTCTCATGCTCTTTCAATTTTCATGACTCATAAGCCACCATGTGCCCTTCTTGAATAAGCACACCCCTTAATCATTCTAGATATTCTATCTTGAGTACTAGAGCAACCATAAGAAAAAGTTCCAATTTTTGAAACCTCTCTTGACATTGTTGTGTCGATAGGAATTTTACTTCTTTATTTTGTAAATAGTTTATAGGATGTGTCAGCCTAGAGAATCCCTCTATAAACCTATGATAATAAGTAGTTAGTCGAATAAAATATATTATATCAACCATGTCTTTAGGTACTTACTAGTCAAGAATGGCCTTCACTTTCTTACGATCTACGACTATGCCTTCCTTGGAAATCACATGGCCCAAATATTGAATCTTATCCTCGAATAAGTTACATTTATTGAATTTTTTATACAAGTGGTTTTTTTGCAAGGTTTGAAGTACTAATTCTATATGCTTCTTGTGTTCCTCCATAGTATTTGGGTATACCAATATGTCATTAATAAACACCAACATCAATTTATCTAAAAACTTGTTGAATATACCATTCATTAGGCACATGAAAGTAGCAGGGGCATGTTTAAGACCAAATGGTAGCATAGTGAAGTTAGAATGTCTGTACCGAGTTCTAAACATTGTTTTTGGTATATCACCTTCTTTGATTCTCAACTGATGATACCCAAATATAAGATCTATTTTGAAAAATACAGTTTCCCCCTTTCCTTGGTCAAAAATATCATCAATGCAGGGTAAGGAGTATTTTCTTTTATTAGCAATTTATTCAATTGGAGATAATATATGGATAGTCTAAACATACTATATTTATTTTTAACAAAAAGGACTGGTGAACCCCCCAGGGACACACTGGGACTAATATACCCTTTTGACAACAATTCTTGCAATTTGATTTTCAATTCCATAATTTCTAGAAATATCATTTGCTAAGGGGCCTTCGATATCGATGTTGCTCATGGTACTATATCTATGGAGAATTATGTTTCCCTCTTAGGGGGTAGTCCCAAAATATCTACAAGAAACTCATCTTCAAAATTTTTTACCACTTCCAATTCCTCTAATTTCACTATTTTCTCTAACGATTGATTTCAGTTCCAATAACAAAGAGTTGGCACCCTTTTCTAGTTGTTTTCCTTAATTGTAGTGTTGATATTTGACATAATGAAATGGGCCCGGGAATACCCTTAGTAATCTAAGTTTCACCTTTGTTAAACATACATGTAATAGTTTTCTCAAGGAAGTTAACAAGTGCTTTATCACTCTCCAACCAGTCCATGCCTGTCACGATTTTAGAAGAGCCTAATGATAATATATTTAGACTGAATGAATTTAATTTCCATCTAAGGTAATTGGGAAAGTTATGTTTCAGCTAGTGACCCTTCCTTTTGTACCTATAGCTAGTTGTAGTAGCCAAAAACTTTTATATTTTTGAGCCACTAGTTTACAATTTTCTACCATTTTTGGGCTAATATAACTTAGTCTAGAACTAGGATCAATTAATATTGAAAAAAGTTGGTTATGGATAGTACCTTCCATTTCTTCCGTATTGGATTCATGCTCCATATAAAACTCCTCTAAGGTTGTGATAATGTTAGGAATAATCTTGTCTATGTCATTAATGGTTAGGTGGTCACGAATATGAGGAGGAAGATCTGTTAGATTCTGAAGAAGAGGAGGAGCATAGAGATGAATACATAGCACAATAAGATTTATATTGGATGTCTCAAGTTCCACTTTCTCTTTCGATTGTTTTACCCAATATTTCTAGGCACCCAGAGAAACTGTTAATGAAGTACAACCTTGACAAAGCAGTGAAAGCGTAGGATCATTTGGACAACTTGTACGTACATCTGCAAATGCTTGAGGTACATTACGATGATGTTGCACATATAATTTTCCATTGTACCTTATATGGAAAAGCTATATGGTACCACGATATTCCTCCAAACTCAATCCAGAATTAGAAGGGGTTTAAATATCTATTCCTTGAAAAAATTTCTGACGACAAAACCCCTGTCATGTTATTAAAAGAGATGGACAATTTGAAGATGGAGCATAAAGAAAACGTTAAAGGTTTTAACCATAGGTTTAATCACATATTGAAAAAAATTATTGAAAATACAAAACCTTATGACTCCATCACCATTGATTACTGCACTTATGCCATACCAACAAGCATCATGCAGTTAGTGAAGGGAACTGCGAAAGAAAATCTAGCAAAAAATCAAGAAGAAGTTATTGCAGTTGAAAAGAAATTATGCGTGATTAGAGTCACTATTGATGATGAACGTTCAAAATAATCCAAACACATGGGAAAAATGTCCTGGGCATCCTCAAGTAAGGCTAACGATAAAGAAGCTATTGATCTTGAAATCTTGATTCAAACCATTAAGTCTCTATCCAATGAGATGGTAGAGTTAAAACAAAGGTCAAGAAAGACCACCGCAAGTAGCAAGTCCCCTAAATTTAACTTCCTAAGAAGAGATTTCAACTCCAGTAGCAATAGTAATTAACCAACCAAGTCTAAATAAATCTTTAATGCCATGTTGAATGTTGAAAGCATGGGAATGGACCAATATTTTTTGTTTCTTAAAGAGTATCATTTAGAAAATACATGTCCACAATGGAATCACAACATGAACACCCTAGTTGCACACATCATTGATACAATAATTTTAGATGAGCAAACTGAGCCAGCGTAAGAGAAGGAATAAACTACTGTAGCTGAAGAAATTACGTGTTGGACACACAATGAATACGGTCACTTGTGTATACACAACTGAAAATAAAAATTCCAAAGAACCACCACTGAGTGAGGACCCAAATCAAAAGCAAAACGACTGATAAAAGTTAAGAAGCCGAGGGTTGGTCTCCATACAAGATTTTACAAGGAAAAATGTCAAAGAATAGTTTTTAAGGAAGATCACACTGTCTGTCAACCCTGAGAGAAAGTCTGGAAACACTGTTATAACGAATAGAACTTCCACCAAAAACAAAAGCAAGCCTACCATTCCCCAAAGTATCAGATAAATTTACTCCTCGAGACTCTTTGGAAATTCCCACCATGCTTGATTATAACATAGTTAAAGACATGAAGAAATCTCTTAACAATATTTCACTCTTCAAACTTAGAAGGATCATGAACTAGAGGGAACTTCTTGTCCGAGCTCTTTAACAACCTTCCTCAGGTAAGAAAGATTATTCATAGAAGGGATATGGTAAGTCTTCTAGTCCCTTGGAGTTTGTTCTTAATGCATTAACATTAGATTCTAACACACTCTTCCCTCTGTCTTTATTGACATTCAAATTTTTTAATTATAATGTACACAATTTCTTAGTTGATTCCGGTGCATCTATAAACGTAATGCCACTCTATGTAGCTAAGAAAATAAATTAAAAATTGGATAACATAGATGCCCAAATTATTTAGATGGACAAGAATCTTATCCATTCTGTTGGCGAACTTAGAAATTTGCTTATTCTCCTATCATTCGATCAACGAGTTCACCCGTGCATAAACATGGTAATTGTGGGCATCCTGAAAGAATAAAATGTATGGATAAGTAGAGACTGGTCAAGAAAATTGCAATGGTATTTTACTACTGACTGGTCAAATTTATGATTTTGATTTAAGGGAAGAAACAACGAAATCTAGGTACACTCAGAACGTTAAATGAAGCACATTTTCACACCCTTTGAGGGGAAAATGAGTCGTTTTCTTTTGCAAATATAGTATTTGGTAATTGCTTCTTGGAGACTAACCTAGGGTGCTCTATTTCTCAGCCTTCCCTAATCCCACTAGACACATAGTTGGAACTCTTTCCTAGTCCAGCTAGTGCAAATTACATTCATACATTAGATAGTAGTAGTAGTATTATTATTACTAGTGTAGGGTGTAGCTCTTGTGCATATAATGTTTGGACTTTGTTTTTTGATGGTTCAAAGACACATAAGGGCTTTGGAGTTGATTTTGTTTTAGTAAAACTATGATAGAGAAAACACCTGATATCAAGCCACTTGGAATTTGAGTCAAATAATAATATAGTGAAATACCAAGCACTCATCCCGGGCTTACATAAGGCCATTGACTTCAATGTTGGAGTTATTAAAGCAATAATCGACTCAAATATTGTCGTGCGATAGGTACATAATACTATACATTGTGCTTTTCCTAATATGAAAAGCTATCAACAAGAGTTATGGTGTTTGATTTCTCAATTCCAAGATTTTAACATTATATTTGTTCCTAGAATGTGTAACAAAACTACAAATTCATTAGAAAATGTTGTTGCTAGGTTGTGACTTTTAGGGACGGTTTTTTTTGTTGAAATTATTTATAAACCTATTGGAGGATTAATCCGTCTTGTGGACAAGACCGATCTCTCTAGTACTAAAAGTATCTAGCAACAAACAACCAAATAAAATAATCTTTCTCTAAGCATATATGATCCATGAAAAGCTCTATGGAGGCGTTAAGGACTTACCGTTTGTCCAGTGCTTGTTTGAAGTCGTTGTTGTTCCTCGCGCGCTTGAAGGAGTTTTCCTCATAAACCTGCAGTCACAAACAAGAAAGATATTTCATAGCACCTGTATAGAAATCATCATAAACCATGCTTATCATAGTGATCAATGAATCTATGAAATAAACCATTGATTGAAAGCTTATTGAGAAAAATTAGTATATTTGTATTAATTTCAAAAGAAGAAAATCCTTACAACCTGAGCCTTGATGTTGCACAGGGCTTTCCGGGGTCCGAAGCAGAAATCTCCTTTACTTTGATAAGCTTTGCACTCCTCCAACCAAGACGAATAGAGGTATGTAGTCTTTCCTCACAAAAGTCTTAATTAACTGAGTCTGAATCTCAACAACACTTAACTTCAAATATTCTAAAGATTCAACTCCCTTTGAGGCTACCCAATGCCTCTTTTTATAGTAGAATAGAGGAGGTTTTCTGTTCCAACCATGAAGGGATAGAATCCTCATTCAAAGGGATAAGCTCCTCACATCAAGCGGTTAGCTCCATAAGGTAAGGGATACATGCACCTCATAAGAGCGGTTCTATCATCGCAAGATATTTTTTGGAAGCTTCTAGAATTCACTTTTATTGAGATTTTTGGAAATTACTTGCACCTTTTTGATCTTACAGGGGTCCGCACTTTTAACACAGATAAAGTGCATTCAGGTATGCAAGAGAGATGAACATTAGGTGCAGGACCGCAGGCAAGATAGAGAGAAAGTGCGACACCAAAGTTTAGGAGATTTTTAGGAACCTTTCTCTGATTTTCAAGGCTTGACATGAGGAACTGATATGTTAGACTTGCAAAGGGAGAAGTATGAGTAATAATGAGCTCATACACATAGCAGAATTTCATGATGAAAATTTTTAGTGTAACAGATTGCCCCCTAAAGTGCAAAGTCTGGAATAGATGATGCTGAAGTCTGTCATATATGAAGAGTGCAGTACTTTATCATTTCAAGGATCATCCTGTGGTCACCCCAGTTGGAACCTGTAAAAACATTCAATGCAAAATTATATATATATATCATCGCTGAGGTAGGAATTCCCATACTCAGATCAAAACTAACTAGAGACTAATTCAAACTGTTCTGATACAGGAATGATTTTGAGTACATCACAGTATAGACATGTGTAGACACAGTATGGACACAGGCATCTATTTTTAAATATTCTACTGTATAAATGATAACAAAATTCCTCGCAGCCTGGATGGTAGAAACTAGATCCAGGTTCTTGATTTCCACATCTCGAACTAGTACGATTCTATCCATGTGAATAAATGTGTTGAAGTTGAACATGGTAGAAACCACTTGATTACCAGTCAATGATGTAAACTGTTAACACGTGTGAGAGTAACCACTAGTAATGTCAATGGCTGTCAAAGTACTCAGTACAATCCATGAAATGTGAATGAATGAGCTGAAGTCGAACATGTCATGGAATCATTTGATTGAAGGTCAATGATGCAACCTGTCATCGAATGTGAGAAACCTGCCATTGAGGCATGCAGATTTCAAGGTACTAACGATTTCTGGATCAACTTCCTAGATAATGAGCTGTCATCGATAGAAAGTGATCTGTCATAGGCAAGCCCACAACCCAAAATCATAGATCAAATTTTGAAAAAATATATTGGCAAGGACTGACTCAGAGATGGTCAACAATGGATGATAGATATTTTGCAGATGAATGGTTTATTTGAACTGTCCTCTTGAACACATAACGACACTGCAGATGGCTTGGTAGTAGTTGACCCAAAGCCAATACCCAGAAACCAGATGAAGACTATCAAATGAGGTTCGATTAACTGTTAGGCAAATGATTTCCCGACCCAGGTGATTGAAAGTGTCGTGTTCAAGAGTGGTTAACTAGACTTTCGAAAAATCAAAATACCACAAAAAAGTCATTTTCTCTCTTTTCCCCCACCATTTCTTGCAAGTACCTATTTATTTTTGACAAGATTGAGGAGGATAACATTTGCTTGTTTATAAGCTCATCCTTCAGATGAGTCCAACTTAGTTTAAGATTTGAACCCTAAGAAGGGGTGGTTCGTTCCTGTTGAAAATTAAACAGGTCCTTTACTGTTAAATTTTAACGAGTCCAGTATAGGAGAAACTCGATGTTTCTCATTTTTAGGGAGTCAGAAGAAAAACTCAAGAAAACTCCATGGGTGTACTTTTTCGTAAATTTAGTCTCTCGGGCCTGAAAAGGGATAAAATAATGTGGGAGAGAACTCTATTGAATGTAATTAGTCAATGTATACCTTTTTCATAAATAATCCACTTCAGTCCATAAAAGGAGTAAACTTATACTGAAGGGACGATTATTCATTTACTTTAACGAGTTCGAACAATCAAGTACTCAGCAATCTTTTCATATTTAGAGAGTCTAAAAAAGGGCTTAAAAGAGAACTCCAATGTTTCGCTTTTTCATAAAATTTTGAAAGAGTCTTAAAAAGTGATAAAATTATGCTCTTTGTTGAAAAGTGATCAGTTCTCCTGATAAATCGAATTTTTGCACAAAAACTTGAAACATTACACATACCTGTTTAAAATAAGTAAAAATTCTTTCAAAATACCCCTTTCTAAAGTGAAAAATAAATAAATTAAAAATTCATCTATTCGAAAAAACTTATAAAAAGGACTTTTCAACTTCATTTTTACTGTTCAAGTTCAGAGTGAAAAGTAGAAGCTTTTGGGTAAAAAAGTTCCTATGAAGATTATGGAAGATCCGTCTGACGAAATCGAGAACTGTCAGTCCCAGGTAATCCACGTCCTCTTAATCTTGCTTTTCATCCATTTACAATTCTTTTTAGGCTTTAGTTTTTATTTTTTTAAGGGAAAAATATGTTTAAGAAACCACCTGCTGGGATCCGCAGGCACAACACACGGGACCTGCAGACCTCGACCTTTTTCTATATAGAAAAAGGTCGTGGATCCGCACTTTACCTACAGAATGCGTGTGTTCCTACGCACTGTGTACGAAGAAAAAGTGCGGTCCCCGCGCAATTGAATTTCAAAATCAAATTTTTCATTTGCCGCCCAAAAATTTACAAATTAGATTGTTCTAACTTATATTTTTATGCATTGTAGGATTAGCAAGATGTTGATTTGGACAGAACGTGAGCATGAGGATGTGGATGACACCGCGATGCTCCATTTTCCCACAATGCAGGCTTTAAGAGCATGCGGTTTGTATAAATTTTGGGCCATTCAGGGCATGAGGGCACAGGTAGCCCTCCTGACATGGCTGGTAAATAGGTGGAATGTGCAGGACTAGTGTTTCATTATTGGCGGCCACCGGCTCGAAATTGAGTTGGAGGATATTTATTTTCTGACTAGTTTGTCCAAGAGGGGCGAACAACTTTCCTTGTTTGGGACTAGGCCAGGTGGCCAAACTGTCGCTAGTCTTCGACAAGAGTTTTGTAATGATGAAGCAGACCCCAGGGAAAAATGGATTGATATAAAAACTATCATCCGTCCTGAGCTGAAAGTGATTGAATTTACTGTTACCAGACTGTGTGGGAGTGCCGCACTGCATGTGGCTACCGGTTCCCAGATGCGTATTGCTGTGGACTGTTTTCGAGGCACCATTTTCAACTGGTGCGAAGCTGTGTTGGCCAATGTAAAAGGCCAACTGGCTAGAGAAAAAAATGGCAAACTAAATAACTTTGGATACTGATCCATCGTGGTCACTTTTTCTCTAGAGAGGGTACCCATGCTAGCTCTGCAAAATATTCCTGTTGATGATGGTCGACCCCGAGAACCTAGGATGGTTCGTTGGGTTGCATTGATGGCCTGTCACGGTATTGAGGTCACTGAGATTGTTTGATTTCCTCCTTCATATTTTCGTTGGCTGGACTGCCAAATTTTTGTCATCGAGGAATTTCCATATGCCGGGATAGACTTCCGCGGCGACCGGGAGATGACTCTCCCAGCAGGGGAACAGTGGGATGAATCAGGTAAAAATATTTTCAACGAATTCTCAATTCTAATTTTTTATTTTTGATCGTCTTGTCAATTAATAACCAAAAAGTTTTTATGAATATAGATGTGGGTCCACGGTGACCAGCCCATCTCCAGCCCTATGACAGAAGACAACCAGTTGCAGTCGCGCCAGCCCCAGTAGGCCAATCAGCGGAAATTTTTTCTGATTTAGAGCATCATATAGAGCGTCTAACTCTAGATATTCCAGAGACAGACATAGATGAGATCCCACTCAGATTTTAGAGATACGTGATTGGTGTTCCAAGACCTTTTAGGAGGTTCCTGTGTAGGGTGGCTTGGGCAGTGGTTTCTTATCGTGATCACCATCAGTGATGGGATGATCATGTTGTAGACTCATATTTTTGACTTTTTGTGTTTATCATTTACCGATCATAAGGTGCTTCCAACATATGATCAAAGACGATGTATATTTTTTGAAAACTATGATATATCACTATTTACCGGCTATCTGTATACATATTATGGATGTTGTTTGTTTTACTATTTTGATCATTGCAAATGTCGATTTATCATACTAGAAGCAACTGTGTCTGCTAACGTATTTAAATGTCTTGGAATATGTTGATATTCAATGTAATCAAATTCACGTTCCAAGAGACGAACTCTTAAAAATAACCGTAATAACACTGGATTTATAATGGCATAAACTCGGTTTAATTGTAATACAACAAGTTTAGAATCCAACCTAACAATCAAACTCCGAATTCCAAATGATATGGATTCAGATAATAACTCAATCACTGCACTATACTTGGCAATGTTATTTGTTGTTTGACCAAGGCTTACCCCATGCATGGATACTAACTCATCAGAGGGTGAATAGATAACCCAAGCTGCGGAAGAAATGTTCTGTGTACTACGACAAGCACCATCAGCAAAACCAATGTAGGTTTGAAGAGACATCAACATCTGCAATATCAAGAGTAAAACTCAGATAAGCAGGAATAGTGATAAAAACACACTTCTAAACTAAGCACACTTTTCTAATCTAAAACACACCAGCAGTAAAGAAATCTAATCTAATAAAAAATCTCCATACCAAGCTAAGCATAGTATCGCTTCAAATAAAGTCCATTTATGGGTTTATCTAAAGGGACACCATCAAAATCTATCAGCTCATAGGCCCCTTTATCGAACTTTCGTTTGAAAATGAAAGGGCCATGCCACATGGGCACGAATTTCCTAGCTCCTAGCTTATCGTTGGCTTGATCATAAACTAAGACTAGGTCTCCTTCTGAAAAATTTCGAGGGGTAACACTTCTATCATACTGAGCTTTTATTCGTTTAACATGAGCCTCGTTTGCTATTACGACATTTCGTCGATTCTCATCTAGCTGAGCTAAGTACAGGAAACGTTTCTCCTCCTCAGACGTAGCTGGGAGTAATTCTATGGCTAATTTCAGTGACGGAATTTCGCATTCAATCGGCAACACAACTTCCACACTGTAAACGATTTGAAAGGGAGTGAAACCAGTTGATGTTTTTACTGAGGTTCGATATGCCCAAAGTGCTGAAAATAACATGGAATTCCAATTCGTTTTGTGAGTACCAATAATTCATCTAATCATGGTAACTAAAAATTTATTTATGGCTTCAACCAGACCATTAGCTTGTGGATAATACAGAGTGGAACTGTCGTGACACAGGCCAAGTTGATCTGTCAGTTCAGTCATCATGACATTTCGAAAATGACTTCCATGATCTGTAATAATGGCTTGAGGAACACCGAACCTAGAAATTATGTGATTAAATATGAAAGTTGCAACAGTCTTGCCGTTAGCTGAAAATGTAGGCATCGCCTCAGCCCACTTAGTAAAATAATCTACTGCTAAGATAATATATGCATGCCCCCCAGCTGAGTGAGGGTTACATGTAATAAAATTGATACCCCATTTCTTGAAAGGACCAATAACAATTATGGGATGAAGAGGAGCGGGTGGCGCGCGCATATTATGATCAAAAAGTTGACAATTGTGGCATTTCTGGACTGCATAAATACAATCTTTGAATAATGATGGCCAAAAATAACCAGCGTGCAATATATTTCGGGCTGTGGCATACCCAGACATATGACCGCTACATGCTCCAGAATGGCAATCATTTAACACCTTTTCAGCTTCTTCATGAACAAGACAGCGTCTGAAAATAGAATCCGCTCCATGACGATAGAGTGTTTCACCAATAATATTATACTGTTGGGATTGGAAGTGTATTTTCCGTCACTGAGATTGTGAGATTTCAGGTCGAAAATATTGGGTTTGGAGATAAACAATAATATCTCCATAACATGGATCTAGAGTACTGATAAGAAACAGAGATTCGTCTACAATGGGCTCTTCTGCCACAGTTTTAGTATCATTAGAGGGAAAATCACACATCAGTTCCGCAAATACCAAATATTTCTTTGCCTTGGATTTCTCAAACTCCAAGTCAAATTCCTGCAGGATGACTATCCATTTGGAATAATTTCCCCCTAGCAATTTTTTGGTCAAAATATACATCATAGGGTTGTAATCAGAAATTACCATGGTTTTACGTAACAAGATGTAGTGCCTAAATCTCTGGACAACTTGGACAACTGCCAATGCCAATTTCTCCACATGTGTATATTTGATCTTGGTCGGATGCAGATTCCGACTAAGATAGTAAATCACATGTTCAGTGTGAGGTTCATCTTCCTAAACTGACACCATCCCAATGGTGGAATGAGAAGCAGCGAGGTAAAAAATGTCATCCTAGTTGTAGTTGGGAGGATGCAATAACGGTGCATGGGTCAACACGTGTTTAAGTGCATCGAAAGATCGATCAACAATCTCGTCCCAAAAGAATGGAATGTTCTGTTTCAGCAACCGGGTAAAACCCTTTGTAAGCTCGGCATAGTTAGGAATGAACCAATGTAAAAAGTTTGCTTTCCCCTGCAAACTTTGGAGTTGGCATAAAGTCGAAGGAGGAGGTAATTTAAAAATAGCTTCGACCTTCGACGGATCGACACGAATGCCTGATTTTGAAACAACAAATCCCAGTAAACGACCCGATTCTACACAAAAAACACATTTATGTGGATTCAGCCAAATTTTATAATGCCGACACCTCATAAAGATAGCTCGTAAGTGTGTGAGATGGTCGGCCCTGCATGAGGAATGAGCAGGTAAATCATCGAGATACAGCTGCACAATGTGCTTAATGTCATGAAAAACGTAAGAAATTTCCCTTTGAAAATTTGCTTCAGCATTCTTCAAACCAAAGGGTAGCTTGTGATAAGCAAAAGTCCCCCACGGAAAAATAAAAGTTGTTTTTGGCTGATCAGCAGGGAGTATGTTTATTTGATTATACCCAGAAAATCCATCCATAAAGGAAAACATTTCGCTACCGGTACAATCATCAATTATCTGATCGATATAGGGAGTTGGATAATTGTCCTTGGGACAAGCTCGATTAATATCCCTATAATCGATACATACTCGTATCGTTCCTTGTTTTTTAGTCACAGGAAAAATATTTGATACCCAATCCGTTAAGGGAATTGGATAAATAAAACCTGCACAAAGTAATTTTTCAACTTCTGCTTTGATAGCAGCAGCTTTTCTAGGATGTATTTGACGTAAACGTTGATGAACAGGTTTGGCATCCAGGTAAGTCTTGATTTCATGTATGATGATTGACAGATCAATTCCTGGCATTTCTTCATAGGAGCAAGCAAACACATTACGAAATTCTTGAAATAGGGCTTTATAAGCTTTAATTTCATCTTCAGTACAACAAGCGCCTATATGAATGTTTTCAATTATTCCTGGTTTTACTGAAATGTCAATTGGAACCGTTTGAGAAATATTTTCCAAATTTAATTCAGAATCAGGATTTTGCAATGGATTCTGGGGTTCTTTGACATATTCAGCAGTAAAAATTGAAGAAAAATCATCTTCAAAATGATCTGGTTCAGGTAAAAATGAATATCGGTGATGCAAATCTTCCCATGGTAAATCATCAACAGACAAAAATTCACGAATGTGCTCATCAGTATGAACAATATCGGGAAATATCGTTGTGGCTGAACTAGATATAGAAAGTGATTCCTCATGGATCCCATTCATTGGATCAATTCTAGTTGAATATGTGTCGGAAAGTGACTGTACGGCCTGGTATGCAATTTCAATTGGACTCAAAGGCATCATGCCATCAATTGAATATAACTCAAAGTCGGAAGGTACGATCCAAGGATCATCAAACATAATAGTATCTGACGAAATCATGTGAAAAGTTGCAACAGCAGGTGATACATTAGGACGAGGAAATGAAAAATTTCCTAGTAAACCAGAATCTTTAACCAATCCTACTCCAACATCCTTATAAGGGATAGCCACTTTACCAACATGCTGGATTGTTTCTGTAGAGGCTGGGTCGGAAGAAAAATAAGTTAACTAATCTATTGTGACGATCTTTCCTTGATATGGAAATTTTATGAGTCGAAATACCGAAGAAACAACAGTAGTCATAGCATAAGACCAACTGAGACCTAGAAGAAGGTTGTAATCTAGAGGGCATCAACCACTTCCACATCTAGATTTACAGTTTTACCTTCGACCCCTATGGGTAAATCCTGCAAAATACCAACAGGGTGGAAACCTCGACCATCAAAAGCCTTAATAATCGTCGAAGATTGGTTGAGTGTAGGAGAACCAAGCGATTTCCAACACTGAATCGACATAATACACGTTGAAGCTCCCTCATCAATCACAGTTCGATAGATCGGTCTGTTTTTGACTAACACTGGTATCTGGAAATCCATTTGATGAGGTAGACAAGGTGTACTATTTTCTAAATCGCAGATTATAAGATTAGAATCCTGAACATCTACAGCTCCTATAGCAGACAAAAGCAATTTACGCTATGCTAGGCATGATTGCAGCACTTCCAAAGCCGACATTGCTGAAGGGGAAATAGCTAAGTCTTCAACAATGTTGTAATTCTGAGCAGCTCTCACATGTGGATTGTAAGCTAATTTACGAAGAACGCCTTTAGCAGGCGGTTTGATTATTAAGTCTGGATTTTTTTTCTCGATCTGTAGTGGACCAGAAATAGGAGGAGGTGTAGTTGATGCATTTGCATTAGAAGATTCTACTTCTTTACCATCAATAGGATTCTTAGTACCATAATCTTGCAATCGCGTCGCAATCCTCACATGAGACATCATCAAAATAGGTTCTTCTGAAGCAGTCTAAGTGGAACCAACCATCTTTCTATCTTGAGTCGGAAAAGGATCCTTCAAGACAGCAGGTTGTTGTGAACCTTTAACGAATTTTGCAACCTCTGCTCGATGTGGGAATTCCTTAGTAAAGTGATCCTCATCACAAATGTAACAAGGGTAACAAGGTTTGTGCTTTTCATCATTGGATTCATTTTTATCAGTTTTCCCTTTTGAATTCTTCTTGTTTTTACTCTTCCCTTTCTTTTTACCACCGGATTTAGATTTAGCCATAGATGTCTCTACGACATGAATGTCGGCAGAAATTTCGGGGGAAGATTCTCCTTTTGGGGAATTTGGTAAAGTTATAATAGGAGAAGAATTCTTTGAAGATTTCTTCTTACTTTTAGTATTGACTGTACCAATCATGCCATCAGAAGCATGAGACCCTGAAGGAGCAATAGCTATCTGACCTTGTTTTGGAAGGTCGGGGATTTTTTCGTGTAAAGTACCTGACTGCGTGTAAACGAGGTCAAGGTACTGAGCTTGAGCAATCACTTTCTCTTCAGTAACAACACCGGCCTTAGCTACATCTTCAGTAATATTTGGTAACAATGATTTAACAAACCATTATGCCAAAATTTGATCTGGAATGTAAACTTTTACCAAACACCTTCTACGTCGCCATTCATGAATATGATCAGAAATATACGTAGACGTAGATTTCTTTGGTGAAGTTAATAATTCCGTGCCATTGTCGTATCTGACAGACAACTTAAAATGAGTCAAGAAGGCAGTCGCTAACTGACCGAAATTATTAAACGAGCCTCGTGGTAACTCAATGTACCATTTGGCTGCAAGACCAATAAGAGTTCTTTGGAAAAGACGTAAGTGAATCGAATCATAAATAATTGAATTAGACGCACACCAGAGGTGATAATTCATGACGTGATTTGATGGATCCTCTCCTGACTTACCTTCGAATTTCGGTATATCACTGGGCAACTTATGCGGCATTGGCAGCCAGTACGGATAATAGAAAATCGGATCATTTGTAAGGCACGTCAAATCAGGTAAATCCAAAGTTGCAATAAATGGTAACTGACGGTTAGGGTCGCGAAAACCTTGAGTAGCCAAAGCAGTTCCAGGAGGTGGATACCCAGGATAACTGGGAATTGGAGTTGCGTTAGGAATTGTGTAACCTCCCGGAAAAGCAGGATTAACCGAACCAAACTAGGGTTGTTGAGGCTGCTGATAAGTGTAGCCAGGGTATGGTTGATACTGATAATTTGGATTTTATGAACTGGGACCGAATTGAGGATATCCCTAGTACAGTTGATACGTGAATTGCGGTTGACTTGTGACAATTATACTTGTACCGGCTTGTCCTGCAGGCATCTGAACCGAAGTCTGAACGAAAGGCCCTGACTGGGGTACAGAGACTTGAGGGATTTGCACGGATGCAGGGATAGGCGAACTCGGCGTTACAGATACTCTAGAAATAGGTGTTACAGGTTGGATAGACGTAGCATCAGTTGCAGCAGTTTGAGGCAGAGTCTGAGGTGTACTAGGTGCAGACTGCTGAACAGAACTCGGTGCAGGAGTTTGAATAGTAGGCTAGACAGGTTGCTGGGTTGGACCAGAAACCAAAGGCTGTCCAGGTTGAAAAGGCAACTGCACATTAGGCTGCATAGGCTGTTGATATTGGGACAAATCCCACACCATATTCATTCCAGGGTATTGTCCCGCAGAAGGTTTAACATAAGGACCATAACCTAGTTGAATGTAGGGTTGATAAGTAAGTGGTAAATTTCTGGCTCCTTGAAGAGATGACTGACCAGAAGGCTGTTGGTAACCTTGAATTGGGTATTGACCTTGAGGTTGATAAACCTAAGGCGCGTACTGAAGCTGGGGTTGATAAGGACCTTGAGGAGCATATTGAGCTTAGGGTTGACCCTGGGGTGTGTACTATCCTGAAGGTTGATATCCTTGAGGTATTTACTATCCTTGGGGTTGTCCCCCAAAATAATATGATTCCACAGTTTGTCCTGGGAAAAAGCTACCTTGAGGTTGACCCCCAGATGGTAACTGACTTCCTGAAGGTTGCCCCCCAGGCGGTAACTGACTACCTTGAGGTTTCCCCCCAGGCGGTAACTGATTTCCCTGAGATTGCCCTCCAGGCGGTAACTGACTGCCTTGAGGTTGCAGATTCAGAATATTACCAGACATCATAAAAATTTGCTATGCGTTCAAAGTTTCATTTTTAATGCCACTTAAACCAGATGATAACATGCTTTCAATCGGTTGAGGAGCTGCCCCTGAGAAAGTACCAGATAGAGCCTGATATCCCGAAGGAACAGAAGGACCACCGTGTAAAAATGCTTCCGGTGTCTGGGAAAACATGGATGAATCTCCTGCCATGATGGATGATGGATAGTAACCTCTGGGTGTTGGATGAAATGGAACTCGAGGTGGAGAAAAAGCAAGACACGGATTCTCTAAAAAATTTGTTAAGGATAAGTACCAAGCAGTAGTTCGAATAGGGCTGTAGAAAATTGATTCACGTTCCCTAAGATTTAACGACTGAGGCGAATTGGGAAGAGATAACTCTTCGTCTAGATTAGTAAGTTTTTCAATAGAAATTAGTCCAGATGGAAGATTGTCAGTGACAATATTTCTTACCCTAGGTGAACCAGGATCGCTAGAAGTTGGTGAAATAAATCCTGAGGATGTTTCCGAAACAGAAGGTTCAGTTTCAGGTTCAGAGATTTCAGGTTCGTCAACCAGTTCACTAGTAGGAGAAATACTACCAGTAACTTCAGAAACTGCAATCGGTTCTTGAATGTGTTCTATTATGGGTGTTTGATAATCAAGATGAACCACTATGGATGAAGTTCCAACTTCTGTTGATTTAATCCTACCGCTACTAGAGGATACCAGAGCACGAAGCCCTTCAAGCTGACTTGGTGTATATTCAGGGGGTTTCCCTTGTAGTCTCCGGGATTTTCTTGGAAATTCCACCACGATTAAATATTTTAACTAATCACACGCAAACAAAGAAAATTTTAATGAAAACACCTAAAGCCTCTAAAGAAACAAACAACTGAATCACACCCTTAAAAATCTAGGAGTTCAAACCACACACAAACAATAACTTCCCGTACTAAAAACACTAGTTGGTGATGAAATCCAACTTAGTAGAAATTTAATACAGAAAGGGCGGTTGGAACAGTTACCCTGACAACCTGCTTAATGAAATAGACTGGCACAAGTTTCCTCAAAAAACCATCTTGTGTGAAGAGAACCCCCCAGAGAGTCCAAGTGAGTCTAGTCTACGTCTGTTCCAGGTACAGTGAGATCTTTCCTTCACCGTCACCTTAGGAAATAATCTTAAGTTTGTGGACACTAAGGTTACCAATAGTAACAAATATCACTGGGGGAACAGTCTATGATCCGATCCCACGTGCAAGGGCAGAGTAACAAAGCTCAATCCCCTTGAAGGTTCCTCGACATGGTTAATCCGAGGTTTACTGACAAGTGACCCCAGGCTCCTCGACAATGATTAATCTGAGGTTTACCGTTTGTAATATGCGCAAAATCTTCTATCTTCCCCAATGAAATAGAATTGATTGTATCAAAGGTTCGGACATGATCTCGTGATTGACTTCCCTAAGAGAAGCTTCCCAGATTATACAAATTACAATTGGGTTTATTTCCTACCGCAAGATTTGTCTACTTGTTTGTTTTACTACCTTGGAGAGTTAATTACTCCCTACTCCAAGATACTAGCCTAAGCTATGTTGGTGATAAGAGCCCTAGAAAATAAAAAGATTGCTAGATGAATTTTAATTAAGCGTTACTTTTAAGATTTGTTTCTTAATTCAATGGGTGCGGAAATGAAACTCTGATGGTGTGAAGACTCGATTTCCAAAAAACACTAAAAATGCACCTAAAAATGATAATCAGATCATTCCCTTTCAATGAAATTATAATTAAGGAAAAGTTGGAGAATGCAATTCTTTTAATGAACAATTCCTTCTTTAAACATAAAGAGCAATTAAAAGAAAGTATTTTTGTCCTTTTAGCAATAACTCCAAATGAAACAAACTATCAAAGCTCATAAGAAAATCCTTTTACTTTCAAAACTTGAAGCTACAAAACAAGTTTCCTTGAAAAGAGATCTACAAATTTTTATGAAAAACACTCAAAACTATCAAACTAATTCTGAGATCTACAAATTTTAACAATCTAATCGAATAAAAGCTTTAAGAAATTTTTTTGAAGAATGTTTTACTTAGTTATTCAGCAAACTAAGGATCTATTCGTTCAGAATAACAAACAGATCAAAAACACTTGATTATGTTTTTATAAAAAATGAAATTCAAAAACCAATAACAGAGTTTCTTGTCGAAGATTTGCAAAGAGACAGGTAACTCTATTTCTTAATAAAGGATGATTTCACAATCAGGCTAGATTCAGCAAAAGACAAAAGACCAATGTAATCTTAGGTACTTCCAACAGTCAATGCTTCGAATCGCTACAAAGACCAAGCGAAAAACAATCCAACACGCAAAACTTCTAGAAAATTATCAAAACACCAATACTGCTAAGATTCATTTATAGAAAGCTTTTGACAGAAAAAATCATCAATCTGGGCAGAAACCAAAAACTCTAAATCAAAATAAAGATAAACTAAAATAAGAAATCCAAAGGTTTTTCAAAATTTTAACAGGGTCCGCGGGCTTGCAGAAGTAACAGGTGCGGTACCGCACTGTTTACTAAAGCAAAGATGCGAAACTGCCCGCACTATGAAAAGAATGCAAAGTGCGGTCCCAGGAAAAATTAGAGAAAAACATAAAAGATCTCAAAATTTTCAAAAATTGAGAAAACCTAAGCTACCCAGGCAGATGTCTATCAATCAAAAACTAGGAAAACATTTCCTTAAATCAAAATAAAAGAGAACCAAAAACAACAGTTCTTTCCCCAGTGGAGTTGCCAATTTGTTGGAGGATTAATCCGTCTTGCGGACAAGACCGATCTCCCTAGTACTAAAATTATCTAGCAACAAACAACCAAATAAACTAATCTTTCTCTAAGCATATATGATCCATGAAAAGCTCTATGGAGGTGTTAAGGACTTACTGTTTGTCCAGTGCTTGTTTGAAGTCATTGTTGTCCCTCGCGCACTTGAATGAGTTTTCCTCATAAACCTGCAGTCAAAAACAAGCAAGATATTACATAGCACTTGTATAGAAATCATAATAAACCATGCTTATCATAGTGATCAAGGAATCTATGAAATAAACAATTGATTGAAAGCTTATTGAGAAAAATGAGTATATTTGTATTAATTTCAAAAGAAGAAAATCCTTACAACCTGAGCCTTGATGTTGCACAGGACTTTCTGGGGTCTGAAGCAGGAATCTCCTTTACTTTTATAAGCTCTGCACTCCTCCAACCAAGACGAATAGAGGTATGTAATCTTTTCTCACAAAATTCTTAATTAACTGAGTCTGAATCTCAACACTTAACTTCAAATATTCTAAAGCCTCAACTCCTTTTGAGGCTACCCAATGCCTCTTTTTATAGTAGAATAGAGGAGGTTTTATATTCCAACTATGAAGGGATAGAATCCTCCTTCAAAGGGATAAGCTCCTCACATCAAGGGGTTAGCTCCATAAGGTAAGAGATACATGCACCTCATAAGAGCGGTTCTATCACCGCAAGATATTTTTTGGAAGCTTCTAGAATTCACTTTTATTGAGATTTTTGGAAATTACTTGCGCCTTTTTGATCTTACCGGGGTCCAGACTTTTAACACAGATAAAGTGCGTTCAGGTACGCAATATAGATGAAAATTAGGTGCAGGACCGTAGGCAAGATAGAGAGAAAGTGAGACACCAAAGTTTAAGAGATTTTTAGGAACCTTTCTCTGATTTTCAAGGCTTGACATGAGGAACTGATATGTTAGACTTGAAAAGGGAGAAGTATGAGTAATAATGAGCTCATACACATAGCAGAATGTCATGATGACAATTTTCAGTGTAACAAAACCATCCACCTCTGATAATATCACTAATTCACATGTTTTTAATGATGACTGGTAGATATTTCATTTCATAGCGAATGCTAATGTATACAAATAAGAATCCATTGATGAAGACGAGCATGCAAAAGAGTTGCAAGATGAAGCTCATGAAAAAATGGAGAACCCCATGCTGATAGGAGTGGTATCATTAAAAAAAATTGGATGAATTTCAGAATCAGTTTAGAGGGACAGTCAACACTAAAACCCATTGTTCAATGATATCACATGAACAACTTAATCTTGGAACGAAGGAGTATATGAAGTTTATTAATCTTGGCACTTGCTGCACACCACAAGAGTGGATATATTTCATATGTTTATTCAAGCATTATTGATATGTGTTCACGTGGGCATATGATGAGCTCAAAAATTATGACACGTGAATAATCAAGCATGTCATCCCAATTAAGGAGGGGGCCAAGCTTTTTCAGCAGAATTTTTGAAAGGTACATCCAACACTTTATCCCCTGATTCAGAAGGAGTTGAGGAAGTTTTTGGATGCTCAAATCATTTAAAAAGTGCAAAAATCAACCTAGGTGTCAAATATAGCCCTAGTAAGGAAGATTCCAGGGAAATACGCTTATACATAGATTCCCGAAATATTAATCATGCCTTGGATAAACAAAAATACTCTATGTCATATATGGAACATATATATAGACAATATCAGGGTCATAAATGTTCTCTTTTCTTGACGATTATTCAAGATACGATCAGGTTCTGGTCTCAGATCTTAACATGCTTAAAACTACCTTTCAAACAAAGTAGGGCACGTTTCCATTCAAAAGAATGCCTTTTGGGCTAGTTAATGTTGGTGCGACCTTTCAACGTGTGATGGACATCAAATTTTGTCGACTGATCAGATAGAGCATGGTTGTGTATGTTGACGATGTCACGGTGTTTTCAAAGAGGAGATTCGACCATCTATACCACTTGAGGAAAATCTTCGAGCGATGTCGAAAATACGAGATATCTATTTATCACATTAAAAATTTTTTTAAGTGTCTGAGGGAAACATATTGGGCCATATAATCATGAAAAGTGGGATTAAAGTTGGCCCTTAAAGGGTCATATCTATTACGTAGATATCCTTTCCAATGAACACGAAAGTTGTGCAATCCTTCCTAGAGAAGTTCAACTTTATCCACAAGTTCATCTCTGATTACGCTCATATTATCAAACCTATATATTACATGGTAAAGAAGGATGATATATACAAGTAGCATAAAAGGGAAAAGGATTTTATCTCCTATATTAAGAAAGCTATAACAAAAGCACCATCCTTATAGAACCCAAATTTCAATAATGATTTTCTTCTCTACACCTTTGATTTTGATACTTCTATTTCTGCTATAATTATGCAGAAAGATGATAAAAACAATGGGTAACCAATATATTTTATGATTTCCATCCTGCAAGGACCCAAAGTAATCTATTCGACCATTGATAAGCAAGCGTATGTAGTCTATAAGGTGGTAAAGAACTTCCGATCCTATGTCTTGAAGATACATTACATTATCTTTGTTTCATATGTAGCAATAAAATCATTATTTTTCCAATAAGATATGGATGAGAGAAGAGTAAAATGGATGACTGGTCTGGAAGACTATGAATTAGGATTCAAACTAGTTCACACTATCAAGGTCTGTGGTCTATGTCATCTAGAAATAGAAGCAGTGGATGTAATAGAAGATGATCCATCTAGATGGGAGCAGTAAATCGAGATTTTTAATGTTGAGCGAGTTTCCTCTGCCACTATCAAAAAGTCTTGGTACACAGATGTGTGCTAGTATCTCGAGCATGGAACTTTTCCCTCTCACTTATCTGCATGATATAAGATGGAAGTCATATTAAAAGAATTATATTACCAATTGGTGCATGGGGTGCTTTCTAATTTAGTATTGCTCAGATGCTTCGAAGCACATGATTTAGAGAAAGTGTTATGCGATCTTCACGATGGACAAGCTAAGGGACACTTTGCGGGTGACACAATGGCGCAAAAATTTATGCATGACAATTTTTATTGGCCCTGATTATTCAAGGATACTCATGCATATTCCCGCAAGTTTCCAATCTTTCAGAAGTGTGTTGGCCAGGGAAATAATTTAGTTTCCCATTGCAGCCTATCATAGTGGAAGAACCATTTCAACAATGGAGTCTATATTTCATCAATGAAATTTTTCCACACTCATCGAAGTAGCACCGATATATTATCATTGTCATATATTACTTCACACAGTGGATAGAAGCAATCCACTCAAAAAAGTGAATGATCATGAAGTCATAAACTTCCTCACGCAGAATATCATTTTGAAGTTTGCCGTTCCGACTTCACTTGCTTTAGACAATGAAAAATATTTTTCATCATTAATATTATATGATTTTTCATTGGAAAATGGAATTTTATTGAAACATTTCACTAATTAATATTTGCATTGAAATAGTCTTGTTGAGTATATTAATAAGCACCTTATCCGCATTATCAAGAAGACTGTTTTATCTTAACAGAGGAACTGGCACTCCGCTTTGGTGAATTCCTTATAAGCTAACCGAGTCACGCCACAAAATTCTATGAATACGTCTCCTTACTTCCTCGTGTATGGAAAATAAAACAAACCACCCCCAAACATATACTTTATTTCTCTCCAACTATCACAAGAATCCTAGGGAAAGCCATGCTTATTGGTTTAAAGTAGAACAGACACTCTCTCCAAGCTATAGGAAGAAATACAGAAAGAAAAAGAAAAATTATCTCTCTACCAGATTCGTATCAGGAGGCGGTTCGACATGAATTCTACAGAGAAAAATGAATTCAGTGTGGGTGACCTAGCCTTTAAGTGGGACAAATCCCATGAGGACAAAGGAAAACATACTAAGTTCCAATCCCTATGGATTATACTATTCATTGTGCATGAAAATATTGGCCAACACACATATCATCTTCAATATCTAGACATGAATATTGAAACTCTTCCTGTTAATGGCCAATACTTAAAAAAATATTTTCAATGATGGTCTAGGGTTGTGCCCTAGCCTATGAACATAATTTGTTTTCTTGTTTTTTTAATCTTGAATTTTGTTTTTCATGGATGTAAATAAACATCATATGTGAATGTGTTTTATTGCTTCTTTATGTGTGTTTGAGTTGAAAAGAGTCTTGTGACACTACAACATTTGGCTAAACTTCATTCCTCATTCTTTGTGTTGGTTATGCATTTGGGTTGATGGTGTTCTGACGGAAAATACGATTCATCGGTAAGGAGAGTTTTTTACACCTATGTCTATTCTAGAAACCTTATGACCACACTTGGTTCTTTATGTTTCAGTGTTTTCATGCTTATCCAATTAGTAGAGGAGGAAAAGGGGAAAAATAAAAATGAAAAAACCTAAATCATAGGTCTCTATATGATTCTCTAAAGGAAAAACCTCATATACTCTCAATAAGTCAAGCTCACTCTTCTTCCCATGAAATGAATAGGTTCCTATGCACAATCATATATAAATATATGAATAAAGGAAAAATAAGATAAAGGATTCCTACACAGAGAGGTGAATCAAGCAACTCCCTCGGGGTACTATCCAGGCTTGTTGGCAACAAATAATTTTTGTGTTCCTATAGTGACTCCGTTCGGGTACTGTTGAGGCCTGCTGGTAGTGGAGCAACACCAAAGATGAAAAAATATACTCTGAAAATATAAAGCTCGTGAACTAAACTACTCTTTCCAATTTGAAACATTGTGATATTGTTTATCTTATGTTTGTGTTTGACTGAGAAGGAAAAAATGGGACCATGTTTTTTCACAAGGTAAGTGGGGAAGCGAAAGTGATCTGCACGATGAATCACTACTCCCAAAAGAACTAAGACCTTACACAAAATAATCAACCAAGACAAAGAAGATGGAATTATACCAGTGTGTCACAAAGTGTTGTCGCTACTACAACACCCTCCAAAATTCTGGCCTACACCAAATTTCAAATCCTACTTTGATTTTTTATACTATCATCGTAAACATTGAGATTTATCACATGTGTTTTCTATGTGTGTTTTTCTCCCAGTTGCAAGAAAATCAAAGTGTCATATTTTTGCATGTTAAGTGTCACACGATGTACATAATCTGATTTTGGTGGCTTCACGAGGTTATCTTTGTGTAAATGTGTTGATGTTACCATATAAACATTCATTGCACTCATTTCAAAAGTTTTAAGCATTGTTGCACAAGTGTCTTCACGGTTGTTGCAAAGTGTATCTTGGGTGTGAGACTTATCGTAAGTTGTCATAAAGTTGTTACACAGAGGGAAGTATGATGTTCATTTGTTATGGATGATATTTGTTGTGTCTTAAAGTGTTCTAAGTGTGTTATCACAATCAAGTCTTATCATTATTCACATCAACTTCATTGATCCCACATTTAGCCTAATTTAGAAAATTCCCTGACCAAGCAACTTAGCCTCATCCAACCCTCCTGAATTGCGCATTCTGTAGTCTCATACCTTGATCAATAACCATGCCTCTTGAAAATATGCAATTCATAGCTCTTACCTCCCAATATTATGCACTATACAGTCTTACTCCTCAAGCTTGACACCTGAGCTCCAAAATTGTTTAATATTTCCCTCCATTCATGTATGAACTACGCGTTGCATAGTCTCAGCCCTAAATCCTTTCCCTTGAGATACTGAACTGTGTAATTGCATAGTCACGTGGCCTCCTTTCCCCCCCTAGCACTATGAAGTGGGAAAATTCAGTCATCAAGCTCTCATCCTGACACCTTGAGCTCCCCAATCTTGCAATCATCATGCCCATTCCATCTTGAACTACACATTGCACAATATCAAGGCTCAAGCCTGACCCCTAACTACCTGAGCTTTGCAATTGTGTAATCAATGAATTTCTACATCAACTTTCCACCTGGTTTTGGCTCAGTCAGTGGACCATCATGCATCATCTTAGACTAGAGGATTATAATACTGTTGTCATCTTATCATGAGTGAATTGTAGATGAAATTTTAAGAAGGATATGGAGAGGAGAACATGCTATAAGGCACCACTATACTATGTAGTAGAATTTTAAAGTCGATTAATAAAGACAAAGCAAAGGGACATCAGTTTGTGACCACAACTCAAGACCTGACAACACTGAAGACTCCTCTTGTCTAAGCCATATGGAGGAGGAAAGAGCTCATTCTCAAGAAGAAACACAACATTGATATGTCATCATGCAGTCCATGTCACCAGTGTCATGTAATTTCGTGTCATGAGTCACAATATGCCACATCATTTTTGTGGATTATTTAAATTATGATTCAAAAATTTAGTGAAAAGTGGAAGTCCAAAGGACATGTATATAATATGAAGAGTCATGTAAAGTCAAAAGTCATAAGAAGTCAAACAATCATGAGGGTAGTCAAAGAGTCACAAGGGAGGTGAAGCATCACCCCATTGGTTATATATACACCCTCATTGTATAATCAAAGTACTTTTCACCTTGGCTCCTCCCGCAAGGCATCAAAGAGGAAATCTAGTTCTTTCAGGGAGCAAGTAGTTGCTACAACGCTCCATTATTGGATCTAGTGATGTTTGTTGTATACATTTCTCTAAGCACTTTTACTTAATATACGAAGCCTGATGGCCAACACGTTCTTCATTCATAGATTATGGATATTTGTAACGCTATTCTATAAATGTTCTTGATTCATGTTTGTTTCATATGTACAAAATTAGTTGAAATATTTTGGTTATTTTAGTGCTTATAATATTGAGAATGTGTTTTAATGGTTGGAATGACCATCACATGTCTGTGGACTATTCCGTTGGATGTTAGAGAGATATTTTTTGTTCATGTGTGTCTCCATTGGGGTGGTACTATTACCTCTCTCTTAGAGGCTCACTTTATTTTCCCTCCACAGTAGGAGAACCTTAACACATCTACAATAGAATACTCACTAGGCATGCTCACTTTCTTTTCGAATGAACATATGCATTCATCTCTCTTACTGATAGTTAGAGCCAAGGAAAATATTTAAGAAAATGGTAAAAAGTTCATATTACGGATGGGGATCCTATCCTAAATGGTGTGAGGTCTAATTGGGACCACATATCAGGGAGACCCCTTGAATGTTGGAAGGTCAAACACTACCAACATAACTATAGCTTGTTGCTCGATATGAACTAGTTATACAAGGGCCAAAGTGGATTGCTTCGAATTTTTTTTTGAATTTTTGGATGATACCAGGGAGAACAAAATTATACAGGGATAAATGAAGCCAACATTAGTTAGGACCATTATGGAAATTCAAGCTAAGCGCATCTATGAGAAGGATTATAAACTCTTTTGTGTTTATATTTTTCAAGACAAATAAAGAAAGGGCAGTGCATGTTAAGCAGATAATGAGTTGCTAAAAATATATCCAGTTCTACAAAAGTTTGAGGATGTGTTTCACATTGAGCTACCAAGGTTATCCTCACAGAGAGATCGAATTATTCAGCGAATTGATTCCTGGATCAACACCAACATCCAAAGCGCTTTACAGGATGAGTACACCTAATCTAGTGGATTTAAAATTGTAATTGAAGGATATGTTGTATAAAAGGTATATTCAGCCAAGTGTATCATCGTGAGGAACCCCAATATTATTTGTGAAGAAAAAGGATGGGAACCTTCACATTTTTATTGACTACATGCAACTAAACAAAGTGAATATTAAAAAATGATATTTGTTACCATGGATAGATGATCTATTTGATGGGGAAGCATTTTTCTCCAAGATAGATTTGAGGTATGTATATCATCACATTCACATTAAAGAATAAGATATTCACAAGACCGCTTTCAGGACAAGTATGTCCACTATGAGTTTTTAGTGGTAACCTTTGGGTTTACTAATGCCCCTGTCACTTTCAAGTGTTCGATCAGAAACATATTGCATCCTTACTTGGAAAATTTCGTTATTGTATTTGTGGAAAAATTCGTTATTGTATTTGTGGATGAAAATTTCGTTATTGTATTTATGGAAAATTTCATTATTGTATTTGTGGATGAAATTCTTACAATTAAGCTAACCATGCCTAAATATTATCCATAATGGAAAGGAGATTTGGTTTGTTCTTGAAGCCACCCACCCAAGGGATGTGACTTCCAAGACTAATTCAAGAAGTTGATATCTACCACATGAACCTAGACACACAAACCTATAATTTCTTTCAATAACATAAATAGAGGGAGTACATGTTATGTTGTATTCCAATGCTTCCCCAAATCCAAAATACAACTAACAATAAAAGATAAAGAAACATATGAAGAGAGAGTACCTAAGGGTAATGTTGTAGAAGTAGTGGTAAAGTGAAGTTGTGGCTAATCGGATCTGTGCTCCATGGAGTCCCCATAAAAAATCATAAGAACAATCACAATTGGGTATGGAGTTGTATCCATTGAGATAGTAGGGGAATCTGAGACAGATGGAGAAAGGACAAGAGGAGTCATCGCCATTGGGAAAAAGACTTTCTCTTTTATCTGGGAGACAAGGGATTGTACTTGCACTTGTTTCCATTGAACCCCAATGAAAAAATCGTAGCATAGTGGTTTTTTTTGTGACATTTGTGGCATATGAAGGGGATGCCCTCATAGTCTAAATTATGAAGAGAAGTGGCACTTTGATGTTGGATTTCCATTTCACCCCATAACCCATCTCTGATATGAAAATTTACTCATGAAATCACCATATTCATCTCCACAGAGTCTTTGAAAGTGAGATTGACCTCCAAGAATTCCCCCAACTTCTTTCCAATTTCCCTGAGAGTTTGATTTAACCAAAATTGTACTTTTAGTCATGAAATCCAAACCCAAATAGGGACCTTGTCTCGTCTCTCCCTAGTTTGATAAAAAAGAGCGGTCTAATGCTTAAAAATGAAAGGGATGGAGTCAATATTGGAAACCTTATTCACATCCCAATGAACCTCTTCAGACTTGTTAAGAAAGAAAATGAGCCAACCTCTTACTAGTATCTTGAAAGTTGGAAACGATTTAATGTGAGCACCCTGCTTCTTTGTCATCCATTCTAATATTTTCTTCCCACTAAAATAATTACCATGAGCACAAACCACCAATGTAAACTCATACATTTCAATTACTTTGTGCATATTTGTATCATCACCCAGAATCAAGGAGAGTGTTGATTTTCCATGACAGTGGAGAATCTAGGCAAGGGTCTTAGAATCTATGACACTACCAACTCTAATGCCACTACAAACTACTTTTCACAGTGAAATAAATATAGTAGTAAATCAACACATGCAAAAAATATACAACTTTTCACAATATTTCAATAACCGAACTTTTTTATATTATCAATATATAATACAATAGTCTAAGGCTCCCGTACCACAAATCATGGTCCTCATACAATCACTGATACAAGGAACACAAACCTTTGACAACTAATATACCTTGAAAAATACAACACTTTCCCTATCTGTTGATGCAACACTTGACCTACTTGTTGATGTTGCACCCCTCAACCCTTTCAATCCATGTGTCCTAAACAAATATGAAATGGATGGAGTCGATACTCGAAACCTTATTCACATCCCAATGAACCTCTTCATACTTGTTGAGAAAGCAAATGAGCCAACCTCTTACTAATATCTTGAAAGTTGGCAACGAGTTAATGTGATCACCCTACTCCTTTGTCATCGATTCTCATATTTTATTCCCACTAAAATAATGACCATGAGAAAAAACCACCAATTTAAACTCATACATTTCAATTACTTTGCTCATCTCTATATCATCACCCAGAATCAAGGAGAATGTTGATTTTCCAAGACACTAGAGAATCTAGGCAAGGGTCTTAAAATATATGACACTACCAACTCTAATGCCACTACAAACTACTTTTCAGACTGAAATAAATATAGTAGTAAATCAACACATGCACAAATATACAACTTTTACAAATTTTCAATAACCCAACTTTGTTATATTATCAATCTATAATACAATAGTCTAGGGCTCCCATACCATAGATAATGGTCATCATACAATCACTGATTCAAGGAACACAAAATAGGGTTTGGTGTAAGTCCTTTGACAACCAATATACCTTGAAAAAGACAACACTTTCCCTATTTGTTGATGCAATACTTGACCTACTTATTGATGTTGCACCCCTCAACCCTTTCAGTCCACGTGTCCTAAACACATATGTTTGTCATTTTTCTCCCAATTTGTAGCAACACTATTCTTCCTCTATCAATGATCCTACTCCTTTATGCCACTGAAAATGACTCCAATTTTCCCTCTAGATTACCATTAATCCTTCAACGAATCAACAAAAAAAGTCTTTTCGTGAGTTTTTCACAACTTTGTTTCTGAACAACTCCTAGACTGCCCACTGCTACTCCTCAACATTTAGGGAATTCTTACCACTATTTCTTTCCTATGCTTCTCCAATGAAGAAAAACATAGGGCATGGAGGGCTGCCCTCTATCACTACAAGATTTCCTTGTTTTCAACAAACTTGGGCTAGACAAGTTGCTACCTTGGCTACCTTCATTTTTATTTCAAATATCAATCCCTAAGCTTTTCCAAATCTTCCTTTCCTAGAAAATATATAGTCCTTCAACATATTCACTTAGGGATTCCTTGGACATAAAATTTATTCCCTCCAAACAACCTTAAGATTTCCAAACAATATGTCCTTTACTAGGACACTCAACCACCTAGCGAAACCATCAAATTAGGAGAACACTTACCTCTGATCAAGGACATGTTCCTCAATTGTTGCTCATGGACCTGTGAAAATATCAATCCAGATATTTTTTTCCCACTAAGGGTACCATATGAGCCCTTAAAATACCTAAAAAATATTATTATCCCTTGCTAACAGGTTGACCCTTCTTCACTACTACTTAGGCCACTGTTGAGCTCCAAAGATGTTCTCTCTTCCACCACATTCCACTCCATTTCCTTTGTCCATTATTAATAACAAGCTCAAATGATCAGTAAAATTAGTTAAAATTGCTTTAAGAATATATATCATGACTAACTTGCTATGTTTTTATGATTTTGTCATTGTAGTACTTTTTGAACTAGATCTAGCTACAGAATGAAGACATTTTGTAGCTAGTTTCCAATTCTGCATCTGTCTTCATGTCTACGCAGGTTCCAGGTGTCATCTCAAAGGAAAACACATATGGTCATATTCCACATCATTCCCTCATCATTTTTTTCTCTCCACGAATTTTGAACGGAATTGTGTAAGCGGTTGTGTACGTGGGAACTCAAACTAGGAGAGAGACTCCTAATAGGACAAGGACAGTCCAGATCTCCTTAATTATATTACGTGACCACCATCAGAGTCCTAGTTTGGTTTTTATTTGGAAAGACAATTATCCCTAGGTTATCTCAAGACAATTATGTAAATTTGTTACAAATATGGCTCGGGAAACCAAGGGACAAGGTTAGATTTTGTGATTGATTGCTAGATTTCAGAAGTCCGAAAACACTCTGTTTTTGAAGTAATTTATCTGTAATGAAAGAAGAAAAACTTCCTTGAAAGCGTTGAGTCAATTTTGAAGTATATTTCGTGCTACTCCGGTGGTAGAGGGCCCCTGCTACTTGAGCAGCCTTGTTTATACGGTTTAGATAAGTATTTTAGTCTCGTTTTCATTTCTAGCTTAGGCAAGTTTCTGAAGTTTATGTTCATACTTGTTTACATTAATTATCACAGCTAGACTTACTCTTATAAACTCTTCCAAAATATCATCACGATGAATAAGGAATAGCTGTGATATTGTAGGTTTTAGTTGCATTTCCTTTCAAATTTTATGATTTATGCTTGTTTACACTAAGTGTCATAGCCGGTCTTACTCCTACAAACTCTTCCAAAACATCATTAACAATGAATAAGAAACAGCTGTGGTGTCTTAGATTCTGGTTGTATTTTCTTTCAATCTTATGTTTATGTTCAATTGCATTGAATAATACAGCCGGGCTTGTTTTACAAACTCTTCCAAAATATCATTCCTATTGAACGAGATGGGCTGTAGAATTCCATAGACTAGTTGCATGTTAATTTAGTTATAGCACTCCGGAGGTTGATTGCATTTTGTTTAGCTCTGTCACTGCATTTCCAGTTTGATAATGGAATTTTATTTTAACTTTGTTCATTGTATTTCAAGTAGATTAGAAGCACTCTATCTCAGTCTCATTTCATTTTGTTTCAAGAAAATATTAATGGCATTCTAATTTAAGTTGCAGTCACTGTCTTTTAAGATTGATAGACCGCTTTCTAGCCTAGGTTTTCCATTATATTTCAAGTAGTATTAGTTGTCAAAATTAGTCTTTCGGCCTTCATTATTTACAAAATTACTTTTGTTCTGAATTTATATTGATACATCATTAATATCAGTTTAAGGCTTTGATCACTCTACAAATCTTTCACAAAGTCACCTATAGCCTTTTTCCCAAGCATCATTTTAGAAAATCTCAAACTTATGAATAAGGCCTAGAAGTGATAAGTCAAGTTGCAGAATAGGGTAACTTTAGCATCATAGGTTAATCTAGAATAGAAACCTTACTGTGTTACAAATAATCATTTTGTAATATTGTGAGTTGATTGTTTATCTAGGAGAACTTCATTTACACTTAACTTGTCCATTTCTCAAGCTCTTCCAACACACCTTTAATGAATGAATTGGATAATTTCAAGCTCATGTTGTGATTTATTTTCTTGTAATGAAGTCATTATCAAGCTTTGCATTTCTTTTTTGTCATCCATAGTTTAGGCTTTGTTCTGTTTTAAATAACCAATAGCTTCTTTTCACCAGCACTTAGTTCTTTCCCTTTTCAAACATAAAGCCATAAAATCGAAAACATCATAAAAAACTAAACACAACGTAGTGAGAAAAAAATACCTAGGCACATATAGTGCACCACACTTCAGCAGTTTACCAACCCTAGGTGAAAATTAATGAACTCAATTTAGGAACACTAGGTTGAGCACAAACAACCACCTTAGAATGTTGTTATAGCTCTTTTATTAACGTATAATAGCCTTGTTCTAGGGCTTGGTCCCTCCTATAATAGACCAACATAATTTGATCCTATTTCCTTAAGAATATCATCCCCAAACCATGCACTTTTCTTTCCCTCAAGCCTACATCTATCCTCCTGTTCCTACTTAGACTAGTTCCAAATACAAGCAAACCCAAAAACAATCCATCTTCACCCTCGACCTAGTACTCTTGAGCTTCAAATACACAATATGATCTCCACAATAATTATTTTCACTTGGGTTGGTGAGTCAAATGAGCCTCCTTATCACTCTTATTTATACATTTCTCTAGGGTGATGTTTAGCCCTTCAAGAAGCCCATTCTCCCACAAAACAAAAAATTAATGCATTCATATTAATATGATATGAAGGGACCATCCACACAATCCCAAATCCAACCTCAATTTATTTTCTGGCCATGATTTTTAGGGTTTCAAAGTCCACATATATTTTTCTCAAATTATTTCATGTTTGTGTAGAAGTAGTTTTTGGGGTCGAAGCCTATAAGTTAAAGGGTAAAATAATATAGCTATTGGAAAATTGATAAATTGAGAGAAGGCATTGACAAAATATACCTCATGTTTCTAGTAAGTTTGACATGTGCGAAAGGACCTATCGAGGGACAAGCAATCACAACCCTCAAATTCCTGACTCTCATAGCCAACTTCCTCCACTCCAAAAATTCCAAAACTCTTGCCTTTATAAACTTGAAATCACAAAATTTGAAAAAGAAATGAATCGATAGGTTTTATTCATCACCCTTCCTTAACAATTATAGGGTTGAATAGATATGATGATATCATGAGCTTTGTCACAAAATCGGGTAATATTCCTATCAATACCATGACCACAAACAATGGCACCAGTACCCGATGTTTGACCGCAGTATCTAGCACCAAATACTCGGTCATTGTTACAAATCATTGCGACTAGATGTTATGAAACCAACTCCAAAAATAGAAGAAAAGAGAGATCAACGCCTTAGAAATAAGCCACTCCGAAGGGGTAACCTCATTTACATTACATAGATGAACAATTCTTGGATGATACAAATGAAAAAACCTCCTACTATATATAGGAGTCCATGGGGTCATAAGGTAATCCTAGCCGACCTAACAAAAATGATGTAAGGGCACGATAATAACAATATTGGGGTTACAGGGGTACAATAATAACAATAAGGGGGCTACACTAACAACAATAAGGGACTATACTAGTAATATAGGGACCTAACATGCTCTGGTCCTTCAAAAAAAGTGTTTTCCTCAACACTCGAGTAGCTCTGGATGCTTCTGTATAAAATTCTCATCCTCCCATGTAGAATCTTCAGTGGGTAAGTTCTTCCACTTGATGAGATACTCTAAAATTGATCAATTTTGTAGCTGTTGTGTTCTTGTTTCCATGACTGCTTCAGGTTCCAATATGATTTTTCCTTCCTCATCAATTTCTGCCAATATTGTCTGTACTAGAGTTTTTCACCTATAACCTTCTTTAAGCATGAAACATGGAAAACTTGATGCACTCACGAAGAAGCACGAAGCTCCAATTTGTATGCCATAGTACCAATCCTTTGCAACACCTTGTAAGGGCCATAGTACTTTGGCGATAATTTATTATTCTTCTTAGCTTTCTTAACGGACAATTGTTTGTATGGTTGTAGCCATAAAAATACCCAGTCTCCTACATCAAAAATTCTCTCGCTGCGATGGTGGTCTTCCTGTTGTTTCATTCGATTTTGTGCCAAATTTAGGTTATCCTTTAAGAGTTGGAGAACTTGTTTTTGATGCTCGATGCGATCTTCCACTTCTTGAACCTTAGAATTTTGACCTAAATATAATGTGATGGATGGTGGATGATATCCATAAAGTTGCATAAATGGGGTCATTTTTGTTGTAGTATGGAAGGAAGTGTTGTACCACCATTCAACCAGAGATAACCACTTGACCCATTGTGTTTGTTTATCAGATACAAAACAATGAAGAGATCCTTCCAAACATTTTTTCACCGTTCTCAGTTTGACCATCAGATTGAGGATGATAAGATGAGACATGAGCTAGTTGAGTACCCAAACAAGAAAATAATTCCATCCAAAATTTTCCAATAAAAACTGGATCTCTGTTGCTTACAATAATATTTGGGTTTCCATGTGGCTTTTGAATTGTTTCCATAAATGCAGTAGCAACTGTACTTGATTTAAATGGATGAGATAATACACAAAAGTGTGCACACTTGGTAATTCTATCAACTACCACCATGATGACACTCTTTCCTTCAGACTTAGGTAAACCTGTGATAAAATACATTGAAATACCCTCCCAATGTTGACTTGGAATGGATAAAGGTTGTAGAATTTTTGGGGTCTTAATTGTCTCAACTTTAATTTGCTAGCAAACCAAACATTCCACCACAAACTTTTGAATCTCAGATTTAAGGCCATCCCAAAAAAACTCTTTCTGCACCCTATGGTAAGTTTTTAAAAATACTACGTGTCCTCATAAAGGAGAAGTGTGAAATTCCAAAAGAATCTTCTGTTTTAGTTGGGAATTCTTACAAATATATAAGGAATCATTTTTCCAACTAAATGTATTAGATGTACTAGGATATTGCTGCAAATTTTGAATGAGTGTCCACACTTCTTCATCCTTCTTCCATTCATCCCTTGCTTCAGTTATCCAATCTAGTTGGATAATAGAAATGGCACAAATCAATGCTTCCACCTCTTCTTCCTTTATTAAGGGTGCATATGCAACAACATTTAGCTTCCCTTTTTTGTAGATGATTTCAAAGTCATAACCCAACATCTTTGTGACCCATTTTTTTTTCTCCTCTCAAGATAGTCTTTGTTCCAAAAAGTGTTTAAGACTATCATGATCATTTTTTACCTTGAAGTGTCTTCCCATTAGGTAAGGTCTCCATTTCTTTAGTGCATGTAGTATTGCCAACATTATCTTCTCATAAATAGCTTTCTGTAAATAATTTCCTTTGATTGGAGGACTTTCAAAAGAAACAGGTCTTCCTTCTTGCATTAAAACAACACGAATTCCATTTCTCGAGGCATCACATTCCACAATAAATGTTTTTGTGAATTCTGGCGTAGGACCAGTGCTATGCACATTTCCTCTTTAAGATGTTAAAAGGCCTTAGTTGCTTCATGAGTCCATGAAAATTCTTCTTTCTTCAACAATGTTGTTAGAGGTGCTACTATTATCCCATAATTCTTAACAAACTTGCGATAATACCCTGTTAAACCGAGAAATCCTCGCAAATGATTTATGGTTGTGGGGACTTTACATTCCTTAATGGCTTTAATTTTGTTATGGTCTACCTTAAAACCCTCGTGAGATACAATATGACCCAAATATTCCACCTCTTGTACTCCAAAGAAAAATTTGGATGTTTTTGCATATAATTGTTTCTCCTCCAATAGTTTGAGCACCCTATCAACATGTTAAACATGATCCTAACAAGACCTACTGTATATTAGTATATCATCAAAAAATACTAACACAAATTTTCTAAGGGTTTGAAAATGGAATTCATAAACACTTTGAAATGTATAAGGTGCATTGGTAAGGCAAAAAGGCATGACCAAAAATTCATAATCACCCTCATCAGTTAGAAATGTTGTTTTCGGAATATCTTCAGTCTTCATTCTAATTTGATGATATCCTAAATGAAGATCCAACTTAGTAAAATAAATTTCTCCATGTAATTCATCCAATAATTCATCAGTCACAGGAATGGGAAATTTATCTTTAATAGTGAGCTTATTGAGCTCCCTATAATTTGGACACATGTGCCATGATCCATCCTTCTTATGCACCAATACTACTGGAGCAGAGAAATAACTTTGACTAGGTTGAATTATACCAGCTTCTAACATTTCTGCAATCATATGTTCAATTTTTCTCTTTTGGACATAAGGATATATGTAAGGCCTGATGTTTGGAGGAAAAATTCCTGGAATAAAATGAATAACATGATCATGTTCATGAATATGTGGGAGTCCTTTGGGAGTTTCAAACAACTTGGAATGATTGTCCAAGACTTTTTGGAGATCTGGAGAATAGATGATTTTGATGTTGAAACTTCTAGTGAGAATAATTTTGCAATTACGCCTCATTGTTCTTTATTCATAAGCTTTGTCATGACATTAGAGCTTATTATATTTTACGACTTCCTTGTGATACCCCATAATTCAACTTCCTTTCCTTGAGAAAAAAATTCCAAGAAAAGTTCTTGAAAATTAAAAGCCACCGTCCCTAAAAGTTGTAACCATTGTACTCCTTGTACAACATCAACATCTCCCATTGGAATGGAAAGAATTTTACTATTTAATACATATTCCCCCATGGATAGCTTGATATTATGGCATTTTACAGAGCAATTTATAGTTCCTCCATTTGCAACCATCACTTGACATTTTGGTGTTGGGTATAGGAAGCAATTTAATTCCTTGGCTACCTTACAATGAATAAAATTATGGGTACTACCCAAATCAATCAACACTATAACCATTTTCTTCTTGATATGTCCTTCTATCTTAAGAGTTTGAGGAGTGGTAATTCCTGCCAATGCATTACATGATATGGTTGAACTCATTTCTTCTTTCTCTAGGGTTGTTTCCTAGTGTATATCCTCTTCTTTTGAAGTTTCTTGTTCATTTTCCTCCTCCTCTTCACAATCTATGTAAAATAATTTCTTCTCACCACACTTTTGACCTTTAGTGTATTTGCTATCACAACTGTAGCAAAGCCCTTTCGCTATTCTTTCTTCCAATTGTTGTGGTGTCAGCCTTGTAAGTTGTGAAAGTCTAGGAGTAGCAACACTTCCATCTTTAAATATGTGAGTGGTAGGGTTCATTGTCGCCATAATTTTACATTAAATTTCTCTTGCCAACCTGAATGCCTTCTCCAATGGATCAAGTTCCCAAACTCAAACCTCATGTTTGATGTTATCCTTTAAAATCCCTATGAAGAAATCAATCCTGTGTTCCTCTGGAATATCAGCTACCCCTATATTCAATTTTTGGAAGTCCTAAATGTGCTCCACTACTAAAACATTTTGTTTGAGATTTATGAATTGGATAAAGAAGGTGTTTCTCTTTGTATTCTCATAATGTGCTATCTTTTCCTCCGTAAAAATTGACCAAGTGACAATTTGTTTACGGGAGAAAATCCATCGATACCATACAAATGTATTTTTTTCTAAATATAAAGTTTCAATGCATACCTTTTGTGTGTTTTGCACATTATTAAGATCAAAATATTTCTCCATCTGTAGTATCCATGTTACGGGATCATTGCCATCAAACTTCCTCATATCAATATTTGGAATATGGTGAGTCTTCAATCCAACATTAGAGTTTATGAAATCATGATTAACATTTATTTTCTTCTCATCATGATTTTCCTCTACTATATTTCCGCCATTAGGAATCATTTCTTGTATCAACCTTGTCATCAAACCTTGCATGTCTTCTTTTATATCATTCTTCATGTCTTCCATGTTTTCTTTCATTTTTTCATCAATCTTGTCTTCCATGTCATCCATCGTAGATTCCATGTCAGCTTCCATGCCATCCATCTTAGCTTCCATGCCATTATTCAAACCATCAATATTAACTTCGACACCTTTCTTCAAACCATCCATGTTAGCTTCCACGCCTTTCTTCAAAACTTCAATTTCATTTTTTGTTGCTCTTTACGAGAGCGAAATTTGGTGCACTTGCTCTTGTAATTTTGATATGTCATGTTGTGCTTCTTCCTCTTCATGAGTCATAGTAGAGCCTTCTAAAGGCTTAATGGGCGTTGAGTTATTTTTAGGTAGAATTTTAGAACCAAATACTGATATCTATGCTTCAATATTCCCTTGGAATCACTTCAAATTGATTTTTCAAACAAGACTTATGCAATTTGCAAAAAAATACACACCTTTTTCTTTCTTTTGAGCAGCTTGATATTGAAACTAAATTATCTCATTGATTTCAGATCTTCAATATCTGAAATTTTGTCCTGTAGTATCCCTCTGAATCTTCTTTCCAATGCCACAAGTCTGACCTGATTTGGATGCTTCAAGGAAAACTTATTCCCAATCTCCCACAATGACCTAGTTATGGACTGGTTCAGTACAGCGAGCTTATACAACGTTCCATGTGTCAATGTTTCCTCCTTCGGATCTGAAATTGATACACAAGAAACTATAGTCTGTGAAATTTCAGTCAATTTTTACAGAATCCCAATCTGATTCTCAGAGAGAGAGTTATGACGATTTTCCCATGGTCACCTCTTTGAGATGAAATTCGAGAGCCTGAAAAAACCCTAACTTCCACAAATCATATCTCCACAAATATTTCTAACCAAGATCTGAAATTTTAATAAGAAGTTCCTTAGGATTTCAACTTCGCGTGATACAAATTTCAGCTACGGAACTTTCTTAGAAAAAACGTTATAGTGACAATTCCATGATGACCAATTTGGAGCAGCGAAACCCTAGAATCCAAAGCTCTAATACCAAATGTTATGACACCAGCTCCAAAAATAGAAGAAAGGAGAGATCAACGCCTTAGAAATAAGCTAATTTGAGGGAGAAACCTCCTTTACATTACATAAATGAACAATTCATGGATGATACAAATGAAAAAACCTCCTTCTATATATAGGAGTTCATGGGGTCACAATATAATCCTAGCCGGCCTAGCAACAATAATGTAAGGGCACAATAATAACAATATTGGGGTTACAAGTGTACAAAAATAACAATAAGTGGGATACAATAACAACAATAAGGGACTATACTAGTAATATACGAACCTAACACTAGCATTTGGTTGGAAAGAGCACAAAATATTATTTAGTCAAATTTATGATAACCAACGGCTCTATATTTTCTTTTAAGGTTGTGTTGATTTCTATTTTAAATTAAAAGCATGTTATAGGGAATTTCAGGTGATGTGAACTTCCATTGTTATGGAAGTGGTTCATGTCCAATTTTTATGAAGGAATTAATTGATCCAGGTGGATATTGGTGGCCACCCACCTATTTCACTTGGCCCCCCACCATTGTCTCTTTCAGTTTTCAGTTTCGGCATAACTTACTATTTTTAGCAGTTTTTCGGGTCCTGAACTTCCGGAGCCGTTTTGAGGCCCTAAATGACGTTTTTTGGGCATCATTTTCCCAAAATTTGTAGTCCTCGGATAGAGCTTTCTAATGATGTATCATGTGCATCAAACGGAGATAGTATGCCAAAGTTACGTCCATGGGAAGTTGAAACACCAATTTACCCAAACGGGGCCCATAGTTTTGGCGCTTCATCTCCTAGGGTTAGGTTTTTGGGATGTTTAGGGTTCTCCGTTGTTTCTCAATAATAAATAGGCACTCGAGCCTCATTGTAACTCAGTTCAGAGGCCTGTAGCCGCCACATCTCTTCTCAGAGATAGCTACCAGTGCCCTAGCTAGTTTTATTTCCATTCTGTCTGTAAGCAAATTTCAGTTCTTTGATATTAATGAAATGAAGTGTTATTTCCGCTGCATCTCTGTATTTATGGTTATGTGTTTATTCTGTTGCGTTCCTGCATAAATCCGGATCATTAATAGGATGAGTTTAATTATTTTTCAATTTGGATTTTTTCTATCAATTTCACTTGTAGTGTTAGATTTGTAACAATCCTATATCTATCTTAAATTTGGATTTACAAGGAATCAAGAGGGATTGATTCTCTTTTGACTATAAAAAAGGCTTACACCTAAAGAGATTTGATCTCTCTTGACACTTGGTAGATAAAGATTTATGATGGATCTAGGTTGGTTTAATTATTAATTACAATTACTTATAAGTATAATTAATAATTTTATTTTAATTTTATTCTATTTTATATTTATTTTTACATAATTTGAATGTGTAAAAAATGATTAACAACATAGGACAAGAAATTGCAACATATTTTCCATAATGGGTTGGAGAGCACATCTATCTCCTAGAATACACCTAATTGATGTGTCCTTACCAAACCCAAGCCAGACAGCTTCCATCATGTGGAATGTAAAAGTGTTTGTCTCACAATGAGTGATGTTTTATCATTTCTACCCAACTATAGGCAACCTACTATCACGTCCCCCTAGCCAAGCATATTTTAACTACCTAATGTGAGGCCATGTTATCATCCATATAATTTAGGACATTGATAATTGATGAATATCATCCTCCTCCTTCATCAAGAATTCATGTATATTCGATGCACTTCTCAATAATATTGCTTTACCAAAAACAAAACACATAGCTAATCACATTTCCAAGTGTTATGGCTAAAAAATCTACCCCCTAGGGTCAAGAAGATAAGCATATCCTTTTCCAAGTCATAGGATCAACTTGTGATAGTTGAAACATTAAAAAAAATGTTTTTCAAGGGATTAATGCTCCTTCCAAGTGGTAGGGACCAAACTAGAATGTATAGCAACACTCATTCCTACTATTGGATACTGAAAAATAAGGCCATCAAAGCCCTCTCTACACTAGAGCTCTGAAACACTGTGAGAATTCAACTAGATAAGCTTAGATTCAGTCCAAATTAACAACTTTTTTTGAAATATCCATTGTTGATTAAATAAATGATTGATTTGGTTTATCTTAATCATCGTCTTGATACAGTCAAGAAAGTTTCTGGGTGAAATGAAGGCTAATTATGATGGGAATATATATAAAAAAATCCCTTCACTATTCATAGGAAGAAGAAGGAACTTCTCTCAAATTTTGTCAGTGATCCAACCAAAATAAACTTGTGTATCCACACCAATGAGAATTTAGTTTAGGGAGGATATCGAGGTTAGAGGCTTGGAGGACCCATCGATGTATTCCAGTTCTAGAAAAGAGAAATAGTAACGAATAATTTCCCGATTATCTATATTTCATGGTCTATTTTATTTGATGTGATTGATACATTATGTTTATAACTAAATTTTTCTCTCAGGGATATCATATTGGTTTCTTTCTCTGTATGCATGTGATCTAGGGGATCTAGGATAAAATATATCGAAGGAGATCTTCCTAGAGCTAGCTTCATCAGATAGAGACAAGGATCTAATGTTAAAAGGTATGTATATTTCCTTCTTCTTCTTAATCTAAAAGTGATTGGGATTAATGTGAAAACATGAAGTTGGGAAACAATTTTTGCCCTTTTTTGACGTTGAAAATTGTAATTTTCTATGTTTTTTCAACTTCAACTCCACTAAACTCATATTTTCAATGAAAATTACACTTCGACATAAAAAATATATTTGTAGAGAATTGTCTTACCTATATAGTCATTTTTTTTTTAATATTAACATATAGAGGGGTAAATTTGTTGTTTACTAACTGCATATACTTGAAATTTTCAAGCAAACATAATTAGCTACTTTTTGCACCCTAACTTTTTTTAGGGATGGTTATTCATTTTTTGGAAATAAACCATATCACCATAATATACATAGACTGCACTACTACAATAACTATTTTTCGGTAATTTTTATATTAAATCAATATTTTTTATTATTTTTTGAAATGGACGAAGAGAAATAAACCATGATGTTTCAGTACATTTTATGAGCCCTACATTTGATTTTCAATGTGATCGTCAATAAGAAAAATAAGGATACCATTTTTAAGAATACAGGGAGAGGAATTGAAATACGGTTTTTCTAATTTTTTTGGTGTTTGCAATTTAAATTTATTGAATTTTCATTCCTACAATTTTCAGAACAATGAAATTCCATAGTGAAACAGTTTAGTATAACATTAATAAAAAATTGAAAATTTTAATGAAACTCCACAAATATTATATCATTAGAAACTAGATTCAGACATGAATCTAATGGTACCAGGTCTGAAAGATAACATTATGTTTTTGTAGGTGTTTCGCCCCTTCAAATCTGCAGGTTCCTGAAAACTGCAAAATTTTCTGGGTTTTTTGTTGACCATAAACTATCGAGCGAGATAATTTCTTGGGTGAGACATTTCATAAAATATTGGGCGAGAAATGTTAAACTCTCGATCGAGAGTTTAAACCATCACAGGTTAAATTTAACTGTGCAGGTAAACTCTCGCTTGAGAGTTTGCATGCGAGAAATACACCTGACGCATGACGGTTTTTTGGTTTGGCGGCAAGGCAGACTCTCGCGCGAGAGTTATATAACTTTCGTCTGAGAGTATATTAAAATTTCAGGTGAGAAGTTTAATCGAAACATTTTACTGTCAGTCGACGAAATCCTGAGAAGATTCATCGTATCATCGCGATGTTTCGGGAAAGAGTTGTATATAAATATTCTCATTCGAAAGATTAAATCCACAATATTCCACACACCATTTTGAACCAAAGAAGCGACGTTTTTTAGGGTGCAAAGTTTTTTTGGTTGATATTTTTTTTTTTTAAGTAATGTTTTTTAAACATTCAATTTTTTCTTTAAAGAGCACATATTTTGAAGAAAGGGAAGTGAAAATTTTATGGGGAAAAAATTACATTTTTATTTTTTATAAGAATTTATTTACTTGATATATTGCAAAATGTCTCCATGAAGGCATGAAGTGCTTTTTCAAAATGTCTTTATGAATTTAATTATTTATTTAATTTTCTCTCTTATTGAAGGCATGAAGTACTTACTCTGAAGTCTTTATGTTTTTTGGGTATTTGGTCCAAATAGAATTGGATTTTAGGTTTCTAATTTTGTGAACATGGGAAGAAAAAGGAATTGCAAATCAAGGCACGATCAAAATAGAAATGATTCAGCAGAAAGGAATGAGATATTACAAAAATAAAGGCAAGAGGAAAGGGAAATATTAAGCCATGAAATAAATTTGGAGGTAGAGCACCATGAAAGAGATGTAGAGGTGAATGAAAATGATGAGGAAATGAGAAATGTTGAGGAACTTGTAAACAAGAATATTGGAAACACAAATGTTGAAGAGAATGTTGAGGAACTTGTCAACGAGAATATTGAAAACACAAATGTCCAAGAGAATATTGATATCGATCTCACTGGTGAGTCAATAGTTTCTTCAATTTGAATTTGTATTTTTTATAAAACATTGTAGTTCAAGATAGTTTTAAAATTAAAAATATATATATATGTCAATTTCAAATTAGAATTTAATATTTTTTTTTTTTATGCAGGGACAACATTAGACCCACAAGAAGATACTACCAAACCTCACATTTCACTGCAATTAATTGGAATTTCCAAGAACGTTGTATATGACTACAACTTTCTAGAGAATATGGACCCAACTAAAATTGAAGAATTGGGACCACCAATGCCTGAAAAAATAGTTCGAGATAAAATAAATGGGGGGTTGAAACATATTTTTGAAGATAAATCTATCATGGCACAAGCTCACATGTTATGTAGATTTTTAAAGCACAAATCTCTCATAAATGTTGTGGAATTATTGGGTTTTGAATTCAGAAAGTGTAAAGTAAATGAAATGGTATCAAAAAATGTGACGTCAGCACTTGCCACACTAGCCAAAAGGCAATCTCAAGTTGAAAAGAGTGCTCGTAAAGAAATTTTAACATGTGTACTCGCGAAACAAACTGCATCAAGTCAGTTGATGTCAGAAAATTCAAAAGTGTTTAAAACATCAAGAAAATGTTTATGGAGGCATACAAAATCTAGTATTCAATTAGATGAGAATGATGAACTTGCATGTTGGGCTAATATCTGTAGGCATCCATATCATGATAGACTTCCTAATGGTGTGAGGGATAGGGTAAAATAGTTTTGGAATTTTAATTCTCATGTGTCGCCAAATGAAAGGGGCGTTGTGCAACGTCGTATATCTAATGGAGTTTATGAAACTCATGACAAACATATAACACAAGTCAGTCAAGTAGAATTATTCCAGAACTTTATGGAGAGTAGTACTGATGTGAAGGTTTCCCTTAGCACACTTGTGAAGAATAAACCATGGTATGTCAGGCCTATCACTATTAGAGACACATGTTGTTGTCGATACCATGTAGAATTCCAATTATTTTATGAGACATTTGTAAATTTTTGCATAAATTTTTTGTCAAATGACCCCCCTCCTTCAAGTGTTCATGAATTTTAATCGAAGATATTATGTGCATGAGAGAATAATAAATTATTTTATAAAAAATAATGTGTTGGTGGAAGAAAATGCCCAGAATGTTCTCATTTGGTACTCTACAATGAAAAGTATCCAATTGTTCCTAATGATCCCAGACTATTAAATCTCAGTCTAAATTGGAAGCAATATGAAAATTTTACTTACACTCCTGTTGCAGATTCAAGCACAACATCAAAAAAGATCACTTTACTTGACGATGAAATTTCAGTGACATATTTTATGGAGAATTTCAGGGTGCAAATATACAAATATATTAAGCACTGTCATATAGCACGATGGCAGGATTTACAGTTCAAGCAATCACGTGATGTGTTCCCAAAAGGAAAAATATTATCAGTGGTTGATTTCGCTGAGAATTAAACGTTTAGTCCACAAAATGAGATACAAAGTGAGTATTATCATTCAGACCAAGCATCTATATGTGTGCATATTTTATATAGACATGCAAAGCTTGATATTGATGGTTTTGACAGCGATGAAAATGATCGTGAGGTGATTAAGGAGTACTATTTCTACACCAGTGATGATCGAACACATGATACATGTTTTGTTCAACATTATTTTAATGTTATTTATAATGAATTTTTGAAACGAGGGCTCACTGTTAAAAAACATTGGGTATGGCCAGATGGTTGTGTTGGTCAATTTAAATTAGAAAGATCATTTTTTTGGTTGTCTCGTCTTCATAAGAGAACCAACATTCGACATACATGGAATTTATTTTGAGACAGGCATGGAAAAGGAGAGCACGATGGCATTGGGCCATGCATAAAACGTGCACTTAGGAGGCATCAATTGAATCACTCAGCTTCCAGACTTGTAAATTATTTAGATGTTGTTAATTGGTGCAAAGACAATTTAAGTCATATATCAAATGCAAGGATGGATGATGTGCACATGTAAGCGTACACATTTAAATAACAACATATTATACATGTCTAGAGATATATGTGTATAAATGTGTGTGTATTTTGTTATCAAAAAAATATTAAATATTTCTCAAAATTTGACTCATACATGTGTGTGTTTTTCTCAAACAGGTACTTTTGAAATATTTCAATGGGTGATGTTGATAGATCGTTTCCATTTAGTTTCCTTGTAATCCCTCAAAAAAGAAGTTTACACTCCATTAGAAGTAAGAGCATGGAAAATATACATTGCATGAAGAAAAGAAAGTGCTCTTGCTTTTGTTATGCATGTATTGATCAGATAGAGTCCATTGATGACTGTGAAAACCAAATTAATAAATTTGTTAAACCATGGAAACACGAAGAGTTGACACATTTGCCCCCATTTGGAAATGTGACTGACAAGGAAATGGACAATGAAGTGGTTGTGATTGACAATAATTATGATCATGTTTCTGATATGGTTAGAGAATGTGATGTCTTCATTGTCATTGCACTAGAAAATAATCAAGAACAAGTGCATACTTATTTATTATGATGCACTACGTTTAAATGCACGTTGCTGCAAGAATATAATTATCCATCAAATTATACATACCCAACCAGTTCAATGGTGTTAATGGGACATTTCTTTGAAGAAGTAAAGAAATGTAAAGATCATATTATTTTTCAAGATTACCAGCCAGAGATTATTTATGCCCAATATAGTCACTTGGTCATAGTAGCTCGGTTTCAATTGAAGCAAGTGAAGAGTAGAAAAAAATGACGACAATGGAGGTTATTGATAGATGATCATGATGCCATTCTAGAAAATTTTCCACTAGCACATTACATATGAGTGGAACACATTGTTCAAGTTGAACAATGAACTTTGATTCTAGGGTTAGAACATTTAATTGCTACAATGTATTGGAAGTTATATACTTTAAGACTATATTGTGGATTTATTTCAAATAAATGGACACGTGGATGGTTAGATGTGTGTTTGTACAAACAATATATTATGATCTACTGGATCAGGTATGGTGATTTAATGTGTCCATGATGTTTACTCCTAGATGATCTTAACTTTCGCCTTTTTTTGCATGCATATGATGGTGATGAATGAATATTTAATTACATATATATTCATGTATTTTTATTTTAGTTTTGATATCAAATGCCATCATATTTTCATCACATCAACCTTAAAATCATTCCATGGAACACAATTAATGCACACAATTCTAAGTACACAAGTAATGCACATACAAACTTAGTTTCAAATGCATATCATATTAGCATTAGAGATGTACTTAATAAACTCATAGCATGTCATGAATGCATTTAGTATTCAATAAGAATAGTAATCAAGGAATTTATTTGATTAATTAGCAATTGAATGTACATAACTCTAGCATTTGGGTTTAAAGGGATGAAAAGATGAATTTTGGGTTTCTCATCACTTTTTTATATTTCCAAAATCTTATTCTTTCATTATTTATCTAGGGTTAAGTTAATTAATTAGACAAGTTAGAAAATCCTCTCCCCTTAAGAGCACTAATTATCCAATTATATGCACAAATAAATTTTAGTTTGTGATTTATGGTAATGATAAATTGTACAAGTGTTCAATTACTATGTAAAAATAAACATAGGATTTAGGTGTGTCAATTCAAAAATAAAGGGGAAAGTGATTTTTGAATAAGGTATGGGTCATGTACGAGAGAATTGTATCCCACGTGTCTCACCAACATGAATGTATTTGTAGAATTAAAATATTCAATGTCCTTGCAATTATAACAAAGCTAAGAACATGCTTCACTGAGATGAATTCACATCCATGAATGAGTGGGTCTACCTTTATAATGGTCTAATTCTCAGTTTACTTGATTGTGGAAGTAAGGGTCTATCAGACATAATGTTGAGGGGGATGATGAAACAAGACCTAATGTGTGAGAAACAAAACTTAGATACCTATTGTTCTTAGTTCATATTGATGCAGGGGATAAAGATTTCCATTTTAGATAAATAGAACACCCCCATGAAGATTCAATCATCCTTCATGTAAGTTAGAGGAAATTCACTAAGCATATCCATACATAGTTATTCTCATAACCAGTGGTATAAGCCCTACTTATTATAGGCATGTAATAGTAAGATAGACTCAGCATATATGATAATGAGAATCAACCCTCAAAAGCTCAGTTATAGGGCAACGTATGATCATAAGTTTGAGGTTATTATTTTGTCTCTTCATATGTATGTGTTACCCGTGTTCAAACTCAGAAGTCAAGGCAATGTATATATTGTTTCAGATCGGCCTCTTTACACAGTTATGCTAAATTTGAAAAAGCAAGTTATAACAATAGCTTAATGACCTCGTTCTCAATAAGCTCAAAAGAAAATAGATTACTTACAAGAGTATTAGGCCTAATTCCTTTCATACCAATCAGTCAACCTTAGTTTGTCTATCAAAATAAAACGTATTTTGGAGCAGTCATTCTTATCATTTACGACCATAATACAATGGATCAGTTCACTTGTATATTATAAAACTTTGTACATCTAGACAGTGAATTTTCCTTAGCACAAACAATAATAGTAACCCAAAATTCATGTCAATGTAATATCAAGCTAAAAAATCAAAAAAAAATTCAGCATCCATATAGGATATGTATTTCCAACATGTAGTTATACTTCTAAATAAAGGTTTTTATTGGAAGTCACTTCAAAAATACATTTTGTGACTATTACAACAAATATTTCCTCTTTGTGCTTGTAACTAGTACCCCTATGCACTTACAGAAGCAGTGCATAACTGCATTGTGAGGTAGCATTTTAAATGTAGGTATCTTTGACAAAATCTATGGCATTTGATATGTTACATAATCAATCAAATCAACAATGTATCAACCCCAAGTAAGATGTATACTAGTCAAACTAGCACATAAAAGGCTACGATTAAAGAAAAAACTATGACACTTTGTATAAAGTTGTAAACTTTTCTTACCACAGTAATTCTCAAACCATATATCTGTGAATAATATTAACTTATAGAAGATCTAAAATGCGGTAAATGTATAAAATGAGATTCATAGCATAAAAAAAATGGCATAAAAAATAGCATAGCATAATATGCAGTAGATATTATTATAGCATAAAAAAAGTCTTATTCACACATTATGATAAGGGACCAAAAGAAATATCTCTACAAATGGTATAACATCTTAAGTGTTTTTAAATGGCCACCATATAAAGAAGAAGGAGCCTCCCGAATAAGGAATATGCAGTCTTAAATTGTAGAGATGAATAATTGACTTAGATTATGCATCCAACTATCCTAAATACAAGAATACGAGAAGTCTCTACTATTCATCTCCATGGGATGATGTGAATCTTTCTAGACTTGCCCAAAGAAAGAGTTTGTAACATAAATTTGTTTCTATGCTTCATAAATAGTGAAGTGAAAATCCGAAAGGTGGAGAACCCTTCCTCGAGGGTGGAGAACCACATGGAACTCTACTTACTAATACTCCCCCCTTGCATGTCAATACATAACTCACCTCCTCTTCAACACAACATTAATGTACATAAACAAAATATTTGTGACTTTCAACCAAGGCTCCACTGATTTTATTTGTCTTCTCAACTAGAAATGCAAAAACCTGGACAAAATTATACTCAAATGAAACTATAGCTTTGCACTTCCCTAATCTCTTGCCCGATAAAAAAATTCCTCACAAAAGGTGCAATTCGATAATACTAGCCAACAAAAATGCTAACAAAAGTTCCGATGCACAAGCTCTAAACTAGTAAATAGAGCACAAATGGAATTAACACTGTTGAATACATTTGCGGGTATAAAACAAACTTGAGCCTTTTTCCCTCTCTATAATGAATATAAAGAAACATAAAATAGAATATTAAATAGACTTAGTTCATACCTTGTATATCATTAGTAAGAACTCAGTGGCAGGCTGGTAGAGAACAAGGCCGTCCTGAGAGACAAAAAATAACAGTTGAAACTTGAAAGTGATTAACAGATCACCAAAAGCATATATGTACAATCTACCTTTTACACTCCTTGATAAACATCTTACCAAACCATTTTGCAACCCATCATTCTTCATAAACAGTGAAGTGAACATCTGAAAGGTGGAGAACCCTTCCTTGAGGGTGGATCAACATGTTTGTGACCCTATTTTAACTCTCGCTCATAGTCCCTCATAGTCCCTACAAATCAAAAAATAAACATAGAATCAAGATGGAAAATCAATTGAAAACAAAATCATCAAAAGAAACATAATAAACAAATAACAAACAAGTTCAATAAGTATGTTATCTAAAGGTTTATGTGAAAATTGGTTTGACAAATTTACAATTACTCAATCACCCTATCGTATGTAAGTTCTTCAAAACAATTCCATGTGTGCCATCATAATTCTACCAACATGAAGTTAAAAGGAGATGTTTAACCTTGCAGATGTTGAAAATTTATTTCTGAGGTCCCCAAGATGAGAGCAAGTGCTTTTAGTGAGAATCAATGAAATGTAATATGCCTTATTTTCCAAAATGAAAAAAATAACAAGTGATAGAACGTGATTTCTTTCACCTGGTTTTTGTAGGTTTATATTGCATGCAGACATATTGAACCTTTGATTTATTATAATGCTATTGGAAAATGGACTTCTATAAAGTAGCATGTTTGTAATATATATGTTTGATAGTGGAAATATAATTTTTAGGCCTTGCTTTGGAAGGACAATAATTTGTTAGTGTGTAATATGAAGAGAACTATCATATTCTTGTACAACCTCAAATGTATTTTTATGAAACACCATGTTGTTATTCATTTTTCCCCTTTTTATTAAGATTTATGAGTTTACTATCTGAGAATACAAACTAGTGAAATAAAAACCACCATAACTTATCATGTCCATGCAATTGGGGCATTGCTCAATTACGAAGACAACCAGGAAGATTTATCAAAAAATCTTTTTTGAAATAAAAAATGATGTCGTATTACATATATATATGGTGATTAGTTAAAAGGATTTAACCACCCTTCATTACTGACATCGCTATGCACATTTTCCATTCCAAAACTTGAGCATCACCCTCTTTAATTACCCTTGTTACATGCTCTGCAAGTGCACCCCAAATCTGCTCCAAAATATATACAAAATAGGTAAGTATTCAAATGTGTTTAATGTTAACTAGAAAACATAAATTATTTAAGTGATCCATGGGAATGAATTTCCAGTCCTGGTTAAAATTTGGTTCCAACATAATCAGGCCTTGAAATGCCATAGGAAATTTACACATAATTATTGGACGGAGGCTTGAAATGAATCTAGAGAAGGAAAAAGTAAAAAAGCAAGAAAATCTGAATGGTCAGAAACCCAAGAATATGGATATGGCAACCAAGACCTGTACATACCTACAGGGGTATGAATCAAATGAAATCGTTTCACTAAATACAGTGAAAATAAAACAAAGGCTTATTTCAAGAGATTAAATAACAAGAACTACATGGAGATCTACTTACTAATACTCCCCCCTTGCATGTCAATACATAACTCACCTCCTCTTCAACACAATGGGTAATGTACAAAAACACAATATTTGTGATTTTCAAGCAAGGCTCCACTGATTTTTTTTGTCTTCTCAACCAACAATGAAAAAACCTGGAAAAAAGGTATACTCAGAAGAAACTATAGCTTTTCACTTCAATAATCCCTTGCCTGCTAAAAAATTTCCTCACAAAAGGTGAAATCCGATAAATACTAGCCAACAAAAATGCTAACAAAATATCCAATGCATAAGCTCTAAACTGGTAAATAGAGCACAAATGGACTTAACACTGTTGAATATATCTGTAGCTATGAAACAAAATCAAGCCTTTTTTCCTCTCTATAATGAATATAAAGCAACATAAAATATAATATTAAATAGACTTAGTTCATACTTTCTCTATCATTGGTAAGAACTTAGTGGTAGGCTGGTAGAGAACAACGTCGCCCTGAGAGACAAAAAATAACAGTCGAAACTTGAAAGTGAATAACAAATTACCAAAAGCGTCTATGTACAATATACCTTTTACACTCCTTGATAAACATCTTACCAAACCATTTTTCACCCCATCATTAATTGCAATGGAAGTTACTCTTTCCTCCCATAAAATTATCAATTCAATAGAAAATGTGTCAATCTGCTAGAAAAATGATTAAAACTTCAAAGCAGTCTTGGGCTCCTCTGAAGAGAGGACCCTATTTATTAGTGAATATAATCAAGAGCACATCCACAAAACTAAAAACAACCGGCCACAAAACAGGCAAATGAACAATGAAACAATTATGAGTAAATTATTAAAATTTATTGGGTCAGCTGTATTTTCTCTTCCTTAAGGATCTTGGAGGTATAAGCATCCTTGGTATAACAATTTGAAGCTAAAAAATTTGGAGGCCAAAGAATAGCATACAACCCAGAATTGGGCACGATTTTATGTCCAACGTGAAGGTCGAGAACAAGGAAACTAACTTAGAAAGAAAGAAAGAACAAATTTATTTCTCAGTTGAATGCTTTAGATGCTGGTGCTGAAGACGATGATGATGAGTAAATTATTAAAAGTTATTGGGTCACTCATAGTGGTCACTACAGGAGGATGCACACTCCAGAATCTCATGTACCTCCATCTCCCTCAACACGTCATCTGGAATATTCACAAATGAACAAAATACTGCACTAGATGAAGGTTGGCTTGTCCCTAAGCCGACTTCCACCCCTCCTAAAGAAGATGCAATATGTTGTTGTATCTTCTCCCTCATCTGAGATGCAACACCGGAGATAAGGGCTAACTACTCTGGAAGTGTAACTAGCCTAAGTGGCTGAGGTACGAAACGAGGTGTTGGAGGCCTAAACCCAACATCTCACATAGTATCAGGTAGTTCATATATATGACCTTTTCCAGCTCCATACAATTTTGACCCCATATCTGTATAGTTAGGGTCCATGTGCTCTCGTAATTGAGCATACAACATCCTAACAAAATATTGCGGCACCTCATCATTATTTGGGAACTTCCCCTATGCATACAGGAACTTCTCATAAATATAAGGTGCAATATTGGGATCATTGAATCTTGCAATATTCAGATGTTTTTTATATTCAAGCTGCAAGTCAAATAGTGACAAGGCCATTTCTTTAGTGACCCTACTTTTAATTTTATTGTAAGATTGGATACCAATCACTGACACTCTCTTCCTATGCATCATGTCAAAATAAACTTGGGTTGATTGTCCAACCCCGCAATAAGTCTCTATCAAACTCTCCAAATTGTGCAAAACAATTTGGAGACATTCTCCACTAGGGGAAGAAAGATTGCAACTTTGTAATTCATTGCGCAATCTCATGGAATGCTCCCTCATCCCATCAATAGTAAGTAAGGAGATGGTGTCTTCCCAAGGAATCTCCTCAAGAATATCACCAGGATGGGTGTAAAGGAGTTCATAGCTTGGATTTCGAGCAAACTCATGAACCCTACGACCTCTTCCCCTAGGAGGGTGATGACCACCACCTGTAACATGTTAAATTATTGCACATATTAAAAATTAAATAATTTATGAGGAAAATTTGTATTTAAAAAACTTGTCTGGTCAATTGAAAATACCTCGTGGAAAAAATATCTCATCCTCTTCACTCATCAGACTAGGATTTTTCCCTTCTGAGGAATGAAGGTCTCTACTAGCCACTATACAAAACATTAAATTTTTTTATCACACAAGTACATGAGACACACAATAAGTTTCACATTAAACATACATCAAACAATAAATTTTCCTTTAGATTTTACCTGAACGAGATCTATCCAAGTGTGGGATGGATGCCACAAGCTACACAATAGTGTAAGACATTGCATTCCTTTGACCCTCAGCAGCAATAGGTCCAACCCCAACTCCTACATTTTCACCTATGGAGCATAATGTTTTCACATTAAACACATGTAATTTGAAAAAGAAAATTCACATGTTCAACATTGAATATAACATAAACTTGAACATTTTAACTAGAAATCTAATGTGTACCTATACCATGTATAATAGACCCCTCAGAATGGGGTCTAAGAAATTGGCGATGAATTGGAACAGGTGTATGGGGCTCCTCTTGTTCGATTTGGTGTCTAGTTGTACGAGTCATATGAGTGCGTCCACCTGTGCAGGACAAACGTTTTTCACACTAATCAATTTTCACAACGAACAATAAATATAGCCCACTTGAAAACATGACATAACTAAAATTCCAATGTACCTGATAATTCTCCTCTCATGGAGAGGTCTCTGGAGGGCTTGCCTGATGCCATTGTTTCCATAGTATCAAATCAAATTTATGGCTCTCATAAACAAATTAGAAAACAAATTATCAATTGACAGTCATGTCATCAACCAATGATTTCATATGTTGTTACATGAGGTCAAAAGTTTCCATTAGAAGATTGAGTTGGTCTATGGACAATATTTAAATCAGAACTCACTCCATTAGTCATGTTGTCAGCACATATGCCTAGCTTAGGATCTGCTAAAACCACTGTCACAAATCTGCTTAGGACCTTCTCCATGTAGCAATTTCATTGCTTAGTCAATGGGGTTGTACATATTATAAAACTTTGGATTTGCACATTGATGATATGTTTAACATAATGTAATGATAAGAAATTAAAATGATAGATATTGAAATAAATAATGTAAAAATATTAAAATTTTATAATAATAAAATGAACTTTCATAGATCCATCTCACTATTTTTACCTATTGAAAGTTTTGTGCCAGTATTTTTTATCTCTCTTGACGTTTAAGATGTTTAATAGATAGAATTAAGATGGATCTATGTAAGTAGTTCCATCAATTTTAAATGACTAGTTTTCTTAGAAACTTAAAAAGAAAACACTCATTCTTAAATTGAAACTTGAATATTTAACTATTCAACTATTTCTCTTTAATAATAATTAAATCATTTATGTCTTATTTAAAATACTGTATTTTTTGACATTAGTCATTCAATTCAATTAAATTACTTACATAAATCCATGCATTATTAATTTAAAGTGTATGCTTCCAATATCACTAATTTGACTTCTAACATGCCTAACTTACTATAATAATTACAAGTCCTACTCCATATAATTACAAGTCATTCTTCATGTTGAGTGAGGAAACGAATAATGATTGGGCATATTTCTGATGATATGGAAGTCCATAAAAGCCCCAACAGAATCACAAGAATTTATCAGCATAATTGTGAGAATTAAGCTCTGTTGCACGAGTTTCGGATTGCAGGCACAAGTGTTTAAAACCAAATGTACAAAAATATATATATAAGAAAAATATAAAATACATAACAAGGATAATAGAGGGAAACCTGCAAAAAATGAAAAAGAACATTACCGCACCATAAACAAGCTGACACCATTCAAGATTCAATGAAGCAACATACTGTTTATTTATTTAATTATAAAAAGTAAGTATTACATAATCGACCAAAATGGGGAATCGAAAAACTACCAAGATGTGATAAATCCAAGACAGCTAATGAAAAAATTATAATAAAACACACAGTACTCTATGCAATCCAATGTACAACTGATTAAGGAGCACATCACACAGCCAGTTAGAAAAACAAAAAGAAAAGACACAAAAGGACAAAGGAGAAAACAAAAACAAACAATGATGAAAGCCTAAAGGTAAAGAGAAGAGGCATTGAAGCTCTTCTTTTCCTATATGATAGCGAAACAACACCAAGAAAGGAGGCAAGAAAAAAGAAAATGAAAATTCTAAGCTCCAAACAATGAAAATGGAAGCACACTTCAAATGATGGTTGTAGACTCTAAATAGAAATTGGAATCATATATAGCCAAGAGTTTGGAATTAATTTGAATAAACCAAATTCAAGATAGTGGCATGGTGATGGAAAAACAATGTATAAATACAATACAAGAGACAAGGAATATACCTTGAAATACAATATTAGCAAAATTTAACAACCAAATCTGAAAATTGTCACGAGTCACATAGATTGCAAGGAAGTTTTCATATTTCTGATTCTCAATCATTTCACTCCAGGCAGAAGTTCTAGCAACTTTAGAATAATATGGATAAAGGAAATACATATCTAACAAACAAAATTAGATTTGAGAATCCACTCAAGGTAGAAAAAATTATATATCTCCATTTTTTCTTTGGCACCGAACTGTTCAGATATAAGCACCATGAAACTGAAAGAAAAATAGATTTCATCAGTTTTGGAAAGCTGGAAGTTATTATATCCCATGTGCCCAAAATAAATCCTTACCAGGTTTGATCTTATACTTTTGATTGGCATCTGGATTTCAAATTAGAATAATTGAATAAATATTGAACAACACAAAAAAGTCTTCTATCTAAATATACTGCGTTATACCGATATTATACGCTTCACATTTCAGAAACTTTGTGCCATAGTTCTATTACTCATGAATCACAACGATAACATTGATTACATATCCCTAAAAAAATGGCTAGAAACAAGCACTCCTCAACTAAAGCTCTCACAATCTCAAAACTGTTCCATCCTCCAAGTCTTCCAAGACTCACAAGTTTAGATTAAGGCTTTTATTATTATAAAAATGCTCTTAAGGAATCAGTGGTAGTCTTTCAGCCCAAGAGCACTGACATGTCATGAAAAGAGGGTGTATGGCAGTTTACTTTGGTCATGTGTGGTCGAGAACACCTAGAAGTTCCCAGCCTATCGTGGAGCTATAAACTCCCCGACAAGGCAGGAACATTTGGTGGTTTCTGATAACCAGAAAAGACTAAGAAACACCATTGGAAATGACTTAGTATCATATAGAAGCTCCTAGAGCATTCCTTAAGCTCCAGAAACCACCCACAAATTCTAGAACATTTCATCCAGCTCCTAAGCTCCCAGAAATGGGAAACGCTGGGAACAGGTTTCCCAACCACCAGAAGCAATGTTCCCATACTAATATGGAATTGAGATAAATAAAATGAATGAACACCTGAATTTTCAGTTTCTACCCAGAGGTGCAACAAAATATTTGCAAAGAAATTTATAAATTGTTCCCCAAAGGTATTACGAAATTTGTAAGAGTTGGTCATTTGTATCATCTTGTATGTAATTTTCAATATATCCTCTCACATCTTGCAATTTTCTAGCTACATCTTCAACACCTATGTGCAAATTCATGTGTCTTTGTCTGGGCATTCCTAGGTGTTCCTCTATAACTTAATGGCCATCTAGAAAACTACCCACTACATGACCCATTGCTACTTTTCCCTTTAACAATTCACTCAACTCATATGAATGCCTAGTCTTTGACTAAACCCAAATCTTGCTCCATTTTATTGTTCCTTTATGGACTCAGTCACATATATTGATATCCCATGTTCTAGAGTGGATATGCCTCTATTTTCCCACATCATTTTCCATTTCACATAGATATATGTTTATGTTTTATTTTAACATATTTCGAGGCCTACCGGGTTTATAGGACACTTTCTCCTTGAATCAAAATAGAAAAAACTAAATTAATTTTTATATAATCAGAGATGTTATCAAGGATGTTGGGTTTTTAAGATCTCAGTAGTTGAACAACTCAAACTTCAGTTATGAAATTTCCTAGTTCATTTTGGGTTTTATGGGATATTTAATTCTACTGGTTTTGTAGTTTGGACTATAAAGGAAGTGTTTTTCTTCTTCTATTGCTTGTGTCGTACAAATTATATAGGATCATTCTTCCCTAGGGTTTCTAGGTTGCATCCACCATCCGGATAAGAAAAAATTAGATCCAAGAAGTCATCCCAGTTAGCCACATCCTAGGCAGCATAAGATGACATTTATTTCTAAAGTGTCTCTAGTTAGTCACGTGTAATTTTTTGCAATACCAACAAATCCCAAGTTGGATCTACTCTAGCTTAATTGGTACCTTACCAAATTACTGTGAAATGTGACTCCCAAAATGTTTCACTGAATTTCTCGTTGTACTTGGAACCAAAAATGTGATTGATCATTTACTGGTTCAAATGTTGATAGCTGCTATGGAAGGGCACCTAACACTGTAATTGTTTCCTTCTGATTCTCTACTATTTATCACCCTATGCTTTTATGGTTCATTTATTTTTCACATGGATGTTTAATGATAAATTTCTTGCAAGGATACAAATTTTTCATTGATACCTTTACTTTGAATATTTCATTCACTTGAAGCATATTTTTCTTTTATTTTCTTTTCAAGTACTGTTCTAGTTTTTCTTAGGAAATTTGATCTCAAAAATTTGAGTTTTTCTTAATCATAATCATTTATTCTCGAGTGCTCTTGGGATTTCAAGGGTAGTGATTTGTTTATTGTTGTAGATTTGAGTTTATTAGATATTTAGAGATTTTGGGGCAGCCTACAAACCCTAGGGACACCCCCCTTGAGACTATGAAGAACCAATCCAAATGGAGAGGTAAATTGACAGTAATAGTGGGTCAATTTGTATATAATTCTCGTGTGGATCTGTTGGTGTAGATCTGTGTGATAAAAATTCCCAAGTAAAATTATGAATGCCCATTTTCCAAGTAAAAACTATAATAAGTCAATCACAACTCATAAAGACCATAATTGGTAAACATGTAATGGAATCCTACGTATTCAAATATTGTTAGGTTCAAATTCATTTTACATTAAAAACATTTACGTGGGCCTCAGCGTATGAAAAATATACTATATTCTTAAGTAGTTTAAAAATTGATGAGCACATTAATCCAAAATAAATAACATGTTTGCATGTGTTCCTGTGATGTCATAATTTTCATTTAGTATTATGTAATTCCTTTAGTGTGTCCAGTTAGATTTGTACAACCCATTTAGTAATTGAAGTGCTCTCCTATAAAATGGGAACTTGCAGGATCTTATGGGGGTATGGAATGGTCTTTTATATATTTAAAGGCTTCCCTTACCATTTAAATGATTGGATGGTTTTGAAATGTGCATGTTAAATGTTCTCCAGTTATTGGAATTCTGTATTTTCTAGGCAAGCCTTCTCATTTTTCAAATGAAGATCTATGTTTTATTCTTACTTAAAAACCTCCCTCTACTATTTTGAGATATCTGTATGCAATTTCTCAAATCATTGATAATGGTTAAGGGTATGCCAACATATTCGTGCTCCCACAAACACATCTTTGACTGAATGTTCAGCTTGTAGGTGCACACATGTCTAAACATTTTGATGAGTGTGGTCTAATTCATACAATTTTCTTCTTGATTCATCCTTCCTTAATATAGAGGGTGTTACCCTGACTGCGTTTTCTAAACACAACCAGATGTAGGCCCCTACTCAAATGATCAACTTTCTAATATTTTCAAACTCTATAATTTTGATAGGGTATCTTATGATCTATTTTGATTGTGGTGCATGGGATGCTAATTTTAGCATAACTACACTGGGAATTTAAAAGTAAGTACATATCAATGGTGTGATGTAGTAGTGATGGTAGTGTGTTGTCACAATCGCAAAATGAACTGCTCTGATATCACTTGTCAGAAACTTTGTGGTACTCACAGGAGGCCATTGATAATAAGAAGAAAATACATGAAGCCATAGTCCCAAAGGACAAATAATATTTATGGATATGAGAATGATAATTACAAATATACAATGTGATCTTTATAAATATTGAAGAGACGGGTCATAATGAATAGCCATGACCCTAGGGAAAGGGTCCCTACACATATAGACACAAAAGTTTAATTAGGTTCATTACAATGTTGTGAACAACATCTTGCAATTTTCTGTCTACATCTTCAACACCTATGTGCAAATTAATGTGTCTTTGTTTGGGCATTCCTAGGTGTTCCTCTACAACTCAATGGCCATCTAGAAAAATACCCACTTCATGAACCAAAGCATGTGTTTATATATATATATATATATATATATGAGTATATTTTGTATCATCTGAAGATGGGTTTTTAACCTACTCCCGATATTGAGTTCTTGGTTTACTGTTATGCATACAATATTGAAGGTTCATAACTTGTTGTATATTTTGTAAGTTTTCTTAGTTTCGTTCTTGGTTCTTGTTGGTTGCATTGTTTTTTCTTGTTATTGGGTTGTTGTTACTTTGTTCGAGTCTTCATAAGGGTTTCAACCCATGCTTACTTGCCCATGTCTAGTTAGGGTTTTAACATTACCACTTATACACTTACATTATTATTTTAATACCTACAGATCAATATTATTTTTGGATTGTATTTGTTCTCTATTCACATGTCTCATTTTTCATAGCTTTGTCTATATTTAACCTTGTCATCATAGCTGTAGCCTTACAACCCTATTATCTAACTAGTGTCGTTCTTGGAATGGTATTTCGATAGCAACCCTGAACCTTCTCCATACCGGTTCATCCTTTAAAGTAGTTATTATGATGTTATACTTTACAGGTATTGGTGTTCATTTGAAACAACACTCAGTTCTTTAGCTTCATATTCTAATAGGTTAAAGTGATAGTTAGGGTTATGGATTATGGGTTTCGAACCCAACCGTAGAACCAAATGTTTTCTTGGTCTGCGAACACAGTAGGTAGTTATCACTTGCATTTGGTAGTAGACTAGTTCTATGGGTTTCGAACCATGTTCTATGTGAGTATTATCATTTATACTGGACTTGGCCATGGATAGGAGATGTTTCAGAAGGAATGAGGGAGGGTATAACCAGAGAAAATTAAATCGGTTGGATCAATTGAGATGAAGACAGGGTTTTCGTCCTTTATTGATAGCGGTTATACTTTTATAGATACAAAAGGGGATACCAAACAGTCAATTACCACAATCAATTACCAAAAATAATAGCAAACAATGAATTAACATAGAATAAAAACCCTAAAAAAATCAAATTCGAGACTTACCTAGCAATAGCAATTCAAGCACACATTACACTTTCAAGGGACATAAATAACAACAAAAGCAGCATAAGGAAACGTACCACTGAGACTTCCTTCAATAATTGTTCAAGAAGATAGGCTGGGTTGCGACTTAAACTAGCAAGCATTCCCAAATCCGGGTTTGAAAAAAATATCATTTGGATTTGATATTATTACAACACTAAAAGCTCCTTTAGGCATTATGCATGTAAATTAAAAAATCTATAATTTAAAATACACCCTCTTGTGCAAATTTGGGTTGTCCCTTTTGAATGATTTTGTTTCATAAAATATTGTGTGCACTTAATTTTATCGTTGTCTGCTCTAAGTTTGACAAACAATATGCACCCTCCAGTACTACAATAAATATCATATATGCTGGAATATCCATTATTGAATTTAACTGTTCTTAGATCTAATGATGTATATCCCAGAGTGTGAATACAGAAGGATCATATTGAGTTTGACATTCTGCAGGGTGCATATTGTTTGAGTCTAGTCTCAGCAGCCTTGGTGGTGGTTGTTTGCTTGAATATTCAAATCATATTTAATTTCACTAAAGTACAATATATTTTGTGTGGATAGATATATTATATGGCCAATGTGTAATACAAGGTTGTATTCTCGCAATTTCCAAAGAGAAAAGATCAGAATTAATGCTAACATCATAATTTGGACTGAATTAGGTGAGAAATCGGAATGTAAACTTCATCACTCCAAGATTTCCACAATTCACTCCAATATCTCCACAATCTTGAATTTTTTATGTAGAATATAATGATTCCATTAACTCTGGCTAAGAAAGAGACTAGGATTCGGATCTTGTGATTTCGAAAGAAAAAATTTCGACATTAAATTAAGGTAAGTGTGCTAATCCCAAGCTCTGAAACCCCTAAAATAAATTTCAACACCACTGATATATCTGAGCAGGTATATGATACATATAGTCAAAGTTAAATAGATATCTAATATTAAGACCTTTGATTATGTGACCATAAAAAACGCTCAAGAAAACTGAGGATGAACTCTCTTTAGGGCATCGATTAGCAATGAAACTGATGCAGCCAAAGGTTGCAAACCCACATTCTCCATATAAAATGCATCCTTCATTCATAAACCAAAATAATTCTCATATTGGGAAAACTCTAATGCTGAAGCTACTTGTTCAATCGATGGTTAAAACCATATAATACAACCCACTTTATGGAAAATATCGAATCAATATTCGAATTTGCAATAAAACCCAAAATATAATGGCCCACAGCATACCAACTCACCTTATGGAAATGCATTTGTATACTTTCAGCTTTGATAAACTTTATCAAATGTATGAACATACATTATGTTCGATCCCAATGATTTACCAATCAACTAACCTTTATTCAATGTCCATATGCGCTCACTAGTCCGAATTCTATTCGGGCCCAAAATTCATTAATGTATATTCGGGCCATGTTAATATTCCATAATTTATTTTAAAACCCAAATATCAACATAAATATTTGGCTCAGGTCCCACAACATTGACAACTTACCTTTTTTAACCCCCGAATGGATCTGGTGGATATCACATCACGACTCCCAATCCGACGATTATCGCACAACAAAAGTTCACAAACCTTAATGCTTCAACCTCACGTGAAATGGGTGGTATTTGAACACCACGTGTCACACGCTAACCATTAACGCGTTCAAAAAGGGATTTACCACTTACCATCCCAAACCTATGTGAAAACCATTTATTATTTTTCAAAAACCGCCTTCACTGTTCCCTTCGCATAATTCCACCACACTTCTTCTATGCCTTCGTATCTGCTTCCATTAATTCGGGTTTCTAAACAGAATTATAGTTCCAACTTTAAAGTATTCCACCATAGCTACACCATACATTTTCTAGTTTAAAGATATCAACCAGTCTTCAAACCCTCTTTGGCATTCATCCTTTGGATCTCTTTTCTGACACTAATCCAAATTTTCTTACGCATTCCAGGATCAAACCCTCAGCATACTTTATATCAATTTGAAGGATCACCCTTTTAATGGGTCACCATCAATCCATTCTATGATCGATGGTAGCTCGTTATTATTGATTCAAACCCAAGTTTGAATATCATTATCTTGCAATCGAATACTCTGTGTGTATTTCAATTTCCAATCTTCTGCATATAAATATGATGCCAAATCCTTTATTTCACATACGCATCATGATTTTATTAATCAAAATATACACACTCAATTCAACACCGAATTTCTCCGTATATATAAAACTCAATTAATTACAAAGGATTTTTTCTATGGCCTGATATTCAAAAAAATGGCCCTTTTATCCATCTACCCTTAGGCTTAACAAAAAAACCTCTGTTTTTCCAAACCCTACTCTAATTCTTCTGTCTATTTACTACCTTTTATGCCTTTGAGGCTTATAATTTATACAAAAAGTTCTGAAACTATTTTTTTGTTTCAGTTCCTCCATCTTCTTAACAAAATCCAAAATATCCTCTAAGTCCTAAAATCACTACTTATCCCTAAGGATCCTCTTTCATCCACAAAATAATGAAACCAATTCTTATTTAGGATTTATAATTAATTCCTAAATCTCTCAATCGCTATGCACTCTCAACTAGCCTAATTCTCTCATGTTCTCCAACATTTGAGAACATTTACAAAATTCCTCACAATATTTAATTAATTCTCATTAAAATCACTCAAATCATTACATAAGAAACCAACTTCCTTGAAAACACAAAACCCATAAGTCTATTAAAATACAAGGAATTTTCTTGAGCCTAATGCCCCTGCATCAGAAACCAACCCCATGGTTTGATTCATTGGAAGAAGTAGAGGATGAAGGCTTGGTTGTCGCAGAAAAGGAAGAGGATAGAAGACAATTAGAAGTAGTATAATTTCCTTGGAGCACCAAGGAAGAAGAATACCACCAATAGCTGGTCAATTAGAAGAAGACCATTGGAAGAAATTCTAGAAATGGGGGAAATGAAAAGAACAATATCACGGACCTTATTGTGTCCATGCATCATCTAGAGGAAACGGTACTTGATTTGTTAGCGTCCGAAGAAGCACACATTACACTTTCAAGGGAAAGTGGAAAGATAATACAGACAAGGGAGTTTGCTGAGTTGGATTTGGAGTCATCACACTACAAGAAAAAAGCACATTGGTGAGGGTCATGCTTGTGACGGACCTTTAATGTCTGTCACCAATGTCACATATGGTGACAGTCCTTAAAAAACGGTCACTGTAAGTGTATATAGTGATGGTCCTTTATGGTCTGTCACCAAAGACATTTTCAATGACACTTTTGGTGAGGGTTGTTAAAGGCCCATCACTAATTCTCTCTTTGGTGACACTTCTAGTGACGAACTTTTAATGACCCTCACCAATGCTCTTATTGTTACTTTTGGTGACGGTAAAAAAATGTTCATCATCATTGATAATTAAAAAACTGTCACTATAACTGTATATAGTGATGGTCCTTTATGGTCCGTCATCAAAGAAATTTTCAATGAGACTTTTGGTGAGGGTCGTTAAAGGCCCATCACTAATTCTCTCTTTGGTGACACTTCTAGTGACGAAATTTTAATGACCCTCACCAATGCTCTTTTTGTTACTTTTGGTGACGGTCAAAAAATGCCCGTCATCATTGATCATTCCAATGAGTTTTTGATGACGCTATGTGCCTGTTAATATATTTTTTTGTCAAAAGTTAACGATTTAATACCATTATTGTGGAGTATTTTTTATAATACGTCCAAGGCCATAGTGGTTAGGGTCAGTCAATTTTTTTAGAAGTAATTAGTGTTTATCATTTCCCTCAAGTAATGACTAGTCGAATAGAGATTTCCTATGAGTCAACAGATGATTCATATATATTAAGTTTATTATCTAGAAAATTCCCTTTAGATAAAGTTCCACTATTTTGTGTAGGAAATATATTATTTAATACATAATCAAGATTTTACAATTCTATTAGTGAGAAAGACCTAACGATCCTCACCAATCTGGGAACGCCTTAAATTAATGCTTTGGCACACACTAACATTTATTAGCACCCCACATGTATTGGAACATCTTTGCACCTAGAAAATCTTGTGATGACACTGACCCCCAAGCACATGGTGGCATGCACTAGCACAACATGGAACTCTCCTAGCATGTGTTGGCATGCTGCATATAGTCCCTAGCATGCCCTTGAACACCTTGGTTGAATGCATTTACATACATTAGCACTTGGCACACAATGCCACTTGGCATGTATTGGGACCTATTATTAGTGTGCCTAGCATGCCCCTTTTCAAAAAGATAAAGTCCTGACTTATTAACCCTCCTATTGGTTCTTCCTTTTGTTGCCTTGACACATATTGACATACCCTGGCACCCTGCACCACATCCTTAGCACCCAGCATGTATTGGCATATCTTGGCACTATTAATTGGCACATGATATAATTAGCACACCCTGGAACTCCCAAGCACACTTTTGGAATTCTTGACATGCCTTGATATTCCCTAGCATGCCTTACCAATGCTTAGCATACCTTGTCAGTCTCTCCTTGGCATGACAACTAACACTCATTAACACTAGTCTCTGGCACACGTTCCTCATATTCATTAAATTCCATGAATTTTTGCCTAGTGCTCCCTTAATGTTTTTTCCTAGTAATCCTTAACACTCATCAACATGCATTATCACTCTCTAGCACACCTTAGCACTCTTCAACATTCCCTTCCACTTCATAACATGCATAACACTAGTCCCTGAGACATATTGGCACTTGGCACGTGTTGACACTTGGAAAGTCTTAGTATGTATGGAATACGTTGAGATGCCTTGGTATGATTTGGCATGGTTTAATATTAAATTTATTTGTGATTATCAATTGTTGGAAAGTAGATGAGAATCAACAAAGGAATACTTGGCACTTAAAAAGCACTAAGACTTTGCACTTGGCACCTATTGTTGCCCAGTGTTGGTGTGCCTAGCATGCCCCTCTTGGAAAAGGTAAATTGATGACTTATTGACCCTCTTATGTGTTCATTTCCTTGTAGTTTAAATTTCTTCTCCCCTTTGTTGTCTTGATAGTCCCTGACACACATTGACACACCCTTGCACATCTTGGCATGCCTTATTAGTTGGCACATATTAGCATATTTGACATGTATTCCCACTATCTGGCACATCAAGGGGGTGAAGAGAGATGTAGTCCTAAAGTAGGTCGAGTATGAGGGCCAAGTAAGGGTTGCTAAAGGGAGGTCATGATCATCCTCCAAGAGCAAGATCATCATGTGAGGGTTCAGAAGAATGTTGCATACCTTAAGGGTTGGTTTGCACTAGGAAGTAGGATGGCATATTGTTGGTTCTCTTCTGGAAGATCGAGCTTAAGAGAGGTTTCTCATGAGAATCTGGGCATGTGATTTCAATGGTGTCTTTGTGTGAAGGCCACATCAAATTATGAAATGTTGAAATTTTCAACAAGAAACAGTGAGATTGGAAACCAGAAAGGACAAAAAAAAATGCACCCACACTGGTGAGTAATTTTGATGCACCAGGAGTGAGGAATGTGGGGCGTCTAATTTATTTTTCCCTTAAATAAATTGGAAAATAAATTGTAATTTCATATCATAACAACTTGTGTCAGTTAATTAAGTCATGATGACCGAGTTAGCTCAAGATATTCAAGTACTTGAGGGTCTAAGATGAGGCATCTAGAAGGATTCTAATATTTTTGGGGTCCAGTTGAAGTTGATGCATTAGTGGGGTGCAAGTGTAATTAACTAGATTAAATGAGTTAAAATTAGATTAACTGGTTCTAACTGAGTGATGAACTAGTGAGAGGTATAGTGAATTAACTTAGATTTAATTCAAAATGAGTGATCAATCATATAACTGATAATTCGCTATTAATATTTGCATGCATGTCAGTTTCGAGGAATACCCAGTTGAGACAAAGGTTAAAGGGAACATAACTGTCAGTTGTAATCAGAGAAAATTTCCCATGTGCAATTAAAAAGTCATTGGGATTCCATGATGGATTGCGCAATCAAGGAAGACTGATTTTCCTAATTAATAATGAGTTAATTCCCTAGGAATTTCATGAGCAAGGTAGGCTGAAGTAAGGATGAGAATTAGCTAATTACTAGTCTGAGTTTGCCTAGATCAATGGGAGACAATTGATAGAGTACTAGAGAATCTCATGAGAGATTAAGTATTAATGTATTGTTTCATGATTCCTGGACTTAATACACAAAAGAGATAAAGGGGCTTGTGAAGTTTCTTTCCCCAAATACATCATGTTGTTGTGCGATTGATAATTTATTTTTCTTACTTATATGTGATTGTGTGATCATGTTTTGTTTCCGCAAATTGTAGGAAGGATTCAATATATTGTTTTAGTAGATTACAAGATTAGATTGAATCTCGTTGGTTAGATTTTCTACATGGTATCAGAGAAGGGATTTTTTGGGTGGTGAGTTTGCAGAGAATATTTGAATATTTTGGTGTAAAATTTTCAAAAACAAATAGAATATTTGGATTCCTTTTGAAAATATACCCAAATGGAAAAAAAAAAATCGGTCGAATCGGAGCTCGGATGAGGGAGATATCATTGATTTAAAATAAACACTTTTTTCGAAACTTTTTGTAACGTCGGGACAATTACATTATGCGTGAGTCAAAAAACTATTTGTAATTAAGGTACCAAATGCATGCAAAGCTTTGAGGATAAAGGCATAAGTTAGAGACTTGGTGGTTTAGAGGGAGCATAAATTACCTCTCAACATGCATCCTCATGAGAAGCAGTCTCAGAAGGTTGTGGAGTAGCTACCACAATTGAAGACGTAGAGAGGAGACTGAGTGGAAGTGTCCACTCAAGCAGAGACCTCCATGAGGGGGAAATTTCGAGCTAGATGGGAAGAGGGAGCAGCCATACCTCGAGGTGTAAGGTGGGGTGATGTGTAGACATAATCCCAAGATAAGAAATTTGGGCAAGGTCCATTGAGATGGCATGTCTCATGGATCGAACGTGGCTACGAGGAGCCCACAGTACAATAGTAGTAGGAAGGATCGCTTAGATTGATGTATTCGTTAAATGTCGAGATGTTAGGTCCCTATATTACTAGTATAGCCCCTTATTGTTGTTAGTGTAACCCCCTTATTGTTATTATTGTACCCTTGTAACCCCCATTTTGTTATTATTGTGCCCTTAAATTATTATTGTTAGGTCGGCTAGATTACATTGTGGCCCACTAGGATTACATTATGGCCCCATGGACTCCTATATATAGAAAGGAGGTTTTGTAAATTGTATCATCCAAGAATTGTTCATTTATGTAATGTATTGGAGGTTTCCTCCTCGAAGTGGCTTATTTCTAAGGCGTTGATATCTCTTTTCTTCTATTTTTGGAGCTGGTTACACAACATTTGGTATCAGAGCTTTGGATTCTAGGGTTTCGCTGCTCCAAACAGGTCATCGTGGCATTTTCGCTATAACTTGTTTTCTACGAAGCTTCAGAAGCTGAAATTTCTAGGGTGCGAAGCTGAAATCTTGAGGAAGGTTGTCTAAAAATTTCAGATCTTGGTTCGCAATATTTGAGGAGATATCATCTGTGGAAGTTAAGTATTTTTTCAGGCTCATAAACAGGTCATCGTGGCATTTGCGCTATAAATTTTTTTGTACGAAGGGTCAGAGTCTGAAATTCATATGGTGCGAAGCTGAAATCCTGAGGAAATTCGTCAAAAAATTTTAGAACTTGGTTCGCAATATTTTTGGAGATATGATCTGTGGAAGGTAGTGATTTTTCAGGCTCCTGAATTGCATCTCAAAGAGGTGATCGTGGGAAAACTTCAATAAATCTCTCTCTGGGACTCAGATTGAAGTGCCGTAAAAATTGGTCGCAAGTACATAGACTGAAGTTTCTGTGCTATCAATTTCAGAGACAAAGGACAAAACAGTGACACGTGGCAAGTCGTACAAGTTCGCTCTACTGAACCAGTCCAGAATTAGGTCATTGTGGGAGATTGGACACAAATTTGTCTTGGAGAATCCAAATCAGGTCAGACCTGTGGCATTAAAAAGATAATTCAGAGGGATACTTCAGTGCTGAATTTCAGATATTGAAAATCTGAAATAACAGAGATAATACAATTTCAATATCGAGTTCCTCAAAGCTAGTAAAAGGTGTGTATTTTTTTCCGAATTGCATAAGTCTTGTTTGAAGAATCAAGTTGAATTGATTCCAAGGGCATCTTGTAGAATAGATATCAATATTGGATTCTAAAATGGCCCCTAAAAATAATTCAACACCCATCAAGCCTTCATAAGGCTCTACCATGACTCATGAAGATGAAGAATTGCAACATGATCTATCAAAATTACAAGAACAAGTGCAACAAATTTCACTCTCGCAAAGAGCAGCAAAAAATGAAATGGAAGTTTTGAAGAAAGGTGTGGAAGTGAAGATGGATGGTTTGAAGAAAGGTATGGAAGCTAAGATGGATGGCGTGGAAGTGAAGATGGAAGGTTTGAAGAAAGGCGTGGAAGATAAGATGGATGGTGTGCAAGCTAAGATGGATGGCGTGGAAGATAAGATGGATGGCATGGAAGCTAAGATGGATGGCATGGAAGTGGGCATGGAAGCTAAGATGGATGACATGAAAGACAACATAGAAAACATGAGGAATGATCTAAAAGCATACATGGAAGGCTTGATGACAAGCTTAAAACCAGAAATGATTCCTAATGGCGGAAATATAGGAGAAGAACCTCATGATGAGAACAAAATAAATGTTAATCGTGATTTCATAAACTCAAATGTTGGTGGGAAGAACCACCATATTCCAAAAATGGATATGAGGAAGTTTGATGGAAAGGATCCTGTAACATGGATACTACAGATGGAGCAATATTTTGATCTCCATAACGTGCAAAACACACAAAGGTACGCATTGCAACTTTACATTTAGAACAAAATACATTTGTATGGTATCGATGGCTTTGCTCCCGTAAAAAAATTGTCACTTGGTCAATTTTTACTGAGGAAATGATAGCACATTATGAGGATACAAAGAGCAACACCTTCTTTACCCAATTGATAAATCTCAAACAAAAGGGTTTAGTGGGGCAGCACATTGAGGACTTCCAAAAATTGAGTATAAGGGTAACTGATATTTCAGAGGACCACAGGATTGATCTCTTCTTAGGCAGTTTAAAGGAGAACATTCAACATGAAGTTCGTGTTCTGGAACCTGATTCATTAGAGAAGGCATTCAGGTTGGCAAGAAAAGTTGAATGTAAAATTATGGCAACAAGGAAGTCTACTACTCAATTCTATAAAGAAGGAAGTGTGGCTACATCTAGATTTCCACAATCTACAAGGTTGACACCACAACAATTGGAAGAAAAAAGAGCAAAAGGGCTTTGCTACAGTTGTGATAGCAAATACACTAAAGGTCATAAGTGTGCTGAGAAGAAATTATTTTACATAGATTGTAAAGAGGAAGAAGAAAATGAACAAGAAGAGGATATACACCAGGAACCAGCCCCAGAAGAGGAAGAAATGAATCCAACCATATCGTGTAATGCACTGGCAGGAATTACCACTCCTCAAACTCTCAAGATAAAAGGACAAATCAAGAAGAGAAAGTAATAGTGTTGATTGATTCAGGTAGCACCCATAATTTTATTCATTGTAAGGTAGCCAAGGAATTAAATTGTTTCCTATACCCAGCACCAGAATGTCAAGTGATGGTTGCAAATGGAGGAACTATAAATTGCTCTGGAAAATGCCATAATATCAAGCTAACCATGGGGCAATATGTGTTGACTAGTCCAATGCTTTCCATTCCTATGGGAGGTGCTGATGTTGTACTAGGAGTACAATGGTTACAATCTTTGGGGACGGTAGCTTTTAATTTTCAAGAACTTTTCTTGAAATTCTTTTCAGAAGGAAAGTAAGTCGAACTACGGGGTATTGAAGGGAAGCCAGGAAGGATAATAAGCTCTAATGGCATGACAAAGCTTCTAAAGAAAGAACAACGAGGCGTAATTGCACAATTATGCTCACTAGATGTTCCAACATCAAAATCATCTATTTCTGCAGATCTCCAACAAGTCTTGGACAATCATTCCAAGGTGTTTGAAACTCCCAAAGGACTCCCACCTATTCGTGATCATGATCATGCTATTCATTTGATTCCAAGAAGTGTTCCTCCAAATATCAGGCCTTATAGATATCCTTACTTCCAAAAGAGCGAAACTAAACGTATGATTGCAGAAATGTTAGAGGCAGGTATAATTCAACCTAGTTAAAGTTCTTTCTCTGCTCATGTAGTATTGGTACAAGAAGGATGGATCATGGAAAATGTGTCCAGATTATAGGGAGCTCAATAAGCTCACCATTAAAGATAAATCTCCCATTCCTGTGATTGATGAATTATTGGATGAATTACATGGAGCAATTTATTTTACCAAGTTGGATCTTCGTTCAGGATATCATCAAATTAGAATGAAGACTCAAGATATTCCAAAAACAACATTTCGAACTCATGAGGGTCATTATGAATTTTTGGTCATGCCTTTTGGCCTCACCAATGCACCTTCTACATTTCAAGGGTTGATGAATTCCATTTTCAAACCCTTCCTTAGAAAATTTGTGCTAGTATTTTTTGATGATACACTAATCTATAGCAGGTCTTGGAAGGATCATGTTGAACATGTTGACAGGGTGCTCAAACTATTGCAGGAGAAACAATTATATGCAAAAAAATCCAAATGTTTCTTTGGAGCACAAGAGGTGGAATATTTGGGTCATATTGTATCTCACGAGGGTGTTAAAGTAGACCCTAACAAAATTAAAGCCATTAAGGAATGGAAAGTCCCCACAACCATAAAGCAGTTGCGAGGATTTCTCGGGTTAACAGGGTATTATCTCAAGTTTGTTAAGAATTATGGGAGAATAGAAGCACCTCTAACAACATTATTGAAGAAAGATGCATTTTCATGGACTCCCGAAGCAACTAAGGCCTTTGAACATCTTAAAGAGGCAATGTGCCTAGCACCAGTCTTAGCTATGCCAGACTTCACAAAAACCTTTATTGTGGAATGTGATGCCTCAGAAAATGGAATTGGTGCAGTTTTAATGCAGGAAGGAAGACCCATTGCTTTTGAAAGTCGTCCAATCAAAGGAAAGTATTTACAGAAACCTATTTATGAGAAGGAAATGTTAGCACTACTACATGCACTAAAGAAATGGCGAACTTACCTAATGGGAAGACACTTCAAGGTAAAAACTGATCATGATAGTCTTAAACACTTTTGGAACAAAGACTATCTTCAGAAGAGCAGCAAAAATGGGTCACAAAGATGTTGGGTTATGACTTTGAAATAATCTACAAAAAAGGAAAGCTTAATGTTGTTGCAGATGCACTTTCAAGAAAGAATGAAGAGGTGGAAGCATTGCTTTGTGCCATTTATATTATCCAACCAGATTGGATAACCGAAGCAAGAGATGAATGGAAGAAGGACAAAGATGTATGGACACTCATTCAAAAGTTGCAGCAAGATCCTAGTACATCTGATACATTTAGTTGGAAAAATGATTCCTTATGGTACAAAGATCGCTTATATCTTTGTAAGAATTCCAACTAAAACAAAAGATTCTTCTGGAATTGCACACTTCTCCTTTAGGAGGACACTCAGGATTTTTAAAAACTTACCACAGGGTGAAGAAAGAATTTTTTTGGGATGACCTTAAATCTGATATTCGAAAGTTTGTGGCGGAATGTTTGGTTTTCCAGCAGAATAAAGTGGAAACAATTAAGACCCCAGGACTTCTACAACCTTATCCATTCCAAGTCAACGTTGGGAGGAGATTTCAATGGATTTTATCACAGGTTTACGTAAGTCCGAAGGAAAGAGTGTCATCATGGTGGTAGTTGATAGACTTACCAAGTATGCACACTTTTGTGTATTATCTCATCCATTTAAAGCAAGTACAGTTGCTACTACATTTGTGGACAGAATTCAAAAGCTACATGGAAGCCCAAGGGTTATTGTGAGCGACAGAGATCCCATTTTTACGGGAAATTTTTGGACAGAGTTATTTTCTTCTTGGGGTACTAAATTAGCTCATAGCTCATCTTATCATCCTCAATCTGATGGTCAAACTGAGATAGTAAATAAATGTTTGGAAGGATATCTTCGTTGTTTTGTATCTGATAAACAAACACAATGGGTCAAGTGGTTACCTCTCGCTGAATGGTGGTATAACACTTCCTTCCATACTGCAGCAAAAATGACCCCATTTATGGCACTTTATGGATATCATCCACCATCGATCACATCATCTTTAAGGAAAAATTCGAAGGTTCAAGCAGTGGAAGATCACATCGAGCATCAGCAAGAAGTTCTCCAACTCTTAAAGGATAACCTGAATTTGGCACAAAATCGAATGAAACAACAGGCACATCAACATCGCAGCGAGAGAAGTTTTGATGTAGGAGATTGGGTATTTTTACTACTACAACCATACAAACAAATTTCCCTCAAGCAAGCTAAGAAGGATAATAAATTATCGCCAAAGTACTATGGTCCTTACAAGGTGTTGCAAAAGATTGGTACTATGGCATACAAATTGGAGCTTCCTGCTTCTTCGCGAGTACATCCAGTTTTCCATGTTTCATACTTAAAGAAGGTTATAGGTGAAAATCTTCCAGTTCAAACAATATTGCCAGAACTTGATGAGGAAGGAAAAATCATATTGGAACCAGAAGCGGTCATGGAAACAAGAACTCGACAACTACTGAATCGATCAATTTCAGAGTATCTCATCAAGTGGAAGAACTTACCCACTGAAGATTCTACATGGGAGGATGATAATTTTATACAGAAGCACCCGGAGCTACTCAAGTGTTAAGGACAACACTTTTTTTGAAGGAGAGGGGCATGTTAGGTCCCTATATCACTAGTATAGCCCCTTATTATTGTTAGTGTAAACCCCTTATTGTTATTATTGTACCCTTGTAACCCCCATTTTTGTTATTATTGTGCCCTTAAATTATTATTGTTAGGTCGGCTAGGATTACATTGTGGCCCACTAGGATTACATTATGGCCCCATGGACTCCTATATATAGAAAGGAGGTTTTGTAAATTGTATCATCCAAGAATTGTTCATTCATGTAATGTATTTGAGGTTGCCCTCTCGAAGTGGCTCATTTCTAAGGCGTGAATATCTCTTTTCTTCTCTCTTTAGAGCTGCTACAACACAGCAATTATCAAAACTATGACATGTCACTGATCATAAATCAGAGTTAGCAACAGTTCAAAGGGAACATATGCAAATGTCAGCAGCAGCGTAGAGAATCCAGTACTAGACAAGTGCAGTAGCTAGCAGTAGTCAGAAGACTCTGATGAACGATCCATTATACTGATTCAGTTGTTCATAGGATATTTAGTTTCAGGATTTGCAGGTGCAAACAACACTATAGAAGTGTAGCACGTAGAACATTCCAAAGGTACCAGATGGGGATAGATTGAATTCCTTTCTTGTTGAGAGGGAGTGTTGAAATTTGCAACAAGAAACGGTGAAATTGGCAACTAGAAAGGACAAAAATGCACCAATAATCGGTACAAGGAATTTTGATGTACTATATTATGAATGAGGCATCAAATTTATTTTTCCCTTAAATAAATTGGACAATAAATTGTAATTTCGTCTCATAAAAACTTTTGTCAGTTAACTAAGTCATGATGATTGAGTTAGCTCAAGAAATTCGATTTAAGGTGATCGAGGTGGATATTGGTGGCCACCTGCCTATTCCACTTGGGCCCTCGCCATTGTCTCTTTCAGTTTTTTAGTTTCCTTAATTATAGCACAATTTACTATTTTTGTCATTTTTTCGGGTCCTGAACTTCCAGAGCAATTTTGAGGCCCCCATGTTCGTTCTGGGCATGAAAGAAATCGATAAGAAATTGTATTCCTGAGACCTTTCTAACGAGGTATCATGTGCTACAAATGAAGATCATACGACCAAGTTACGATCCGGTGTCAAGCTGCTCCAACCAACCCCAACTGGGGCCCCATAAATTCTTGTGTTACATGTCCCTGGTTATAGGCTTTGGTTGTTTAGGGTTTTATCTTATTTTTAAATAATAAAAAATACCCTTCATCCTTATTGTAACATAGTTAAGAGGAACATAACTATTAGTTGTATTTATAGAAAATTTCCCATGTGCAATTAGAAAGTCATTAGGATGCCATGATGGATTGCACAATCAAGGAAGGCCAATTTCCCTAACTAATATGGAGATAATTCCATGGGAATTGCATGAGCAAGGCATGCTGAGAATTGACTAAGTATTAGACCGATTTTTCCTAGATCAGCAAGAGACAATTGGAAGAGTGTTGGAGAATATCAAGAGAGATTAAGCATTCTATTGTTTCATGATTCCTTGAATTAATACAAAATAGAGATAGAGGGTTTTGAGCAGTTGCTTCCCCAGATACATCTAGTGTTGTGCGATTGATAACTTGTTTCTCTTACTTATATGTGATCATATATCACATGTCCTCTTGTTTCCACAAATTCATGGAAACATCCATCTGCCTATATATTATTGAAATATGGCAGAAACCTCGTTAAGTATTCCTTGGTCGAAATAGAAGAGAGGGTTGATACCATCTTGCCTTGTGGTGGTTAGTAGGTTGCAAGGTCTGTGATAAAGAACAACATAAACTGAGGAGGGCTTGCACTGTAATTTAAAGCCATAACAGAAGTCGACGCAGGTGTAATATTGACTGATTTAACCCTAGTTTGAGGGTCGACATTAAGATCTGAAGTTCATGTCAAGATTCAGTCAAAGAAATGCCCAGAATCTATGGATCCATATGAGCTAGTTCGAGTCCCTTGTGGAGGCAAGAGTCATTTTTTTTCTATGTGTGGATAGGGTTTGTTCTACAACAATTAGAATTACATAAGTATAATGCCCTAGTTAGGACAGTTTCCTAGCATGTTTAGTTCATAAGGTATGCCCTTAAGACTGTGACAAATTTGCGTAGAAGAAGACGGGTTGTGACCCTTAGAGAGAGGTTTATTTCTGCAATAAAGACCGCAGATCTAGAAGATGGTTTGCAGATTCAGTATGTGTGGAGACAATAGATCCAAAGGAGGGTGGAAACTGAGTAGAAGATTGTGCATGCAGAAGAAATGTGGCATATGAAGAATGGATTGACATGCACAGGAGTTGATTTTGGTGGACTTTCCATAGCGTTTTAGACAAATATCTGAAGAAACCTATAAAAGATTAGTAAATGGACTGTTAGTGGCTGATTTGTAACCCTAGTTCATTCATCTACAAATTGTTAGAAGTATGATAAGAGGAGTAGTTCATATTTGTTCATAGATTGGACAACAAAGATAAAATTGTCGATACACAAGAATAGTGATCTTGAGAGGACTCAAACCATTGTTAGGTGGCAGATTTGAAAAGCCCTAGATGAAGACAATATTGTGGGCCCTAGATCAGTAAAAAGAATTGACTGTGGTTGGGCAGATTGATGGTAGTCCAAGTACAGTTGGAGGGTACAGTGGTTGTTGTCAAAGAAGAGCCCCGATCACTGAACTGTGAATGATAAAATTGGTAGAAGGTAGGTGTATCCTCCCTAACATAAAGCAGATCTGGACTGGACTAAAGTAATAGTCAAGTGGGAGCCAAACCCAACTATGTCTCTAGTTCATCTAGTTCACTATATTGTAGAGGATTGATTCAGTGAGAAGAAGGGTAGCCTCCATAGCCCTGGACATCTCATCTTTGAGTTGTAGTATGGCAAAAGTGGGCATACCAAAGAGTTGTTCACAAATGGAATTGAACAACACGTTACCACTCAAACTAGTAGTGGACCTAAAAGGGGTTCCTAAGAGGGCAACTGCTAGGTCAAGGGAAACGATGGAGGCTTAGCCCATTATCACCACAGCTAAGGCTCCTTGCTCTTCACAGACTTTCACTGATGGGTGGAGTCTCGGTAGTTTAGGAAGTCAATTGTAGTGTAAAGGTCAATGAATAGGTGGGAAGTGACCCTTGAAACCCTTTCCCTAAGATAAAATAAAGAGTGGGACTTGCTTTCCTTTTAAGAAAACAAATTTATCTTATAGGGAGGGAGGAGGGGGATTGAAGGGTTGAGGGAGAAGAAAAAGAATTATGAAGGAAGTTCTCAATCCCTAAAATCCTTTGGTAACTTGGATTCCCAAATGGTCCTTGATGAAAGGCTTTTGACACCAAATGGGACCACACGAGGCCAAGTGGACCCAGCCCATGTTCGGGGATGGAATTTAGCAACCAATGATGTTCCTATCCTGGACAAGGTGAGGGGAAAGGATCAGATAAGATTTTTTACTTTGATAGGTCAAATTGATCCTACTAGGTTCTATCCTTGGGACCACCTAGGAAAAAATTGACCCTAGAGATAGGGCTTGAGGTATCCAGAGATTCCATCGTCAAAATTCACCCAAGTTTTGAGGAGAGTGAAGGCACCCAAAAACGTTGTTGCCTCTAGGAGATAGAAGTTTTCCTCTAGCTAGTTTCCTGGGAAATTGTTTCCCTAGGTGACCTAATGGGGCTAGACATAGGCAATGTGAAAATTTCTTAATCTAAGAAACCCTACTGCAGTATCTTGATTTAATTCTCCTACTTGAATTAAGTTACAAGTTAATTTATGAAATATTTAATAAATTAGCGAAGTAAATAGTAAATACAACTAGCAACCTACGCATACAGATCAAATATTGAATAACATGCTCATAGACAAAGTGGCAGATGGATTTTCTGGACAACTGTCCTCGGAAAAAACCCAATGCAGGAAAATCGGTGTAGCTAGCTTTAGAGGGTTTTCATTATTATGCAGAATCTAAGTACAAAAATCCTGGGCACCAAAACTGGTTCACCCAACAGAGAAATAAAAATGGCCGTAATACGCTGCTCTGAATCCCTCTATGTCAGCCTGACTGGCCTATTTCAACCTCTGCGCTGCTCAGTAAGGGTCTATGTCACACCTGAAGGGCTTACACTGCCCCTGCGCTGCCCTGACTGGGCCTGCATCAGCCCTGCGTGGCTCCTGCTGCCTCTGCGCTGCCCCTGCTAGGCTTTGGCTGGACTGAGTGGCTCTTGCTGCCCCTGCTGCTCTGGCTGGATGGAATGCTTATGCAGAAAAAGCATAGGTAAGAAAGAAGTCACTGGCCAAAGGTAACGCATAACAGTCAGAAAAATTGAAGAAATGAAATGAAAATATATCAATGTCCACAAATAGCTGAAATAGCTCAATGGGACTAGAGAGTAAAAGTTTTGACAACAACAATAAGTGCTTATAGCATCAGCTAAGAGAATAGAGGAGACTAGTTCATGAGGTTAAAATGTTGTATAATTGTTGGCACAGGAAAACTGTAGAATTGTTAGAGTAAATCTTTGTAGGTACCATTAGTTGGTGATCATTGATAATCATTTCATTTCATCAAACACCCCGATGAATGATCCATGTTTATTCAGTGTAGACAAACACCAGAAAGCCAGTGATGGAAAAATATCTGTACACTATAATAGTTAGCAAAACACCTAACAAATAAGACAACGATATTTTAAATGAAACAATAGAGAGATAGATATCGAAAAAGTTAAAAAAAAGTAAGGGCTGAAAGCCAAATCTAGGCAGTGCATGGCAGTAGTGCCAACAAAACACCAAAACAAAAACCCTACAAATTAGCACACATCCAAACATCACCACAATTTTTTCTTTAACCCTAGTTAGGAAAATTTCCTAGCATGTTTAGTTCATAAGGTATGCCCTTAAGACTATGACAAATTTGCATAGAAGAAGAACGATTGTGACCCTTAGAGCGACGTTTATTTCTGCAATATAGACCATGGATATTGAAGATGGTTTGCAGATTCAGTATGTGTGGAGATAACAGATCCAAAGGAGGGTGGAACCTGAGCATAAGATTGAGCATGCAGAATAAATGTGCTATATGAAGAATGGATTGACATGCAGAGGAGTTGATTTTGGTGGACTATCCAGAGGGTTTTATACAAAGATCTAAAGAAACCTATACAAAATTAGTCAATGGACTGTTAGTGGCTAATTTATGACCCTAGTTTAGTCATCTATAGATTGTTAGGAGGATGATAAGAGGAGTAGTTTAGATTTTTTCATAGATTGGACAACAAAGATCAAATTGTCGATACACAAGAACAATGATTTTAAGAGGACTCAAACCATTGTTAGGTGGAAGATTTGAAGATCCATAGATGAAGAGAATATTGTGGGCCCTAGATTAGTAAAAATAATTGACTGTGGTTGGGCAGATTGATGGTAGTCCAAGTACAGTTGGAGGGTTGTTAGGTTACTGTCAAAGAAGAGGCCTAAGTCCTGTACTTGTCAACGACAACAAGATTGGTAGAAGGGTAGGTGTATAGGGCCTAAGGATATGCAGACTTTGAAGGACTAAAGTAGTAGTCAAGTGGGCCAGCCAACTAGCCCTAGCCCTAGTTCAGTAGCCCTAGAAACCATTTCCCTAAGATATAATAAAGAGTGGGACTTCCTTGCCTTTTAAGCAAGGGACTTTATCTTATATGGAGAGAGGAGGGGGATTGAAGGGTTAAGGGAGAATAATACGACTTATGAAGGAAGTTCTCAATCCATAAAATTCTTTGGGAACTTGGATTCCCAAATGGTCCTTGATGAAAGGCCTTTGACACCAAATGGGACCACACGGGGCCAAGTGGACCCAACCAAGGTTCGGGGATGGAATTTAGAAACCAATGATGTTCCTATTCTAGACAATGTGAGGGGAAAGGATCAGGCAAGAGTTTTTACTTCGATGGGTCAAATTGATCCTACTAGGTTCTAGCCTTGGGAACACTTAGGCAAAACTTGATCATAGAGATAGGGCTTGAGGTATCTAGAGATTCCATCATCATAATTGGCCCAAATTCTGAGGACAGTGAGGGGACCCAGCAACACAGTTTCCTCTAGGAGATCGAAGTTTTCCTCTGGCTAGTTTTGTGGTAAATTGATGCCCTAGGTGACATAATGGGACTAGACCTTGGGAAAAATGGAAAATTGTGAAAATATGTAGGGAAATCATCACCCTTTTTGAGGTACTAGTGCCTAATTCACTTGGGGATATGGAGTCAGGGATGATAATAAGCAAGAATTTGGTTTCTTGATCAAGGAGGCCCAGAAAGTCAACTTCGTCCAATGTTAGAGGAATATGAAAAGTGACCTTCAAGCATTTATACTTCATACAAATGGTGCAATATTATTGAGATACAATTGTCTCTAGGACATTTCATTCATCTAAAAATGGACCATACATTAAATAAGCTAAATAGACACATAATTCCACATTTCCATCATGCAGCAATTAGCCCTAGTTATAGTGAATTCAATAGTATGCAACAACAAGAAGAATAGAGTTAAATTTTCACTCACAATGTTAGAGAGTATATCCAACCAACTTCACATTTGCAAAAGCAAAGCTCCAACATAAAAATAGCCCAAATCCACACATCAAAATGCATCCATCGTCCAAAATAGTCCTCCAAGGAAAAATGTGAAGTTATCTAAAGATAGAGAGACCCCAAGTCAAGTGATGATACAAATGAATCCAACTAAATCCTATCTATACAATAATTAGGACTTGATCATTGATAGAGGAAAATTGAGGAGTTGCATAATGGGAGGCAAGAGGACCTACCATATGTGATGTTCAAGACATGTGGACTGAAAGGGCTATGTGTGGCCACCATCAAAAAGTGGTTAAAGTGTTGCCTTGTTCGAGGTAGATTGGTTATCAAAAGACTAACACCAAGCCCTAGTTGTATTCCTTATATCAGTGTGATTGTAAAGGGTTTGCGATCCTCGGCATGTTGTTCATTTAATATCTCTATTATAAAAGTCCAGAATTTAATCAAGAACGTGTTTGAAAAAGTACACCACAAAACTAGTTGATTCCGGCACGTGTGTGTAGATTCTCATGCATTGGCTTAGATAAAATAGTCACTTGAGTGTTTGTGACTGAGATTCTAAGACCAAAACAAAATTCTCATATGTCGTGGAAATTCAACGTATACTTTTTTCACCTAAGAACTACATGTAACTCATCTTAGGCTACTCATGTCCAATCTCAACTCATCCCACTTAACAAGTTACCAATACAAGGCTTATCACATCCAATTGTGGTTGTAAAACAAATAAGAAACATAGTTTATATATTGACATACCATAGCACCTGGCATCTCTTAAATGCCTTGGCACTATGTGGCATGTGTTAGCATCCCCTACATTCCTTGGCATGCTTTTGCACACCCTAACACACCCTAGCACTTCCTAACACGCCTTGGTAGTTTAGCATACCTTGGCACTGCCTAGCATATAACCTTGTCACTCCCTCCTTAACACACCTATAACTCATTGGCACTCCCTGTCACACACTCTTATTCATTCATTTCCATGCATTTGAACTAGTGCTCCCTTGTTTTTCCTTGGCACTCCATAACACTCCTTGACATGCATTGGCACACCCTAGCACCGGGCACATATTTCCATGTTTCCATGGCCTCTAGCATGCCTTAGCACTGCCCAGCATACTTTTTCACTCCCTCCTTAGCACACTTGGAACTTATTAACACTTCCTATCACAATCTCTTAAATGTTCATTTGCATCACCTTTTGGGTGTCTACTACATCTTTGAAGCACAAATGAATCCAACCCCGGGCTAATAGCGACACCTTTGGAGGAAATTTGACAATAGGCAAGATTTCCTTGTTAGCACACACTTTTAGGGTTGAGGACCTGAATTTGGAATCCCTTGCCCCACCAAGGATTTTTGGGACATTTCCTCAGTCTTTTGAATGGTGACGTTGACTCCCAAAACTAGAGAAAGGAGGACTATGTTCTTCTTCTTGACACTACAATGGATTTTCCTCTTCCTTGCTTTCTCAGACTCCTTTTGAATCATAACTCCTTATTCACAAGATTTTTTCTCCATGAAAACCCCAAGACCATTCATGATGTTAGTTTGACCTTATTCCATCACCGAGGCAGGACTCTCCTTCACTAGTTCGCAAAAGGAGGGCAAGGTTGATGGCACTTGAGATGAAGGAGATACAGGAAAACAATATGGAGAGGTTTCTAAGAGTGAAGAACCCCCACTATGTTCAAAAAAATATGAAAACCCTAAGGAAGCAGTAGCACATTGTATGTCTTCCTCCAATATCTGGGACAATAGGGAAACTAAAATTAGAGCCAAAGATCCCAAGAAGAGTTATTTAGCCCCTGAAAAATGTCCTCAGGTGCTGGGTAGCCGAAACTAAAGGACCCAAATAGTGCATGACTAAAGCAGGGGTTAGGGCCTTCAAAGCGCTAGATATTTGCCTATTGAATTCTTAACTTTGTTTTCTAAAGATTTGATAGGCCTAGGTGCTACGGTATGGTGACCTTCTAAGTTGAATTTGAAATGCGAATGGATAGAATCCTTGGGACTAGACCAAGTTTGTTGAAAACCCCCTCCTCTAGTTCATAATCCACCAACTCCTCCTCCTCCATGTGGGTCCAATAGTAAGCAATCGACATCTCATCTGAAAATCATATTTGACGAGTAGTTGCGTGTCTTCAAAGGGTCTATCATGGCGACCATCTTTGTACAAAATATATATCATGTGATAAAACACTCATGGTTACCATTTAATCTTATTTTTCATTTTGACAAGGATATGAAAGCTTGACATTGTCCAAAGCTTGTTCACTCTTTGTCAAAACTATGCCCTACCCTAGCAGGAAACTCCACGAACCTTTCTCCACCTGTAATTTTTCTGTGGGCCTCTAGGTTTTCTCCAGTGCTAAATTCTTTTCCTATGGTAAAGATGTTGTAAAGTCCTCTTTAACATTTTGAGTACGTCAAAATAAAATAAAAATTAAAAAAATAAAATTAATAACTAAGCCAATCTAGATCTATCTTAACTCTAGATCTACCAAGGGCCGAGAGGGAGGAATCAAATCTCTTACAGTGCAAACCTTTTTAGATTTAATCCCTCTAAACACTTGATAGATCTGAAGTTAAGATGAATCTAGATGAATCATATACAACGAAAAAAAATAACATAAATAGATAAAAAATAATTTGCAAGCTCAACATAGTTTCCACCTTTATTTTGAAAAACATTAAAATATTTACAATATTTGAATAACTTTTAAGAAATTAAAATATATATATATATATATATATATATATATATATATATATATATATATAGATATATATAAGTATTTGACCCTTCCCATAAAATGATTTTTCTCATCCGAAAATAATTTTCTCACTCCACTTAAATTTTAATTTTAAGAAGGTATTGTCATGGAGGATTGGCAGGCAAACAAAACATAGACAAAATTTAGTTACCAAAACAATAGACTAGAGCTAGAGGAGGGGAGCCTTAATATGCTCTCATCGCTACGGAGTGCATTGAAGAGTTCGACTTGAGCAAAGATGACGAATCGATTATTCAGTTTCAAGAAGAAGAAGGCGCCCCCTCCTCCTCCATATGTTGAGAGGCCTATGAGAAGGTAAGGGTTTAAGAAATCATTCCTGTATGATGTAGCTACCATGCCATGGAAATCAGAAATCAGACCATCATCTGTGCACTCTCGCAAGACGTGGCAAACTCAATAAGAAATTTTCGTAAATGGTGATGACCCTAAACTCGAGATTGGGAACCTCTATAGCAAATATTGTTGTTTATGGGAATAACATCAAAGTCTCTAGTTCCGATGCTTATCGCTTCTTCCACATCACGATTTTCTTGAGCTCTTCAACCTCAATTCCACCTTTGATATCCCTGATTTTCTCACAAAATCGACAACACTCTCAATAGTGGCTACACCCTCCTGCAAGACGAACTGCAAACACTGTAATTCTTATCACATGTCTTATCACGCTGCTCTTCTCAAATAATTTCTACTACAAATATTTCATTCCTCTACTAGATTCAAGCTCTAATTCATCCTTCAATCAAATGGAATGTTCGCCGAACATTTTCCTTGGAATTATCACAGCATTCAGGAGGCCCTAAAGCTCTGAAAATGATGTTGAAATTAAGCTAGAGACAAAGATTCCATGGCAAGTCGTTGACTATCCCTTAGAATGTGGAGTGGAGAAATATTTGCAGAGGAAAGTTAAGCTCCTAGCGAATCCATCTTGCAACCTATATTCACAGTTTTCAGGTATTCAGATACCCTAATATTTAAGATAATTATAGATTTAAGCAGTGCAATTTGTGCAAAAATAAGAAGCCCAAACTAAGTTTCTATGTTAATGGAAGCCTCGAATTTTGTTCAGAAGATTCAGTGAGAGGTGTTAATCGATAAATGTACTTTGAAATTCAATAATGGTCATGGAAAACCCAATTCAAAATCAATTCCAGTCACCTTTTGAGGAAATCCGGATACTAAAGAAAGGAAAAGGTATTTTCGTTATTCTGAAGCAATGGAATTGCCTAGCAGTTTTTTCAATCACCCAGGGAGGAACATAGTTATTCTGAAAATATTAGATATCCCATTAAATATTATTCCATTAAATTTTGCTATATGGGCATTCATTTCCTCATCCAACATAATTTTAGTGGGTTTGATGTCTCTGTGATAAATTGCAGGCTCGATGCCATTGTGCAGATAACTTTTATTGTTTGGCTTGAGATTCTAGTTAAAAAATTGCTTTTTTGCATCCCAAAATTTTTCTATCCTTATTTCGTCTTTATCAAGTTCGTCATGGATGATTAGTCACTTAATGAGGCAATAATTTGTGTGTTAGGTTTCCAATTCCTTTTCTTCTATTCTTTCCATTTTTTCCTCCATTTATTTCACAATCAGTGCCTTGAGAATGGTTTATGAGTCACTGCCTGTAACAACCCGAGTTTTCTTCCCATTCTACTAAAGTTTCCATCATCATTCTCCTTTTCCCCACACATCAATTAGAGTTGATCACTCAGCCATATAACCATGACAACATGGGATTGATATAACATTCTCTCAGTGAGTGAAAGTTTGCAAAACAATGGAAAGGATTCTTTCAACAATACTAGGTTTTGTTTGGCATCAAAGCTTCGTTGACTATAAATAAAAACATTTCGTGCATCACTTGTGAAGGCTTCTTTCAACAATGATAGGTTTTTTTAACCATTAAAGTTTCTTTGGACTATAAGAATATATATATATATATATACAAAAAGGTGGGCTACAAGTGCAGTTATCAAAAACTCAAAAATGCATCGACTCAGGGTAATCACTCAAGAGCATACAAACGCCAAAAACATAGATATAGTAGCAAACTCTAATTAGCCTCAAATATTGCAAATTGATGCATATAATACTCAACAATAATGCATGCAACTGGAAATGACTTGTAATGATCATCTGGGGCAATGCCCTGACAATTTATCACAAGAGGCTTATCAGTGATTTGGTCTCAGCCATCAATATTAGGTTTGGGATGGATTCTCGGAGATAGCAAGGGATAGAGTTAAGAACTATTTTTTGTTGGCAGGAAAGTGTGAGACATAGTGAATGCACTTTTTCTTCTCTCTACACCATTTTCTTCTATTGTAGTGGTCACTAAAGTGAAACTATTGACTAGGAGAGCGATTGGCTAGATGGTTTCCAACTCATCATGCATTCTAGAAGTTGTCGGTGGTGCATCTCCATTTGTATCTTTCAAGCCTGCACTATTGCCTACAAGGACAAATTGGCTTGTGATTGCACCCTCATACCACATGAAGGATCATTCACATTATGAATCACATCATTATTGGTGTCGGAGCACACAATGAATAAAATGAAGGACACATAATTTTTTAAATTAATGAGGGCACAAATTGAGGAACCCCCAAATTACACAACCAACTTTTATATTACACCACATATTTCATAAATTTACATGATACGCTTCAATGGGCATTGTATACTACAGGAAATAACTATTGGGAGTGTCTGCTGGTGTAAGCCTTAGTTAGGCTTACAAAAGTTCAAATAGGAATATCAAAACCAATTTAATTCACCCTGGTACTTTTGTTTCTCGTGCTCCACTTTTTCATCTCCTCTTCCTTCTATTCTATTTTCCACTTCCCTATTTTCTCTCATTCCTGCCTTCCTGATGGACACTTTTGCATTAGACTCCCCTAGTAAGAAGAAAATTGAGCTCCCTCTCACAAGTGTGTAGATCAAACAAGTGAACGCTGAGTGACTCATCCCAACTCTACTTTCAAAATCCAAGTGGTCTCTTTCAAGCCCTTGCCTTCCCAATGAACGAAATAATTCCTTGTTCCCTAGATTTTTACCACAACCCTATCTTTCAATATCTTTGTGATCTCATCCCTCTTATGCTTTGGAATCTACTCTTTCCAATTTCCTACATATTGATTCCCTTCTGAAATACCTTCGTGAACACACAAATAAAACGTGTTGGAAGTTGGTGAGATGTCCAAACCCTCAGGGAACTCTAAAACATAATCAATGTCCAAAATATTTTTCAAGATATTGCAAGGACCTATCATCTTTTTCAACTTGTAAAAGGTACTCTTCATAAAATATTTCCTTCCTAGACTGTGCTAAAACAAGATTCCCTTTTCAAATATTCACACATGTCATTTCACATTGGGCTATTGTCGTTTTTGCTACACCTTCTCATGCATTTCTGTATGCTCAGTGAATGACTCCGCATTTACACTTCTCTTGATTGCTTTAAGCAAGCAAGCCAAACCATTGAATCCTCTTGATGACCTACCATCAAAATATTGGAAATCCTTGTACACATGTTCACCAAAATTATTCTACTCAAATTTATCATGTGACAATACCTAATCCCTCTATTCTTGTTTCTCTCTAATTAAACGTCTTAATAGATTTCCAAAGCTTCTATTAACTATCTCAGTTTTCTCACTAGTATGCGGATGATATGTAGGCACTGAACTGCAATTTTGTGTCAAGTATCTTCCATAGGTCCTAAAATGACCAATAAACTTGTTATCTCTGTTTGAGATGATGCTTCCTGGAAAACCATGTAAACAAAAAGTCTCTTTAAAGAAAAAAACAACAATATATGTCACAACATCTATTTTCTTACTAGGAATTAAATGTGTTATTTTTGAAAATCATTGAACAACTACAAAAATAGAATCTTTACCTCATTGGGTTCTCAGAAATCCCAACACGAAGTCCACGCTAATAAATTCCCATGGTGCTTCCAACATTGGAAATGGTGTGTACATTTTAATATTTTGATTCCTTCTCTTAGTGGGTCTGATGTCTCTGTGATAAATTGCAGGCTCAATGCCATTGTGCAGATAATGTTTATTTTTTGGCTTGAGATTCTAGTTAAAAAGCTTCTTTTTTGCATCCCAAATTTTTTCTATCCTTATTTATTCTTTATCAAGTTTGTCATGGATGATTAGTCACTGTGTGAGGTGATAATTTTTGTGTCAAGTTTCCAATGCCTTTTCTTCTATTCTTTCAATTTTGTCCTCCATTTATTTCACAATCAGTGCCTTGAGAATGGTTTCTGAGTCACTGCCTATAACAACTTGAGTTTTCTTCCCATTATACTAAAGTTTCTATCATCATTCTCCTTGTCCCCACACATCAATTATATTTGATCACTGAGCCATCTAACCATGACAAAATGGGATTGATCTGATATTCTCTTAGTGAGTGAAAGTTTGCAAAACAATGTGAAGGCTTCTTTCAACAATACTAGGTTTTGTTTGGCATCAAATCTTCCTTGCCTACAAATAAAAACATTGCGTGCATCACTTTTGAAGGCTTCTTTCAAAAATCATAGGTTTTGTTAACCATTAAAGCTTCTTTGGACTATATATATATATATATATATAGATACAAAAAGGTGGGCTACAAGTGCAGTTATCAAAAACTCAAAAATGCTTCGACTCAGGGTAATCACTCAAGAGCATACAAACGCCAAAAACATAGAAATAGTAGCAAACTCTAAGTAGCATCAAAGATTTCAAATTGATGCATATAATACTCAACAATAATGCATGCAACTGGTAGTGACTTGTAATGATCATCTCGGGCAATGCCCCGATAATTGATCATAAGAGGCTTATCAGTGATTTGGTCTCAACCATTAATATTAGGTTTGGGATGGATTCTCGGAGATAGCAAGGGATAGAGTTAAGAACTATTTGTCATTGGCAGGAAAGTGTGAGACATAGTGAATGCATTTTTGCTTCTCTACACTATTTTCTTCTATTGTAGTGGTCACTTCAGTGAAACTGTTGACTAGGAGAGCGATTAGCTAGAAGGTTTCCAACTCATCATGCATTCTAGAAGTTGTCGGTGGTGCATCTCCATTTGTATCTTTCAAGCCCGCACTATTGCTTGCAAGGACAAATTGTCTTGTGATTGCACCCTCATACCACATGAAGGCTCATTTACATTAAGAATCACATCATTATTGGTGCTGGAGCACACAATGAATAAAATTAAGGACACATAATTTTTTAAATCAATAAGGACACAAAGGGAGGAACCCCTAAATTACACAATAAAATTTTATATTACACCACATATTTCATAAATTTACATGATACGCTTCAATGGGCTTCGTATACTACAAGAAATAACTATTGGGAGTGTCCGCAAATAACTATTAAGAGTGTTTGTTGGTGTAATCCTCAACTAGGCTTACAAAAGTTCAAAGAGGAATATCAAAACCAATTTAATTCACCTTGGTACTTTTTTTTCTCATGCTCCACTTTTTCATCTCCTCTTCCTTCTATTCTATTTTCCACTTCCCTATTTTCTCTCATTCCTTCCTTCCCAATGGACACTTTTTCATTAGACTCCCATAGTAAGAAGAAAAGTGAGCTCCCTCTCACAAGTGTGTAGATCAAACAGGTGAACACTGAGTGACTCATCCCAACTCTGCTTTCAAAATCCAAGTGGTCTCTTTCAAGCCCTTTCCTTCCCAATTAACGAAATAATTCTTTGTTCTCTATATTTTCCCACAACCCTATATTTCAAGATCTTTGTGATCTCATCCCTCTTACGCTTTGGAATCTACTCTTTCCAATTTCCGACATATTGATTCCCATATGAAATACCTTCGTGAAATCACAAATCAAACATGTTGGAAGTTGGTCAGATTTCCAAACCCTCAGGGAACTCTAAAACATAATCATTGTCCAATTTTTTTTTCAAGATATTGCAAGGACCTAGCATCTTCTTTTTCAACTTGTAATAGGTGCTCTTTAGAAAATCTTTCCTTCCTCGACTGTGCTAAAACAAGATTCCATTTTCAAATATTCACACATGCCATTTCACATTGGGCTATTGTAGTTGTTGCTACACCTGCTCATGAATTTCCGTATGCTCAGTGAATGACTCCGCATTTACACTTCTCTTGGTTGCTTTAAGCAAGCAAGCCAAACCAGCAACTCCTCTTGATGACCTACGATCAGAATATTGGAAATCCTTGTAGACATGTTCACCAAAATTATTCTACACAAATTTAGCTTGTGACAATACTTATTCCCTCTATTCTCGTTTCTCACCAATTAAACGTCTTGATAGATTTCCAAGGCTTGTATTAACTATCTCAGTTTTCTCATTAGTATGCGGATGATACGCAGGCACTGAACTGCAATTTTGTGTCAAGTATCTTCCATAGGTCCTGAAATGACCAATAAAATTGCTATCACTATTTGAGATGATGCTTCCTGGAAAACCATGTAAACAAAAAATATCTTTAAAGAACAAAACAACAATTTATGTCACAACATATGTTTTCTTACCATGAATTAAATGTGTTATTTTTGAAAATAATTGAACAACTACAAATATAGAATCTTTACCTCATTGGGTTCTCAGAAATCCCAATAACAAGTCAACGCTAATACATTCCCATGGTGCTTCCAGAATTGGAAATGGTGTGTACAGTTTAATATTTTTGATTCCTTCTCTTAGTGGGTTTGATGTCTCTGTGATAAATTGCAGGCTCGATGCCGTTGTGCAGATAAATTTTATCGTTTGGCTTGAGATTCTAGTTAAAAAACTGCTTTTTTGCATCCCAAATTTTTTCTATCCTTATTTCTTCTTTATCAAGTTTGTCATGGATGATTAGTCACTGTGTGAGGCGATAATTTCTATGTCAGGTTTCAAATGACATTTCTTCTATTCTTTCCATTTTTTCCTCCATTTATTTCACAATTAGTGCCTTGAGAATGGTTTCTGAGTCGCTGCCTATAACAACCCAAGTTTTCTTCCCATTCTACTAAAGTTTCCATCATCATTCTCCTTGTCCCCACAATCAATTAGAGTTGATCACTGAGCCATTTAACCATGACAACATGGGATTGATCTGACATTCTCTCAGTGAGTGAAAGTTTGCAAAACATTGTGAAGGCTTCTTTCAACAATACTAGGTTTTGTTTGGCATCAAAGCTTCCTTGACTATAAATAAAAAAATTGTGTGCATCACTTGTGAAGGCTTCTTTCAACAATCATAGGTTTTGTTAACCATAAAAGATTCTTTGGACTATAAGAATATATATATATGTATATATATATATGAAGGTGGGATACAAGTGCAGTTATCAAAAAATCAAAAAATGCCTCGACTCAGGTTGATCACTCAAGAGCATACAAATGCCAACAACATAGACATAGTAGCAAACTTTAAGTATCCTCAAAGATTGAAAATTGATGCATATAATACTCAACAATAATGCATGCAACTGGCAGTGACTTGTAATTATCATCTGGGGAAATGCCCCGACAATTTATCACAAGAGGCTTATCAGTGATCTGGTCTCAGCCATCAAGCTCATCTATAAGCCACAGAGATATCTTTTAGATGCTTTCATTGTCCTTTATCTTTCAATATCAAATAGGTCGGCTTCAAGAATTGAATTCATCTTTATTTTATGTATGAGAAGGGTGCTATTTTCACAAACTTGTGTCACGGATTCCCTATACCCTCACAGTCCTTATGAAGAGATATAATGCTGCTACATATTCTAGTGTCACAGATATGGGCCTTATATCATCATAATAAATTATGTCGCAAAGTAACATCCCTCAATTTTTCGCACAGGATGCCACTAAACTCTGATTCTTGATGATTCAAAAAGTTTTGTATGTCTTTGTATAGTTTAGATAAAAAATATACATGTTCTACTTGTCACAGAGATGCTCAGACTTTTCACAAATGTAAATTTTGTCATTAAGCGTAGCTTCAGACTTGGTATTGATCAAAATCTTGGCTTTTATTCACAGTAATGATTTTGGTTCCTTCTATAGACTATGTACCTTATTCTTTTGGTCCTATAGCATAGAGTAGATCACAAAATTTTGATTCATTTTGCACAAAGGTATAGAGATGCTCAGTCCTTGATGTCATAGATAAGACTTGTTTTGCATGTCTTTAATTTCATCATTTGTACATTTAAATGCCTTAGAGACGATCCCCATGGTTTTGGTTTCTTTTAACTTCATATCACAATACACTTCTATCCTTCGTCTCACAGTGCCACAGATTTGCATTGATTACGAAGATGATGGTATTTTTAGATGTCAGAGATGGATAGTCTCCCAAATGAGTCGAGATGCCTTATATAGTGTTAGATAGACCTTGTATCGTTTCATGTTGGTGTGATCATTGAAGCCTTGAATCTTGAAATATTTGTTGCTATAGTAAGCTTCATATACCTCGGAGAAGTGTCATAGAAACTTTTTTTATTGATCGAAGAACAATATCCTAGATATCCATTTTTAATATTTTTCCCAAACAAACTTGCTTCAATCATTATGGAAATTTTGGACTTGTTCATACTCTCAGACTAGCCTTTGAACTCAGCAGTAATAGATGTCAGCTACAGGATTTTGGTTACTCAAACTATACAAATATCATGAATACACTTGTCTATTTAATTCAGAAAGGAGCTCACAGTCATGCTCAGATTGCCACTGAAAGAATTGTCACAGTAAGTTGTCTTCTTTTAACAGATTTCATATAAGCCATTTGATTTTTCTTTGAGTACTTTGTAGATTATAAAGATAATGACTTGTATTCTTATCATAGGAGAAGGTGCCTCTGAAATTCACATTAGTATAGGAAACTTACTTCATAAATCAACATAGAGACTCAAATATGTGTACCTATGCCAAATGTTTCCTCGACAACAGAGATATGAATTTCATCCTTGGTTTACAGAGATAATTCCATAGATTCTTTGCATGTATTATAGATCTCTTTTTCTAGCCCTTAAGTATTTCATTCCTTCCTTTATTGATGAGCTCAGTTCACAGGAATATTGATGTCTTTCCTCAACTTGAATCACAGAGGTACTGTGCCTCTTTCAATTCGTATTTTAAGGGAAGGATGTCACAGAATTTGTATGATACTTTTCATAAGGTGCCACACGGATAATAAAATAAACCAAAAAACTGTTATCTTCAATTTTCCTTTCCTTCAAGCTAGCTCTGATACCATGTTGAGAAATAAAGATGTTTGTAGATTAGGGTAGATTTATCTTAACTTGATAATTGATTGTGAATTTTGTTGGCTTCTTGTTACTTATGTTATCTTCTTCATCAAGCAATTAACAAAAGTAAAAAACATGAAGATCACAAAGAGAAAAAGAACACAAGAAATTAGGCTCCAAGCCAGGGCAAAACCCCACAAGGGGGAAAACCCAAGAAAATACTCTTCTTACAGAATCAGATCAAAGTGAGATATCAAAGATCCAAGGCCAAGAATGAGATTGCCTCAAAGAACTAATTCAACCCTCCTCCCATCCATTTCCAACAAATCATGGTCAACAAAAGTCAATGTTGGTCAAATATCATAAATCTGGTCATATCCTGAAATTTCGGGTTTGCGATACCATAAAAATTAACTCAGACAATTCCCATGCATGAATTACAGATTATCCTAGCTATACTAATAGAAAAGGAGCTGGGAACAAATCCGGTGAAACATTCTTCTTGGGAAAGTGTCAAACTTATAAGTTTGTCCTAGGGTAAAAATATACCTGGAACAAGTTCTTTGTTTGATTGTTTCCTTTGTAGGTTTTCATATTTAAGTAGGTCGCTTATACTCTCAAACTATCATTTCTCGAGGTAAAAATTACCTGCAATAAAGCTGTGTGTTTTTTAATTTCCTAAGCAGGTTTTCTTTATTACAGGGTTTTCTTATGTTCTGAAAATATCATTTTGTAGTCCAGACATTCTTGCTAAGTATGAATTAATGGCCATTCCAGCTGTATTGCAAAATGTTTCTTCTGAAGCCTCGGCAAAAATATTTAATGAGGATATTTTGGAACCTAAATCTGAAAGGAAATCAAGGACTCCTAGTGAAATCATAAGGTTAAATTCAGGACCTTCATTTAACTACATTAAGATGCCTGCAAGTGATGAAATCATCCGAAGTGATCGATTTCCAAGGGAAAGGAATGACACCCTCCATTACAATGCATGGCCTTGGAGAGTAGAAACATTGATTCCTAAACAATAAGATGAAGCTATAAACACGAAAGGTGATGCAATCAAGAGGAAAAGGGCACGCTCTAAGAGGGCTATTTCGAAGTTTGAATCTCAAATACAACCAAGGATGATTCCTGAACAATCAAATGAAGTTATAAACATGAAAGGTGTTGCAATCAAGAGAAAAAGGGCACGTCATAAGAGGGCTACTTCTAATCTTGAATCTAAAATACAATCAAGGAAGTCTTCTGAAGCAGAAAAAACAGGTTTGGAGATGACATCGAATCACTTAATGGCCATTCCAGGCATTATTTGCAAGCAGGAATTAATGGAAGCCTCTCCAGAAAATTTTGAGGTGGAAAATTTTGAACCTGTATTTGGAAGCCAAGCCATGATGGCAAGTAAAATGGCAAAGGCAGATTCATGGAAAATATTTAGAAGCAGTCCAGATATTCCTAATGTGGGGGAGTTAACGGTCACATTGCCAAACATTTCCACTGTAGCCTCTGCAGAAAACTTTAAGGTGGATATTTTGGAACCTGAATCAGGATGTCAAGCAAGGATGGGAAGTGAAATGGAAAATATGTATTTAGGGACTTCATTTAAATGCTCGAAGGTGATTACATATCAAGAAATCAGTAAAAGTGGTGAATTTCCAATGGAAATGAATGACATATTACCTCTAAATAGAAAAACATGGAGAGTAGAAACAAAAGTTGCTGAAAAATTATATGAAACATTAAACTCGAAGGAACTTGCAATAATAAAATGGGAGACAGTACTTAAGAACCCCATTTTGGAGCTTGAGTCTGAAAGACAAGCAAAGAATGCTGCAGAAACAGAAAAATATGGTTCCAAGAGGACATTAAATCACGTAAGATCTATTCCAGACATTCACTATCGGAGGGTTTTAATGGCCATTCAAGTCGTATCACCGAATGTTTCTTTCTGAAGCCTATGCAAAAAAAATTAAGACAGATATTGTGGAATCTGAATGTGAAATGCAAGAAACTATTGTAAGAGAAATAGCAAAGTCGGATCTAGAGATATTTTTTACAAGGAGTCCAGACTTCTTTTACAAACAGGAATTAATGGCCATTCAAGTCATATTTTCAAACATTTCTTTTGAAACATCTGTAGAAATTATTAAGGGACATATATTGGAACTTCAATCTGTAAGACAAGTGAGGATGGCAGGTGAAATGAGAAAGGCGTACCCAGATATTTCATTTAAGTACTTGAAGATGGTTGTAGATAAAGAAATCAATCGAAGTGGTGAAATTGCAAGGGAACAGGAAGAGGCCCTCCATCAAATCTCAGAGACTTGGAGGGTAGAAACAAATATTGCAAAACAATTAGATGAAGCTTTAAGCTTGAAACAATCAGATGAAGGAATTAAGAGAAAACAAAAACGACTGAAGGAGGCTATCTTGGAGCTTGAAAGTGAAAGGCAAGCAAGAAAGGCAGCTCAAACATAAAAAGCATGTTTGGAGACAACGCTAAATCACTTGAAGGTGATTTTAAATAGAGAACTAAAGAAAAGTGACGAATTCAAGAGGCAGAGGGATGAGGTTATTTGTCAACTGGCAGAAGCTTGTAGAGAAAAAGAAAACATTGCCAAGCAATTGGATGAAGTATCTAGGGAAAGGAATGATGCACTCAATCAAAATGAACAAACTTGGAAAGAAAATAGAAGGGTTGCACTACAATTAGCTGAGGTTTTGAGATTGAATGAAATTGCAGTTAGGCAGAAGGATGCAATACTTTTGGAGGCTCTGTCAGAACTTGAATTTGAAAAGATCAGGCAATTGCACATTCGTGTATTGCAAGATATTTTCTTGCACATATGCAGCCCACTTTAAAATTTCATGAATATATTTGAAGGCTTCATTCACTGTGCTACGATTTTGTGCCTTCATTTGCCATATAAACAACTTATGGCTACTAAGAGATGCATAGAGATCCTTGAATTTCATTGCCACATAATAGTAAGCTTGATGGTCTAGTGACTGACTGTTGTGGTGTGCTTCCACTGGACTGAAATCCTTAAACTACTCACATACAGTAAGTGGCACTCTGTCAATTTTCTCCTGAAAATTTTCATATTTATTTAGTAATAGAATGAATGGTGTATCTCTGAAACATGAATGCTCCAAAACATTCTCAAAAAGTTATTTACTGAAGGTCATCTTATTTCTCAACCAAATTTTGGTCATATTCACTTATAGCAACACAGAAGATTATAGCTCGTACATTCTCAAATATTTCCAGCCACTTACAGCCTTCATTTAATCCTTTATTACTTACTCTAATAAGTTGATACTTCAAAGTTGGAGTTGGACAATCAAAGTTTTCATTATAAGGTTCTGACATTGGACTGCGACCATCAGTTGAAAATTCTATAAATTCTAACCCATTATTTTGAGTCACTCCAGCATATAAAATGTGAGATTCTGACGAATTGTATGCATTACTTGATACCTCAACAACCCGTTCCTAGAAGTGACCAGCAACATCAGGGAGGACATGCAGCTCATTTCTTCTTGCATACGTAGCCTGAATTGCAGGTTCCCTCCACATTTCATCAACTATTGGGGCATACTCATATGTTGCAGCTGGGAAAAAACCATCTAAATCCCCCATTGCCATAATTTCCAGAAGCCAATTGGAAAAATGTTTCAATTTTGGATTGAGAGAGTAAGTACATTGAGTAGCTTCTTTATCATCACTTTCATCTGAGGCAGAAACTTGTTCATTTACACTGGAACCATCCATATCTGCTAATATTTCCTCCTCAAAATGCTCACGCCCCTCAAGAAATATGCAAAGGTATTTACATAGGTTGCTATGTATCATCAATTCGATGTTTTGCAGCTCCTCCTATGAAAAATTCTCACCCTTGTAGAGAAATTTTTCCTACTTGAAAATTGTACTAGCACCAAAGCCTTCATATCCAAGTAACAAGAGCTTTTGAATATTCTTCTGCTTCAAGAATTCTTGGATGGAACTGTTGGAATGATTATCTGTATTTTCCCTCAAGCCCTCATAGTTACTCTAAGGGGTAGGTAAGGATAGTAAATAGCATATCAACCTTATTGAGAAATTAGGGTGTTTAATTCAATTTCTCTTTCATGATAATTAATTGTGAACTTGTTATGCTTCTTTTACTTAGATCTTATCTTTGTTAGCTTATTATGTCTTTCATCAAGTCAATTATCAAAACACAAGAGACACAAAGTTTAGGCTCTTCAAGCCAGGGCCAAAACCTCTCCCTTTTGGAGAGGAAAACCCAAAACAAATTCTTCTTATATATCTTCCATTGACGAGTACCATAACCATGAAATAGACCCTTGACACCAGTATGCCTCCAAGACCCTTGTCACTACTCTTCTTGGCTTCTCTAGCTGATCTCTTCTTTCTACACTGCACTACACCTTTACTAGGGAAGCTCGGTCCCTAGTCTAGCAGCCCCAAATTGTGTGCTTCTTCTTGGCTTCCTTTGATCTTATCCTTAGCTTCCTAAAGTCTTCTTCTCGGCCTACTTCCAACATCCTTTGGACATCTTTGAAACTCAATACCGAGCCTTTCTTCATGATGTTGTAGCCTTCCTCTTTATTGTGATTACCTTTGGCCTCCCTGAGATATGCGAGATAAACTTGCAGACCAAAACAGAGATATGATAAGACTTTCTTCCTTCGATAGCACACCTCCTTTCTTGACCTAATCACAGATCCTTTCATCGTTGTATTACCTTCTTCATGCATTGTTCTACGCACTAGAAGAGAGACTTATCTTTTGCTTTGATAGCCTTCTGTCTGAAATGTGCGAGGTGGTATAGACCTAGAACAAAGGTAAGTATACCTCTTCTTTTCTTCCCAGACTAGCCTCCTATTATCGCATCAATGTAGACCCAAACTTCGCTCTTATATCATAGACATGATCCAAAATTTCTTACACCATAATGAGGCTGCATCATCCTTTATATAGTGTCTGGCTTTAGCTTGTAGGCCGACATGAGGTTTGTGTGTAAGCCGACTTCATCAAGGAGAATATTCACCATCTTTAACTAAAACCAGACACTATCTTTGTCTTATTCATTACATAAATTCATAATTACAAGTCATTATGAAGACTGAACTTAGTTACACGTTCCAACATTCCCTCTTAACTAGGGAGGTATTCATAATGGTACATAGTCACTCTCAATCTAAAGAATCTCATAAGAAAAATTTGATTGGTAATCCATCTGTTATAGCATCTTATTAACCAACATTGTCACAGTGCAAGGCCTTGATTAACAACTCCATCTCTTCACGAGACCATGAACTACAATGCTGGCGAGACCAATGATTATAGACATCTTCATAATTGTCTCCAAGGTACATACTCCACCCGTGTTTTCACCGAGTATGACCTCATAGGACTATTCTTTTGGGGATAGCTAATCCTTAAAGAATACCTATCCTTTCACGACTACTCTTACCTTGGATACCCTAATACATCCCCAAAAGAGTATCAGATGCCAGAGGATTATCCAATCCCACATTATGTCTTCCAGGTGAAGACCAAAATGATACCTCTATCTCTCCCTCTTAATTAGGGAGGACATACCCATTCCTATGAAGGAATTTTCTCAAGCTCCCTCTTATCCAAGGACTTGTCAAGGCTCCCTCTTAGCCAAGGACTTTTCCAAGCTCCTAGGGACTTGCTTCCAAGTTTCTACTAGGTAATAAACTTATTACCAGCCCCCCTCTTAATCAGGGACCTATAGCAGCAATGATGAAAACACCGAGCTGCTCATGAAGAACTACTTTCTTTGATGTCATGAATTTCTTCGTTGTTGAGGAGTCTTCATCTTTGAGATATCTTCATTAGGGCTCAAATCACCCATCACTTTTGATTTTTGTTCGAAAGTGATCCATCAATTTTTCATCTGGTCTACCTTTATATCATGTTGCTTTCCTTCGAACCATACTTCTTCCAAGGATCTTACATCCTGCAATATGGTTATCAACTTGTGGAAGAAATATACTTCCCTTTGGCTGCTCTGAATAAGCTCATCAGATATTATTCAATTATAAATATGAATGCTTAAATCAAAATTTACCTTAGTGATGATCTTTCACCATGACATCCTTCTTGTAGGCATCGACATCCTTTTTTATCTCCTAAATATGTATTGTCAAGGGTCTCTATATTTTCCATACTTCTATTAGAGTCCACATATCTTCCCTGGAGATCTCCTAGTCAAGTCTTCTTGGCTTTCTTGGATGTTGATTGCTTCTTTTCATGGTTGTACTTCCCATGATATTCCTTTTTCTTTCTCCATGGTTTTATTTCATTCCCAAGAACTTCCATTGCACAATTCCTTGATAATGCACAACCACCTCATATTCCATATGAGGACATATTATGTCGATTTCATTTAGTGTAGATCATGCCCTTTTGGCAACCTGTGCATCAGAAGAGTTTCTGCTTTCTATTTTGATTATACCTCTAAAGATAGAAGTATACTACCTGCAACCACATGGCATGACTTCATAGCATCCAGTGTCAACATATATATACATGTACCTCATTATTTTCCTTTTGAGTCATCCTGCAGCAGGTTTCCTTAGAATGAAAGAGTTTCATTTTCTTGATCTGCTTCATCAATATGTCATCATATTCTAATCCCAAAATTCTGTAAGTTAGAATTCTTGATGAAACCTTTTTCTTTCTTCCTAACTAGTGAATCCAAAGAGGATTCTATTAGAAAATGTCAACACCTGTTTCCATATTGATTATTGAATGATTACCCTTGATCTAGATGACCACCTTACATAAATATTGTTTTCTGTGAGGTTCTTAGGAGCCTCTTCTTTCATGGCACTATTGTTGACAGTTGTGGTCTTATTCCTTGGAAGGTTTTATCAACACGATTGCCATGCAAGATATTATACATTGTCTTGAAACTTCCCTATTTTTGCAGAGAAGTTAGCGTCATGCTAGTGATTAATTTGAAACTGTATTTTAGTGGAAAAATTCACTGTTTTTTGGTGGAATAGTTCATAATTTATTCTGATCTATTTTTTCAAGTGTACTAGTCATGATGATAAATTTGTGGTTTACTTCAGAGGGTTCTCAGTTCTTTCTAGATATATTTTTCATCATTTGCTTTGAATACTTCTCTAGTGCATTACCTTCATATTTTATCCCCTGCACAATTGCTCTTAAGGTCCATGTTGTTATGTTTATTGGTTGTTTCTGTGGAAAATTTTTCATGAGGTTCTGCAAGGTAAATTCAAATGCAAAAAATACTATTTTACATATTGATATTTGTTCAAGACATTCTTGTGTGATACGTGAATTTCATAAATCTAGATTTCTATTTCATTATCTAGATCAATATATAAGAACAGACCCATGGATTGTTCATATTTCTCAAACTATGGAGTTGTTCCTTTCTTGTTGCATGTTCTTTTATATTGTTATGGTGTGATTCAAATTTTTAGTTGTGCTTTCCAATTATTCTCCTATGTAGTACATGCTTTGTTAGATTATATCAAAACTTATTCTTATTGTCTTTTTATTATGTATATTGAACATATTATTTCTAGCAACTTTTGATCTTCCTAGATTTTCTATTCCTTTGGTGTATCTTTGCACCTTTAGGGGCAATTGATAGTTTAAATTCTAATTCTTTAAAGGGTGCTAGCTCAATGGAAGAGCACCTGCTTTACAAGCAGGAGGTTGGTGGTTTTATTCCATCGTGCCCTGATATTCACAGAGAATGAGGACGATCAGTTTTTGGTGACGGATGATAGTTTGACCATCACCAATGAGCTTATGGTGACATTTTTCGACCCTCACCAAAATATGAAATGGTGGCGGTCAACAAATGCCACCATATATACGCATCAATAGTGACGACCATTAAAGGTCCGTCACGATAAATCTTTGTTGTTGATATGAAATGGTGAGGGTCATTGTTTGTCATTATCATCATTATTCATGACGGGCCTTGATGTCACCAATGAGTTTATGGTGACGGTCAATGAACTTCGCCATATATATGCACCAATAGTGACGGCCATGAAAATTCCATCACAAAAAATCTCTGTTCATATGGCATGGTGACGGTCACTATCCGTCATTATAATCAATATTCGTGACGAACCTTGAATGTCACCAAAACACATACTTTTGGTGACGTCACCTTTGGTGACATTCAGTTTTTTGGTGATGGAGGCTATGTCTATCACCATTGCTCATATGAAATGGTGACGGTCACTATCTGTCACTATAAATCATTATTGGTGACGGTCCTTGAATGTCACCACAACACCTATACTTTCGGCGACGCCACCTTTGGTGACATTCAATTTTTGGTGACGAAGGCTCTTTTGACCCTCACCAATGAGCTTATAGTGACCATTTGCACCCCTCACCAATGTCCTTTTTTATTGTAGTGAATCAAAGGAAAGTATTTACATAAACCTATTTATGAGAAGGAAATATTGGCAATACTACGTGCACTAAAGCAATGGCGACCTTACCTAATGGGAAGACACTTCAAGGTAAAAACAGATCATGATAGTCTTAAATAATTTTTGGAACAAAGATTATCTTCAGAAGAGCAGGAAAAATGGGTCACAAAGATGTTGGGTTATGACTTTGAAATCATCTACAAAAAAGGGAAACAAAATTTTGTTGCATATGCACTCTTAAGAAAGGACAAGGATGTGGAAGCATTGATTTCTTTCATTTCTATTATCCAACCTGAGTGGATAACGAAAGCAAGGGATGAATGGAAGAATTATGAAGAGGTGTGGACACTCATTCAAAATTTGCAGCAAGGTCCCAGTACATATGAAACATTTAGCTGGGAAAATTATTCATTATGGTACAAAGATCGCTTATATCTTAGTAAGAATTACCAACTCAATCAAAAGATTATTTTGGAATTGCAAACCTCTCCCTTAGGAGGGCACTCGGAATTTTTAAAAACTTACCACAGGGTCAATAAGGAATTTTTTTTGGATGGCCTTAAATCTGATATTCAAAATTTTGTGGCAGAATGTTTGGTTTTCCAACAAAATAAAATTTAGGCAATTAAGACCCCAGGTCTGTTACAACCTTTATCCATTCCAATTCAACATTGAGAGGATTTTTCAATGGATTTTATCACAGGTTTACCCAAGTCCGAAGTGTTAGCACTCTGCTAGATTCCCAAGGCTGAAAAAGGAATCCCAACAAAGGTAACCACAGACCAAACTTTTGGATTGGTAGCTAGCCCTACCAATTCGGAGAGGGCTCTCTCCACAAGGTCACAGCCAGGAGGGCTGGAGGAATTAAGATTTTTAGGCTAGATATAAGTGCAAGGTTTTTTTTGTTTTGATTTGGTTTGGGTTTCATTGGATGAAGATATTAGGTCAAGGGAGCTAGGTTAGGTCAAATGAGATAGTGTTGCAGGGATTCAATGGGGAAAGGTAGGCATAAGGCATACCACTTTAAAGATGATTGTGATAATATGGTTTTAGGACTGATGAGAAGCTAGGAAGAGCATGGGAGATGTATTCTTCCTAAACAGAGGAAAATGGACAAATTATGAAATCTTTCCCAAAACAGAGCATGAGAAAGCATGTGTTATGCCTATCAACTTGAAATAAATCATACAATAGAGATGGAATGAACATGAATACAACACATTATAACATATGAAACTGAAGGAAAAATAATGATAAACATCATACCACATGTATCCCAAAAAATAGCTCCAACTCTTCTTTATTAAACTAACCAAACTGAGTACAATATTTCCTTGATCAATAAGCCAACATCCAAAAATTTTCCAACCCTTGCTAAGAGTGAAGAAAGGGACTAAATGGACATCAAAACAACATTCACTCATCCTCAGGGGTGAAATCCATGAGGTGAGTAAGTGATCCACAAAATACTAAACTGAAAGCTGAAGTGTAGGATGGTCCAAGAGACTCATTCCTAATTACATTCAAACTGATTCATTTTGACTCAATGAACCTACCCCTAGGTAACTAATCCCAATCATAATTACATTTACCATCATTAATTACATAGGTAGAAACATGATTTTATGAATAAAAGTCAAAATTTCAGAGAAATTCCAAAAATATCAGTAAAATGGTCATTTGCGCCCTGTCTTTGTCATTTGCGCCCTGGTAGTGTCATTTTCACCCTCCATGTTCAGGGCCACTTTTCCCTGACTTGTGGGTGTCCAAATCAGGCCCACTATGGCTTGCTTTAAATCCCTTCCAATCCTCTTTTTGAATATGCCTCCAGTTTTGAAAATGAAGGTCATTTCCACCTTCAAATATTCATTATCCCAAGACTAGTATTTGTGCAGCGTCTAGGTCAAAACAGGAGCAGAAAGGTCATTTTTAGGTGGTTTTTTTACCTTTTCACCTATCAAAATTGTAAACCAAAGCTGGAAACATGGTTTTATGGATTGCATTGGTATTTAGGAATACAATGGTAGTTTTATTTCCCTCAAAAGGTTCCCCAATAATTTGTGTAGCGCCTACGGCGCTACACAAATGACCAAATTTCTACTAAATACCTGTTACAAAAAACTCAGAAAATCCCAGATTTTGCAAAAAAGTTTGAAAATGCCTCAAAATTGGTAGAATTTTTTATGACGATCTGGCTATTCTTGGAGGGAAGCCTCAGCAAGTATGTCCAATTTCTTCTTCTCCTCCATGGTCAAATCTTCAATCTTTGCATTGGCTCTTTTGAGGTTGGTCATTGCAATTTTCTCCTTTTGGGCATGGTGTTTGAATTTCCTCATAAATAGGTCATCGTCTTTATTAGCCTTTGCTATTAGATTCTCCAAGTGTTGATTGGCTCTATCAAGCCATGGCTTCATGTTTTCACTGATCACTATAGCAAGCTGCTCATTTAGGGTTAGTTGATCAACAAGCTCAGCTTCCCTTTGTCTTTCTAGAGCTAGTGCTCTTTTCAGCCCTCTAGTTCTAGTTCTGCTTTTTGGTATTGTTCCTCTTCATTAAGTAAGCCATACTTTTCAATTGTTTCATCTAGAATGGCTTTGGTATTTTCAGCCTCCCTTTGAGTAGTGACATACTTGACATCATCAATGACTTGTTTAGTTTTCAATTGCTCATTCTCCTGCTCAAGGAAGTCTATGAAATATTTGGCCCTGTCAAGATTATTTTGGAGCTCCTTAATCTTGACATCCTTTCCTTTGATGGTTGCAGTAGTGATTTTGTCATTTTCATCCTCATCTAGGTTAACAAGCTGAAATTCTTGCTCTGTTTCATGAAGATCCTCCTCATCGTGACTTACTGCCTCAATCACATTTTCTTTACCTTTGTCCACTTGCTTTATTGTTGTAGAAGGCATGGCCCCTTCCACTCTATCTGGAGAAAACACATGCCTTTGGCCTCTTTGGTAGGTTTTTGGAAATGGCTCAACCTCAACCATACAAGCCCACTTATGCTTAATGTCTTCAATGCTGCTAGGTGGCCCAATGTCATGATGAGATGGAGATGAAGGAGGTGAAGGGGGTTGATCTGATGATGATGAATGTGTTATGGGCTGAGATGGAGGAATGGAAGTGGATGGCTAGGATGATGAAGGGACATTTTGTGCATGCTGATTATATGTCTCTTTGAAAATTTCATTGGCTATGAAGGTACTCCATGCAATATTTAGTTGACTGAGATGGTGGAGGACTATGATTTTAATGAGGGAATGATGAAATAAACTTCTCATTTGTTGTTCATACTCCTTTTTCTAGGCAATGTATGCCATCTTTTCTATGCTCCAGAAAATATAGTAGGGTATATTAAGCATCCTTACCCTAGTGAAATGCATTAAGAGACGGATGTGATAGGAATAAAGCCTTGAAAATCTACCTTCACATGAAAAGTATTTCATGATTATCTTCATAATTGGTGCATACCTATCCAGGAGGTGAGAAAAAAGGAAAGGACCTCTTTGTCTAATTTTGGTGTCTTGGTTTTAAGAAGAAGTCAAAGTCCTATTTCTTCAAACTACCTTTCGTGAACCACTTCTCCCCAACATTTGGGTTCCCTGTAGCATATGAAATAAAAGCAGTTGATATAGTAAAATTGACTCCAGATAAAGTAACTTGGTTGTCATGGAGTCCTGATATGAAAAGTCTGGTTAACATGGGATGGTGTTTAACCCTCTGAATTTTCTCATATAAATCATAACAGCCAACATGTTTGAAGCATGTCACAATCAATGGAGAAGCCAAGCGCTCCCTAGTGTTGGTAGATTCAAGTCTGAGTACTCTTCCACCTTTATGTGGCCTCCTCTCCTTTGTTTCCTCTCCCTCACTGAATGATGTGTTTTCTTCCTCTTCTGCCATGGTGTTTTTTTTCAAAACCCTAGGGAAGTGGATGGTGTGAAATATGTTTTAGGAATAGGGAATGAGAAAGGGAAAATGAGGGAGATGAAACTAGGGAAGCATGAAATGGGGGAGGGGATATGGATTAGTAGTATAATGAGATTTAGGATAGGGATTTGGTGATTGGGAGCCTAGGTAGATGTAACAGTTAGGGCATAGGGTTTTGTGAGAAAAATTTAGGAAAAGGGGATTTTTCAAAACAGGGGTTTGAGAATGGGTTTTTGTAATTGTAGGAAGGATGCAAAGGTGTAGGAGAGTGTAATTTTGGGAATGCAAAAGTGTAATGGGAATACTAGGGTTTTAAAAAAATTATTTAAAACACCAAATTATACCCTAAACTTCACGATACTCAACATGTGCACTTGATGAAAATGTTTTTTAATGGCATGAGCTCTTACTGATTTGTTGGAGGTCGATGAGTAGACTGAGGGAGCTTTGAGATGATGTTTTTGCCACTTAAACACGTTTCTACAGCTTCTTGGTCATTTGTGCCATTTGTCAAGCATTTTCACCCTCACTAGATTGTTTGCACCCTCAACGGAACATTTGTGCCCTCAACTCTACATTTGCACCCTCAATTGTGCATTTGCGCCCTCGACTGAGTATTTGCGCCCTCTGCTCAGATTTTCTTAGCAATTTCGCCCAGAAACTCGAAATTTTGTTGTGTTAGAGTGCTTGCTTGGTGTTTGGAGGAGAAAATTGAGTTTGAAAAGATGTCAAAGAGTCAGAAATACTTAAGTAAATTTGAATTTGGATTTGAAAAACCCACTTTTCTAATGTTCATTTCACCTTTTTTAAAACATTGTTGATTACCCTTTTCCTTTGATTTTTTCTTCTTTGCAGGATGATGTTGTTGGAGTTTCGTACTTTTCACATTTAGTTTGTCATGATAAGTTTGAGTTTCCAGCTTGGGACAGAAATTATTACATATTATGAACATAAAATTAAAAAATAAATTACATCTCTATTTTGAATAAAATTACATTTTGGTATGAAAATCATACTCTGAAACTAAAATTACAACTTCTAAAATCATATTTACATGTTGATAAATCCTCTACAGATGATTTGGAAAGTTTTATTTGAGTCACTCTCACACCTTTGTTGACCTTATTGAGATGAAATGGCATATTTATGAACCTTGAAAAATGAAACCTAACTGACCTAATGGGACCTTGGATGACTTGACTCCATGGTTGACTTTGACTGACATAATGACATAGTGAAATGAGCTTTTAAGATTGTTTTATGCTGAGTAAGACATGAAGGTCGGTCACAAAATGTGAAATTTTGAGGGAGAGTGAGGTTTTATGACTAGAGCTACCATCAGTGAATCAATTTTTTGCATGACCTAATGGAATGATAAGAAATTTCTGAATGGGACCCCTAAAATGAATATGAAAAGAGTGATTTTGATCACTAATGGCAGAATGAAAATTCTAAAACTAACATCGGCCTTATTGGGGATGGAAGCTCCTTGGAGGTGTCAAGAACACCGTAGAACAAGTGCCTAACCATTGGGCCAATACGGTCAAAAAAATCAAACTAAAATGCATGACTAACTACTGAAAACTCAATGACACAAACTGGCTTTGAAACTGACTAAAATTCACTCAAATAATGACTTAAAACTTAACTTACTTTTCTGAACACTGAACTTGAAAATGGTAGAGACTCAATGAATCTCCATTCCCTTCACTTCGGGCTCCGAACTCCAGTGCTTTTCCACTTCACACTTGTAGGAATATCAAACTGATATATAAAATGAGGATATATCAAACTGAAATATACAATGTCCAATTTGTTGATTTTTCCACATTTTCTCTAAAATTTTCACTTTGCCTCAAGAAATTATGTTTCTACGCATGTAATTAATCATGGTAAAATATAATTATGTCTAAGATTACTTACCTAGGGTAGATTAATCGGATAAAGTCATTAATGAGTCATAATGATCAATCAGTTGAATGTAATGAGGAGTGAGTCACTTGGACCATCCTACACTTCAGTTTTCAATTCAACAATTAGTGGATCTCATCCTCACCTCATGGATTCGACCCCTGAGGATGATTGAAGCTTGTTTTGATGTCTATTTAGCCCCTTTATTCACTCTATTGAAGGGTTGGAATCAATTTGTATGTTTGCTAGTTGATCAAGGAAATTGTTGTACTCAGTTTGGCCAGCTAATAAATAGGATTTGCAGCTATTTTATGGGATACTTGTGGTATTAAATCTCTATCATTGTCTTTTATTCAGTATCATATGTTTGAATGTCTTATATTAATTTTCAATTCATTTCTAAGTTATGATCTCTTACAAGTAGGATAATCAGAATACATGTTTGCACATGCTCTGTTTTGGGTAATTGATCATATTTTATCCACTTTCATCTGTCTGAGAAAAATACATCTCCTATGCTTTTCTTAGCTTTCTTTCAGCTTCAACACTATTCCATAACAATCATCTTCAAGTGATAAGCATTGTACCTACCCTTCCCCGTTCATCCCTGCAACCCTAACTCATTTTCCCTGACTTATCTTTCCTTGACCTAATTCCTTCATCTTATGATTCCCAAACCAAATCAAATTTCAAACAACCCCCTGCACTCTATATCTAGCATAAAAACCCTAATTTCTCCACCCCTCTTGGTTGTGAACCTTTTGTAGAGAGCCCTCTCTAACTTGATAGGGCTAGCTATCAAGTCAAAAGCTTGGTATGTGGTTACCTTTGTTGGGATTTCATCTTCAGCCTTGGGAATCTGGCGGAGTGCTAACATTCTGGCGTCGTTTTCAGGGATCGAAAAGACAAATATTCCCTGGGAAAGAATGACAAATATTAGATCTAATTTTTGATGGTGAACAATGATCAGGCACAAGAAGGTTGTGCATCATTCACCTGGTGACTTTGGTGTCGAAGAATCCCAAGGTTCAGAATTCTCATGATGACTCCACTTCAAGAAGTGGTAGTCTAAAGAACTTCTTGGTGACTCATTTTTGTCAAAATTGATTTGATTGCTCGAAGGTATGCTCCTATGAATCGAGCTCATATTCCTGGTTTTCCAAACCGTATTCCTCATATAGATTGGCAATCAGGACTGTCAAATTTTAAGGGTCATGACGGTGAAGTTGCTAGTTTGAATTTGGTAAAATTTCATTTGCATATTCATAAACTAAAGATTGATTTTCCTGAAGATTTTCAGATGAAGATGTTTATGGCTACCATGGAGGAAAAAGTGAGATCATGGTATGAGAGTCTACCATCTTCTAGTTTATATTCTCTAAAGGACTTTCATTCAGATTTATTTCAACATTATCAAAGCTCTAATTCTTCCTTGTCGATGATTGATAGTTGTTGTGAGATCTCTGATAATTTCATTGAGTTTCTTGAAAATTTGTATGGGGATGAAGAGTGTCTAGATGATGAGATCACAGAATCCCTTCATGATTTTTCCTCCCAACAAAAATCAGCAGTTTCCTCCTTGGATGAAGAGATCCCTTATCCTTTGCATGAGAACCCTTTTCATCACCAAAAAGAATCAGTAGCTCCCTCCTTAGATGATATAGACTGGGACCAAGAAAGATAAGTGACAATTCCCAATCCTGAAAATGAAAATCACCAAATCAATGTAAATTTCTTTAAAACTCAGTTTTCTCCTTTGTTTGAAGATGAAATAGATCAACTCCTGACAAATCATGTTACAACCCAAGCGAATGTAGATTTGCAGCTCTTACAGTGTTCACACAGTCAAGAACGTGTGAGTGAATCTTATTCCATTATTGAAAATGAAAGTCTGGGTCTGAATGATGATATTCATGAGACTGATGAAGCCATATAAGAAGTTGTTGTGAGTAAACCAATTTGTGATGATGATTTTCTGCAAGGATATTAGCTAACAGATATTGTGTACTTTCATGAAGAAGATAGGCCTGTCATGTATAACAATTTTTAAGAATGTTTTATGTTCAAAGATGATTTAGAATATGAATTTGAGGAGTATGAGCCTAAGAGAGACAGATTGCAAGTGATAGAGTCAGAGTTTCTCATGCTTTAGGAATTTGTAGCCAACACACAGATGGAGAAATTCATACTTCCCTATGCTCTCCTATGGATCAACAACCAAATGTTCTTTCAGATCAAAATGAAGAGTGTGCTTGTGTTTTTGCTGGATCTCAAGATAAGGTAAAATTTCATGTTTTTGAAGATCCTTTTACTGATTTTCTATAGGCTTAGAAGGTAAGCTGTATTTTCTTATTTTTCGTGGATCAGAAGCACATGTTTAGTAGACACTTAGAGTGCCCTAGTTTTTATTTTTTCTGCCTGCTCAAGGAAAATGAGAGCAGAATTTCAGTAAGAAGCCATCTGTTGGATTTGTTACACTGGAAGGATCACTTCACATGATTGTACATATGTCTTCAGCAGTCAGGTGGTTTTCATTAGTATTTGAAGCCCTCAAGTCTCAGTGATATGCCGCCATCAATAATTTTAGTAATTTCTTTATTTTCAGTCAGTTTTAAAAGTCAGTTTGCGTCATTTGAGTTGTCAGCATTTTTTCATGCACTTCAGTTTGAGTTTTTTTTACCTTATTGGCCCAATCGAAGAGGCACTAATCTGTAAAATTCAGAGATTTTTTGTTCTTGACACCTCTTTCAGAGCTTCCATCCCCAATAAGGCCAATGTTAGTGTCATAATATGCATTCTTCCATTAGTGATCAAAATCACTCTTTTCATTCTCATTTTAGGTGTCCCACTCTGAAATTTTTATTTCATTCCATTAGGTCATGCTAAAAATTATTTCACTGATGGTAGTCCTAGTCATAAAATATCACTCTCCCTCACAAAATTTCATTATATGGCCCACATTAATGTCTTGCTGAGTATAAATCACTCTTGAAATCTTATTTCACTATGTCATTATGTCAGTCAAAGTCACCATGAAGTTTTGGTCACTCAAGATCTCATTAGGTCTCTAGGTTTCATTCTTCAAGGTCCAAATAAAACACCATTTCATTTGCATAAAGTCAGAAAAGTATGAGATTGAGCGAAAATAATGTCTCTTTACCATGTAAAAATGATCTCCAAGATGGTTTCCAAAGTTGTAATTTGATTTCAAAGTGTGAGTTTCATTCCAAGATGTAATATTTATTTCAAAAACAAAGATTTTATTTTTATTTTTTCCATCTAATTTTATGTCATTAAATATTTAATAAGTACTTGGTTCCCAAGGCTGCCAACTCAAAGTTCCACATGCCAACACATCAAATGTCAAAGTACAAGATTTTTAATTCCATCAATTGATCAAATTTCAAAGGGATTTGTCTTTTCCCAAGGGTGCCCAAATCATCATTTTCCACAAGCACTAAATCCTAATTTCCTCTCCCACTGAGCTAGGGTTTGATATGGAAACATATAAATTTGAACAGAGGAGGCATAAGCTAGGTCATATCATTAACTATGAGGTCATTTCAGCTCATAAACATCATGTCTCCATCATTTTTCAAGAATTCATTCCAAGAGTCAAACCCTTTGCCACTCATAGGGCCAGTTTTTCTTCAAACTATGTTTTCGACCAAAAAGAGATGAATTTGACAAAAATGAGAGAGGTTCCATAATAGGCCAAGAAAGAAAAACCTACTTAATTTTTTACACAGGTGTCATGGTTTTGGAGTAATGTCAAAAATAAAGTTGCTACAAGAGGTTTGTTGCACTTATGGAGTGACCCTGGGAAAATAAATTTTTCTCCTAGATCGAGTGTCAAAATGACTTTCTTGATGAGTAAAGTGATAAAAAAACATATATATATTTCCAATTATCTATCATGAGCTCAATTTTGAGTTTAGGAAGGCCTCCAAAAATTTCCTGCACCAGAACACTGCATTTTTGCACTCTCATTCTGCACTTTTTGACCAGTCTTGGGAGAATCAAATTTTTACAGGTTAAATAAAGTTCATTCTACAAAATAAAGGAATATTTGGAAATTAGACAGGATAATATTTCCAACGAGCTATAGTGGGCCCAATTTTGACACCGGGAAGGCCTCTAAAAGTGGTCTGCAAAAAGGTGTTGCGCAAATCCTTTTGTGATGACGCAAATGTTTCTAAGAGGGCGCAAATGCACAGAGAGGGCGCAAATACTCAGAAGAGGGCACAAATGCACAGAGAGGGTGCAAATACTCAGAAGAGGGTGAAAATTTCTAGATTAGCGCACCAATGTGTAGAGGATGGCGCAAATGTGTAGGCAAGGGCGCAAATAACCAGTCAAGGGCGCAAATGCATTGTCCATGGTGCAAATGACCAGCAAGCTCTACAAAGTGTCCAACAGGTGAGAAATTGCCTTCAAAGCTCCACCAACTCAACCATTGACCTCAAGCAAACTAGTAAGATGCTCATTCCATAAAAAATCACCTTCTTAAGCTTATGTGTTGAATTTTTGCAATTTGAAGTTGTAATTTGGTGTCTTCTTGAATGTGAAACCCTAGTTTTTCTCCTTTTCACTCATAATTCCAAAAATCCCATTTTCACTACACTCAATACCATCCCTACAATGTTAAAATTCATTCCCTAATCCCTATTATTATAATCCCTATCCCTAAGCTACTAATTTCTAAAACCCTAAGCCCTAGGTGCTATTTTTACCTAGGCTCCTAAATCCTAATTCCCATCACTCTTTCATTCCTTTTCCCTTCCCTATTCCTCATATCCATAAACATTATTCCCTATCCCCTCCCCATACCACATATCCCTATAAAACATCTCCCTCATCTTTCCTTTCCCATCTCCCTTTCCCATTTCCCTTCCCTAAATACCTAGGGTTTTGACTAAAACACCATGGTAGAAGAATAACACAGGCCATCAATGACCACTTGGAAATGACCAAATTAAAAGGAGAATGGCCAAGCACTATGCCAAGAGAGAAAGAAGTACAAGTCAAAGCTAAAGGCAGCAAATGCAAAAATAGAAGCCCTAACTCACCAAGAAGAGAAGAAGAAATTGGACATCCTTGTTGAGGCTTCCCTTCAAGCTTAGACACATCATCATCAGAAATTCCAACAATTTTGAGGCGTTTTCTAACTTTTTGTCAAAATCTGGAAATCTCTGTTTTTTTTAGACAATTATTTAGCAGAAAATTGGGCATTTGTGCAGCGCCCTAGGTGCTCCGCAAATAATTGGAACACTTTTTGAGGAGAAGGAAGGCACCATTCGATTCCTAATGACCCATACATCTCAGAAAACCATATTTACAGCCTTGGTTTGCAGTTTTGATGGGTGAAAAGCTCAAAAAACATCAAAAAATCACCTTTCTGCCCCTTTTTTTACCTAGGCATTGCGCAAATACCAATCTTGGAAAAATGACTTTTTGAGGGGGGGAATGACCTCCATTTTAAGAACTTGAGGAATATTCAGAAAGAGGACATGAATTTCTTTCCACCAAGCCATATTGGGCTTGATTTGAACATCGGGAAGGCCTCCAAAAGTGGCCCTAAACACAAAGGGCGCAAATGACCAGTGGAGGCCGCAAATGCACAGTGGAGAGCACAAATGTCCAATTTGCTGATTTTTTCATATTTTCTCTAAAATTTTCACTTTGCCTCAAGAAATTATGTTTCTACTCATGTAATTAATGATGGTAAAATGTAATTATGTCTGATATTACTTACCTATGGTAGATTCATCAGATAAAATTCATTAATGAGTCATAATGAATCAGTTGAATGTAATGAGGAGTGAGTCACTTTGACCATCCTACACTTCAGTTTTTAGTTAAGAAATTAGTGGATCTCATCGTCACCTCATGGATTCAACCCATGAGGATGAGTGAAGCTTTTTTTTATGTCTATTTAGCCCCTTTATTCACTCTAGTGAAGGGTTGCAATCAATTTTTATGTTTTCTAGTTGATCAAGGAAAATTTTGTACTCAGTTTGGCCAACTAATAAAGAGGAGTTGCAACTATTTTATGGGATACTTGTGGTATTGAATGCTTATAATTGTCTTTTCTTCAGTATCATATGTTTTAATGTCTTGTATTCATTTTCACTTCATTACAATTTACATAATTAGAATACATGTTTGCACATGCTCTGTTTTGGGTAATTGATCATATTCTGTCCACTTTCATCTGTGTGAGAAAAATACATCTCCTATGCTTTTATTAGCTTTATTTCAGCTTCAACACCATTCCATAACAATCCTCTTCAAGTGATAAGAATTGTACCTACCTTGCCCCATTGATCCCTACAACCTTAACTCATTTTCCCTGACCTAGCTTTCCTTGA